>CM042329.1:3457712-3592712 GCA_023566125.1 Zingel zingel | reverse complement strand
GTACTCATTCTGCAGAATGGTCCCTTTCAGAGTGTAAGGCTGACAATGACGAGTCGGGGGGAGAAAGGTCCCCGACTGAAATCAAACTGGCGAGTTTATGGTTGTGTGGCATGGGTACATTTGAACGTACTGTTGGGTAGTGTAATCTATAACCCTCATCTATTGATCATTGATCAGATGGTCTGTATCATGTAAAATATGAAACTGTAAAGCATAGCTGGTTCATAACAATGTAAGTTTTCCTTCTAGAAATGTTCTAAAGTCTGATAATGGATCTTTGCTGCTGAAAGTTTCCCTCCTGCCTAAACACATACTGCTACAGTGGTAAACCAATGAAGTAGTGTTTACTTCACTGACCCCAGTACAGTGTGTTGGCATGGGTTTGTCCATTTGGAGGCTGGGAATGATCACACATGCCACCTGCTGGCTGTTTATCAGTTGTTCACTTTTTATGCTTTTATTTATTTTCCCTGTTCTTATTCTACTTTACCATTCTACACACATTCTGTCATGTATTCTGTTGTACTGTATGTACTGTATGTAAACCACTCTAATCAACCCTGTGTATGAAATGTACTCAAAGTTACATTGACCTGTGTTTAAGAGTTGAATGCTAACCACAGCTGGGTCCTGATCCACCGGGTGCCGGGCTCTGTCCAAGACGTCACAGGAAATGATGTCTGGATTAGTTTCCTCCTGATGTTTTGTGTAGTTATCGACAAATATTAAAAAGATTAAAACGGCAAAGTCCAGCTGTCTCTGACTTGGTACTTGGCAAATGAGAATCTTCATAAAGCCACAGGCCTTTGGAAACTCTACCCCAGAATGCCAATTGGCCCAGCTCTTTGCTCTCACTCCACTGTTAATATGTTCCTAATTGTTAGCAAACATTTTCAGGTAAATGCCTGATATATTCCAAAAAAAGCACAGTGCTCCTGTATGTAAGCCTGATTTATGGTTCTGCAGAGGCTCCACCTACAGCTTTCGTGTTGATGTGTGCGTCAATTTCTTTAAGAGAATAGCAGGGCCGGCATGTGTGTGTGGGGGGGGAGTGTGTGGTAGAGCAGTGAGAGAGTGATGGTGATTATCTTCAGAGTGAGTAGTGACTCTAGAGTCATAGTGAGAGAAACAAAGTGTCTCCCCTGTTCTTTCTGACCACGGTGGTAGATCTGGAGCAGGAGAAGTTAACCCTCTCCTTGATTTCATGTTGTTTATGGAGAAGGAGAACCAGGAAATGAGTCGGGGGAAATGCAACGCTACCAAGCCCCAGCCGAGCGACATGTGTAGCCTGACGTGTAGTTAAATGTTCTTAGAGGAGCACCTCAGGCTAAGGCATAGGGTCTGTATCTCAGGCATAGGGTCTGTATCTCCTAAGCATCCATGGCGTTAATTTTACGCTGGAGCATAAATTGGCCTTAAGGTCAAAGTATACCTCCTCGTCCACATAGCTGCCCACGTCTGTGAGGGTGTACAGGTATGTCTTGTCGACTTTTGTGCATAGCCTAAAATACATGATTGTACATGCCATCTGTACATTGAAACAGATCAACTGATGATAAAACCCCAAACAAGCACATTTGTTTTGGAGGCAAACGGCTCAACTTAGGCACCACCAAAAGCTGAGGGTGGCATTTGAGAGCACCCAGGCACAATCTGACTGATTCCTGACACCATAAGCCTCTACAGATCCTCACAACACTGTGCTCATCAAGACCACAGGTCCACAGAGGTGAAAACGCCCAGAAATAATCCATCTCGCTATCAACCTTCTGCCTTTGGATGAGTTAAACTGGTGACCACTGTATATTTACACACTAAGAACAAGTTAATTCTCAAGTTGCATAACCAGGCACATGCAATGATTTAGATAGCGGTGATATGGTTCTCCCAATCATCAATGGCTAGGACACAGCTAGGATTGGGCATCGAGAACCGGTTCCAACTTGGAATCATTTCAAAAATTACGATTTCAATGGAATCATTTCTTTATTTGAATAATTTGGAATTGTTTTCGAATCAGATCATCGGTTCCAAATTTAATACTCACAAGTTTTGGTTTCCGTGGTGGCCGGCGTATTTCCAGGCGCTTGTTGTGTTGCAGCCACGGAGCACAATAAGCGGCGCTCTAAAGTGTGGCTTTATTTTACGTTGGAAAAAGCCCGGTAAAACTGTAAATCACCATTCAATCAAAATGTAAAAATCAAATGTTCCTCTTATCTGTGAAATAAGCATGTGACCCGTTTCAACTCCAGCCCTCAAAGAATCCGAATCGAGAATCGACAAGAACTGGAATTGAAAGGAAGAATCGGAATTGGAATCAGAATTGTTAAAATAAAAAAAATGATGCCCAATCCTGTCATCAATTCAGTTCAAACAGAAGAACTGGAATTAGCGAAGCGGTTTGTGACTTTCACACGTTTCCAAGACATGTTTCTGCTGTCAGAGGAGCAGACCACAGGTGAGTGTTGAATACCTTCCAAATCATCGATGGTCTTCTCCAGCTTGGCCACAGACCTCTCTGCAAACTCGGCACGGGTCTCAGCCTGGGACACACACAAAGTAAGTAAGTAAGTACGTCAAATTTATTTATATAGCGCTTTACAGATAAAAATCACCAAGTGCTTTACATAAAACATACAATATGATACATATTAAAACACAGTGCACAATTAAAATCACAAATAAAAATTTAAATACAGTGCGGACAGGTCAACCAAACGCCTGTTTATAAATGCAGAGACAGCAGATCGTAAAAGAGGAGGCAGAGTGTTCCAAAGTCGAAGGCTCGGTCACCACGGGTCCTAACCTGGGTGTGAGGAACAGTTAGCAAATTTGACATATTAGACCGTAGAGGGCGCGCTGTCAAATAAGGTTGCAGTAGGTCTGCCACGTATGCAGGTGACTGACCGTGCAATGCTCTGTATGTTAATGTGAGAATCTTAAACTGAATCCTATATTTGACGGGTAGCCATAGCACAGTGCTAACACAGCACAACAATATGTGTCAATACACAGTCGGATATTCTCCTAAGGGAGGAGTAAGCAACAGAAACAGTAACACGGAAATGTAAGACAGAGGGACGGCCAATTACTTCATGTCCTATAGTCCTGTGATAAGGTCAAGGAATTTTGGACTCGGATACATGATAATCTAAGTCGGATTGCAGGGAGCCAGGTTCCATTCAGCCCAAAAGTATTTGTTCTGGGAGATGGGTCAATCCTGTAGGGATGGATAAACGCATAAGAAGCTGGTTCCAGACTAGTTTAATAATAGCCAAACATATTATTTTAAGAGGATGGAGGAATGAAGGGGTGCCGTAAATCCAGGAGTGGGCTTGTGAGATGGCTAGGGTGGCGGCGTTTGGAAAGATGTCATATAAACGGTTTGCCACATTGGATGTGTATACTAGAAAATGAGGAATTTGTTCCTGTTGCGAGTTGTACGTTTTATATTTTGTAAAAAAAAATGAAAATTAAAAAATTGTTAATCACTAGAAACAGTAACACTGTAGAATCCTCACCTCTTTCAGTTTGTCAGTAAGAACTTTGATTTCTTCTTCGTATTTGTCCTCCTTTTGCGAGTACTGAAATCCAAAAATATAAGTTTTTTTACAAAGTGCATTAAAAAATACATTCACAACTCCAGTATTCACTACTAAAAGGAGACAGACTTCATACATTGATGATTAATACACTACTATGCTGTATTACTTAAGGAGATTATTTGAATTTCTTTAAGAACGGCAAGTAGGATAAATATTCCCAGTTGGGTGTGTGTGTCTCTGATATGTTCATTATTATGGAAGCAAATAAAAGACATACATATTTGAATTTTAACAGCCACTGAATACTTAAAATTGAAATATTTTACTTTGAAAACCATGCATCTGAATTTATTTGTTCTGCTATGTGAATTGTTCAACTTGAATTTGATAGACTGAATTGACGGATGTTTTATTTTATTTTTTCAACATGAAATTCAAGATCTGAATTTGTCTCATTTTGAGCAACGTGAATCTATTTTTATTTTAGTTCTATAAACTTGAATTTATTCTAATTCAGCTTTTTTTAAATTTGCAAATCAACAAATTTTAATTACAATATGAAGTTTTCAGTGGCTGTTAAAATGAAAAAACTTTTTCTATACTTTGAATTTATTAACGTTCTGGATAAACATGCTCCCCTGAAAACCACTAAAGTCAAGGGTATGCATCTTCCATGTATAACATATCTAACCTTATAAGTATATTCAGACAGAGGTATAATGCATGGGCCAAAGATCTGTTGAACACACCAAATACCTTGGCCTTTGGCTAGACTCTGAGCTCTCATTTAAGTGTCACATTAATCATATTGTAAAAGAAAATAATCAAATTTGGTACTGGTGTTCTCTGTCGCTTGAGTAACTGCGTCTCTTTTACTGTTAGAAAGAAACTTGTGTGCAGCAACTCATTTTACCAATTCTGGACTACGCCTATGTTCAGGATGCGATTTGTTTACCTGCCTCTGCTGAATTATGTTTATCCCCGTTTGGATATTGAAGTTCATAAATAAGTGTTTTGGCATGGCTGGTCAAGTGGCTCTATACCCATGGTGGTACTGGAAGGGGGATTTCATTCTTGCATGTTTTGTTTTGCATGATCAAAAGAAATCCCCCCCCCCCCCCCCCGCTTTTTTCACAAATCGCACCCTGCCTATGTTGTATATCAAGTTGCACCCAACACTAATCTCCTCCTTCTCCATGTTGTTTACAATAGACTGTAGATTTATTCTTGGATGTCCTTTCACAACTCATCATTCTATTATGTACAGTATGAACAACTTCACCATCACCCTCAATAAGAAGACAGCAGCATTGGCTACAGTTTATTTATAAATGTATACATACATTTTATTATTTCAGCCATTATGTTTAAAGCTCCCTCAGATTGGAATACTTTACCTGTAAACATTGTAATCCATTTCATCTCTGCACTCCTTTAAAAGTGCCCTGTCTTCCTATTACAGAATCTACTGTACCCGTCCATAACATCTCTACAACACCTTTATATTTATATCACTGTAAATACCACTGCCCATATTACTAATAACCAATTTAATTCTTGCTCGGCTTAGACACCGAGTACGATTGCCTGATTTTGATGCCTTTTTTTTCCTGATATTTATTGCTTTTTTTTCTTATTCTTTTTTTGTTGGTGTTATTTTGTTAACTGTCTTGTCTAATTGTGAATGTACTGTAGATTTTTGCCTTTAAGGACACCCTCGAAAATGAGATGCTACATCTCAAAGGTTTATTCCTAATAAAATAATTTCAATCAAATACTTCTGTCTCTTTGCTTCCATACATTAGGGCACATTCAGGTCACAGAGCATCGGTCCTTCTGAAAGATACGTCAAATAATCTTTGAAAAACCCTGAAGGTTGTTGAACAACACTAAGTATTCCCAGGGTCCTGTCCACTGCAGGATCAAATTTAGTTTTAACCGATTCCCCAATTTTCAAGTCAACATCATACGTCAGTCGTACAAATGGACATGAGCTTTATTGTCAGGGACTTTTTTAGAAAAACGGATGCATGTCTCTGTCACCTGAACGTCCCTAGTGATCGTCTCTATAGTAGGCTGATGAGGGCGGTATGTGTGCTGTTAAATGTCTTTGTTTTATTCTGACTGGCCCGGTCCTGTGGCTGAATGTCCCTCAGCTCCTACTGTACCTTCTCAGCCTGGGCTTCCAGTGACTTCAAGTTGTTGGTGACATTTTTCAACTCTTCCTCAAGGTCTCCTGATTTACTGAGCAAGGCAAGAGAGAGAGAGAGGAAAAGCAGGAGAAAAAAGGTAGTGATTTGAAAGGTAGGAAAGCAGAAGAGCTCAAACCCTGACACTGGTTTGAAGGACTACTCCCAACATTTTTAGAAAAAAAATTCTGTCTGTGTTACTCAGAGACAGAAGATGACGAGTGCTGAAGAGGGTTTTAGCAAGATGCCAGGGTGCTTTTAAACAGGAAATGTAGACATGGCTGGGTGGCGGATAACAGCCAAAATTAAGATAATGATAAATCACAAATTTAAAAAATGAATCTGTTGTTATTCTATATTTTTTTCCATAAGTCCCATGTGCAGACTCAAACCAACAATGTTAGTCTTTCTCTTAATACTACTGTACATACAGGCAGCCAGTGGTGTACTCTACAGTGATACGCAGGTATACGCAGTATACCCACTAAGAAAGCTCCAGGATTTCCACATACCCACTTAAAAATGCCAAATGACATGCAACAACATACTTTCCATTATAGTTTTGATACATTTTGAATTGTCGTCTGTGTATTTCTTCTTCACATAGGCTAAATAAATAGCCTGACATCGTCATACTCAGATTCTAGTCAGAATGTTAACTTCCCGACCTCAAATGTTGCGGGCGGGGCTAAGTTCGGCTGGCATCCAGGCTACTAAATAAAGGTATTTCCACCGTAAATTGGTGCATAAAAGTGTATCCGAATACAGGAAATGAAGTTGCTGACGCTCAAAACTTCCCTGGGGAGGACACCCAGACCCCCCCACTATGATATACCCCCTCCCCCAAAGGTAGGTTCTAGTTTATATATTGCATTAATGCTGGCAGCATTAATGTCTGCTCCGATGTTCTGAAACAGACGTTACAGGAAACAGAAACATCGCTACACGTGACGCTAGTTAACACTATACTCAACAGCGAGTATAGTGTTAACTAGCTAGCGGTAGGCTAACGTTAGCTGCTGTTGAGTATAGTGTTAACTAACTAGCGGTAGGCTAACGTTAGCTGCTGTTGAGTATAGTGTTAACTAGCTAGCGGTAGGCTAACGTTAGCTGCTGTTGAGTATAGTGTTAACTAGCTAGCGGTAGGCTAACGTTAGCTGCTGTTGAGTATAGTGTTAACTAGCTAGCGGTAAGCTAACGTTAGCTGCTGTCGAGTATAGTGTTAACTAGCGTCACGTGCAGCGGTGTTTGTGTAGCCTGTATCGTCTGTTCCAGAGCATCAGAGAGAAGTGCAGGCATATCAGTGGCTCCAGATTTCGGTAGCCAGGAAGAAGATTTTTATAAGTAAATGTTCCAATTAACGATCCAGGCAGCACGTTCTCGTCTCCCTCCTTCATTTTACAGTCGAATGGTGGCTAGAACGGCTCCGGGTCAATATGGAATGGATTAATCTACGTTATTTTTTTTAACGCGTTATTTTTTCTCAGATTAATTAATAGAAATTAACGCATTATTTTGACAGCCCTTATTTATATATATATATATATATATATATATATATATATATATATATATATATATATATATATATATATATATATATATATATATGGTACAGTATACCCACTACAATACATTAGACTACACCACTGCAGGTATCCATACACTGTGATTGGTGGAGATTTTGCCAGATTATAAGTGTCTGACAACATTATGGAAAGGATCCCTACAGAGATAGAACTTTAAGTTAAAGAGTAAGATCCTTTTTGTTTAACCAGAAACGGCCCTGAAATCACCATCGCCAAACCCACCAGACTTCATGTAAATAAACAGTACTTTTAGCGTGCATAGAGCCAATATATTTCCACATGTAAATGGGTGAATTAGGGGTCTATAAATGCTAAAGGTATAGTATATATCTCTGTAGGGATTATTTCCATCATGTTGTCAGACACTTAGAATAATAATCTGAGCCTGTCAGTTGCAAAACCAGCACTTTTAGTGGACATAATTGACAGTGCACATTTCCCCTATATGATTATATTGCAGCCCGGTTCGCGGCTGCCGGTTGCAGCGTTCTCCCTGAATACTGGGCCAATTTAAAAAGATTCTTGTTCACATTAGTAACTTAGACACCAATGCCTGGGAAAATAGGTTGAAAACTACCAAAATTACCCTTTAACTACAGATATGTCCCCAACACACACACACACACACACACACACACACACACACACACACACACACACACACACACACACACACACACACACACACACACACACACACACTTCTGATAACCAAACTTTTACCCTTACATCAATTCATTGTTGGTTTTGGTCTATTCATGGGATTTGTTGTAACGAGAAAAACAGCATAGAATATCACCAGAGTTATCCGTTAAGTACTGCTTGAAGGCCATGCTTGAGGCTGAGTGCAGACAGAAAACAGAGAGAGGGGTCGAGAGCTCTGCAAGTCAGAGGAGCAGAAGGCAGCAGGTCAGAGTTAGACCTGTCTGGAGTTTTTTCGTACAGTTAAGTACCTCTTCCTCTCCGCACATCATGGACTTCATATTCTGGTCCATTAGTCGGAGCTCCTCCTCCAGCTCCCTCACTCGCCTGAAGGGGTTAGTCCAGGAGGTCGGGGGTGAGGGGGACAGTGCATAGAACAATAACAGACAACAAGTCCCAAACAGGCGGTGGTAGTGTATTCAGGCATGCATTACATCAAAACACACACCCACATTTCAGAAGTATTGTTAAAATGGTTTACATGTGTCTGACTAAATGTGGTTGTCTGGCACTATCATGTGGAATGGACAGAGCTGGGCGATGTGGAGAGAATCAGATCACTATATTCTTGACCAAATACCTCAATGTTGTATATTGTGATGATATTGTAGGGTTGACAATTGGCGCTTTAACAAAATATCTTCAAAATTAAATTTTAGATACATAACAGGATTTCCTCCAGAACAACTGTTAGGCCCGGTGGCAAGTGTGTTTTCCGATGATTGCTATATTGCCCAGCCCTAGTAAGGGATACTGTATGTTACACTGTGAGCTCATTTCCTAATCCTAATCGTTTAGGTCATTTATAAAGCAAAACGTCAAGCGTAAGTTCAAGTTTCTCTTTTTTTGGGACGGTTTGTCGGATAAAATAAACTCTGGTAACTTGTGATTGGCATTTTATAGCTCAAATCACTAATCCATTTACTGAAAAAAAATAATTAGTAGAGTAATCATAAACATTCATTAATTGCAGTTGTTAAGAGAATCATTAAGACTTAATGAGTCCATGCAGCACTTAACAATTCACTATAAACACAGGGGGGGTTGTTTTATGTTAAGTCAATCACAAGTGAATGTGTAAGATCACAGGTTGCCATAGTAGTGATCCCGTGAATAATGCACAGTGGCTCTGGTGTCGGTGTGAGTTTTCATGGTGCAGGTGTTGACTTACGCCTCGGCCACCTCCGCCCGCTCCTCCGAGCGCTCCAGATCACCCTCCAGGATCACCAGTTTACGCGCAACCTGCAGACATCCAAAACACACGCAACTGAAACCATTCTCTTTTCCTACTGTGTTAACAAAGAGGATCTGTAATTACACTAACTTTTAGCATTTACCCTCACTGGCACTGTTACTGTGTTCCAATTCCATACTGTACTGGTTGTGTATAGTGTGTACTATATTCAGTGGTGATGATGGTCTATGAAGTCCCAAGTTAAGTCCAAGTCGTAAAGTCATTACCTGCCTTTAACCAATTCCTAAATTCTTAACAGTTAGTCTGGTAAAAATGTTTTTTATCTTAACATGTGAATGGGATAATCTGACATCTCCTCTACTGCAATAACTAACTTTTACCACCTTTACCTCAGACGTGACTTAGCGTCCCTAATTTTCTTTATTTAACCCTCCTGTTGTCAATGGGTCTAATTTGACCAACTTTCAAAAAAAAGTTTCTTTCAATTGTCAAAACAATTAACGTGAATGATTCCATACCATGTACAAATCTTCACAAGTTAAATTAAATGATAAGTTCACTACTTTCATTGAATTTAGGAGTTTCATTCAATTTTATAGCATTTGAAAAGAAATTGATAAAAAGAACGTTGAAAAAGTGACAAAAATGTCAGAAAAAGTGAGTAGAGCGTGCGCCCATGGTAGAGCGTGCGCCCATGTACAAAGGCTCAGTCCTTCTCGCAGCGGCCACAGGTTCGACTCTGACCTGCGGCCCTTTGCTGCATGTCATTCCCCCTCTCTCTCCCCTTTCACACCTTCAGCCGTCCTATATAATAAAGGCCTAAAATGCCCCCCAAAAAACAATCTTTTTAAAAAAAAAAAAAAAACGTGGGGGTGGGGGGGCCTTTGGGATGGGGAGAAACAACAAAAAACATCAAAGAAAGCGCAGAAAGACATCGGACAAAAAACTTGGAAAAAAAAGGGACAAAAACGTCACAGAAAGTGATAAATCTTTGGGGAAAAAAAGTGACAACAACATCAGGAAAAGCGACTAAAGTGTCTAAAAAGACGACCAAAAAAAAGTAATTTTCAATTTTGACCCAGGAAAATTAAAAGCTGCATGGTCGACCGGAAGACATCACAAGGGTTAAGTCACTTTTTCACTGTACAGAACCAGTGATTGCCCCACCTCTTCATATTTGCGGTCGGCCTCCTCAGCGATGTGTTTGGCCTCCTTCAGCTGCATCTCCTGGATCTCCATCTTCTCCTCGTCTTTGGATGCTCGGTTCTCTATGACCTTCATCCCTCTGAGTGACAAGAGGAGCAGACAAGCACCGTTAACCCAAAACCTTTTCTCACATCCATATCTTTCTTATTGGAACATTGTGTGGGTCCAAACATTCATGCCACTCTTGCTACTTCTTCTAGTTTCAGGCAGCCATCCGTCTCATTGTTTTCATGATTATGAAAATTCTTTCTGTGTTTGACATCAATAGGATCCAAATTTGTAAATTTGTGTATAGAGCCATACATAAGTTTGAAAGCCTACACTTCTTTTGGGAAATATTTTCAGCTAAATTCAGATTTTCATTCAGTCAAGCCGCCGTCATATTCCCCTTGTTAAAACTCAGTATTTACAGTAGGACCCATACTGCGGGACAACATTAATCAGCGCCCGGTCAGTCCCTGTAAGGGCCTTTTCACACCTGAAAGTCCGGACCAAGGTTGATGTTTTCCACATCTGTCATTTTGTTTCGGATCAAACTGAAAAGTCCGAAAGTCGAGACCAAGCGAGGTAGGTGTAAAAGTGCAAAACAATTACATTACACCATGCTAGATAATCCCAGAATTGGTATGTAGGTAAATTACTACTTTATTTTAATATTCTGTATTTAGATTAATTTTTCTTTTTCTGTGGTTTTTCTTATGGGAATTTATTATGTTTTGGCCTCCCTTGCATAGTCTATTCTTTTTTTATGTGCTATTAGATAAATGAAATGAAATAAGCTACGTATACTGGTCCAACACTGAACTTTCATATGACGCCACCCAACAGTACCCAATTCATGGTGTAATGCAATTTTTAAAGCTGGACATTGTCAGTGAAACAGTGATGACCAGACCAAAACGTAATCTACAGTTTTACAGTTCTCAGCGGTTATCCACAATGGAAATCTGAGGAATGTAGTGGACTGGTGGCTTTTCTGCTTGGCTTGGTTTTTATTTGTCAAAAATCTGCTGAAAATTCTGTGGAATTCTGCGTCCTCAGATTGCGTATGGCCCTGGTGATAACACAGGAACATCACTCCTGACCCAACAGGAACGTCTTTCAGCCTGACACTCAACAAACACTACACCGGGAGTTATCAATGAACTGCTCGGAAAAAAAAACCTTAAACTGAATGCCTTAGTCTTCTTGGGTAAAAGCTGGAATACTAACCAGGCAACTGACTGTGTGGGGGTGACTTTGTGGTCGTTTGATCAACTACAAATATTCACCACTGGAGCACAATAAACCTCAAAGGACCCTGTGACAGAATGCAGGCTTACATGGTGCATATTCTTCAGTGGTGGAATGTAACTAAGTACATGTACTCAAGTACAAATTTCATGCCACTTTCTACTTCTACTCCGCTACATTTCAGAGAGAAATATTGTACTTTTTACTCCACTACATTCATCTGTTACAGCTTTAGTTACTAGTTACTTTAAACATTATGAAATCTGATGTTAGATTCTAAATAAAACTAGCCAACAATATAACGGCCTACGAGTCCAGCTGAGATGATTAAGACAATGGTCTTAACACACAACTGATTGGATCCTTTACACTTTCTAAAATGGGAGGATTCTTCTTTACTTTTAATACTTTAACTACATTTTCCTGATGATACTTACAAACTTTTACTGTAGTAACATTTTCAATGCAGGACTTTTACTTGTAACAGAGTATTTTCAGAGTGTGGTATTAGTACTTTTACTTAAAAAGTATCTGAATACGTGTTCCACCGGTGGAACAAGTTTGCATTGAATCAAATGATCACAAACTGACTGACGTGGCTTTCTGAGACTCTGGGCCAATCAGATATTTGTTATCCTGGGCCCCCCCGACAGTTTGACCCAGCCCTGCTGCAACTAACTGGAACACAAAGGGAAAAAATCAAGTTCTCTTCACCTCTCACTCTCGTCCGCAGCTTTCTCAGCCTCCTCCAGCTTCTGCAGAGCAGTCGCCAGTCTCTCCTGAGCGCGGTCCAACTCCTCCTCCACCAGCTGGATACGCCTGTTTAGAGACGCCACCTCGGCCTCAGCCTGTAGGGACACAAACAGACACACACACACACACACACACACACACACATCATACCAGTGTTTTCCCTAGGTTTGTGGAAGACATGGGTGGCGTCCAAAATTGCATACTCTGCACTACATACTCAACGTGTAAACTATCGTTCAACATACTTTTGTGTAAATAAACAGTAGTGAGTATCTTTTCGGACGCACTAAGCTGTCATTTTCAAGGTCTCTTCCTGAGAGCCTCTTTGCCGTTGGAGCGTAACCATGGTAACCCCTGCCGACCTCCGTTCTAGCGGCATCGCTAGATAATGCCTAAATGACTGAAAGAGATGAATAACTAGACCAACTGTCATTTGAATATGTAGAAATGTAAATTAGAGCATTATTGACGTTACAGAGCTCCCCGGTTTCTGTCTGTTATGAACGTTGTCGTTACTACCGCATTGCATTGTGGGATATTTATGTCGCCGTAGTGCCCAGTATTGCATACTGTAATATTTTACCAGAAATAGTATGCAATTTGCGTACTATTGGTTTCATACTAAGGTTTCGGACATACTAAAAAAAATCTCACCGACTGTTTTAGACTACTAAATAGCATGACAGTGTGGAATTTCGGACGCAGCCTTAGGCGCACGTCTTTTGGTTAGGGAGTCTATGGGTCCTCCCTCAAGACAATGTCACGTGGTTGACACATTTTTTTGCAATTTCACATCATTTTGGACCATTATTATTCAGTACAGAGAAATACTTTTCACATCTCACACACACTGTCTGCAAATTAATATATAAAGTTTAATAGAAGGGCAACGATTGGTACTAGACCATCTTCAGGCAAATGGTTTTACATCCTGAGAAGCCATCTTTTACAGAAGGTAACCATTTTAGTGCACCAGTGCACTGGAAAGTACCCCACGCTAATCTCTAGGTATGGTGAAGGGTATGTGATGATGTGGGGCTATTTTATTTCCAAAGGCATGGGTTCCTAAACTCATGAGCAGCACTGTATATCATCTTTATTGTTAATATAAGTAACTATAAGTAAATCATATTTCTGTATATCTGTATCAGTGTCTCTGTGTCCCAACCGGCAGCGACAGATGGCTGCCCACCAAGAGCCTGGGTCTGTCTGAGGTTTCTGCCTGTTTAAGTGCTGTCGCACCAAATGCATGCTCTTGGGGGGTGGGGGAATGGTTGGGTCTTTGCAAATTATAGAGTGTGGTCTAGACCTACTCTATCTGTAAAGTGTCCTGAGATAACTCCTGTTGTGATTTGACACAATAACTAAAATTGAATTGAAAATTTGGCTTAAGTGCTGAATTGAAGCCTTATAATGGTAGGGAAAAACCTGTATACTATAATTAAGAACCATAATGACAGGGATGACTGCCTATATTGCAGAGGCAGACCAGACACAATCCATATTTGGATGCATCAAATACTTAAAACTTAAAAACCAATACAACAATTTCAGTTTTATTTTATCTTTATCGACTCTTGAAGCATCCAAATGATTATTATGTGGCTATGATTACTAAATCAATGATGGATGATGGCTAATATGTGACACCAGTTCAGGTCACACTCTGTACAGATTCAAATCAGTGATTAAATACACTTAAATACTAGTAAAACTGAGAACACGCTGAATGGGGAACCACAGCTATAAGTGAAAGTGAAAAATAGAAGAAAAAGTAGAAGCAAAAAACTAAGAAAAATATGTAAATACAACAGGCAACCAGCCCGTTGGGACCAGTAAGAGTAGGAATGAGAGAAGCACCAATGATGATGATGTTTCAAACCAGCTTAAAACCAGTGGTTTTCAAACTCTTTCCAATAATGTACCCTCTTTGAAATATTTTTTCAGCAAAGTACCCCCTGAACAGAGTAAAAAAAACATTTAGATAACAATTAAATGCTACTTCAAACGTTTAAAATCCATCACTTAAACTCTCTAGCTATTATAGTATAATTATTTTAGAAATGATGCATTACATCAAAGTACCCCTAGGAGTAGTAGTACCGCTCTTTGAGAAACACTGGCTTATACCTTTGATGGCAAAGCAAGGACACATTTGTCTGATTAAAAGAGCAGAATTAGCCTGTATATTTGGATAATGAAAAAAATAATAATACATCTCCTAAATCCTTGCAGTCTAGATATTATGTGGCATTTGTTTGTGTCTGGGATGTCTCTAATGTTAGCTAGTTGTCACTGTGCTAAAAGACTAAAGTTCAGAGGAAACCTGTGGAGCATTTGAGAGCTCAACAGACTCAACTGGGCTCGAGTAAAAGCAAAAGTACAATATCAAATTACATCCAAATATTGTAATAAAAGACAAATTAAGGATTTTAAATTCAACCTCAATTGGAATGTCCAAGTCCAATTGCTGTACTGTCATCATACTTAAATGAATATATATACATTTTCAAAAATGTTAACTATGTTTTTGCCACATCGAAGTTGGCTACATAATCCTATGGAATATTTAGACATATTCAGAGTAACATATTTGGTAACGTCAACGTTAGCTTAACGTTAGTAAAGCTGTGCTACGTCCGGTGGACCGTGACATATTGACATGTAGGCTACCTTTAACGTTTCGTCCAGAGAGTTAGAATGTATTTATTTTAGCGCGGTTATACATTTTATAACGTCGGTTGATTGTTTTTGAAAACTGATAGTAACGTTAAGGTAGTTCATGAACTCCAGCTTCAGCGGTCAGGTTAGCGGTCTCCCCGCGGTGTTTGGGTGTTTTAACGGTAACGTTACCCTCTCTCTGGCCTGCCTCTCCATGTCCGCCTCCGCCTGCAGCATCTCTGCTCGCTCCTCCGCTTCGTACGCCACTTGCTGCAGCGTCTGGATTTTCCTTCTCACCGCGTCCATAGAGGCAAAAGTCGCCATGCTGTGAACACTCAACTCTTTTCCTAACGTTTGGTGTCAGGGGGTTTCCGTGGCAACGGCGTCAGAGGTCGGCATTAATGGCGTCAACTCGACGATTCTTCCGGTTACAATTTCAAAATGAAGGGCTCTTGAGTGTCATATTAACTTCATCATTCTGTATGCCACATTTTATATTCACAAGCAGACATTTTCTAATTCATCTCCAAATTGTGTACATTTTCTCATAGAATTTAAATCTCTACTGAAGTCACTTAGATCGTTGGATAACAAAAAGTATTAACATTGTGGAAACTGTAGAGCTTTTCCCTCCTGAAACCTGTTTTCATGTACTTCTTTTTATTCTTTTTCTATGTAATGATTTTCGTTTGTATTGCTTTGTATGCTTTTTTTATTTTTATCTTCATAAGTTTGTATACTTGATGTTCATGTGCTATTTCTGTTTACCTGGTTTCTGTATGATGCATTTTGTCAATAAAAAAAAAAAGAAAAATCCCAATTAAGGGGAATAATAAAGATCTATGTAAAAATGTTTAACAATGTACAAGTTGTTACAGTTTTAATTGCTTTGTTTAAGGGAGTGCTGAATGGACTGAATGTATTGTTTGAAGTCATTGCTAAAGGCTATAAAGCATGGTTTCTTCCAGTGAATTTACACTTATGAATATGAAATGTGGCCATTGTAATAATACGATTAGATATATACTCATGAGTATTTTTTTAGTTGTTTTTGTTTTTAGCTTTTTGTACCATGTGATTACTTATTTTACGCTGAAAAATAATTTTTCCTCTCAAAAAAATAATTAGTGACCTAAAATGACTGAATTCTTCCCATAAATTAGGGTACTATAGGCCAACGTTAGGAGAGTTTATAAGAGGGAGCAGTCATGGAGTCATGAATAATGGGGGGCTTCTTGTGTTATGGTGCTTCCTTGTATTAGTTTGTGTCTTGTATAGTTTAGTCTGTATTGTCTTGTTATGTTCTGAGTTTTTTGTTTTTGTCTCATGTATTTGTTGTTGAGTTTGATGTATTTTAAAGGCCCATCTAGAGAGGGCATGGCAAATTATTTAGGCTTAAAATGCTGTGGTGTGTGGCATTGGTTTATGCTACATAGGCTACTTGTCCCTATACAAAAAAACATTAAAATAAATAAATCAGAATCAGTTTTAATGTCCATGTATGTGAACACATAGGCTACAATTGACTTGAGTCTGGTTGTTCATTTATCTCAATGTAGCCAGCTGAGGCAACATGTAATCCCTTTTGGTGCACCATTTTCTTTTCTTCAAATAAGCAATTCAAATAATATTGTTCATGTTCAAAGGGGTAGGAAGTTGAGAACTTTTCAGGTCCTATCCCTTGCTAATTTTATACATTATTCATAGATAATAGAAATTCAATTTGCATCCAGTAGTGTCCACGTTTAACTTGGCCAGCTTGAACAAATCAACCCTTATCAATAAATAAATTACTATTTATAAATTAGAATACTACTCTTAGCATTTAACCCTCCAGCTGTCATGTTTTGTATCATCTGACCAGGGATTTGAACTAGCAACCTTCAGGCTACTCTAACCTCTGGGCTATCTACCACCCATGTTGCCCAGCTATCATTCCTACCAGCATACAGGCATATAGCAGGCTAAAGCCCTTTACATGTCGGTGCCCTCTGTCCCCCGCACTTACAACACGTCTGAGTTGATTTGAACGCACCATAAGTAGGTGAGTGTGCACGTTACCCAGGTTGTGTCCGTTGACCGATTGACTCCAGGGTGTAATTTCCACTGGGGACAGGAGGGACTTGTCCCCCCCCCACACACACAATTTTCAAAACACTTTGTGTCCCCCCCAACTTTCAAATTAGTTTGAAATTATTTTATTTATAAGTTTATAAGTCTCAATTTTAAACAATCAAGAAAGTAAGATATCTTATTCTGATACGTAGTTTAGTACTATTCATTCTGGAAGAATTTATCATTATGATCAACTGTATTATTTCCTGGATTATGTATCATCATAGTCCCTAAATGTATGTAGAAATGCAGAAAATGGGATTCAAATGGAAAACGTTTTTTTTGGCGGTAGACCCCCAGACCCCCTGATTTGTGTTCCCCAAAGCGACAAATGAAACGTCAAAATTAAAGTGACAACGTGAACTTATTCACCCAAGACATATTCTTGGTCTATGGATCTTACAATACAAATCCTCCTCGTGAACTACCTGTCCCCCCTCACTTCTGAAATGACTGCCACGCCCCTGCTAAAGCCAAAAGTGGGGAAGGCGAGCAGGAGGCGAGTCGACGTTGGTGGCGTGTGGAGTGCTGTGTTTGTGCTGTGTGGGTTGACAGACGAGTGTTACGTTGCAGTGCCTCCAGTAGAGGGTGATAGTGTGCTGAGTTTGAGTGGTGTCGAGCCCTGTGTTCAACTGTGTAGTGGATTTCACAGCTCAGTGGGAGCTGACTGGCTGACTGGCCTATAGGTAAGGCAGTCACTAAGGTAACCCTCCACAGATATTAACATTAAAATGATTTTTAACATTTATAAAATCATGTCAACAATTCTTATTTTAATAGCTTAGTATACTACGCAAAAAATGTATGTATAAAGGCTTTAGGCCGACCTACATGTTACTGTAGGGCCAGTTTAATATACAACTTCATTTTTATACAATTTAATAAATTATTTGCGATGAGGGTCCCTCTCCGTCTCTCTTTCAGTTAAGGGGTCCTTGGCTTAAAAAACGTCGAAGACCCCTGCTTTAGAACATTTAAAGATTAATTTGGCTCAAGTACAAACATTTCATCATCAATGTATCATTACCAAAGCCCTCAGTTATATCTGGTGTATGACTATAAAACATTTACATATTTTGAAAACAAATTTAAATAATTTTAGGTTTAATATATCATAATTATTATACCCGTACACAGAAACTGTTGGCTGTAACCGTGGCATGACTTTTACAGTAAATAATGTCTCTAAGAGTATCTCCTGCTGCATGTACAGTACAAATGTGCAGAAGTGAATGAACGGAGGGGGAGCGGCTCATGTTTGGAGAGAAGCAGTGGAAGCATAAACAAAGCCATGCCTTGCTTCAATTCTTTTCCATCTTTGGTAGCGTCGCAGCAACACAGGAAGGTCCCGCTCCTTTCAGGACAAACAGATTGAGTCCTCGCTCCTCCCTGTGTTACTTGGTGATTTTGCACTATAATTGGTCATAAATGCTATGAGCTATGAATCATGGAAAGCAGGACTAAAGACATAACTATCCATAATGACTGGCTCTGGTCTTCAAAGTACATTCTGCGTGTAGTCAGCGGAGAAAGTTCAAAGGAACACGACATTTACACTGCTACGTTTTGGTTTAAAAAGGAATATCTTCTACGTTTCCCCCTCTCATTCCCCCTGCTCTGACGTTCCCCCCGCTCATTCCTCCTGCTCTGGTGTTCCCCCTCTCATTCCCCCTGCTCTGGTGTTTCCCCCACCTCATTCCCCCTGCTCTGGTGTTCCCCCCTCTCATTCCCCCTGCTCTGGTGTTCCCCCTCTCATTCACCCTGCTCTGGTGTTCTCCCTCTCATTCCCCCTGCTCTGGTATTCCCCCCTCTCATTCCCCCTGCTCTGGTATTCCCCCCTCTCATTCCCTCTGCTCTGGTGTTCCCCCCTCTCATTCCCTCTGCTCTGGCGTTCCCCCCTCTCATTCCCCCTGTTCTGGTGTTCCCCCCTCTCATTCCCCCTGCTCTGGTGTTCCCCCCTCTCATTCCCCCTGCTCTGGTGTTCCCCCTCTCATTCCCCCTGCTCTGGTATTCCCCCCTCTCATTCCCCCTGCTCTGGTATTCCCCCCTCTCATTCCTCCTGCTCTGGTATTCCCCCCTCTCATTCCCCCTGCTCTGGTATTCCCCCCTCTCATTCCCCCTGCTCTGGTATTCCCCCCTCTCATTCCTCCTGCTCTGGTATTCCCCCCTCTCATTCCCCCTGCTCTGGTATTCCCCCCTCTCATTCCCCCTGCTCTGAGCCCCTAAAGCGGAGCCATTAGGAAACTCTTCTGACCCGTTGTGGTTCTGAATCTGCGGGGTTGTGTTTCAAACGGAGACCTTTGACAACACCGACACTGACGCCAACGTTTCTCCTCCTGATTGGGTCTTATCGGTCACGACGTCTCGTTCTCTGAGACTAAAGCTAATAACGTTACCATGGCAACTACCAGCAGTGGGCGGAGTCTCCACGCTGCCTCCTGTTTATGTCCAGTATACCAGAATGATGATGAGATATGAGGTTTGGGCGTGTTAGTTTAAACAGAGATCAGTTCTTTTACTGGAGATAAAAACACTCGGTACACAGAGATCACTTTTGGCTCAAACACTTAAAAACCAAAACGTAGCGATGTAAATGTAGCCTCAGTATTGAGGAATGGTGTAACATCACTCAGGTAGCTGTGCAGATACTGAGGTTGGGGATTTTGGAGACACTTTTTGCAAGGATAGAACATCGAACACCGGTTCCAACTTGAAATCATTTCAACAAAAAAATCGGAACCGTTTGCCGTACTTCCAGACGCTTGTGGTGTTGCAGCCATGGAGCACAGTAAGCGGCGCTCTAAAGTGTGGCTTGATTTTATGTTTAAGAAGCCCGGTAAAACTGTAAATCACCACTGAATAAAAATGAAATGTTCCTCTTATCTGTGAAATAAGCATGTGACCCGTTTCAACTCCACCCCTCAAAGAATCGAGAATCGATAAGAACGGGAATTGAAAGGAAGAATCGGAATTGGAATTAGAATTGTTAAAAATTTAAACGATGCCCCACCTTACCAATGAATATACAGACGAGTACTTCCTCTCAGGGTGTGTAGCTGCAGTACACCAAGTACAAGTGCAGTACATCTTCCATCAACAACGTGGGTAGTTACAACTAGGTTTGTGGGCCCGAGTGCGCTGTAAAAAAAGGTTGGATAAACTTTTGTCCTGGACTAAGCCGTGTTTGTCTGGCCCTGATGTCCCCGTTCAATAGTGTTCAACGTTGTGTGAAAAAGGAGAATACCAGTTTAGTATACTTAATAGTTTTATAGATTTATATTGGCATATGGTACACATTAAGATAAACACTATTGTAGCATTCCTTTACTAAACAATACTTACGTTAGCACACAGTGTCAAAGGGGTTCCACATCAACGCCACTATCAAGGTTGTTACCGTTTAGAATTTTCAATTAGCTTTTACTTTATTTTAGTTTCGACTTTTCGATATCATTTGAGCTTTGGTTAGTTTTTTCTTTAGTTTGAATTTTACAGTAGTTTTATTTTTATTTTTTTGGGGCCAGGTAGAACGTCTCAGAAGGATGTAGCTCTAATACAAACCCAATACACGGTTGGAGAACTGTATATAGACAAAGCCATGATGTTTAATGTTTGATCTTCACGCTACTTCAGTGTCCGATGTGAAGCAATTGCGGGACTCAATTCAGAGTTCAATTAATGTAAAAAAAATGAAGGGCGCTTTCACACCCATAGTTCGGTGGACTAATTTGACTAATGCAATTCGGGGTGAAGTTGCAATATTGTTGCATTTTTCATTTGATTCGGTTTGATTTCACACTGCACTTTGTCAAACGCACCAAACACTGTAGACACACGTCACACGATCGAGACGGTCGCTTGTTTATTGGCCAGAATATCCGAAACTCACCGACACTTCTGCTCTCAGAAATAATGGAGCAACACCACATTTATAACGTCTGGGGTTTTCTGGTTCTGCTTTAGTGTTTCTGATATTTTAGAAGAAGGCGAACAATGAGCAGCTGACAGACAGCTAATGAAGGAGATAGAGATGATGATGTCACACAGACTGATGATGTCACACAGGGGACCGGCGATGTGTGCTCAGGACAGCTTATGGATCTGAAAGTTATCATCCCTTTAATCATCATATATAAGTCCGTAAATTGCATGCATGGTTGAATAGCAGGCCTGGAAATGCTCCGTTTTTGGTTTGCTTCCTGTGTTTGTGTCGGATCGCGTTCTCACCTCAAGTGAACTGAACTTCTCTTGGAAGTGAACCGAGATCCCCGTTTTCATCCGCACCAGAGTTGGGATGAGCTTTCACACCGGCCCAAACCAACCGGACTATCAGACCAAAATGCTCGGACCAAACGAGGCAGGTGTGAAAGCGACCTAAAACTGAAAGGATTTGCCTTTTCTTTAACCTGGCTACATAGTTTCAGTTTAGTTTAAGTTTTGATTGTGAAGGTTTTATGTTTTATATAGTTTCTGTTTAGTTTTCACTGATTCTTTCCATTGTAGTTTAAGTTTTCTATAATAACCCTGGTGAGTACGGCGGCCCGAGGAGCAGCAGCATCTGCACAGGCTCGTGCCAAGTTAGCTCTAAAGAAGCCAAATCCTCTATGCCAAGCTCCCCAGATTGGTTAGAATAGTTGGCATTTGCCTCAAGGTGCTGACACGCTTTATGATATGTTGGTAGAATCTGATCCTCCGCATGACAGATTTAATACCGTGTGTGCTGCCGTCAGTGGTGAGACGGCCACTCAGCACAGCTTTTCAACTGGAACTGATGGTGACGCCGGGGAGATTTAGCACATACGGCTTTAAAATTGTGCTCCCTGAAGGTCAACATTCAAACGCTTATGATTATGGGACATGAGATGTAGGGAGTGTAGAGTTTGACTGACAGTAACAAACTGCTCGGTGCGTATTTAAACACAGAAGGAGCTAAGACTTGACACTGTTGGTTTATAGCACTAGTGATGTCACTGACGGTCTAAATTTACAACGCTGCAGTAATTCAAGTTAACCGGCCTAGTGCTGCGACACCTGAAGGAAGCAGTTTGAGTGATACATTAAAAAGATTGACAGCACATGTAGTCATAGGCGGAAATCGCGGGGGGTCGGGAAGATCATGACCAACCCCCTCTGAGGATTGTCCCTCCATAAAAACATCATTAAAACCATGCTGTGTTTTGTAGATAATATAAGTGACATATAACTTACTTAAAATAATTGTGTAAGTAGTAATAACATTTTTCCGCTGACAAGCTCAGATTATTATTTTAAGTGTGTGACAACATTATGGAAAGGATCCCTACAGATATAAAACTTTTTGTTAAAGAGCAAGATCCTTTTTGTTTAACATGAAACAGCCCTGAAATCACCATCACCAAACCCACTTTAGAACTGAAATAAAATGTTCACTAGTGGGCGCCGGGATAGCTCAGTTGGTAGCGCGGGTGCCCATATATAGAGGTTTACTCCTCGACGCAGCGGGCCCGGGTTCGACTCCGACCTGCGGCCCTTTGCTGCATGTCATTCCCCCCTCTCTCCCCTTTAATGTCTTCAGCTGTCCTGTCGAATAAAGGTTGAAAATGGCCCAAAAATAATCTTGGCCCTAATCCTCTTCTGTATTGGTTTGAGAAGCCCTGCTATACAGGTACAATTTGGGCTGTGTTATTTGTGTCCCTTTCAAAAATTGCTCTTGGAAAAAAAAAAAATTGGTTTATTGTCTCCCCCCCACTCCTTAGATGAAATGTACGCCCACGCATGTAGTCATCTAAATGGCACCTGTGTTACTGTGGAAGGGATTCCGATGTTACCGGACCAAGTACAATAGGTTAATGTGGTCTTAATATAGTTGCCCCTCTGCAGTAATGTGACCCTTGGCATCAGCTGCCTTTCACTCACATCTGTTGCCTTTTTCTCCGCCTGCTCCAGCTTCTCCTGGGCATCCTTCAGCGACTCAGAGTATTTGTCCAGCTCATCCTCCACTCCTTTCAGCTTCTTCTGCAGACCCAGCAGCTCCTCCTCCAGCTACAGGATAGACACACACACACACACACACACACACACACACACACACACACACACACACACACACACACACACACACACACACACACACACACACACACACACACACACACACACACACACACACGCACACAGAGACAGACAGACAGACAGACACACACACACAAATTATGTTAAAAAGTTATTTTCAAAAATGTAAATATGTCTGAAAAATTTAACAGCAAAGACACATTGGCCTATTTGTGAAAAAAAACATTTAATATAAACACTGAAGATAAGCTGACTACAGGTAACTTTATTTTATACAATATTTATGTTGGGAGTCCCTACTCTTTCTCTCTTTCAGCTAAGGGGTGCCTGGCCTAAAAAGCGTTAAAGAACCCTGATTTAGGACAAGAATACCCGTTTATGGCCTGTGAGGGCAAAATTCTCCGTCCACCACTCAAGATATCTCAACAATCCTTGTCTCCTACAAAATGCATCAATACTACTGTTACAGACTGTTACAGAGAACAGGGTTAATGTGTCGCATCCCACCTGCTGTTCGCAGGGTTTGGGTGTGGTCAGCGGTGGAAGAAGTAATCAGATCCTTTACTTCAGTAAAAGTAGTAATACCACACTGTAAAAATACTCTGTTACAGTAAAAGTGCATTGTAAATGTTACTTTAAAAGTGAAGAATAATCCTCCCATTGAAAAGTGTAAAGAATCCAACCAGCTGTGTGTGTAATGGTCTGATCATCTCAGCTGGACTTGTAGCCGTTATATTGTTGGTTAGTTTACTTTAGAATCAAACATCAGATTTTATAAACTACATGTGTTCTGTGTGGAGGAATCTTAACGTGTAAAGTAACTAGTAACTAAAGCTGTAACAGATGAATGTAGTGGAGTAACTAAAGTAACTAAAGCTGTAACAGATGAATGTAGTGGAGTAACTAAAGTAACTAGTAACTAAAGCTGGAACAGATGAATGTAGTGGAGTAACTAAAGTAACTAGTAACTAAAGCTGGAACAGATGAATGTAGTGGAGTAACTAAAGTAACTAAAGCTGTAACAGATGAATGTAGTGGAGTAACTAAAGTAACTAAAGCTGTAACAGATGAATGTAGTGGAGTAACTAAAGTAACTAAAGCTGTAACAGATGAATGTAGTGGACTAAAAAGTACAATATTTCTCTCTGAAATGTAGCGGAGTAGAAGTAGAAAGTGGCATGAAAAGAAAAGACTCAAGTACTAGTACCTTAACATTTGGACTTAAGTACAGTACTGCAGTAAATGTACTTTGTTACATTCCACCACTGGTTATGGTTCAGGAAAGATGGTGTTTTTGGGGTTCAGTATTTAAAAGCAAAAAACATCTGTTTACGTTCAAGTCCGGGTTGCCTTTTTCTACGTTCAGCCATCTTTCACCACAGTCTTTACAAACTTTAAAAGAGAACTCCATTTATTTATCACTTCAGTATATATTACATTGTCAGACTCACAATAAGAGATTGTACTGTACTTAATTATTAGAAAGGAAAGTAAAAAACTTTGAATATGAACTTCATGGCCAAATGTGTGTTATCTTCATCACCACTGTCGTCGGGGTGTTCATCCTCTGTTACCATGGCAGCAGAGCCTGCACCAGGTGCTTCCATAACACTATCAGGTATTATGTTTCCACTCCTCCACGCAGTTGCTAGTAGCCAAGGAGGACACGGAGGATTAAAAAACATGATGGACTCTTCAGAAGAGGTCATTATCTTCACTCGAGTGTCTGCGCGGGAAAGTCACCGGACGCCACAATCTTCTGAACATAGTCACACTGAGAAATCCAGAGAGAGTTGTGTGGAGCTGCTCGTCTTAATTAGCTTTGAAGCAACTCATTCGGCAATGACTTGAATGTAACGGACGTTCATTAATATTAATTAAGCTTTAACATACAGCTAACATTAGGACTGCAACTAACGATTATTTTCATTGTGTTCACCGATTAATGGATGAGTTGTCTGGTCTCTAAAATGTCAGAAAATTGTGAAAAATATTGATCAGTGTTCCCCAAAGCCCAAGATGATGTCCTCAAATGTCTCGTTTTGTCCACAACTCAAAGATATTCAGTTTACTGTCCCAGAGGAGAGAAGACACTAGAACATATTCACATTTAAGAATCTGACAGCAGTAGTTTTCATAAAAAATGACTCAAAGCAATGAATCGATTATCAAAATAGTTGACAACTAATGGATTATTTTTTGCAGCTCTAATCCTGTATACATGTGGACATACCATTTATCAGTGAGCATGTCGCATATATATGACCAGATTTAAAAGGCTTGCTGTCTCAATTATACGTCATATGATAACCCTAACCTCCAAATCATCGGCGTCAATCCCAAAGTCTAACAGGCGTATTACTATTACATTTAATGATTTGCGATGCTTTAATGATGATCCAATAGGCAGATTGTCATCTCTGCTAACCATATCCACACTCCCAAGACATTTTTATCTTGATGCACCCATAACAGAAAATATCAATCTAACGAGCAGATTGCTGAGTTTTCTTCTTCACGACAAGATGAGCTACCATTTTCAACTTTATTCTTTTGCTTTCCAATGACTCATTTGCAAAGGTTATTTCAACAAGGTGCCAATTGCAATCCAGGCCCGTAGCCAGGTTAGTGGAATGGGGGATTGTTTTTTTGTTTTGTTTTTAAAATGGACCCTTTTGCAGGTTTTCCATCATTTTGTATTTAATTATGAAGTTCAAATACTTCATTTTGACGTCCTTGGTCTTTACAGATTTTACTATGAGTGCATAAAGTTAGTTGCGTGGATTGTTGATACATTAGACGTTAGATTGTTACCGGTTAACACACTCACAGAAGTGGTGCTTTTAACTAAATTGGGGCTTCGGTTTTGTTTAGATCATTTTTATTTGGAGGGGATTGGAATTATTGGCAGTCGTTATAACAAAAAAACGACTTAAACTATGGACCTTTAGCAGTGAGGGGCGGGGCGGGGCGGGCGGTGTCTTTCAAACCCCCCTCCCCTGTCTACGGGCCTGCAACCACAGCTCCAGGAACTATAAAAAGCCAATTGTAAATGACAGTGATGTGGCCCGACCACAATGTCCCCAGGACAAATGTCCTTTCTATATCACTTCTGACAGTCCTCTCCCAGCCCGTAGCCATGTAAGGCCTCTCAGTCACAAATAGCCCCGGGACGGTCCTGAGCCTACAGTCCCAACTCGCTAACCAACAGCCTTGACTGTCTTTCTGAGAGGAGCAACAATTCAAAGAAGGTGGTGGTGGTGGGGGGGGATCTTTAGAGGGACACAGAAATAGACATGCCGGTATTTAATGCTCCTCCACAGAGAGAAGTGATTGAGCAGGCATTGTAATAGCTCCAAGCACGGGGTCCCCCCGGGGAACAAAAACTATGTGCACTGACAGTTGCAACTGTTGCTATCTGATCTTGTAAAACGACACTGTGGAGCTGCGCAGGACAGACGGCCGCTCATCCATTAAGTTCTTAAGCTGAAGAGCCACGAGTGAACTGGATGGTGATGTCCATAGAGCTGAAACGGTTCAAAAAGTTAATGTACAATGAACTGTCTCCGAAATAATTGTGATTAACATTATAATTATGTCACTCAAATTTAGAAAGATTAGTTTTGTCAGTTTTGAATGAATCCCAGGATACATCTTTTGGTTCTATCACTGTCATGTGACCCAGATAATATAATAACACAAATACACAGCCTATGAAGTAAATCACGCCTCTTTATTATCATAAAACATTTTTTTCTAACTGTCCCCACCCCCTTGTCATATTTGTTGCTATGAATGTGTATAGGGTCAAGTGCCAACAACTAACAATTGAAATAATAAAAATATATAGTCTGACCACTAATCACTTATATAATTACAATTTGCCATATCTAAACAAAATGGTCCATGACATGTTCACCATCATCACATCAAGTCTGCAAACGAAATGCGCTGTGTGACGGGAGTTCAGACCTCCGTCATTTCCATGAGTGTGAAAGCAACTGCTTGACCCTGTGACCCATCTCAAAAGTATTTTTTGAAATGGTTCTTAACAGTAATAGGCGACGAAGCAACACTATGGTCATAAAAATTAGGGCTGCACAATATATCGTTTTTTTCTCGTCATCGCAATATCAACTTGTGTAATATACACATCGCTAAACGCTGCGATGTAAGACACTCCGAGATATTTTGTATTAGTTGGAAGAAAATATCAGCAGAAAACTGCACTTTAAAATGTAACTGTCAATCTTTCTTAGTGTGCCTTTTACATTCAACTCAATGTTCAATTTGTTCAAAGAAGAATGTTGGGAACGATTTCCTTTCATTTGTTTTAAATATTTTGTATGTTAGCAGAATAGTGGAAGCAGCAGAAATGCAGAACTGAGTACACTTTAATATCTGTTTATTTATCCCAGTTAATATCGTTATTGCAATATTCAACAGCGTTATTGCATTTTGCATATTTTCCTCATATCGTGCAGCCCTAATGGAAATATTGCTTTATGTCAATGACTTGTTGTTTGTCTGCTCACATCTCACATCGCTCTGTGTGTCCTGTGGGTTTGTCCACGTCCACGTCTCTTCAGGAGACTAGCAGCAGGTCCTGAGTCTGTTGATTCCACTGGGAGGAGTGGACGTGAACACAGACTATGAGCGATCCTTTCCCCCCGTAGTCACCAAAGTAAATATTGGAGCCATTTCTCACGAGCCACATATCTCCAGAACATTCTGACGCTAAAATGTCATTTTTCAGACGGACACATCAGGAGAAAGTTAACTTTGACTGAGTCCTGTTTCTGTCTCAGTAACAAACTTTAGTTTTTTAGCAAATTATTAGCCCTAACAAAAAACACATTTTCATAATGCTAATGGCTTTTAGCTGTTTAATAGCTAATGTTAGAAATAGAAAATATGAATATATTAAGCAAATCTAACTTTTCATTCATCCACACGGCGTTCACTACACGTTCAAACGAGGCCACGCCCCTTTAGGAGACAGGAAGTGTGGACTGTTGAGTACCATTGGCGCAGGGTGTAATGCAATCTTTAGCAAAGATCCTCTATACTAAAGGTAGCAGATTTCAAGCAGCACCAATGGTATGAAACGGTACCCACTTCCTGTCTCCTAAAGGGGCGTGGCCTCGTTTGAACGTGTAGTGAACGTTGTGTAGATGGATGAAAAGTTATATGTGAATAATTTATTATTATGATGTTCTTTTGCTAACAAGACAGCTAAATGACATATTTAGCATTACGGAGATTAGTTTTGTAAGTGTTCAGGAACATTAGCTGTCGTTAGCTTCTCTGTGTTGCCAGATCTGGCGAGAGTTCGGTCCTGAGACAGAAACAGGTCTCAAACTAAGTTCATTTTCTCCTGATGTGTCCGTCTGAAAAATGCCATTTTAGCGTCAGAATGTTTTAGTAGATATATTGCATGTTGAATGGCTCCAAATATTTACTTTGGTGACAACGAGGGGAAAGGATCGTTCATAGTCTGTGTTCACGTTCACTTCTCCTGTTGGAATCAACCCACTCAGGACCCTCTGCTAGTCTCCTGAAGAGGCGTGGTGGTGACGGAGCCCACGGGACACAGAGACAGGAAACTACTCTGAGTTGGGGCGTCTCGGTTCTACACCGTCTTTGGTCAGAGACAATCTTTGATTATAACGACAATTGCAGCTTGGTATTTCTCTGAACCTGAAGCGCACTGTGCACAGGTAGAAATGAACAGACAGGTTCATTCTAATGAGGCAGCGCCAAGAGAGTTGTTGGTATTGTGCTGTTCTACAGTTTGAACATAGTGTTTTTCATAAGTCATTTTTATAGGTAGATTCTACAAGTTAAGACCAAATATATTTATATTAAACTACTATTAGGCCAGCGAATACAATATAGTGTACTGTATGTATAAATATACTGTATAAGTATATAAATAAGGGAGACAGTATTTCCCCGCTGTGTGGCAGTGTGGAGAAGGCTTGTTGGAAATACAACTTGACAGTTAAGTGAATAAAGTATAATAAGTTTAACATTGTTAAAAACAATTTCAGTAAGGGTGTGCTGGGGAGACATGACCTGAGTTTTCAGACTTCTCACAAAGGTCTGAATGACCCCGGGATTTCTCTCTCTCGCTACTCGCGGGACAAACTTGATATTATATGAAGAATGAGATTTATAAAATTCAATAACATCAGTGCAACACTTTAAATATCTGCTGTTTGTTTATATTTATCCGTTCATATCACTGTAAACTCCCTTTTAGGGAAAAAACCTCGGACAGTCCCAGGCTCCTGGAAGGCGGTGTCTGGCAGTGCCTGTTGGGGGTGTGATGAACAGTGGCAATTATAGTCACAATAAAGATAATGGAACTATGACTAGAAATAGTAGTTGTAGCAGTTCAGGGCGTTGCATAGCATAGCAGGACAAACAGGGCGTAACAGGGCGTGGAGTAGGACCACGGCGGCAGCTGCAACCATGATTTAGGTACCGCCCTAATCCGAGGAAAACTGTGAAGATATGAGGACTCCGGGGAACAGTAGTTAAAGGTGAATACATCCACTGTATGGATGTTGGAATGTTGGCTTTTCTAAATAATTTGTGAATGACATGTTAGGACCCAGTCAAAGCATATATATTGAAAATATGAACAATATGGAGCCTTGCAGTACACTGTATCGTCTATCAGAGAAGTAAAAAGAGAACCTCTGGAGAGCTGTACTGTAATCCTCACCATTCCCAAGACAATGAGTCAAACTGTCATGCTCAATTGTGTATATGTCAGCACTTAGATCAAGAAGAATTCAAAAGGCAGAACTTCCACAGTCAGATATTAGATCATCAGTGGCTTTCATTGGAACAAGTTGTACCTCCTCAGGTGTTTAAGCCAAATACAGAGAACTTGTAACTGATATGAACGGATACATATAAAAAAAAAAAATAGCACAATATTTAAAGTGTTGCACTGATGTTATTGAATTTTATAAATCTCATTCTTCATATAATATCAAGTTTGTCCCGCGAGTAGCGAGAGAGAGAAATCCCGGGGTCATTCAGACCTTTGTGAGAAGTCTGAAAACTCAGGTCATGTCTCCCCAGCACACCCTTACTGAAATTGTTTTTAACAATGTTAAACTTATTATACTTTATTCACTTAACTGTCAAGTTGTATTTCCAACAAGCCTTCTCCACACTGCCACACAGCGGGGAAATACTGTCTCCCTTATTTATATACTTATACAGTATATTTATACATACAGTACACTATATTGTATCCACTGGCCTAATAGTAGTTCAATCTAAATATATTTGGTCTTAACTTGTAGAATCTACCTATAAAAATGACTTATGATTCAAAATTCAACACACGTTCAAACGAGGCCACGCCCCTTTAGGATGTTCTACAGGAGCAGAGACGTTTGTTACACAACCTCAGAGCTGGTGGTCAGTCTACCTCAAACGGGTTAGACATTATGGCTGATAAATAAAATCCTTAGGGAGAAATCAATGGGATGTGTACTTCCAGAACTACACTGTTGAGCTCTATCGGCCTACCAGAAGTCTTCCTTCAAAGGTGGTAACAAAACCTTTAAATATCTCCTAAAAGCACAGGATGCTACAGTGTGACCACTCTGCGCTGTTAACAAATATGTTTGTTAACATTAGCCAAATATTATATACAAATTGTATATTATAAATTGAGTGTTCTATTGCTTATGAATTCAAAATCATAATAAGAATGTCATCTTTTGTCTTTCAAAAGTTCTCAGTCATGCTCGAAGGCATGGTTCCCGATAGGCCTGCACCATAAATCGCAAACTCGATTCACCTCTGTTCACCATTTCATTTTTAAATGACTTTGATTTTTTTTCTTCTCCTCCTTAAATTAATTTATTGAAAGCATTTGACATTGACATGTTCTAATGATGTAAAGACATGTTGAAGGAGTTCAGATAGAGGCTGTATCAGGGCCATATTTAGTTCAGTGTGTTATATCTCACTATTTCTGGGAGCCTACTGTACTTAAATGGCCAGTATGGACTTTATTTTCTTTACTCATTGCAGCCTCTGTGTTTCCAGTCTTGTGGTGATGATCAATGTGCTCTCGGTGCCAAAAAGAATCTATGTTTGGTACTGCCAATTAGTTTAGTTTTGTCATGGTTCATGTGTGCAATAAACATTACACTTCATGAGAAAGAAATCGTGGCAGAGAATCGTGATATCAATTCTAAGCTAAAAAATCATGATTCAGATTTTTCCCTGAATCATGCAGGCCTAGTTCCCGAACTTTTTCACGCCAAAGACCCCTAAACTGACACAACACCCCCCCACCGTTTGATAAGACTTGGTCCCAGCAGGGTCCCCAGCTGAGAGGATTTTCTCTTTTAGATGTATAAAACCCATGACCAAAAATAGCCATACATTCTGTTATTGTGTTACTTATGGATGGGAATATGGTGAAAATAAACCCCCCCAAGGACCGCTGGGGGTCCCTGGACCCCACTTTGGGAACCACCAATCTAAGCAGTGTTATCCCGCTGGGAGCCTCAGCTCATAGACCCTCCAGTCTCGGTTTTCTTCGGTCTTCCCTTAGCACTTTTGACAGACTCAAGATTTGTTCTTCTTTTACGTTCAAACATTGCTTTAAAAGTGTTGAGGTATTTGTACTTTACTTGAGTCTTTTCTTTTCATGTCACTTTCTACTTCTACTCCGCTACATTTCAGAGAGAAATATTGTACTTTTTACTCCACTACATTCATCTGTTACAGCTTTAGTTACTAGTTACTTTAGTTACTCCACTACATTCATCTATTACAGCTTTAGTTACTAGTTACTTTAGTTACTCCACTACATTCATCTGTTACAGCTTTAGTTACTAGTTACTTTAGTTACTCCACTACATTCATCTGTTACAGCTTTAGTTACTAGTTACTTTAGTTACTCCACTACATTCATCTGTTCCAGCTTTAGTTACTAGTTACTCCACTACATTCATCTGTTACAGCTTTAGTTACTAGTTACTCCACTACATTCATCTGTTCCAGCTTTAGTTACTAGTTACTTTACACGTTAGGATTTCTGCACACAGAACACATGTAGTTTATAAAATCTGATGTTTGATTCTAAAGTAAACTAGCCAACAATATAACGGCTACAAGTCCAGCTGAGATGATCAGACCATCACACACACAGCTGGTTGGATTCTTTACACTTTCTAACATGGTTTAATACAACAACTACATTCTCCTGATGATACTTACACACTTTTACTGTAGCAACATTTTCAATGCAGGACTCTTACTGTAACTGTATTTTTACATTGTTTTATTAGAACTTTTTCTGCAGTAAAGGATCTGAATACTTCCTCCACCACTGTATTTGACTTGGAGTGTGCCATTTTGCTACTGTTCAGTGTTGTACAATGTTACAAAGTACAAATACTACTAAAGTAGAATTTTTACGTATCTGTACGTTACTTCGCTATTTATATTTCTGGAAACTTTTCACTTTAACTCTACTACATATCCTAAATAACATGTGTACTTTTACTGCAGTGAATGATCTGAATACCTCTTCCACCACTGTCCATTAATAAACATCTTTAATGCATTTTATTCCCCGAGATTTAGCACCAAAGGAAAATATCAAAAACCTAGAACTTTTGAGAAGACACTACGTCGAAGTGTAATGAGAGGTGAGAAAGTGATGTGTGTAGTGTTATCTCTACCTGTTTGCATTTGTCCTCTGCTCCCTTCTTGTCCCCCTCCGCCTGCTCTGCCCGGTCTATCGCGTTCTCCTTATCCAGCTTCAGCATCTGCATCTTCTTCTTGATGGCCTCCATGTTTCCTCAGGTCGGGTTGTTTCTCGGCAGAGGGAGAAGTGTGCTCGGTTAGTCCGGACAGAGACAGAGACAGAGACAGAGGTCTGTGACAGGGACTCAGGTGGACAGGAGCGCTCGTGCTGAGTGGCGCGGGGAGAGCTCGAGGATGGAATAGCAGTTGGAATAGCAGAGCCCAACACGTCCCCCCCTTCAGTGAGGATCCGCAAGAGGACCCGAGGATGCGAGGATCGATGCCCATATTTAGGCAGCGAGCGTTCAGTCTGTGCGTGCGTGCGCGTGTGTGTGTGTGTGTGTGTGTGTGTGTGTGTGTGTGTGTGTGTGTGTGTGTGTGTGTGTGTGTGTGTGTGTGTGTGTGTGTCTGTGTGTGTGTGTGTGTGTTCTTGTTTAACTACATTCGTGGGGTCCAAAAACCGGGAGTCCCGTATACTTGTGGGGTCCGGACAGCTTTGTGTGGCCAAAATGCTGGACCCCACAACTTTAAAGGGCTGTTTGAGGGTTAAGACATGGTTTTAGGATTAGGGTTAGAATTAGGTTATGGTTCGGGTGAGGGTACGGGTTAAGGTTTGGCATTTAGTTGTGATGGTTAAGGTTAGGGTAAGGGGCTAGGGAATGCATTATGTCAATGACGGGTCCCCACAAAGATAGTGAGACGCACTATGTGTGTCTGTGTGTGTGTGTGTGTGTGTGTGTCGTGTGTTTTCAGCACGTGTGTAAAGCAGCGCTCCACCTGGAACATTAGCAGTCTTGTATAAAGTAGGCTAGGCTACTTTAAAGCAAATAGCGTACTTGAGTAAAAGTAGCCTACAAGTAGACTATCTTACCAGAAAGGGACTTAGGTAGAAGTCACCTTTCAAAATATTTCTTGAGTAAAAATCTTAAAGTACTAAACTTAAAGTAGGCTATCAAAAGTAATTTTATGATATTAAGGGCCCTACTTTAACGATCTGAGTGCACGGCGTGAGGCGCCTGGCGCAGGTGCGTTTAGGGCGTGTAAGAATCCACTTTTGCTAGTTTTGACAGCGGAAAAAAGGGTCGTGCGCTGGGCGCATGGTTCTAAAGGGTTGTACTTAGTGTCTTCATTAATCAGAGGTGTGTTTTGAGCGTAACATGCAATCAACCAATCAGAGATCATCTCCCATTCCCTTTAAAAGCCAGGCGCGTTTGGACCTTGGAGCATTGCTATTATGATGGCGGATTTGTGCCATAATATTTTTATTTGTAATCTTCTGCATGTGTGTGTGCTGCTGTGCGTCCCTGTGTGTGTAACAAGCATAGTGTGTGCACGCTGTACAAGAGCCTAGAAGCATTTTACTAATGCTCTGTTAAAATAACAATGAAATGCTGCGTTATTGACTTTAGACCAGGTTTTTGTTGGTCAATGGTGCGATCACTTCCCGCTGCTTCAAGATAGCAATACGCCCAGAATGCCCCTGAACACACCTCCCTGTAAGACCAGCATGCCCAGAATGCACCTGAACACACCTCCCTGTAAGACCAGCACACCCAGAATGCACCTGAACACACCTCCCTGTAAGACCAGCACGCCCATGGGCCACAGATGGGGAGCAGGTGCATTTGCTGTTTAAACAACATGGGCGCTGGACGGGAAACTGACAACTGGGTCGGTCTTAAACTAGCAAAGACTTTTGCGTTGGGCTTTGCGCCGCGCTGCGTCGGTGCAAGATAGGGCCATAAATGTACTTAACTAGAAAGGCGGCATTCAGACAGCCTGCGTAGGCAGTCGGAAATGTTGAAATCTGTAAACGGTCTGACGGAAAACAGTAATTGTGAAATATAAAGTCTACTTGTGCTAGATTATAAGACAGTCGCGTTCTCGTATACAGGCAGCCGCCGTCTTGGGAGCTACTATCTTTATAATCTATCTTTTTAATAAACTGTCTGTACACTTAGAAAGTTCTCAATGCTTCGGTTAACATTTAGGGACCCTCATTATGCTACCGTTGAAGTTTGGTGATATTTTGAGCCTTTTTAGTGATATAAATAGTGATTTGTTTTTACGCTCCCTGTGCCCCGAATACTAGCGTTGTAAGCTAATCAGCGGTCCGCGCTAGCGTCTTTCAAGCTCCAAACACATTGTATTAGCATGAAAACATGTCCCAGAGAAAGACAGAGTAGGTACACATCTGTTAATAACCCCTAGGTTCGTTTTGTGCCGGAATTGTCCTTTAAGTGTATTAAGACATAACTGATCCCCTCGTGTTTCATATTAAAATGTTAAGAACAAACTCAGCTTTCTGTCCCTGAGCAGCGTGTTGAGAGATCATCTGGCTCTGAAGCTGAAAAGTTGAAGTTCGCTCTTTTAAAAAAAATCTTCAAATCTCTTGTAAGAATGAACCTTTACTCATGTGAACGAATTGTTTTGGTGCTTGAAATGAGTTTACCACAGTCCTCGATTCACAAAAGTAGTGTAATAAATAAAAACAGTAAAGATGGGGCTAAGACAACCTGAGCTTCTACCAAATCTGGTGTAGTCATTGTATAAATGAATCATAACCTTAATGAAAACCTTTTCATACCTGTAGGGGCTGGGTGGAAGGTTTTGACTATTATTTATAAATGATTTTTTTTTTTTTTTAAGTTTTCCGTCTTTGTATTCCCACTGTTTATTTCTAAATGTTTGTGCAATTTAAAAAAATAAAAAAACATTTGATCACAAAAATTTTAACATTCATGGTCAGTGGTGGGAAGCAGACTGTACCTATGTACAATTTTGAGGTACTTGTATTGAGTATTTCTTTTTTATTCTACTTTCTACTTCGCTACACCTCAGAGGTAAATATTGGACCTTTTACTCTGCTACATTTATTTGACAGTTGTAGTTACCAGTTACCTTTCAGATTCAGATGACAAAATCAATAGATCAATAATGATGTTTTTATAGATTAAGAGCCCCGGGAGTATATCTGTTTAAATTAGCCACCTTTACCTGCTGCAACATAAAGTGATCATACATCTACATGCATCAATACATATGATGCAATTATATAATAAAACCTACATTATTCTGAAATAGGCCATTCTGCATGATTACTTCTTTGATGCTAATACTTTTTAACTTTACTCCCACTACTGTTTATACCGCAGTATTCTCGCATGACCAGACCTTCCTCCACAGCGCTGTGGTCTGGCTAGTCCACACAGCATGCTGGGATGGGAGTACAATGTGTTCTGGTTTATTGGCATTTCTTTAGCCCAATCCCAACGGTCTTGGGCGGTGCTAAGCTCCAGACTCAATGACGGTGCCTCTGCTAAATAGTCTCGGGGAGGAAGTTGTTTTGGTGGAACATTTGCAACACAAACCAAAATGCTGAATACAATATTAAATGAAGTTAAATGTTGATACAATACAGTAAGGCAAGCTAAATGAGCTGATACATGGTTAAATCTCATTAACCATTAAACCTCATTATCTCTTACCAGTGTATCTCTGTGTGTACTTGGTCCACAGCAATCCCACCAATCAGTCCCAAATGGTCCCAGTTAGAGAGGAAATGACCTAAACATATTCTTAGTACATCTTTACAATCATTCCCTGAGAGAACCAAGCAGACCTGTCTCGTTGCACCGTCAAAACGTGACATTTTCAGCGTGGAGCTCGCTAGCTCAAATTTCAAGTTTTGAGAGCAGCAACACCAGCTGATTATGAAAACTTACATTTAAATAAAATATAGTTCAATATAGGGCTGCACCATATGAGTAAAATATTCTCTATATTCTCATTTTCATTGAAAAATATTAAGATTTAAGAAATTCAAATGATTATAGTGATTTAAGGCAGAATCTGTACCAAACAAAGATGTATTCTTTAGTCTGTAGGATGGGATCTGTAGGCCGGGACGTCTCTGCAGCACCACAATACTTCATTCAGAATGGTTTGAGGAGTATTACACCACCACCCCCCACCCCCCAAGGGTGAGAAGAGGGAATGTTAAGAAATGGATATCAACAGTTTCACTTGAAAACTGGCTTTATTGAATATAAATCTCTGTTACAGTGGCCATCAGGTGCTGCTGCTGTAAGTTAAGTCAAAATGTGAGCCAAAGAGGGGAAAAAAAAGCTTTGTATGATTAGTCATTTTTTAGATTATGCTGCTCTAGCTGTGCCATGGAAATAAAGACTAGGGGTGGATTTAAATAATCTTCTGATAAATTATTGTAAAGCGTTATGAATGAAGTGCATCTAGAGGGGACATGTTGGTATCAGTTTATAACACTTTTACAAAGTTCTATGAAGGCACTTGATAACTGATACACTGGGATCAAAGAGTGAGCTTACCTCGGGCCCTCGGTACAGATAAAAACACAGAACTTTATGTATGTAGTATCTGACAGAAAGTAGTATGATCCCCTCAGACTAGCATCGTGGCTTTGTACTGTGACAGCAACTGTCCAGAAAGTATAAAGCACTGCGTCAGGCACTAATATTGGCACAGATAACACGCTCCTAAACACTGAGCACCCACATACAGTCAATATGATGTCAAATGTCTTGAAGTTAAATATATGGCTTCATAGTCTTTACACATACAAAAAAACGTATTTAATACATTTCATAGCTCAATCTTTAGAAAAATAATGTTCCCCCCCCCCCCCACTCTGATTTGTTCCATCGCGAAGTTAATTTTTCCAAATCTAAACTTTAAAACTTTTTGATTTCATTGTCCATATTTCAGATTTCAACAGTAAGACACGTCACATACTAGATATGATCCGTCAGACCTCTGCTTCACTCACACATCGTGTCTCTCTGCCTCTAAACGGGTACACACACACACACACACACACACACACACACACACACACACACACACACACACACACACACACACACACACACACACACACACACACACACACACACACACACACACACACACACACACACACACACACACACACACACACACACACACACACACACAAAACATCTGCATAGAAAAGTTGCATAGATTACGCACCATGTGCACAGAAGCCTAAATCGAAGTGGAACTTATTGGCAGGATTTTGTTATTTTACGAAGCCACGCAGCATGTACACAACAAAGACATGCAGTCCAGATAAAAAGGACGTAGAAAGAGAAGCATATATTGAAAAGTATAGGACCGCATATAATCAAAAGCACAGATACCTTAATAAGGACTTAAGGTATACATATATATATATTTCTGTATTATCAAAATTCATAATCATTGGCGTCATTACATTTTTGACTTTGGAAATTAAATACAGAAACAGATTGATAATAACCGTCCTGATGCATCACTGTGGAATTGGAGTCAATCTGCCTAATGTTACGTTTCTGCTGAAGCATGAAGCCTCCTCTCCCTACATGGAGCTGGGGGAAGGTCCTGAGCATTCCACGGATCACTGTTGCATTACCGATGTGTGTGTGTGTGTGTGTGGTTCACGCAGACACACACACACACTCTCACTGTTCCTGGCCGTCCTCCCGCAGCTCTGAGGGCAGGAACTTGTACTGCTGCTGTCGGATCATGGCCAGCCTCTTCCTGGCCTCGTCCAGCTCCCTTTCTTTCCGCAGCATCTCCTCCTGAGCAGCAATGATCTAAGGAACAACACAGGCCGTCAGCTTCCAATCGCAAAGGCTAAATGTAACGGCTGACTGTGCCAGTGCTCTCCCTGGCAGACTTGTAAAAGTCTTTTCTTCTTTGTAAAAATACATACACCTAACCTGTGTGGTTTTTTATTATTAATGCACGACATTTACAAAAGCAGTCGTTGTCACTGTAAATCTTGGGTAAAAAAACAAACTAAATAAGAGTCAAAGACATAAAATAATGCAAGTTACAGTAGTATGTTTTCTTTAGTAAGTTATGTTAAAACTAAATATTTTCAAAATTTTAATTTATAATGCACTTTGGAATTTTTTTAGTATTTATTTGACCGTTTGTTTCTCTTTTACATCTGTACTTACTTGAGGTAGTCATGCATGTACATACGTACAGCCAGTATTTGGGGTTGCTGTATGTGTGCGCGTGTGTGTGTGTGTGTGTGTGTGTGTGTGTGTGTGTGTGTGTGTGTGTGTGTGTGTGTGTGTGTGTGTGTGTGTGTGTGTGTGTGGGGGGGGGGGGGGGCTCTTTGACTCACCTGAGCGATCCCTCCCACCATCTTACTCTTGACCACCACAGCCTGGTCATCCTGGGCATCAAACGCTGCTTTCTGTGCTGCTTTCACCAGGTTATCAGAGGCTCTCTTCACCGCATTTCCAGCAGCCTGTAGAGACACACAGGATTTGTTTTGTTGTGATAAACAATTTTTATCTCTTATTTATTAACAACATACATCTTCCTACATGAACTAAAGTAATTGGCCGTCCTCTGTCTTACATTTCCAACAATACGGCGTGTCTTTCAGACCAATTCTAAACAACCTGCAGGGAGTCCAATAGAAGCGACGCATAATGTTGAACTGAATTAGGCGTACCCTCGTATTGTGTGACATAGTTTTAATTGTCCTACAGATTCTGTCCCACTTCTAGAAACACACATTAAACAATGAAGTTGAGTGTGTCACTCTTAATATTGAAATCAGTAAACTGGCAAAAAAAATATCCCATAACAGGCTTTTCCTGGAGGCTTTTCACGGTTGAAAGTTCCAGAAAAAGCTAGTGAGAGGACCTTTGTGACCTTTTGTCAAACTACAAAGAATAAAGGGAAGATGAGATGAATTCTAAAAGCAATGCTTAAAGAGTTTCCAACCTGGACCCTATGTGACTGATGGGAACAACAATCTTTGACATTGGTCCAGTGTTAGGCAACCCCTGCAGTCGGCAGCAGCGAAACAAGCTGCAATGAAACGTTAATGGGTAATTGCGCACCTTTTTTTTAACGTTCTCTAAAAGTTCTGTTTTTGACACTGACAGACTCAGATTATTATTCTAAGTGTCTGACAACATGATGGAAAGGATTTCTGAGGAGGTCGACCTTTTTGTTAAAGAGTAAGATCCTTTTAGTTTAACATGAAACAGCCCCGAAATCAGCATCACCAAACTCCATGTAAATAATCAGGACTTTTATCATAGTAAAACACACTTCATTCAAAGTGGACAGAAACTAAATAAAACTATCAAAAGCCGGCTTGGTTCATCTTTCCACTGTTCCACCAATCACCACTCTGGTTTGGTTGAAATAAACCCTTAATTCACCCATTTACATGTGGAGATATGCTGGCTCTATACACGCTAAAAGTCCTGATTATTTACATGGAGTCTGGTGTAGTTTGGTGATGGTGATTTCGGGGCTGTTTCATGTTAAACTAAAAGGATCTTACTCTTTAACTTAAAGGTCTATCTCTGTAGGGATCCATCCCATAATGTTGTCAGACACTTAGAATAATAATCTGAGTCTATCAGTGGCAAAAACAGAACTTTTCGTGGACGCTGACTGACGGACACATTTGCTTTGTATGTTTACATTGCAAACAGACCCATGAGACTTGAGACAGACACATTAATTGTGCTTTCTGTGAACAGCAACTCCTGGAAAGGGAATGGTAACTTCCACCAGTGCTCAGAAAGAAAACCATAACATGTTTTTTTCCCCCTGCTCAGTGCCTGAGAATAACTGTAAAAGGCAACGAGGAGCAGCCTGCTGTACTCCACTCAAAGCCAAACATTTGTCTCATAGGGCAGCTCAGCTGCAAACAAAGAGGAGTTCTCTCCTTTTGCGGCTTCACAGGCTGAAATCAGACACTGAGCGGAACTAGAGGATGGTACCGCCACACAGACATTAGTGAATCCTTCTCGGCTGGGTTATCTTTGGCTGGAATGTTACTGTTATTCTGGCCCTGACATACAACATAACACTGTGATCTCCCTTCATCAGCTGTACTGTACACAGAGGCCACACACTAAACTGGGACTGTCACAGGAGGGGGGCTGATGGTCTAAAAATGCACATCAAATCCATTGTTTAAAGAGCAACTCAACACCCTGTTTAACTGAAATATGCTCTTTCACACACAAATACAAATATTGGACTTTAATTTAGGAAATTCTCACACAATAAAAATGCTTAATTTTGAGTCTGTAGGCAGAGTTGTCCTTAAATGAATGGTCATTGTAAGGATTATATTCCTGCAAAACAAAATGAAAGAACAAAGTAATGTCCCTCAGAATTTAGTGGGGTTTCTGAATTTATTAAGTCTTTTTTTGGTTTTCTGCCTGATGGTTTGTAACGCAGAACTATCCGAGAAGCAGTCATTGGAAACGGTTTGGAAAATGTTTGGCTGGCACTTAAAAAAAAATACCTGGCAGGTGATTGGATAGACCATCTGTCTATCAACCTCCTGCTAAAGCCAGTCGAGAGAAGAGCGAAAACACATTTTCCATCGAGAAAAGCCTTCAGTGCCGTTTCTTGCTCTTCTTTCAGTGAAGAAATACTCTCCAGTTCGGGTAGAACTGATGCTGCTGCAGAATCTACGCTAACCTCTTTAGGAACCGCCATTGTTATACGCCTCTTTTTGTCGTCACACACCCATAAAGAACAACTGTACAGTATAGCTGCCAGTCAGTAGCTCCTCACCGGGCGCTGATGGGTCCGAGTCATGGAGGCTCAGACACAAACGCATCACTTAAGCCCGAAAACACGGATTTCCGCGGGACCTTGTGATATCGGGTGACTCCAGCTGCCAGTGCAGGGTAACTTTTGGTCAGACAGCGTACGGTTCTTGTACAGTAAGGGTGTTAAGCCACAGATCTTCAACAGGGAGTCCGGGGCCCTTAGAGTTACTGCAGGGGGAGCCACCATATTGGAAAGTTTTTTCTCCAAACTTTAAATGTCTTTACATGAATCCAACATATTATAAAATACATTGATGATAGGCTTACTGGCCTACAGGTACGGTAGCCATCCACAGACACAGTTCATTCTAAGAATTCACTGTGCTTTCAATTCATTCATGAATTTAAAATTCATGCCTACAATTATTTTTTATTAGCTTAGTATTCTATGCACTAAAAAGGTATGTGTAAAGGCTTTATGACGCCCTACATGTTATTGTAGGACCAGTTTAATATGCAACTCTATTTTATACAAAATATGTAGTAGGGGGTCCCTGATCTGTCCCTCTCAGTCAAGGGGTCCCTGGCTTAAAGAACAATGAAGACCCCTGTGTTATGCTTCAACTCTGTATGTTACAACTAAAGAGAATAATCAATATACCATACTATCGACAGTTCTCATTGGAACTATTTTCTACCGAAAGTATGATCCCAATTCCAATATTGATAGTAATGCAAATACATATTCCCCATGTCAAACTATTCCTTTAATTGTCATTTAACTAACGTGACGACAAGGCTATAGCCATTTGGATTACCATCTTGGAATCTTTTGGAATAACATGGTTGTGTGCTAAACAACACTGCATTATTCGGTGATCTGAAATAAAGTGGTAACTCCGTGCATAAGCCGGTTCTTTCCCTCGACCACGTGCTGCCATCAGCCAACAGACGCATCTTTCCTCAGATAGTCACACATTCAACGGAGAGACTGTACGTTACTCAGCACTTAATTACAACCTTAAAGAGCACCACGGGCAAAGAGCGAAGAGAGCAAATGCTGCTGGTGTAATCATAGAGCAGGGTTAATGTTTCCAGTTCTGGTGCCATGGGCGGACTGGTGGATTGTTTCCAGAGCTGTAGACATAAGTGTATGGGAATTACTGGGGTGGCAGCTGCAGGCCCAGAAGAGGAGGAGATAAGCCACTGCTGATTGGATCAGAGAATATGAGATGGCCCGGGCAGACTGATGTGCTCACAGCTAGCATACACACAGCCTTAAATATAGTATTTTTGGGTGGATGAGGTGACAGGAGATACTTGTAGTTTGTGTTATGTCTTGGGAATGACTGCATCAGTTACACATAAAAGGTCAAGCCCTCTGCGCTACTTTATCATCAGTGAATCAGTGCTTTCAGTCAAGGAGGAAAAGAAGCACTCCACCAATTTTACATATACAGTGAGGAAAATAAGTATTTGAACACCCTGCTATTTTGCAGGTTCTCCCACTTGGAAATCATGGAGGGGTCTTAAATTGTCATCGTAGGTGCATGTCCACTGTGAGAGACATAATCTAAAAACAAAAATCTAGAAATCACAATGTATGATTTTTTAACTATTTATTTGTATGATACAGCTGCAAATAAGTATTTGAACACCTGAGAAAATCAATGTTAATATTTGGTACAGTAGCCTTTGTTTGCAATTACAGAGGTCAAACGTTTCCTGTAGTTTTTCACCAGGTTTGCACACACTGCAGGAGGGAGTTTGGCCCACTCCTCCACACAGATCTTCTCTAGATCAGTCAGGTTTCTGGGCTGTCGCTGAGAAACACGGAGTTTGAGCTCCCTCCAAAGATTCTCTATTGGGTTTAGGTCTGGAGAGTGGCTAGGCCACGCCAGAACCTTGATATGTTTCTTACAGAGCCACTCCTTGGTTATCCTGGCTGTGTGCTTCGGGTCATCGTCATGTTGGAAGACCCAGCCTCGACCCATCTTCAATGCTCTAACTGAGGGAAGGAGGTTGTTCCCCAAAATCTCGCAATACATGGCCCCGGTCATCCTCTCCTTAATACAGTGCAGTCGCCCTGTCCCATGTGCAGAAAAACACCCCCAAAGCATGATGCTACCACCCCCATGCTTCACAGTAAGGATGGTGTTCTTGGGATGGTACTCATCATTCTTCTTCCTCCAAACACGGTTAGTGGAATTATGACCAAAAAGTTCTATTTTGGTCTCATCTGACCACATGACTTTCTCCCATGACTCCTCTGGATCATCCAAATGGTCATTGGCAAACTTAAGACGGGTCTTGACATGTGCTGGTTTAAGCAGGGGAACCTTCCGTGCCATGCATGATTTCAAACCATGACGTCTTAGTGTATTACCAACAGTAACCTTGGAAACGGTGGTCCCAGCTCTTTTCAGGTCATTGACCAGCTCCTCCCGTGTAGTCCTGGGCTGATTTCTCACCTTTCTTAGGATCATTGAGACCCCACGAGGTGAGATCTTGCATGGAGCCCCAGTCCGAGGGAGACTGACAGTCATGTTTAGCTTCTTCCATTTTCTAATGATTGCTCCAACAGTGGACCTTTTTTCACCAAGCTGCTTGGCAATTTCCCCGTAGCCCTTTCCAGCCTTGTGGAGGTGTACAATTTTGTCTCTAGTGTCTTTGGACAGCTCTTTGGTCTTGGCCATGTTAGTATTTGGATTCTTACTGATTGTATGGGGTGGACATGTGTCTTTATGCAGCTACCGACCTCAAACAGGTGAATCTAATTTAGGATAATAAATGGAGTGGAGGTGGACATTTTAAAGGCAGACTAACAGGTCTTTGAGGGTCAGAATTCTAGCTGATAGACAGGTGTTCAAATACTTATTTGCAGCTGTATCATACAAATAAATAGTTAAAAAATCATACATTGTGATTTCTGGATTTTTGTTTTTAGATTATGTCTCTCACAGTGGACATGCACCTACGATGACAATTTCAGACCCCTCCATGATTTCCAAGTGGGAGAACCTGCAAAATCGCAGGGTGTTCAAATACTTATTTTCCTCACTGTAAAGTAGGGCTGTGTAATTAATCAAAATTGTAAATCGCGATTACGATGTCGGCTCCTAACGATCACAAAAACAGAGTAATCGAGAAAAACGATTATTTTGCACGTTAGGAATTGAATTTTAATCATTTAAAAACACCTTTCCAAAAGACAATGAGCAATCATTGTTAAATGATCGGGATTTCCATATTGACCAACATAATCACCATTATGAATTTTTTCCATAATCGAGCAGCCCTAATATAAAGGTGAGTTTACTAGCAGGCAACAATATCATTATACTTTTATACTTATTTTAGTGTCTTATAATTTCTATGGCTTTAGTGTTTATACTTTTTTATATATATTATTGTAAAATGTTTCATATTGTTTTAAACCCTTTACTTTATAAACTACTCATATTTTATTTGTCTTAGTGAGTCTCTAAATCCACCTCACTTTCCAGCACTTTGAATTGCATTTTGCTATGTTTGAAAGGCGCTATATAAATAAAGCTTGATTGATTGGTAGTGATGTCATCAGGGTGAACTCAGCTTGGGCTTGGAGCCCAGATCCCCAGGAAATGCTGGCCTGCGAAGCAAATTGAACATATAGCAACTCCTGGACCTTCACGTGATGCCCTCTGGTCCAAAATGCTGTTTCCTACATGAATACATTTGATTACATTTTATTTCAGCGTCCCATCCCCCGCGAAATGACTCCTTTCACGATCAGTATTTGACCCATTTGATCCGACAACATTTGGAAAGTCTAACAGAGTCGCACGATAAAATCATTTAATCACCATTCGGTAGTCTATATCCATAATGTTCCTCTTCTGGGATTGCTCCGTCACCTTCCTCTTCCTTTGTGTTGGCGTTCTAACCTCTGGTGGATTTGTGAGGACTGGTTAACTGCTCCTCAGATCTCTGCAGGGTAAATCCAGACAGCTAGCTAGACTATCTGTCCAATCTGAGTTTCTGTTACACGACTAAAACTACTTTTGAACGTACACATGTTCCACCAAAACAAGTTCCTTCCTGAGACTATTTAGCAGAGGCACCGTGGCTCCGTCCGGCTGTGATTGGTTTAAAGAAATGCCAATAAACCAGAGCACGTTTTTCTCACATCCCAGAATGCTGTGTGGACTAGCCAGACCCTCCTTAGCAGCGCTGTGGAGGAAGGTCTGGCAAAGTGAGACTAGTGGTGCGCTAAACCGAAAGTAGCTGAATTGGAGGGCGTAAGTCTCTAGTGCGCCTGCCCTATGGACCACATGATGACCCATGATGAACTCTCATAAGAATGAACAGGGCTCTGCCTCTAACGCAGGTCTTATTTTACATCATACATACACATTGGAGCCTAGAAGTTTCTATCCCGAGTAACAAACTTCTAGCCTAGAAATCTAGACGCTCCCTAGCTGCAGCAAATGTAATTTGCAGCCAGGGTTGTCTAGCAACTCTCCGATGGCTTGCGAGCTGGAAAAACCTAATTCTATTCAGGCCAATCACATCGTGTATAGAGTTGGTGGGCGGGCTTAACTTAAGGACAGCAGAATTGTGACGGTTCCACGTGAATTCCCTGCTACTTTAAAACAAAGAAGATTGCTGCTGCTGCTGGCAAACCGTCATTCTTAAAAGAGGAAGATGTGTTGGGAGTTTTGCCGACCGGATACGGCAAAAGTTTAATCTATCAACTAGAGTGGCTCTGGTTGGCTATGAGTGCAGAGGGAAATTGAAAGACAACCATTTATCCCGCCCCTCGAATTGAGCCCCGCCAATGGTGAGTTCCCAGACCCAACATCTGGATGTGGGTCTGGCTTGTCAGGCTAGCAAACTTCAGGTGTGAAATGTAAGTTTGAAACATGTGGGCATTTACCAGGCAACCAAAAAGATGATAGGAAATGTAGTATGCAGCGTGTTTGGATCTTTGGTCATATAAGGGACTACAGGTCAGGATATCTCAGCCTCTGTTGCTCTTTTTTTCTTAATCCGTCTCATGAGAATGCTCTGACTTTATGGAAATGCAATACTAGATCTCTGGTGTACCTACGGCTGCAGCTACCATTGAGACTCTGAGGTCACGTCCTCTGATGTAACATTCTACAATTAAAAACTAAACTAATAGGCTGATTCTAGTGTTTTTACACTAAATACATTTAAAATCGGAGTACTATTTCTCCACACATTTCACAGTTTTATTCCTTGCATTGTGGAGAGTGCTTAGACCGTCATGTTGGGAAGTATAACTTGCTTGAGAAAATTATAAATGAAAAATCTAAATAAGTAAAAGACTTTCCTTTTGTAGTCTGGTTAGAACTGCATGCAGCGGGCTTGAGGAGAGCTTTGACCTCAGGATGTCTGACATCCTGGCTACGGTCCAGGGAGTGTCTCATTAAAAATAGTGAAATGCAGCAGCATGTAAAAGGCACTCTTACCTGTGCTAAATATAGAACACAGTAATCCTGATGTAGCAGCTGTACAGATCATGCAGCTCACCTGTAACCCTAAACACTCAAACTGGGGCCTATTAATAGACTATCCAGCAGCTGTTGCAGTATGACTAACGTTGTGATGTGACTATTGTTCCCTCAGCAGGTACGGTCTGTCTGACCAGGCAGGATTACAGGGTTAGGGAGAGCGCTTTGGAACTAACACTGGCTTCCCTGGTCTTGAGAAAATGGCTCAAGTTCAAACAAATGTGTTGTCTTTTTTATTGTTTTTTTATAAAACTCAACCCACATATTGCAGCAAAGTTTAATCAGGCATGGTTTGGCTGCAGCTCGTATAGAGATTCAACGTGTCCCCTAAACGGCCGGAGAAATGTGCATAACCACTAGTACCAAAACAACGTGCTGGAGAGCCCCACGGGAACACACTGCCAGCGAAGCGCCATGAAACGTAGATTGGTGCCCGATCGTGCGCCTGGCTGTTCATACCAGACGCGCATTTCTCCATGCGTGCACATGTGTGTGTTACTCTGCCAGTCTCTGTCCGTGTGTTTGATCACCTGTCTCGCTCTAGACACAGCTGAGAAGTTATGACAGCCAGAATCACCATAAACCTGGATGTTTTATTTTGAAATTTGGGTTATTTTGTAAAGTATCCGACTGCCTTGTGGCCTTCCTGTATGTTATCACCTACCTGGCTTGACACATTTGCTCGCGGCTCGCGACGGCGCCGAAGCGATCTCTGCTACAGCGTGCGCCGCAGGCAACAAAACATGGTGCTGGAGAGGCTGAGAGCCTGGGCGTTTTTGGCCCGACTAGTTGAGCACCACAGAAAAAAAGTTAGGAAACTCAACCAGAGAGCTTACATATTCAGGCTGTGAAACAGGTTGTTGTGAGTCGGCTGTGTGGTAGCCTGCTTTTAAAAATGTAACCTTTGTTTTTTATGATTTGCTAAATTCTATGACAACTGAGAAACTTCTTTTGCCGACTTTTTTAGGGTTTTACTTTTAGATGCAGACAGGCTAAAGTTGAGGCTAGTTTTGCTACAGCGATCCTAACATTAGTCACTTAGATACATATGCATGGGAAAATAGGGTCCAGTTTGAAAAATACGGAAATTACTCTTTAAGTCATATTTCGGGGGAGAAGAGAAGAGTCTGCTTATGATGTACTGTAGAAAATACTGAGGACATTTAAAGATGAAAGTCTGGTTTTATACTCTATTTGTTGCGTTTGTGGTGTGAAAGCAAAGCAGAGCAGCCACAGGACTGTGTGATATTAGACATCTGAATTTACCATGAATCCCAATGCTGAACCACTATAAGATCCATCTGCTCATGGGGAACTGTTGAAAAAGCCACAGGTCCTTTATTTGGCAGACAACTAAATAAAGTGTCTTTAAGTGCCAGAGTAACAACACAGTACGTTCAACAAACAGAAATGTGTGTGTGTGTAACTGTGTGTGTGCGTGTGTATGTGTGCGCGTGTGTATGTGTCATGCGTGTGTATGTGCGTTTGTCCGTGCATGTGTATGTGTGTGCGTGTGTGTCCCCGTGCGTGTGTGTGCGTGCGTGCTGACCTGGAGCCTCTTCATGGTCTGGGAGTCCTGGTCAGCCTTGACCTTGCAGGCCACCAGCAGCTGAGCGGTGGAGGCGGCCACCTGCTTGGCTGACGAGATCAGCTTCTCCTCGCTGGCGTGGCCCTGCACCGCAGAGTTGGCTGCCTCGCACAGGTTGTTGGTCGCTGCCGCAACCATTCGCGCCTGAGGAGTCAAAGGCAGCGACCATGAGATGTTTACCTTGAATAAACTGGAAACTACTAAACTAATAACTCATAATTAGACATGTTCCAATACCATCTTTTCCTTTCCAATACATATTCTGATACCTGAACTTGCGTATCGGCCGATATAGAGTACTGATCCGATACCAGCGAGTTAAAAAATATAAATATTTTAATAATTTACTAACAGCTGTATACTACTTACCCTGTATGAATGTGATGATTGCTATCGTTGTATGCCCTGACTCGGGTTACAGAGAATAAATGCCAAGGAACTTTTTTTTTTTGTCTACTTGGAAAAAGTACATGAATTAGTACTACTTTAGAGTGGATTTTTTTCCGGGGCTAAATTACGAGGTCAATGCATAGACTAACAAACTTGCCGATAGCAATACCAGCATTTTAGGCAGTATTGGAGGCATTTCCGATACTGGTACTGTATCGGCATCGGAACAACTCTGCTAACAATGATAAACATTCCTTAATAAACCTTGAGGGGAAAGACTTACAGCTGAAATCAGCCCCTGAGACCACTGTCCATCATCCACCGCATTGGCTTGGATCGCTCCCACCTGAAAATACAGGAAAAAAACTGTATTTAAGTCTGTGTAACTGAAGCACAGACGGGAATGTAGCACAGTAACACAGGCCTCTGGTTTTTTGGGGATAAGAAAAAAATATATGGACAAATTAAGCTTAGGAGAAAAAAAAAAAAAAGACTCCCAAAATGTCATGTAGGTAAAAGGGGTTTTCCATTTGGTTCATCCCTGAAGTAGAAAACATGAAGTTAGGAAGGAAAGTATCATTGAGGGTAACGGAATGGGACAGAAGAGATAAAGACAAATAATGAAGGCATATCTACGCAGCAGGATTGGTTTTTGGAAACACATATTCAAGTTTGTTTTGATAAAATTATAAACCAGTAGAATAACCTTAAACTTAACAACTCCACTTTGATTAGATATCTAAATTCTGTTCTTGCCAGACCAATTCAAGGGGCTTTATTGGCATGACAGTTTCTATAACAATGTTGCCAAAGCATCAGACAAAACACAATAAAGTTATATGTACATTAACACAATATTAGGATGGGTTTATATCATTTTATAAATCTATTTGTATGGCAAATATAAAAAAAGTTATTAAGCAATATGAAACAAAAAGTAAATTCTAATAAACATGTAAAGACAGTAAAATGTAACATAAGATATGAATATGTACAGATATTTAAAACTGGGATCTTTGTGTGTGTGTGTGTGTGTGTGTGTGTGTGTGTGTGTGTGTGTGTGTGTGTGTGTGTGTGTGTGGGTCATTCACTGTCCCTCAGGTTGTGGCATGTTTATACATACTGTCTCCTTCTCCCTGGAGAATGTTTAATTTTGTTTGAATTCTGACTAATTTTGCCAGAACTTTAATTTATATTACACACACTGGATGGCGAGTTAATAACATAGGGACTACCTATGTGTCAACCTCTTTTCTACAGGGGCTTTTCTTCTCTTTAAACACCAACTGTTGGGCATCACGGCCTAACATGGTGGACTGTTCCCCAATTAGGCGCGCAGACCCTGAATGCATCAGTCTGTTTGTTCAGGAGCCACATTGCATTATCTCGGTCCTCCTTAAGGTAACAGTGCTCCCCAAGGCACTGAACTCTAACAATGGATCCTTCTTTGTCACAGAATGATCAGCTTGCTTCAATTTCATTCATTTCCAGATCTTTTTGGGGTTCAGGCATGAATTTATGGACCGTGAAGACCTCTACTCTAAGAAAGTTTTTCCTCTCTATATGCAGCTACTGAATAATAGTTCTCCAAAGCCCCTTTAAAGTCCAGTCAATCTGTGGTTTGACCCAGGGGACATTGCAATAGTCATTCAAGGTTTTATGGGACACCCAAGTAACATATTAAAAGTATCCCATTATAAAGTGGTGAAATTTGGGGGCCTTCATGTCACAGCATCACACAAAGAAGTGTGCATCTCTGCTTCTGAACATGCTGTTTTCATATCATTTATGTCTCTATAATAAGGCCCTGAAATGGTTTCCTTTGTCTGACAGCGTGTTACTATGTGTGACGGGATCCTACATGTCCAGCTCTTTGGTCCCCAACCTTCTCATTTGGATTACAACAACGGTGTCTCAAAAATTAGGGGTTATCTAGTGGTTATCGTATAACCCTGTTTAGTTTTTTGTTTGTTTGACTTTGTTTTTATGATGTACATTACAGAAGAGACTTGCAGTAATAGTGCGTTCCATTCCCCTCGGAGCTGGGAATGACATCACACCCAAGTTGAAGGCGTTCCATTTACAAGTCAGATTTTCATTGTGGTGGTAGTTCTAGCCAGGTTAGCCATTGTTAGCAATACCAATTGATAACAACACATTATGTATGCATTTTTGTGCATACAAACAGCGTAGCAACATGTCCACATATAGAAGTTGGACAGGACTGTGTGTATGACAAATTATACAGAAGTATAACACACACTGTATGTTACTACAGCTTTCACTACTGTTGATGCACGGGGCAGCCATGTTGGATTTTGAGCTCGGGAAATCCGACTTCCGAGTACAAATGGAACCGCACCATTAGCCATTTCTCTGTAGGGTGGGGCATCATCAACAAGCGCCTGGAAGTATGGGGGTTCAATATTGCCTGCAGTATTGAGAATTGACTCTAAAAGTAGATCTCATAGAATATTCATCCTGTAGTGTGATCCAGACGTACCTTCCCCTGAGCCACCAGCTCCCTCTGGGCGGCTGAGGCAGCTTTGACCAGAGCACTGGTGGCTGCTGCGATGGACTTGGCTGCCTCCAGAATCTGCTCCTCAAAGTTCAAGCTCTCATCGGCCTCCTGTTTACGAGGGAAACCAACAGTCAGTAAACACACCGTGTTACAGGGCGGTGAGGGTCTGTGGGAGATTTACATTACATTACATGTCATGTAGCTAATGCTTTTATTCCAAAGAGACTTCAAATTTAGTGATTTCAACCCTGAAGGTGCAAACTCCAGATAACAAGTAGTAAGATAACAAGTAGTAAGATAACAAGTAGTAAGATAACAAGTAGTAAGATAACAAGTAGTAAGTTCAATTAGCTTTAAATAAGCACAACTACAAAGAGTCATATGAAAGTGCAGCTTTAAGAATATATATATATATATATATATATATATATATATATATATATATATATATATATATATATATATATATATATATATATTTGTATGTTTTAATCCGAGGTGTAGTCGGAAGAGATGTGTTTTTAGCAGAAGATGTGTAGGCTTTCGGCCGTCCTGATGTCAATGGGGAGCTCATTCCACCATTTAGGAGCCAGGACAGCAAACAGTCGGGATTTGGTTGAGTGATTAGTTCTCCCTGGCTGTGAGGGGGCAGCCAGCAGGTTGGCTGATGCAGATCATAGTGGGCGGGTTGGACCATGTCCTGGATGTAAGCTGGGCCTGATCCGTTCGTGGCCCTGTATACAAGTGTCTTGAAGCGGATCCGGGCAATTTAACTTAAGACATGTCCCCAACACACACACACACACACACACACACACACACACACACACACACACACACACACACACACACACACACACACACACACACACACACACACACACACACACACACACACACACACACACACACACACTTCTGTATGTGACCCTGTGCTGAGGTTAACAGGTTCAGTGTGGCTGACCTTGGGTTTGGTCCTGGGCCTCAGCTGCTCCAGTTTCTTGGCAGCTGCTTCAATAGCTGCCGCCGCTCCTAGCAGCTCATTCTCTGCGATGACGGTGGGATCCTCAGGGTCCACCCACTCTGTTCCTACAACACACACACACACACACACTGAAACACTGTGCCTGAAAACCCCTGACAGTTCAGGATTTCTATCAGCTGCATACTGATAATGGTTATGATAATACGGCTCTCTGTGTCAGAATTTATTTTAAGGTTGCGCTACTTATACAGACGTTTAAGGCCTGGGTCCACTTTGTATCACAGATTCTCTGTTTATGTATATGTTATATTTCTTTATGAACTTCAGGGCTCCAGACTGCGACCAAAATTTGAGAGTGTGCGACTGAATTTTACATCCAGTCGCACAAGTGCGACCAGTAAATTTGCCCCCTTTTTTACACGTTAAACGTCTGACACACACACACACACACACACACACACACACACACACACACACACACACACACACACACACACACACACACACACACACACACACACACACACACACACACACACACACACACACACACACAGCTGTGGACGGTGCAAACTACGTCGGCTCTGCAGTTTTGTTGAAGTCACAGTGAGTCACGGAAATGCTGATAAAGTGGTTTCAAGTGTGGTTACAGTTTTTTTTAAACTTCACGCAGACGGCGTTTGCTGTGATATGATGTTAATGGAGAGCCGAAAGCGGTCGCGGTGCTGTTGACGTTACACTTCCTAAGCAGGCACAACAGTGGTTTCTGTGCCCTGGGGACTGACTGACAGGCTGAGGTTGTAAGGCAAGGCAACTTGATTTCTACAGCAGCTTTCAGCAACAAGGCAACTCAAAGTGCTTTACATGAAACATTAAAGAGCAATTAAAAACTGTCGTGAAAATAAAACAGGCTAAAAAAGATTATACAAAAACAAGAATAAAAGTTACTGTGAGTAAGAAATGAATAATTATTCAATTTAATAGGTTGTAGGGATGGGTTTGGGAGGAGAGAGGGAGGAGTTTATTTTTATTTAATTTCTTTAGAGTGTAACATATTCTAATAAGATAACATCATGTTCTAAGTACATAAGATAAATAGGTTTGACAATATTTTTTACAACTGAAATAATTGTTTTGTAATTATAGAGGGAAAGTACCAAAAAAAAAAAAAAAGGTACCGTTGGGTAACGGAACCGAATTTCAGGTATCGGTACCATATCTGTTCAGTAGTAGCCTAAACAATGCATCTTTAATTTTAAGTTGAATGCATTGTAATTGTAGACTAGAGCTGGTATATATATAAAAAATTTAACAATGGTGCTGTATGTTAACCTTCTATGTTGCATCTTCAAAAGTGACACTCAATTTTAAACAGCACATTGTAATTTCTGCATCTATTATCAAAGTATTCATTAGTAATACAGTGGAACTTAGTAGAAATGTGAATATTTGGTTAGTATGTTGATTTACGGTGTGTGCCCCTAAATTTTCTGGTTGCGCCCCTAAAATGTTCAGTTGGGGGCCACTGTGCTCCCAGTGAAAAAAGTTAGTCTGGAGCCCTGAGGTCTGCACTCCAGTTATGGTGTCAACAGGTTAAGGTTCCTATAACCACTTTCAGGTTTTGGATCCTGTGCCAGGTTAATAAAATACCAAGAACCACTGAGCTCTGAGGCTAATCAACCTGTCAGCAAAGTGGGTCTCTCACTGCTCATTTTTATCAGAGCACAGTCTTTCCACCTGAATGTTTCGTAGATAATGCATAATATGCAGTGTATGCATATGTACTTATGGATATGCAATGCACCTACAGGTGACTTGTCAACAGGCTAAATACATAATGGGCTCTCAGCATGATAGAGTCCAAACTCGTTTTACCCCAATCCTGGAACGATGTGTGGACTAGCCATACCTTCCTCTGCAGCGCTGTGGAGGAAGGTCTGCCAACCCCGGCCGATTACAGATCACAATCTCTAAAGGTTTAGTTGGAAGGACATTGGATAAGGTGTTTGAAGGGATTCTTATTCGAAAGGTGAATTTGATGCTGAATTGGGATTAGCCACCACGGCCGTCCCATTCTACTGAACGAAGTCATGGACCTACAACCACGCAGGCAGCGGGATTCAGTTGCAGCTAATGTCTCTTAGACCGGAACATTAATCTGTGATGTAAAGCTCTGAGGATGACTTTCCCCTCCGTTTGACTGATGATGCATTCATGGAATCGCCTTCAATGTAATTTGTACTGGACTCTTAAGAGGATGGGGGGAATCCCAGAACAGAGCTGTGTGAAACTGTAGAACTCTACCGGGAGTATGTAATCCCACTTCAAATTACTGTCAGGGCTCTTTTGCATGACGTGCTCTAAATAAGACCTGATGCTGGGCTATTTAAGATGTCTTAAACGCATTCCTGTCTGCCCTTTCTGATTCTTCCACTGGGGGCACCCAATCAGAATTTTAAGATCATTTTAAGTGGCTTAAAAATTATCTATTATCATTTCATGTTTGATATTGTACACCATGACTATTTATTAATGTAATTGTCTTATTAGCATGATTAAAGTCCACTAGTGGTGACAAATATTTGCATCACAAAGCAGTAGGGCTGAATCACCATGTTTTTCCTGTAGTTTAGGGAGTTAGGTTTGGCAATTTTGGTTTGGTTATTTTTGATTTAGGGTTAGACAGAACTACGGTCAGTTAAATAGTTCTTTCAGTTTATTTTTTTGCCGTTAATATACCCTGAAGGTAAGCTTCCGTCAAAGATTTATTAAGTTAAAATAGTTTGTGTGTGAAATAACCTTGTTCATTGTCAAAGTAATACATTGCTTTGTTATTATTTCAATTTTCTCTCTCCCGTTTCTTTTTTTAATGTGGCGCTCCGACACTGCTAGACCGGGGTGTTACAGTGTACCTTACAGGTAGGGGTTGGTGTCTACACCCAGACCTCTTTAGACAGATATAATAAAAACACCATTACTTACATTATTTTAAAGCTATAGTGCGTAGATTATGTCACCCCCATGAGGAATTCTAATTAATGACAACAAAACTGTCGGTGCACCGCCCCCACCCCTTCCCCCCATGCAGAGCTGAAAGTCTTAATTAGCTTCGTAGCAACTCATTTGGCAATGGCTTGAATGGAACGGACCTTCATTATGATCAAAAAGTTATGCACTGAAGCTTTAAGAAACAAAGAGACACCCAGAGGGTTGTAGTTTTGTTCTGCTGTCATTTTGTGGTGGAAGAGATCAAAGGTTAAAATACCTTTCATGGCCTCTGCGGCTTGGATGAGCTCAGTGACAGAGCCTGCCACCCGCTTGGAGTAGCTGGCCAACTGTTGCTTCAGGTCATGAGAGGGCTTCTGGATGATCTGTGGGTGAAAGGGAAAAAGCCACAACCTTTAATTCCACCCTCTTTACATTCACCTTCTGCATTATTGATGCACAACATTTTTTACTTGACTCAATCAAATCCCAGCCTGTGCAGGATTTATTATGATGAGATAATAAAGGTGCCTTATATTTACAGTCCACTTTCACATTCCATTCCCTTCAATTCAAATGCTTTAGAGCAGGGGTCTTCAACGTTCTTTAAGCCAAGTTGACTGAGAGAGACGGAGCAGGACCCCCTACTACATATATTGTATAAAATGAAGTTGCATATTAAACTGGGCCTACAATAACGTGCAGGGCGGCCTAGAGCCTTTCTACATATCTTTTTAGTGCATAGAATACTAAGCTATTAAATAATTACCTTATAGGCCAGTAAGCCTATCAGTAATGTGTTTTTTTTTCACAAATAGGCTGATTTATATTTGCTAATAATATGTTGGATTCATGTAAAGGCATTTTAATTTTTGAAAGAAAACTTAAGGCGCCGATATACTTGCTTTTAACTAAGCGTTCGCGTACGTAAGATGGCTGCTATGCGCATCCTGCGTTCCTTTGAAGCGTAGGTTGTGAACGTCTTTAGAAATTAACACTACGCGTATGCAAGATGCAATTCAGCACATGAACGTGGGGGGCCGTATATTATGCTGAACCAACTGGCTCAGTGTGTGCGTTGTGGAGTTAATGCGGGCTAATCCGAAGTCATCGACATCTCTCATTGGCAGATGAACATACTCGCCATTGTTGCGACGCACTTGTATTTTCCTCGAGTGTCGCCATGTTTGTTTTGTAGGTTCATGTTGCAAACTCGGAATGTCAAGGAATACCTTCTGGTGTTGGCCAGGGATGAGACGGCCCTGATCTGCCCCCTAGTGGATATATACATTTAATCCTCCAGGTACATGCAAAGTATGCAGGCAAGTATGTAAACAATGCGAAGGCCTGGATCAAAGATCACTGTTCATCTCTCCAGTCCAGTTCCACACACTCGAAGAATCTATGACAAGGACCACGGAGCTGTTTTTGGGGGATGGTGGTGGAGCAACATCTTACCACACTGCATGCTGGGCTTCTCCTTTTATTTGTGACCCGTACGTTTACGTATTTGCAGCTTGACACTAGTGAAGAAACTACATGAAGTGTAAATCATGGTGGCCATCAACAACAGGGGCCATGTTTAAACCATGTGTACGCACAAAAACATATTCCATTCCCCACGCATTATTTCTTATTTACAGAAAGATTGGCATGACAACATGAGCCTTTCGCACATACTTCAGACCACATGGTTTTCTAGAGTGATCTTAGGGTGAGATGATAACGTGAAGATAAAAAAAATAGGGCAGACAGAATAGAAAAATAAAACCTTTAGGTTGTAAGACAATCTATAACATGCAAATCAAATGTGCGTTAATTCCATTTGTGTGATAAACTGTCACTGTTTATTTTTTTGTGTTTGTGATGTTTTTGATCGATGCTTTATGTATTTACCCCCAGGGGATCAATAAAGCATTTCTGATTCCGACTTATTGTGAGGCACTTGCAAAAACTGTTGTTTCGAGTGCTATTAACTAAATCACAGATGATTGTGATATCACTGCAAATGATGGTTTACAGGTATATGTGGTCAATTAATCACGCCAGCTATATTAAAAAGCCAAAACCCTGCAAAACAGTCACATGCAATGACAACTCCTCTGTATTGTTTCAGAACGTCGCTGATGAGAGTGCACTGCATACACAGAGTTTTAGTCCTCAGGTATCACTGTCATTTCTGAAAATACACCTATGTGCCGTCAAAGTCACACTGGTCAACTGTGACTTAAGTGTCTACTGTGCTATTCCTGTACAACCTGCCTCATGTTGCTTCTCTACTGTTTAGCCTTTGTCAGCATGTAAAGTACTTTTACACTGTTTGTACAGTCGATTGTACAAAAGCTTTTTGCCATTTTGCCACACTGTTTATCAACTGCCCATAAGGGGACATCACTTGATTGAGTGAGGCTTAGGGCCCTATCTTGCACCCGGCGCAGCACAGCACAAAGCCCGACGCAAGTTTAAGACCGACCTAGTTGTCAATTTCCCATCCAGCGCCCACGTCGTTTAAATAGAAAATGCACCTGCACCAATCTGTGGCCCATGGGCGTGCTGGTCTTACAGGGAGGTGTGTTCAGGTGCATTCTGGGCGTGCTGGTCTTACAGGGAGGTGTGTTCAGGTGTATTCTGGGCGTGCTGGTCTTACAGGGAGGTGTGTTCAGGTGCATTCTGGGCGTGCTGGTCTTACAGGGAGGTGTGTTCAGGTGCATTCTGGGCGTGCTGGTCTTACAGGGAGGTGTGTTCAGGTGCATTCTGGGCGTGCTGGTCTTACAGGGAGGTGTGTTCAGGTGCATTCTGGGCGTATTGCTATCTTGAGGCAGCAGGAAGTGATGGCGCCATTGACCAACAAAAACCTGGTCTAAAGTCAATAACGCAGCATTTCATTGTTATTTTAACAGAGCATTAGTAAAATGCTTCTAGGCTCGTGCACAGCGCGTGCACACTATGCTTGTTACACACACAGGGACGCACAGCAGCACACACACATGCAGAAGATTACAAATTCTCCATCATAACAGCAATGCTCCGAGGTCCAAACGCGCCTGGCTTTTAAAGGGAATGGGAGATGATCTCTGATTGGTTGATTGCATGTTACGCCCAAAACACACCTCTGATTAATGAAGACACTAAGTACAACCCTTTAGAACCATGCGCCCGGCGCACGGACTCTTACTCCGCTGTCAAACTAGCAAAAGTGGATTCTTACACGCCCTAAACGCACCTGCACCAGGCGCCTCACGCCGTGCACTCAGATCGTTAAAATAGGGCCCTTCATGTTGTATCTGTAGATTGTTGTAGTGCTGGGTGGTATGCATTTTATCATGGTATTCTTTCTGGCGGTTTCACGGTATATCGCGGTATTTTCTTTCTTTTGCTCGACTGGCCGTTTATATAGTTTTATAATGTTTATTATATTTAGTCTACTGTCAGTACATGGAATATAAAAAAAACATTTCAATGTCATGTTTACTAAAAGCTTTGATTACTAAAGGGTTTGCTTGGCTCCACAACATTATACAATAACGCTGTATGAAGGAGAATGCATCAAACAGTTACAGAATGTACAGAATAAAGTTAATACCATGAGTGAGAAGGCTACGCAGTTAATAGGCGTCCCGTTCTCAATTCTTTCACTCTCAGATTATATACAGCAGCTCTGCAATGTACTAGTGAAAAATTCATGTCATACGGGATATTAATACCAGTAACTTGCACAGTTCAAACTGGTATACCGCCCAGCACTAGGTTGTAGCCTCACATTATGCATTATGTAGAAATAAGTGATTTTGGAGACACCAATGTGACCACAGCTTTATCCTGGTGGGACTTTGTCAGCAGAGACTCTTACATCAAAAGTATAATATAGGGAGGAAATGACACAGTCAGCTTCTATTAATAAGATGTGCTCTAATGTTGGGGAATGGTTGGGTCTTTGTAAATTATAGAGTATGGTCTGGACCTACTCTATCTGTAAAGTGTCCCGAGATAACGGTTTTGATTTGATACTGAATTGAATTAATGTTAGGCCCATCTCCCAATTGAAGGAAAATAATAGCAGACTAGTTTGATTTGCTGGTGCTCAGATGTGTTTGAGTTTCAGTTTGTGTCCTCAGACTGTCCTAGGTGGACATGCAGTATTCAGGTTGGAACAGTGTGTGACAGGTGCAAGGCATTAACAGGGCTCAGGACTATACCCGGCTAGATAGATAGAGGCGACGACGTAACTGCACAGGAACGCATGCAGCTGGCCAAACTAATGCCACAGGAAAACACGCACACACACACACACACACACACACACACACACACACACACACACACACACACACACACACACACACACACACACACACACACACACACACACACACACACACACACACACGTTCAGAGAACACAGTTACCTGAGCTCCACCAACGAAACAATATTAAGACTGTGGAAAACGGGCTTGTTTTGTGTTACACAAACTCAAACAACTCCATGCATCAATTCTAAAAACCGTTCATTCGTCTATGATCTTAACAACTGATCAGCGGGACAGTGACAGTACGATATTTCCCACAGAGACCAGAGACACTGAGTGTGGACAAGCAGGCTGGCTGTTGTCCCGTTTCTGACCATCAGAGGGCAGCACCACAGGCTCAGATCACATCACATCCACAGTGCCTGGAAGAACTCCCATTTGTTCTATTACACTTAATCACAGTGGATAGAATTAAGATTTGTTTTACACTCATTCACTGAAAATATACTTTAATGTCTGAATTAGGGCTATGATATGATGGGAAATATGTGATAACTTTGTTGAACATCGCAATAGCGATATTACAATAAATAAACAGATATTGAGGTGTTCTCAGTTCTCTGCTGAAATACAACAAACTGCTGTTGAATTTAAAACAAATGAAAGGAAATCATTTCCAACTTTATTTTATTGAAAAAAATTGAACATTGAATTGAATATAAAACGGACCACTAAATAAAGAACGAGTCACATGTGTAGTTTTCTGCTGATATTTTCTTTCAACCTACACAAAATTCTCTCTGGGCCAGATGTACCTACATTTGTGAATGTAGCGTTATCAGCGCCATGGCCAACCCGCAGAAAGAGCACGCTTTGATACTTCAGCTTATGCCGTATTTACCAAACCTGCAGTACATCAGGTAATCAGCGCCTTTCTCTGCCCACTATACTGTAAATTGTGCTGTAGCGTTAAGGACTGGTGCTATGATACGGCTGAGTTCAGCCATATTCCCACTGCTGATGCTATGACTGTTTGAAATGATCCTGATGCCAATATTTGTAATGTAGCGAGGAGTTTAACCTCTGCTGGAATGGAATGTGAACGCTGAGTCTGAGATTCGATGTCATCTTTGATTTCTTCCAGTAACTGTAATATTGCATGGCTGCTTAATCTGTAACGCTTAATGATTTTGTGTTCACTCAACTGAAAAAGTGTGATCCTTGCGGCAAAAATCCTTTCATCTCATCTCCTTGGCCTATGTCTTCGTCTTGCTCGGATTACTGCTGGCATTTCACCAGGAGGCATATGCCAGGAAACCCGCTTCCAGGTTTACACCTGCTTTTAAGAGGCGGAGAATTTTCACCGCAAAATAGAGGCACGCTTTCACCGGTGGTTTTTGTACATACCGTGGAATACATAATTAGGTGCACTTTACGCTTCTCCTCCCATCTCTTTATGGGAAACATCCACTTTCCTCTTCACCCTCCTGTGAATGCGTATGCATGACACGGAAAAGCCTAATTTGCCATTTTCAGTTTCCGCTTTTACCTCAGTGTGGCCTGTTTGTACATACCTCGCCATGCTTTTACCTCAGTGTGGCCTGTTTGTACATACCTCACCATGCTTTTACCTCAGTGTGGCCTGTTTGTACATACCTCGCCATGCTTTTAGCTCAGTGCGGCCTGTTTGTACATACCTCGCCATGCTTTTAGCTCAGTGCGGCCTGTTTGTACATACCTCGCCATGCTTTTACCTCAGTGCGGCCTGTTTGTACATACCTTGCCATGCTTTTACCTCAGTGCGGCCTGTTTGTACATACCTCGCCATGCTTTTACGCGCACGTTGCGAAACAAATACGCCTGAAGGGGGCGCAAAAGCGTTAGTACATCTGGCCCTCAGTGTCTTTTGCGATGTGTCGCAGCTTTCACGTTTGTTTATTGCGGCAGTTGATATCGCGATAATGGTTTAAAAAAAAAAAAAAAAAAACGATATACTGTGCAGCCCTAGTCTGAATGAAAGCCAATATCTGCAGGAATATACTTCTCAAAGGCAAATGGCATTTTAAGCGTATGTACTGTTCAGTTATTTCAATTCTGTTCAGAGCGGATGTGTAAATCCATCCCTCACCTTGGTCTGCGAAGTCCTTCTTAATTTCTTTTTTTTTTTTTTTGGGATTCAAGTTTTTGGCTGACTTCTCAGAATAATGGAGAATTTGACCATATGCAGTTCTGGCAAATGTCCGTTCCCTGGACAATAAAATGGACTGCCTTAGACAAGATGAAGGGCTGTTGGGTCTTGAACATTCAGCTGAATTTAGAGCTGACCTCTTTCTGTGTAGGGACGCCTCATCCTCCAATGAGACCCGAGGAGGGTTGTCAGCAGTCAATGGTGTGCAAATGCTACGGTCCCATCTGCTAACATGGAGGGGGGCGGGGTTTATGAACTATACTGCAGCCAGCCACCAGGGGGAGATCCAGATGTTTTGGCTTCACTTTTGGGGAGCTGTCAAGGTGTTAATCCTTACATACAGTTTATGGTCGTAGAAATACCGACCCTACGCCGTAGCTTGACGTGCACCTCTCGGAAAATTTAACTACACGTCGCGGTGACGCACGTCGCTCGGCCGTGGCTCGGTAGCGTTGCATTTCCCCCGACTCATTTCCTGTTTCTCCTTCTCCATGAACAACATGAAATCAAGGAGAGGGTTAACTTTTCCTGCTCCAGATTTCCCACCGTGGTCAGAAAGAACAGGGGAGACACTTTGTTTCTCTCACTATGACTCTAGAGTCGCTACCGCGCCCTGATATTCTCTTAAAGAGATTGACGCACAAGTATAAACTTCAGGCCACCATAACAAACATTTACATAACTGACACCTTTTGTTTTCATGACAGAAAGGCATCTCATTAACAGATACGATAGACGTAGGCTACGGAGAAATCTCCGCGTGGAGCCTCGGCAGAACCAGAAACCAGACAGATTCCCTTAGCATACGTTCAAGTACAGTTAAGTCAGACTCTTGACTTATCCAAACATCCCCCTCCTGTCCATAAGCAGAGCTGGTCCGACATCTGTTAACGTGCTGCTGATAATACTCTGCAGCATTGTTGTGGAATAAAGTCTTCAGTGACGCATTCAACCACTGCAAACCCACACTCGTGCAGGGCATTCAAGTGGTGTACTCACCGGCTTGCACCGACATCAGTGAGCCACAAGTTTAAGGGAACATTGACAGAACGATGGGAAAAAGGAAAGAAAAGAGGTCATCAAACACATGACAGCTGATATCAGACATGTAGGAGGTGCAGATGTTTGGAAGCATGCTGCAAGCTCTCTGGGACTGAATCATTGAGTCATTATTATTATTCCTTTGTTATCACTATGAAGGAAATGACAGCTACAGGATTTTAAAATTACATTTTAAAAGTTAGAGAGTGGACCCAGGTTCCATTCAGCCCAAGATAATTTGTTCTGGGAGATGGGTCAATCCTAAGAGGGATGGATAAGCACATAAGAAGCTGGGTCCAGACTAGTTTAATGATAGCCATATTTTAAGAGGATAGAAGAATGAAGGGGTGCCGTCAATCCAGGAGTGGGCTTGTGAGATGGCTAGGGTGAGGGCGTTTGAAAAGATGTTATATAAATGGTTTACCAGATTGGATGTCTACACTAGAAAATGGGGAAAGTAGCTGAACTTTCTGGAGGGCCAATAAGAAGCTCTGTGCTGGGGAGAGACGTGTATGATGGGCTTATGGTGTTGTCAGTTATACATATGTCTATTTGGTTTATGGTTTAATTTCTATTTTGTTGTATGGTCTCGAATATTGTAGTAACTGTGTCATCTTTTCTTGATTTTTGTCTGGGTGGGTGGTGATGATGAAAGGGGTGGGGGGTTGTTCATCTTGAGAGAGTGCACCAGATATTTTGGAGACAATTGAGCTCATGAAATACAGATTTGTTCTTCAGTGGCATTTATGGATGATTGAAGAGCTGATGTGATCTTTGTTGTGATCCCAGGACAACAGGAATGAATTCATATTGTGATGTACAGTGTGGCTATTAGCACCACTGAGGTGCCACGAAGCAAGGCACCCCCACATTGACTAGTTCACAGAAACAGACAGCAGTAGTACAGGGCAGGGCCTTGGTGTTAACGTGTATAAGTGTCAAAGAGTAGAGCCGGGGGGGGGGGGAGGGGGGGGCAAGCGGGCGCAATCCTGTGAAAAAGTCGCATTCGTGCTCATCACACGCACACTCCCGCCCGCCGGGATGGTTAGGGATAACCCTAACCTGCCCACCCGCCTGTCTATTGACATTGTCTATTATCCACGCGACTACGGAGGTGAAGTGTCACTCTCCGTGTGAAATGTGTTTTTTTTGTACTTTATACATCTATTGCATACACAAACAACCATATAACACACAAAATATGGAGAAAATTAAAAAAAGCATAATAGGGGCTCTTTAAAGACCTGATTTGAGGTACTAATCAGATTGCCCTCAGTCTGAACTTATGTTTGTTCCAACTCACCTAGTAAATGATCACCATGGCCATGTCCACACTGTGTTGGTTGGGAAATGGCGGCTAGGACTAATGGGTAGCTGATGAGAGTACAGTATGTGTACATGGGTAAAGATGTCTTACCACCAGCACATGCTCCAGCAGTCCCAGATATCCGGAAGCACACTCCTTGCCATAGCGCAGCGCTCTCATCTGGACCTCCATGCTGACCTCTGGGTGGTAGGCAGCTTGCTGAAAGAGCAAACAGACAGACAGAAATCAACGTCTGAGCCAAACACTGACAGTATAGGCCAGAGATCTTCAACAGGGGGTCCTCAGAGTTACTGCATGGATTCATGTTAATGTCTTGACATGAATCCGACATATTAGGAAATATTAATCAGCCTTTTTGTTGTTTTTGAGTTGGACCAGAACAAAGATTTACAAGTTTGGGAAGAAACCTCACCAACCTGACTGAACATTTCTCCAATTATACCAAAGACAGGAGAAAGAAAAAAACAACCTATAGTGATGTAAAATTAAGTTGGTGAGTTCCAAATATTGTACTGTATGTGGGGTATTTATTCAGTTTGGGAATTTCCACAATCTCTACAAAGCTAACGTTAGCTGGCTGACTAAACAGGGAGCAGAAATGATCTAATTTTGAGAGCAAATGGCCCCTCAATCTGAATAAAGTATTATTTTATCCATTTTTTTTCCCCGTAACCTTTGTTGTATAATCGCAATATAACAATTAGGCCTGTAACAATTATTACAAAATTGTCTAATCAACTGTCAACTATTTTACAGAATCGCTGTTTCTTTGTTTAGGGACTGTTCGTTTTTTATGAAGTCAAAATAGACTTGTCATGGCAGCTGCCTTTAGGGTCACCCTGTCTCCGTGGGCCACGGAGACAGGGACAGGGAACAGTTAGAATAATAAAGAGGCGTGGTTTACTTCATAGGCTGTGTATTTGAGTTATTATATTATCTGGGTAACATGACAGTGATATAACCAAAAGATGTATCCTGGAATTCATTCAAAACTTATTTGACTGAAAGAGATAATTATATTGTTAATCGCAATTATTTCTGAGACAATTAATTGTACAGCAACATTTGGAATTGTTCCAGCTCTAATTACAATATATTGTTATTATTACTTACAAACCTCCTACCCCCCCCCCCTGTGTAATATTGTGGTGTACCTTGCAGGAGTGCAGCATGTCAGCAATGGCTCTCCTGCTGAGGTTGGCCGTGGCAATGACGTCCTCCTGACGACAAGAATTCCCAGCAGCCACCGCCTTTGCGGTTGCCATGGTGATGCCTTTGGTCGTGCGAATGAACTCCTCCGGCGTGGTCGTCTTTGGTGGGGGGTCAGAACTGCTGAACACCTGTGTGGTAAGACCGGGGGACTGTTGGTGAGAGACTTGATAGCCAGACAACAACATGAGTTATTTCATAAAACAATCAGGTGAACGTTGAGCTCCAGGACCAGCGTCCAGAATGAATCCTTCCTGCTGGAAGACGTCTGCTCTCAGTGGGTACTCTAGGCTCCAGCCAGTCTTCTACGTAGTAATGTAATTCATTTCTTCCCTTGGGGAAATGTCATTTTTTTATTCTGCTGCTATGTTTTCTAGATTTACGGACACACGCACGCACGCATGCACGATTAATAAAAGCATGTCAATAAACTATACATGGCCCTTGATATGATTGTCATTTTCCAGTGTGGGCCTAGTACTGGACGATATATAGATATTAAATCGATATTGTGATATGAGACTAGATATTGTCTTAGATTTTGGACATCGTAATATCGTGATATGACATAAGTGTTATCTTTTACTGCTTTTAAAGGCTGCATAACAGTAAAGTGATGTGCTTTTCTGATCTTACCAGACTCTTCTAGCTGTTCTATTATTTGCCTTTACCCACTTAGTCATTATGTCCACATTAATGATGATTATTTATCTAAACTCTAAGTGTGAAGATATTTTGTTAAAGCACCAATTGTCAACCCTAGAATATCGCCGCAATATCGATATCGAGATATTTGGTCAAGAATAATGTCAAAATTGTCAAAAAAGAGCAATAAGAATAATTCACAACACTGGATATTTGGAACACACCAATTCACTATTTTCACAGTCTAAAGCATTAAAATTACTTGACCTAGTGGAATTTCAAACAGCAGTAATTATGTTCAAGGCGAGAAACAATTTATTGCCTGGCAATATACAGAAAAGATTTTCGGAAAGAGAGGGGGGCTATGAATTAAGGGGAAAGTCAAATTTGAAGACTCCCAGTTTTCGAACTACAAGGAAAAGTTTCTGTTTATCTGTCAGTGGCACTAAATTGTGGAATAAACTACATAACGAATTAAAGCAATGTCTAAACATATTCAAATCCAAAAAGATGTTCAAAGAAATTATATTCCAGAGGTACAGAGAAAAACAGTTCAATTAATAACCTGGGCTTATATTGAACAATTTGTGGAATGTGTGTAATTAGTGTTGTGTATGGGTAAATATATGAATGTGAATAGAACTTCTGAAAATATATTTTGATTGATTACAGATTTATTATCTCTATAGACTTATTATTTTGTAGCTAATTAATTTATTATGATAGAAAGGTTACAAAGGGGTAGGAGTACATAAGTTTTACTTCTTCCTACTCCTTTTTGCATGTGTAAATAGAGGTCTTTAAGTACTGGAAATTATGGAGTTTTATTTTTTAACTTTTTTTATTACTATTGGTTTCTGTTACATGTTCAAAATAAAAGAAATCAATCAATCAATCTCGTGATATCTGATTTTCTCCATATCGCCCAGCCCTATGTGGGCCTTCGTGAAATTGAGTTTGACACCCCTGGGTAAGACAATGAAGGAGAACTAGAGGGTGTTTGGTGTTTTAAGCCCCCAACGTCGTCTTCCAGGCAGCGCTGCCTGCCTGGAAGGCACTAGGATTAGGCATGGGTTAGGTTAGGTGCCTTGAAGTCGACGTTGGGGGCTTAAAACACCATCGAACGAACTGGAGCGACTAACAGAGGGAACTGTGCAGTACAGCACTGATCTACTGAGTCTTAATAATAATAATTTGATTTATATAGTACGTTTCAAGCATAAAGAACAAAGTGCTTTCCAGATTAAAAGATTTACAGGATATTCATTAGGATCAGAAACCCATGTAAGCCCCCTCTCCCCCCATGACACAAATTTGAACATGAAAGCACAAATTCCAAGCAGCACTTCATAAAACAGTGACCGTGCAAGACAGAATGTCAATAAAAGAAACGTGGAAATGGAAAGGCATCTAAAAATACTAAAATGATAACACAAATCAAGCATAATTTAAATACGTGAAGGCAGTCTTCTCGGTTAGAGCCACAAAGTATTGGAACTCGGTACCAAGCAAGAGAATGGAGCAGCTTTGCTGCTTTAAATTCAAGATGAAATCATGGCTGAAATCAAATCAAGCCAATCATGTTCCCATTAAGCAGGAACTCAAACAGCTAATCTGAATGTTGTAGTGGTGTCCCCATGCTGTGATTTTATTGCTGGTGTAATTGTTGTGCTGTTTTAATGCTGTGACATTGTATTGTTATTGTGGTAGTGTTTTAATCCTGTGCAATTTCCAATTCTGAATGTTTTATTGTCTTTCTATATTTCTTATGATGGTATTTTCTGTGTTGTTGTTCTGTATTTGTCTTTGTAATCTGACTCGATGACAGGTCGCCCCTCAATGATCTCTTGAGAATGAAGAATGAATGATGTCGTTATTGTGTTGTTGTCTTTTACTGTTGTGTACTGTAGTGTTTGTATACTTCAGTGTTAGGTTTTCCTTTTTGACAGCCCAGGGACTACAGATGAAAATGATCTTATAGCTAACTCGGATACTGCTAAGGAGCTGTGCATTGTCCCTGTCAAATAACCACAAATAAATATTCAATATTTTTCCATATCTAAACATCCCTTTTTGCCTCGGGCCGCCAGGCAGTACCTTCAATGCCTAATGATGAAGTCTGACCTTGGTGTTTTTTCTTGTAAACCAGAGTGTATTTCACCAGTGTTTCTAACCGTGCTTGGGTATGTGATCCAACTATGTCAAGACTACAGACCTTACTCCACGGCGCTGTGGAGATAGGTCTGCCAATGCGAGACTACTCACAGCCAGCTCCTGCTTGATGTGTTCAATTGTGGACTCCAAAGCTCTGGTCCCCTTGGTGGCTTCGTCCTCCACTGCCTTCACAGTCTTCAGGAGCGATGTCACGTTGGTCACCATCACCTACAGCAGCCAAGGCACATCATATGGCCAAGAGTTAGACTGACGGCAAGAAAACAGCGCTCACTGATGCATCTTACAGTAATAACTGTCACAAAGAGATCTGTATTGCTAATGTTCTATAATGCAGTGCTAGACAGCATCATCAGATGTGGGATGGCAGCATGGTATGGAACCCTCTCAGTCCAGTCAAAAGCAAAAATAACTAAAAGTACAAAAAGTAATAGGAAAAATAATACCGTATCATGGGGCCTCTGGTGATTCCCACCATTATGTGATAGTACTTTGGGTTTAAAATGTGTGTTTTCATGTCTTACTGTTAACATGTTTACATGCTGGGTGATTCAACAGAACGCATCCTACAGTATAGGATATAACCAAAAACGTGGTGATTCCTTAACGAGCGCTCCATTAAAAGGTGCCGAGTAGGGCTGGGACGATATGCTTTGGTCCCGATTCTGTCACGATACATGGGGGCTGACTGGATTTGTGCTGCGATTTTCATTTATTGCGATTCTAGAAGAACTGTTTAACGATTTGATAGTGTTGGGTATTGCGATTTTCTTTTCCTTCTCTAACAAAAACAAAAGTTAAATAAAACACTTCTAGAGACAATATATCATGAGACATTTCTAAAAACTGATCGTTGTCTAAGAAGAATGACATCACATGTCAGTCAGTCAGTCTGACATTTATTTACTCTGTAAAGAAGAACATAACATGGATGTTCTGCTTTTTCTGCTTTCGCTCTGTTCTGCTGGAAACAGATGTCCCGCCAGCAGGACCGTATAAACTAAATATTTAGGTCAATCATTGGTAAAATAAAAAAATATTGATTCTACCGTTTTTTGGCAGTCAGCAGATTATCTGTTGTGTTTTATTTGCCTGATAACTGATAAAGTTAATGAATTAAAAAGTGGTCTACTTTGGCTCCTCTACAGCTCTGTGTCTGTCCCTCTGCTTCAGTTTACTCACCACTGAGTCTGACTTCATGTCCCCCCCACAACACTATCTGACTCTCTGTTACTGGGTGTTATGTTCAAAGTTTCTAATTCATTAAATAATTGCTCAACGCATTTAAACTAAGTTTTGTGCTGAAGTTTGTAACATTCCAAATATTTTAATTTTGACTCAGATTTTCACTGTAAATACATATCGGTTTCAGCCTTCAAAAACCAGTATCGGTCCATCCTTAGTGCCAAGTGCTTCTCTAATGGTCAAACGGCATCGGATCCCCCCCCCCGTGTCTCACCTTAGCGGAGCTCTTTAGCTGCAGCATGCTGGGGTCGTCATGAGGTTTGCCGGCGGCTGCTTTAGTGGCGCTGATGAGGTTGCCCAGAGCTTTGGCCACATCTTTCACCGCATTGATCAGGACCACCTGTAAGAATGGAGAGGGCAGTTCACGGTTTCATTTCACGCCTTCACTTTGCCCATTGATCTGCACGTTTTATTTTGTATGGCTGTTTATTAAAAAACAATATATTTAAAACACTTTGATAAGGGTATGGAATTTCAAAAAGGTTAAGGACCAGGTTTGAGATCTCCAACTATCTGAGAGGTCCCGGGACACGTCTGCATGTATTTAAAAAAGTGACAAAACATCGAAACAATTGTCGTAAAAAGAGACAGAAATGTCAAAAAGGCAAATGTTGGAAAAGGCGACGAATTCCGGGGGAAAAACGCCAAAAACATGAAATAAATTGTCCAAAAGAACCTTCAAAAAAGTGGCAAAAACATTGAAAAGGAACTAAAAAATAGTTTAGAATGGTATGCACAATGAAAAGGTAAGTATAAAGGCTTTAGGTCGCCCTTCACGTTATTGTAGGCCCAGTTTAATATGCAACTCTATTTCATACAATATATCAGAAGTCTTCAACATGTATTAGTCCAAGGACCCCTTAGCTGAAAGAGAGATGGAGCAGGACCCCCTACTACATATATTGTATAAAATAGAGTTGCATATTAAACTGGGCCTACAATAACTGTATCAGTGGGTAGCCTTAGCTATTGGCCAGTAAGCCTATGATCAATGTTGTATATACATTAAAAAAGATTTATCTTTACTAATATGTTGTATATATATTAATGTATATATATATTTTTTTACTATCAGTCGCAATAATTTGGCGGCTCCCCTACAGAAATTCTGAGGACCTCCCTAGAGGTCCATATCTCTGCAATATACTGTAGGGGTCCCTGCTGCGTCTCTTTGTCAGCTAAGAGGTCCTTGGCCTAATAAATGTTGAAGAACCCTGGTTTAGGATTAGATTTTCTGGGTGAAGTGTTCACTTTGAGCCATGCACGCTAGCCGTTGACGCAGGACCTTATCGTATGCTGAGATTAGAAGTTGGGTCTAAATCTACATTTTGTTTTTCAACCCACTTTTCTCACTTTTACAAACTGGGAAGACACACACAGCGGACAAACACGCAGCATGTTTCGTGCCGACCGTACCTGGGTCTCGGGGTCTTCGGCTCCCAAGCTGGCGGCTCCCAGTTTGACCACATCGGCCAGTTTGGTGATAGTGGCCACCGAGGACTGGGCGGCCTGGGCCAGTTTCTCCTGACTGGCTCCGGCGCCGGACACCAGCAGCTTGGTGTCCTCCACCAGAGCCTTGGCTGTCTTCAGGATGTATTCTCTGCACACAAGAAGGCCACACAGTCACTATAGTAACACAATTAACTGCTACTTTCATCACTTGAAAAGTGATGAAATTGTTCTTACGACGGCGCTTTTTTGGCGGGTTTTTCTTTCTTTTTGGGTGCTTTTTTGTTGCCGTTTTTTTTTTGGCGGCATTTGATATTCATTTAGCTAAGGGGCTGCCAATAACGGCTCAGGTGCTCCACCACCTGAGACTTAAAATTAACAAAGAAAAATAACGATACAAACGATTTTTGATTTTCTTTCCCACCCCTCTCTTTTAAACAGGGTCTCTGTGGTGACAGGTACCTGTGGTCAGCGAAGGTCTCTGCGTTCTCTCGGTTCAGAGTACCGGCAGTGGCAAACATGATGGTGGTGTCGAGGTCTGCGATGATTCCAGACACAGCGCTGGCGGCGGTGATGCAGGCCTGGGTGCCACGGTTACCTGCCTGGAGGGACGCCAACACATGGGAGACCTGCGGGAACAAGACCGACCTACTGTGAGTGGAAGTTGGACTTGGCTAGAGCTGGAACAATTCCAAATGTTGCTGTACAATGAATTGTCTCAGAAAATAACTGCGATTAACATACATTTTTAAATATTTATTTATGCATTACTTTTTTTAAACAAATTAAACTTTTGAATGAATGACCCCAGGATACATCTGTATACATATACATACATATATACATACATATATAGTAATTACAATTTGGCATATCTAAACAAAATCAATTACCAGTCATACGCCTTAGATCATGTTAGCAATTCATTGCAGTTAAACAGAGAAACTGCGATTATGCAAAAAAAATTATAATTGACAATTATGTAATAATTGTTACAGGCCTCGACTTGGTGTGCATATTTAGTACAGGTATCATATTTTTACTAGTGAAGTTATAAATGATCGAAACAAAGCAGTAATGTGTTTGGTTGCAGTCTGACCTTCTCGGAGACTTTGCGGGCGCTTTCAATCAGCTCTTTCTTGGTGAAGGAGTCGTTGGGGCTGCACTGCAGGGCCCCGGCTTTGGTCACCAGGCCGGTGCAGCTGAAGCCCAGCTCGCCCACCTGCTTCTTAATGTGAGAACCAATCTGGAAACAAACAAACAGATGAATCTGAAAAACAGCACAGAAACCATGGACAGTGACATGAAACGCACGGTGTCACAGGCAGAATTATAACTGCAATGCTTTCCTTTGTTTCTATGGTGACGTACTAGAGTGAAGACGGCTGCAGTCTGCTCTCCTCGGACGGACACGCATCAAGAGAGACTTGACTAACGAGTTGGTGCAGGTTAAGCTATATGTTCTACTGCTAATGTATGATAAGTAAATATAGCGCCGTGGTGACCGGACATCGTATCAGATAGATACTGATCCCAAATTGGGAAATGATGGTGCTACAGCAGCAAAATATCAGACACACAGCACACATAGAGAATATACAAGAACTACTAAATTATAAATAGGATAGAATACAAGAACAACTATTCAAACATTTAAGATTAAAAAATACAATGGAAAGAATGTACAAACGTATATACAAGTTGGGAATCAAAACGTACAACTATTTAAATAATATTTAAGATGTAAGTGAAAACTATGTTTGTTTGTACACTTAGTGTAGTATTGTGATGTATATAACCCTGGGGTCGATGTTGTAGAATGAAGTATCAGTGTAGAATCTTTGTTCAGTTGTCTGTTCGAGCTAACCCGTTTATGTACCTCATCATTCTCTGCAGTCACGGCAGCATATTTGGCCTCGTTTGCAAGATTTCCAAACTCATTGGTAAGCTGGTTGGCCAATCCTCCGAGGTCATCAGGGTTTGTGTTGGACTTGGTCACCTGAAGAGAGACAGGAAACAGTTTAGTAATAACAAGGTCATCTATCCGGTTTTCACCAGGGAGACACCAGTCACTTGAAGCTAATTAAAGCGATTATAGATTTCATAGTCTGGCGTGACCGAAGTACATTGCTGAGATAAAGCCTGACATAGGGAGCGGGCTTTGCCTCTCAGCTTGTGCTCTTTGTGTGTTACCGTTACGACAACAAACTGCGAGCTAGCTACACGCATAAAATGTCAAGTTTTTAAGAACATTTGGATCGTGTAGCAAGGCAGGCCATCTTGGTTCCTTCTGTTTATGATTGCAAAGATTTACAAAGAATAAGTTAACAGCATTTGCTGTACACAGCAATACACTGTTAACTTTAATATTGTATGTGTGGTGAGGCCAGACCTTACTCCACAGCGCTGTGGAGATAGAGCTGGCAATGTGAGGCTGTAGATTTCATGATGGCCAAACATTTTTTAATTAGAGAGAGAAATTGCTTTCTACTTTTTTCCCCAGACATTATATATGGTGCTCACACCTTTGGTCCTCATTTTTTCTAACCCTCAGTTTTATACTTTATAGTGTGGGGAGGGGCCGAATACACACATAAGGGTGAAGCTTAGACTGCCAGAGGGATGGGGCCTGACATTATTAGTTTTTGAAATATTCAACTTGATTTTAGTCCCCAGAACTACTTCGGCCTATTGGATGATGATGACAATGCTCACCATCTCCTGCACAGTGACAGCTATGGCCTTGGCCGTCTTAACCATGGTAGTCTGGTAGTCCACGAAGGTGCCTTCAGCTTCGAGAGCAGGTGAGTCTTCCATTTTGTTGATGGCGTCGTTGATGGAGTGCACCATGCCACCCACAGCCCCCGCTGCACTGGCCGCCTCAGCCAGAGTGGAACCCAGGTCATCCACTGCTTCTTTCATCATCTGCACAGACTCCTCCAGGGCCTCCTGCATGTGTGCTGCCTGCAGAAAGGAAAACACTGTTGACTGGCCAATGCTAAAATATTCAAGCAGACCGAGATCTAATAATGTCTGTGATTGGCTGTCTAACGTTACACGTTGTAGAGACACGCAGGAAAAACTCTACGTTACACAGAGACGGGGCTTGCGTAGTAGGAGCTGGACATTTTTTTTTATTAAATTGTGCCGTAATGTTGTAATTTCTTTTTGTTTTATTGAAACGAGAATCGTTTAGGAAACGGTATCGGTACCGGTATTGAATATTTTTGAACGATACCCAGCCCTAGCGCTACGATTAATTAAAACCCTGCAAATGAAACAGAACAAACTCCAATAAAATAATAACATTAATAATAATAATAATAATAATAATAATAATAATAATAATAATAATAATAGGACACCTTAAATGTTTAAAGAATAGGATACAAACAGTAACATGGCTTAATAAAATATAGTGGAAGTGGAAATATGTGTTGTCTGCACAGTTGCACTTAGGGCTGGGTAATAATTCTATATGATAATTTATTTTGAAGAATTGCAGATTTCTTTTAATGTCACACTATTTTTGTGCATGCTGCATGCATGATGTATGTGAACATTACATTTGTACACAGTTCATAGCTAGAAATCTTTTATTTATTTTTTCTCCATAATTTCACTTGAAACTGTTCACCACATTATTGATTATCTATCTAAAATCTCAACCCAATGGTCAACACTAAAATATCGTCGCAATATCGATATCGATGTATTTGGTAAAAAATATCATGGTATCTGATTTTCTCCATATTGCCCAGCCCTTGTTGCATTTTTATTTTGTATTAATTTGTGAAGACACAAGCCTTTCTGCCATTGTATATGAGTCCTGCTGTTGTTTGAGAAACACTGGCCTATGTTACGAGTGGCAGCTTCAGTACCTTCAGTATAACTGAATGGAACAGCTAGCTTGTGTCCCTGGCGTTTGCTGTTGGCTGTGCTGTACATCATACGTTTTCTCTTTTTGTGAGTGTTGTTCATCTTATTTTATTGTTTTTAAAGCACTTACGTAGATCATGTGAATGGTTTAAGTGGATGGCTTTTTGTATATGAGCATAAATGTATGGGTGCATGTGTAATCATGTATATTTGTTATATTTATCAATGTTGTATAGTGCCAGACTTTCTATGTTTTAAACTGATCTGCTTTTTATTCAGTTTCGATTCAATTTCATAGTGTGCACAAAAGCCACCTGCTAAAGCGGTTTACTGCACCAGAAATCAGCTGTTCTTATAATATTTAATGTGTATGAGAGTGTGCCCCTAGTGTACTTTTATCATGAAAATATTTTACTGAAGTGTTTTGTGAGAGAGAGAGAGAGACAGAGAGAGACAGAGAGAGAGAGACAGAGAGAGACAGAGAGAGAGAGAGACAGAGAGAGAGAGACAGAGAGAGAGAGAGAGAGAGAGAGAGAAAGAGAGAGAGACAGAGAGAGACAGAGAGAGAGAGAGACAGAGAGAGACAGAGAGAGACAGAGAGAGAGAGAGACAGAGAGAGACAGAGAGAGAGAGACAGAGAGAGAGACAGAGAGAGAGACAGAGAGAGAGAGAGAAAGAGAGAGAGACAGAGACAGAGAGAGAGAGACAGAGAGAGAAAGAGACAGAGAGACAGAGACAGAGAGAGACAGAGACAGAGAGAGAGAGAGAGAGAGAGAGAGAGAGAGAGGTGGATGTGCTCAGAGCAGACAGCTGTCAGCGAGCCTGTATGGAGATATTAATAACCTGATTTCTCTGTGTACCATGTAAACATCATATCCCCAATTTGATAAAAAAACTGCATAGACCTCATAACCGCAATATTCATGTCCATGTTAACACACATGATTCAAACAACATGCTATAGCTCCGTCCGTGGGTTTAGTGATACTCAGCATCCAGCAGCCAGTTTGTCTACGGATCAAGTCATCAATATGAACATTGTGATTAATAGTGGATGGGTTGCTGGTGTAATAACGTATGATTCATGAGAAAATGACTACTGTGAACAGAGCTGCTGTCGGCTGCTGCTCCTGTGCTCATTTACACATTGTCACATTAGATGCTGGTTGCATGTCTCACAGAAATAAAATGTAAGCACAGTGCGTAGAGGGTTACAGCTGCCGGCGCCACTGACTGTGAGCATGAATTCAATAAACTCTGTTCTGATCTCTCTGAGGTAAATGAAGAAAGAGTTTTTTTTTTTTTTTTTTTTAACATAATTGTGCAGCAGCACCCCCCTTTAGGCTAACCAGCTTTAGTTTAAGTTTCACTTTCAGTTGTAAAGGGTGCCAGTGCTGTTTTCTCCTGCTGCATTTTTTCTTCCTACATTGTTGCCTTGGATACCATTTGTCCGTAAGTACTGTATATATTACTAAAAAATGTTGAAAGGAATTGTACTTGGCATATCTTTGGTTTATTGGCGTTTTCTAATGTCAAATCACGAAATTGATAGTTAGCATGGCTATTAGTTATGACTCAGCATTTTCTGTTGCTATAAGCTGTGGTCTGCACTATACTTTGGGTATCTGTATTGGTTTGATCTCATTTCTGTTTGTCTTTTGCTCTTTGTTACAGTTTTACAGTATAAACAATAAGGAAAGGAAAGTTTCTTCGTCAAACCCCAAGAAAAGTTATGCCTTGTGTTTTTTGGAGAACGTTACACTGTGAGCTAACTGTCGAGCTTTGAAGAAGCAACTCATCGCAAGGACAGTATAAACTCAGAACTCAAACTCTACCTTGGGGTTTCCTCCAGCCTCCTTGGCAGTGTAGAGCATCTGTAGGGCGGACTCGGTCAGGGTTTTGGTCTGGTCTAAGACGGCCATCTGCTGTTGGCTGCTGACGATCTTCGACGCCGTGCCAATGGCTGCCATGATCAGGGGCTCAAAGTAGCTGGCCATCTGAGATACCTGTTCAAATGTGTGAGGGGGAACAAATTGCAAAACAAAACATGATGACAAGTTTAGGCTTAAACACGTTTAACCAATGCCAACGTAGCGCTGGTCAGTCTCTAGATGGACCAGCAGCTGGTCAGTCTCTATGGACCAGCAGCTGGTCAGTCTCTAGATGGACCAGCAGCTGGTCAGTCTCTAGATGGACCAGCAGCTGGTCAGTCTCTAGATGGACCAGCAGCTGGTCAGTCTCTAGATGGACCAGCAGCTGGTCAGTCTCTATGGACCAGCAGCTGGTCAGTCTCTAGATGGACCAGCAGCTGGTCAGTCTCTAGATGGACCAGCAGCTGGTCAGTCTCTAGATGGACCAGCAGCTGGTCAGTCTCTAGATGGACCAGCAGCTGGTCAGTCTCTATGGACCAGCAGCTGGTCAGTCTCTATGGACCAGCAGCTGGTCAGTCTCTATGGACCAGCAGCTGGTCAGTCTCTAGATGGACCAGCAGCTGGTCAGTCTCTAGATGGACCAGCAGCTGGTCAGTCTCTAGATGGACCAACAGCTGGTCAGTCTCTAGATGGACCAGCAGCTGGTCAGTGTCAGCTGGCTGTGTTTTACCTTGTGTCCCAGCTGGGAGGCCTCAGAGCGAGCAGCCACAGCGACAGGGTCAATCAAGTTACTGATCTCATGGACGGAGGCAGCCATCTGCTCATGGAGATTCTGCAACATACACATAGAAGATTCATTAAAGCTATAGTGCGTAGTTTCTGTCTCCCCCATGAGGAATTCTAAGTAACGACAACAAGACTGCCGTTACTTCCACACGACGAAAGTCTTCCGTGATACTTGTACAAACTGTTTCTTACACGCGGCCGGGCGGGGGTGTGTATGTGTGTGTGTGTGTTTGTGTGTGTGTTAGGGCTGCATGAAATGAGGGAAATACCTGATTGCGATTATTTTGACTGATATTGGAATTGCGATATGATTCACAATTTTCAAGGGATGGACCATTATTCTAATTTTCATTGAAAAATATCAAAATTTTAAAAATTAAAATGATTATAGTGCGATTTTTGCGAGGACCTGTGCCAAACAAAGATTTTTTTTCTGTAGGGTGGGACATCTCTGCAGCAACACAATACTTCATTCAGAATGGTTTGACACATATTCTGCCTTTAACAAATATTGCGCCCCCCCCCCCCCCCCTGCTATTTGGATTTTGCACTAGTGCATATTGCAATTTCGATAAAATTGCAAATAAATGTGCAGCACTATTGTGCGTGTGTGTGGTTTACCTCCATGGAGATGTCCTCTCGGGGAGTTAGATGCTGGCTGATGGCAGCCAGAGAGGCCTGGTCCACCTCGCGGATGCAGCCGTTCAGCACCTCAATAGCATCATCACATTCTCTCTGGCCGGGAGCCTTTTCTCTGCACAACAACACACACCACATGGATGAAGGGTGGGCACGGTGAAGAGTGGCTGTGATACGCGAGTATTAAAGCAATGGGGCGCGTTGAGACTCTTACGCACCGCAGTAAGCATGATCGGTCCGCATAAAGTAAATGAGTAATGAGTCTCTGTTACCTTATTTGACATAAATCTATGTGAATTTTCCTGTTATTTCTGACAATTTGATAAACAAAAATGTATATTATACTAAAATAAAAAAAAATTAACAAAACTGGTTAACTGGGGGTGCCAAAAATTCCTCTATGCAAGAAACACCCTGCTCACTTTTCCAGGTCATGTGTAACAGACGACAGGCCTTCCTCTAACTGGCATTCTGCATCAGAGGTTATTGATCTGTTGCGATATCATCATACAAGTCTATATTCATCAGCGGTGGAAGAAGTATTCAGATCCTTAACTTCAGTAAAAATACTAATACCACACTGTAAAAATACTCTGTTACAAGTAAAAGTCCTGCATTGAAAGTGTTAGTTAAGTCAAAATATGTAGTATCATCAGAAAAATGTACTCAAAGTATTAAAAGTAAAAGTATTTAATGCAGAAAAGCATTTCAGCTGGACTTGTAGGCCGTTATATTGTTGCCTAGTTTAATTTAGAATAAAACATATTTTATGTACATATTTTAAGCTGTCAGATGAACGTAGTGGAGTAAAAAGTACAATATTTCTCTCTGAAATGTAGCGGAGTAGCATGAAAAGAAAAGACTGAAGTACAAGTACTAGTACCTTAAATCTGTACTTAAGTACAGTACTTGAGAAAATATACTTAATACCACTGATATTCAACATTATTGCAAATTTCAGTCTGACAGCCAATCCCCAAAAAACTTACATTAATTCTCTCCTTTTTGTTTTTATATTTGTATTTACTATAGCCAGCACTATCAACCAGAAGTTAAAGGTGCACTGTGTAGGAATTTCTCCCATCTAGCGGTGAAATTGTATTTTGCATTCAAACGAATAGTGCTCTCTAGCACCTCGCTTATTCAAATGCGTGTTGCAACTGCGGTAGCCGTTATGTGCCAAGAAGCTATGACAACATGTCGTCCATTTTTCGCTTTTTTGGCGACGAGGATTCCTTCTCCTGTGGCTCGGCATAATAAGGATCCTCCATTACGAACTAAGGTGCAGTGCAGGCTTTCAAATTTGCCGGGGCAGTGACAAGCGCCTCTCACTGATCTCCTTCTCCGTTTCAGCTGGTTTCAGTCAGGTGACGCTGGCTCTGAACGGAAACGCGTTGTGGATTAGCTAGACAGGTCGGCTAGTGCTGTATGTCCCTCTCAGGGGTTAGAGTTTTTCAAAATGGAGGAACAACATGGAAGTCTCCTTGGACTTGACCGTTCAACGTAAATACAGATAAGAAATTCTTCGCTTACGAGGATAAGTCAGATCATTGGCAGAGGTCATTTTACACCAATGAGGACATATTTATGAATGAAGACATTGATTTTAGCTAATAAAATATTTAAAACACTACACAGTGTACCTTTAAGAGAGACAAAAATGTAAGTGGAACTAAGGAGTTGCAAATACTAAAGATGTAATAACGTTGGTGCTGGCTCTGCTAATTGTGGAAGTAGCAATGAGTCTTACACTGAGAAAGAGAGAGTTCCATCAGAGTAGAAGAGATGTAAGAGAAGATGGGAGGCAGCCCAGCCAGTAGCAGGAGATCGATTAGTTGGCATTTTTTTATGAAAAGAAAAAGTAAAACTTGTGTGATGTCAGCTTCTTAAATGTGAATATGTTCTAGTTTCATCTCTCCTCTGTGACAGTAAACTGAGTTGTGGACAAAACAAGACATTTGAAGATGTCATCTTGGGCTTTGGGAAACACTGATCCACATTTTAGAGACCAAACAACTAATCCATTCATCCAGAAAAATATGGACAGATTAATCAACAATGAAAATAATCACATCGTCGTTACCTCATGTTGGTGATGAGTTTCTTGATGGAGTCAGACACAGTCCTGGAGTGGCCAGCCAGCACTGACCACTTGGGGGGGTCTTTGGGGTTGACAGCCAGAGAGCGGGCAGTCTGGATCAGGCCGGTCGAGCTCTCCAGCATCGCCTTCGCTGCCGCCACGATGGGCTCCATGGCTGCATGGCCCTGAGGAAAATGAGTGGAAATCAATTTGGATGAAAATGAGTCGTTAGAGTAAGATATACTATATAATAGAGATGTTCCGATACCAGTATCGGAAAAGCCTCCAATACTGTCTGACTCTGGTATCGTTAAGTATCGGAGTTTATGCACCGATCCGATACCACATAATTTAGCCCTGAAATCCACTTTAAAGTAGTTTACTTGTCCTGTTTTCGTTATGACTCGCTATCAAACTGGATAACACAAGAAAGTGGCGTCCTGTGGCGTTCATTGTTGGTGTTTGTTCAAGAGTTTAACAACAATACCAGCAATCCATACAGGGATAGTAGTATACTGCTATCCCTGTCTGGTAGACTTATTTAAAAGAAATCCCTGTGAGCCAAAACCTCCCATTTCCCACTGTTCGGAACGCTCCGGTTTCAACAGCTTTTTCTACTCTCGGCCCGGAGTGATGTCATACCGAGCCGGTTGCAATAAACATAAACTGATATTAAACTGTGCTCAGTTCTGCTGCTTTCAGTATTCTGCTAAAATACAACAAATTGCGTTGAATTTAAAAAAAATGAACTTTCTTTTATTGAACATATTAAACATTAAATTGAACATAAAAGGCACCACTATGTTACATTTTAACCTACAACAACCCTTGGTAGGTTTTCTGCTGATATTTTCTTTCAACTAACACAAAAAATATCTTGTCTTTTGCGATATGTCGCAACCTTTCGCGATATGTATATTGCGACATTTGATATCGCGATGACGATAAAAAAACTATATATTGTGCAGCCCTACAAAGTACAAACCCTTAAAGGGGTGATAGAACGCAAAACCGAGTTTACCTTGTCATAGTTGAATTACGACAATTCGGTGGGTAAAAAGGACATACACAGAACCTCAAAGTCCCACTGACATCCCTTTCCTCTGCAAATCTCACGATTTGAAACTGCTGCTGAAAACGGGTGAATGTCAACAAAGCTCATATTGACGTCAACTTGGTCGCTGTACCTTATTTGGCTCTAGTCTGTACCTTTGTCACGCCCCAACATTTACATACAAACCACTGATCTGAGGCCAGCTGGTCTTCTGAATCCAGGTTGCGCAGATCTCAGAAATTTATACATTGTTCGTCTGCTATTTCATTACTAAATTCACTTCTGAGCGGAGGAGCTCTGTGTGTGTGTGTGTGTGTGTGTGTGTGTGTGTGTGTGTGTGTGTGTGTGTGTGTGTGTGTGTGTGTGCATGCGCTTCAACCAACCAATCAGTGCGCAGCTCATCTAAATATTCATGAGCAGACCATATAAGGGAGAAATCCTCTCTTTTCATCCAGGGCTTTTTCACAGGATTGCATTAGGGTCCATAGAACAGCACCCAGGCCATTTTCAGCCCAACCAATGTTACATTCCCTATTAGGAGACCTTAAGGAACAGTGTGAAATACCCTATATAATCATTCTATCACCCCTTTAATAGTGCTTCCCCTTACTTACTGACTCACCTGCATTCTGTGAACACAGAACAGGGAAACAAGTCTACCAAATGTCCCCTCTGGGGATCAATTCAAGTTAAATTATCTTAATTATTTAACGTTGGAGCAGACAGTGAATGATCATCGTCAGATCCTGCTCTCAATGCATTTCTGATTGAACTTACTTGTTAAGGTGTTGACATACCTCGGGGCTGATCTGAGCAGGAATGCTGGCGAACTCTGGGTTGGAGGCGAAGGCAGTTAGGTTGTCCACAGCTTCTATCAGAGGAACAGTGGCTGCCTTACACTTCTCTCTGTTCTCATGGTTAAAGGCTCCATCCAAAGCCTGCACAGAGGGTTTAGTCACAATTACACTGATTGCATTGCTATTAGGGCTGGGTATCGCCCCTGAGTTCCCGAATCGATTTGATTCCGATTTGCAAGGTCCCGATTTGATAAGACTTCTGATTCAACTCAATTTCGATTCAATGAGAGATATTGCAGTTACAGCACCAATTTTACTTGGATATGAAAGAGATTCTCAGAGAACTAATACTGTAAATGGACTGGGCGATGGGGATAAAATCAAATATCACAATATCGATAATGCGATGATATTGTAGGGTTGACTTTTGGTGCTTTCACAAAATATATAATACACAAAACAGTCTGGAAAGTTCAGAAATGACATCACTTTACTGTAATGCAGAAGACAACACTTGTATTACGATATCCAAAATCTAAGATGATATTTAGTCTCATATCATGATATCGATATACTATAGATATATTGCCCAGCCCTAGCATGTTTACATTAAGAATTGTCCCCAGCCTTTAAGGGGAGCACAGTGCTAAGACATGCAAATCAGACATTTTCTTTCACTCAACACAGAGTACATTCTTTTCATTTAATTGATGATGTACTGCTAACCTTTATGGACTTGACCAGATTGGCAGTGGTGTTGGCCACCTCTTTGGCTGACTGGACAAACTGCCTCTTGGCAACCGGATTGGGAGTTTTGGAGGAGGCCAGGCGGCAGGCGTTACACAGTGCCGAGGTGTGTTTGGCCACGATGGTGGCTGCAGAGAGCACCTGGGAAGACAAACACATGTTCAACCACATATCAATTAGTCAAATCAGTAGTATAAATCAGTATTTATATTAGGGATCGACCGATACCGATTAGACCACAGTAGAACACTTTTTAATTCATTAACTTTATCAGTTAACAGGCAAATAAAACCGATACAGATAATCTGCCAAAAAACGACCTGATAATCGTCCAGGGCCGATAATGGGTCTATCCCTAATTTATATAGTGCTTTACAGCAACCAGCAGGTATCCCAAGTGCTTTACATCAAGGACCAAGAATAAAACAACATAACATACAATAAAAAGTATAAAACATCGAATACAGTAAAAATTAGAAAAAAAGAGGAGAGGGTAATTCTCACATGTATTAACAGGTGCAGTGAGTGATTCTGCGAAAATGTTATTTGAGCTCAACTGCGAAACAAATACAACCCCCCCTTCTGAAGCTCCGCCCCCCAGATTCATGGACTGATAACTACTGGCCGGCTGGCACATTCACCTGCTGCCTCCCCCCTCCCCTCCCCCCTCCCCCCCCCCCCATCAACTGTCGCTGCCTGTTGCCGATTGGCTGGAATAGTGTTTTGTGGCTCGTTCACTCCTTTCTGTTTGTTTTCCATTTACACAGCCAGTGCTGTACCAGATTTCTTCCAGCGCTCACAGAAAATAGAGAGCTAGGTGACCGTAAGGAGATATTCGCTGAGTTTGACAAAGTGTGTATTGGATTAACATCACTTACTATACCTTTAAAAGCCATTCTAAATAAATACGCTTTGAGTTACATATAGACTCACAAAGCCAGATGAAGACGACTGATGATAAAACTGGCTATTAGTGTGATCTGGCAGTGAGGTCAGCATGTACCTGAGACTGGGTGCAGGCTGGGTCCACCAGGTTCTGGCAGGCCATCTGGATGGACTGATTAGCCCGGGCAAACTGAGCAGGGTCCACCAGGCCCTTCTGACCTGCTGAACTGTTGGGGTCTGATACTCCCACCAGATAGGCAGCCTGCAGATCAACAACACTGGTTAGTTTACATTGTGGTAAGTATTACAAGTGCACGTATTATAAAACACAACCAAAACAGACTACATTGTTTGTCTCTGAGTCAGGGGTCCCAGACCTTTACCAAAACTAAAAAAAAATCTGTCTGGAGCCTTATAATGAAGGTAACAGTCTATTTAGTCTAAATTAGCCTATCACCATTCCTAATAGGTTCTAAATGAGCATTTATTAATATGCTGATGTTTGTTGCCAACTGATCCAATTCTTAAAAGTACATTTGCTCTGCTCTGTTTTTGAAATCACTCTCTCACTCTCATCCACAGCCGGATACTTCCAAATGCCATGTGCTTGTTATGGAAATTTCTTACAATATTTATGTTTATATTTATGTTTTTGGACTTGCAATCCATAGCTAGTCTATGACAACTTAAGACCACTATCGAGGTTTGGCAACATTTTGAGAAGAAGGCGCTGGGCTACAGACATATATCGGCTACAACGCACATCTTAGTTGACTGAAATGGTATGTAGCCTAATGGAGAATGTGAGAATCACAAACTGAAATGTTAAAAAAAAAAAAAAAAAAAAAAATCAATTTCTGTATAATTATTTGTCAAAGCCACAGGGAGCCACTAGAGAGGGGCTAAGGAGCGGCAGGTTGCAGACCCCTGCTCTAAGGGACCTCAGTCACAGCGAAGTAATTAAAGCTGCAAGCAGCGATGAACTGGCCCTCACCCCTCCCAGCACGTCGGGGGTACTGCCGGGACACGTCGCATTCAGAATAACTGTTGCCAACTGCTGACACTTCCTGTTTGGTCCCCTATAACTTGCAGGTCCACGAGTCTACATGCAAAACTTTGTGTAGATTGGACTCGCCCTCTAGGAGGAGTTAGAAAAAGTAGGTTTTGCATATATTGCAATTTTTCTAATTTTTGAAAGAAATTAAAACAGCGCCATGTAATGGTCGATTGAGGCCAAATTTGGCACAGAGCCTCAATGGCCCATGGGAAACAACTGTGTATAGTTTCATATCAATCGGAATAACTCATACACAAAACGTCTTGTTTTGACTTCCATGTACAGGAAGTTCTTCCTCTATAACTTTTTTTGATTTTCAAAATTCTTTTTTTCATAACTTTTTGCCATGAGGGTCCACAGACTCTACATGCAAAGTTTGATGCAGATCAGGCTGACGGCCTGGAGTTTCACAAAAGTAGCATTAAAAAAAAGTAATCTCATTTTTCACGATTTTATGAAGAAATAACGGTTTACCTGTACAGCTGCTTCAGTCAGTCCACACAGAGCTTTGGAGCCACCGCTGACTGAATCCCCAAACTCTGGCAGGTTGGAGTTCTTGGCATGGTGGGAAATGCCGGCCATGGACTCACCGAGGACCTGACACAAGACACAAGGTTTAGTTTGGAGAATGTTTTCATTGTGTCCTTAGATGTTCTTTATGGTGTCCAATCCACTGAGCAAACGGGGATAAAGAGCAAAGAGATCAGTGAAAGAGTCATGCACAATAACCGATAACTGAAAAAGTAACTTTGTTGGTAAGGACTGACTTGTGTCTGTATTCCAGGGTATCAAAAACTCACAAGCACTGAACGCTTGCATCAAATGTCTGCTCAGAATTATTGTCTTGTTCACCTAATCTTTGATCAGACAGTTCCTGAAATAACTCAAAAACCTCGCATTCCATTTATGGAGCTCTTGTAGGGTCACTTTTATTTAGGTGACATTTAACCCTTGCGTTGTCTTCCTGGATAAAAAAAAAAAATAAATCCCTTTTTTTCCAACGTTCTTGCCGCTTTTTTTAGTTTTTTCCCTTACCACCGGCTTCACCACTAACACCAACGTATTAGTCTTACGCTTATCTTTTGGAATTCATGACCAATAAACTTCATTTATAGACATTTTTTGAGTGCTGAAAGCTGAAATTATGAATTATTTTGACTAATAGTTCAAATCAGAGTAACATATGTTGAGAGAATCTCAGACTGGTATATGTCCAAGTTTAGTCAGGATACTGTTTAGAAACAATTTCATTTTTTCCCCAAATGCAATAACACTGAAAACACCCCAAATTAAATGAAAGTAGTTAAGTGATCATTAATTATACTCAGAGTGTTTCTATGGAACTATTCGTGTATTTTTTGTGCAATTTGGTTGAAAGAAACCCCAAATTCTGATAGAGAAACTTTGAAAAGGGGTCAAATTTGAGGACCTTGTGTTGTCTTCCCGTCGACCATGCAACTTTTGGTTTTCCAAAATTAAAACTTTTTTTTATCTTCTTTTGTCACTATTCCCGATGTTTGTCACTTTTTTCCAAGTCTTTTGTCAATTTTTTTAAAATCTTTTTTTCAAATGCTATAAAATTGAATAAAAACCTAAATTCAATGAAAGTAGTGAACTGATCATTTATTTTACTTGTGAAGAGCGTTTAATGGAACCAATCCACGTTATTTTTTTTCCACAATTTTGTCGAAGGTAACCCAAATTTGTGATTGAGAAACTTTTTGAAAATGGGTCAAATTTTTTTTTGAACTTTAAATTCTGGGGAAAGACTGCTTTATTGTCCCTTGGGACAGCACTTCCTCTGATAAATAAATGTACATTTTAATGGAGCAAAGCAGCACATACTGTATTGTGAGAGAAAGTGAACTGCCTTTTTACGACACTGAATGCATGCTTTTGCAAAGAAGTAAAGAAATGAGGCGGGTGAACAAAGGAAAATGAGATGAGCAACAAGTGATGGTAGAGAACCAAACACAGTAGAAGAGCAGCAGTGAAGTACAGAACGTCCTACCTTAGAGTTCTCCATGACACTGTCGATGCAGTCAAAGTACGACAGGTCATTGATGGCTTCCGTCGGGTTGTCCAGCATCCCCCTCACCGACTGCACACAGGCACAACACAGTCACAGTGTGCACACGCTCACAGACACAGACACACACTCACAATGATAACACAATGTGCCTACACATTATGGTTTGGTACCGAAACCCTGTTCCTACGCAACCAGTAGGAATCGGACCGGATTAGAACGCAAATTTTGGATCCTCATTTCGATTCCACTGAAGCTGCTTACACACCAATCAGACGGCCGACTCTCGGCAGAAAAGGCAGTTGGACTGATCAGTCTCCCCGAGTTGGTTAAAAAAGTGCCTTGGAACACACCGAAGAGACAAGACGCAATAAGTCAACATAACAGCAGGCGGCGCTAATCTGTATTGTCGCCCAAAAATGAAAACCTGCAGATGGACGAACGCGTCACCTGGGTCTGGTTTCTCCGGAAATTCAAAGCCAGACTGTCATGGCGGCTCGTTCAGAATACGATCTCATATTGGACTAAAATAGTTCACCGAGACGTGTTTCTGAAAACATGTTAAGAGAGAAATAGGCCGTGCAGTTGCTGAATCTGTCTTCATTTCAGATCAACTAAGGTCAGTTTAAAAGATTTTCATCACATTTTGAGAGACTCTAGTCACGCTCATCCCGCTCCCCGTTTCCGGGTTAGCTCTCCACCAATCAGATGGGTCATTTGAGTCCGACTGCCGGCAGTGCCCGCTCCGCCGATTATACATGTCAAATCGGCCAAAATGAAGGCCGACGACCCCTCGGACGGACGACGGCACAGAACACACTGAACAGACTTGAGTCACCGACCTCGCCAGACTGTCCAACGGCTGATTATCGGCTTGGTGTGTCAGCGCCTTTACTACGTCGACTGAAATATTTTCCCTCTGTTGCTCTGAAACGGACGTAAAAATATCACATTTTCTCTGTAGTCTACCATTAGCTAGCTAGCGTAAATGTAGGCTGCTTTTAAAATGCCATATTCTCCCTCTGGGCTCACCAAAACGTGAAGCATATTAACCATTCACTTTTCAGTTTTTCAAGAATCGGTTTAGGAATCGGAATCGTTTTAAAAGTACAGGTTCGGCATCGGAATCGTAAAAATCCAAACGGTACCCAACCCTACTCAACATCTCAGCTGAACATGGTGCTGCCAGTTAGTCCTTATTATACATTGTCTTTATTGTCAATCATATTGTCAAGAATCACGACATGCCTTTGTCACCGATTCAATTCTTTCACGATACATGGGCGCCGATTGGATTTGTTGATTCTAGAAGTGTTGTGATTCGATAGTACTGAGTATTGGGATTTTATTTTCCTTCTTTAACATAAACAAAAGTTGAATCATACATTTCTAGAGACAATATATCATGAGACATTTCTAAAAACTGATTGTCTTCTAAGAAGAATGTAAATCACATGTCAGTCAGTTTTATCAAAAATGTAAATGTCTTAACATGAATCCAACATATTATTAGCAAATATAAATCCCCACTGATGATAGGCTTATTGGCCTGTATGTAAGGTAGCTGTCCACAGATCCAGTTCATCCTAAGGATTCACTGTGTTACATGTATGTTAAACAATAAAACGTGATTTATAAACTCATGCAAACAATTATTAGGCTATTCTAAAAGCTTAGTTTTCTATGCATTAAAAAGTTACGGCACGTATAAAGTCTTTAGGCCGCTCTACACGTTTATTGTAGACCCTATTTAATATGCCCTGTCCCTGCTCTGTCTCTCAGAGATATTCAACAGGTGGTCCGGGACCCCTAGGGGGTCCTCAGAGTTAGTGCAGGGGGGCTGCCAAATTATGTTAAAAAAACATTTCTTTCTTTTTCAAAAATGTGAGATGTCTGAAAATATACATTACTATGAATCCACCATATTAAAATAAAGATAAATTAGCATATTTGTGAGAAAAAAAAGCCAGTGTGGTATCTATACCTTAGAGGTTTACTGTTCCTTCCACATAATGTATAAATATATACTGTACATATGAATTATATATTAGTAGCCATTCATTTTCATCCATCCCACCCAGTTTAACATGCAACTTAATTGTATACAGTATATGTAGGGGGTTCCTACTCCGGTTCTCTCTTTGCTGGGTCTTTGTAAAGGATAGAGTGTGGTCTATTCTATCTGTAAAGTGTCCTAAGATAACTCCTGTTGTGATTTGACACAATAGATCTAATTGAATTGAGCTAAGGGGTCCTTGGCCTACAAAACGTTGAAGACCCCTGTAATAGATGGATGGTTGTCTGATGGTTGTTGTTACCTCCAGCTCTCTGAGAGCGTTGTCACACTCCTTCTGACCGGGCGCCTGCCGAGTGCACATGGTGATCAGCTGGTTGATGCTGTCTGTCACTGCCCTGTGAACACAAAGGCTCAGATATGTGAAGACAGAGGGGCAGCGAGAAAACGACGTGGCAGACAAAGAGCCGGAGAGAGACGTGTTTGTTACCGAGCGGCAGCTGCTAGCTGGTTCTTGAGGTTGGGCGAGCTGGGGTCAGTGGACAGGACTTTGGCTGACAGCAGCAGCTTGCTGGAGGACATGGAGATGGTCTTCAGGTTGGACACCACCTGCGTCTGGTCCTCTTTAGACTGGAGGAGAGGAGGAGGACGGAGGCATGTAGTGTTTCAGAAACTTCACAGTTATAGTGCCGTTCAAAACCATGGTTACAAGGTGCTGTGCAGTGCAACACTGAGTAAAAATAGACAACGGTAGGCCTGTAACATAATTGTCCAGTGTTTCCTCTATGTTGATTTTACCGTGGCAGACCGCCATGGTAAAATTTCTGCCGCTACGTTATCAGAAATAGGTCAAACACATAATAGGGTTTCCGATGTACACCACGCACTGCCGCTCCTTCAGCTGTTTATGAAAAGTCAAAGTCGTAATTACACGACTTTGCAGAGCCGTCTGCTCTACTGAACTCAAGCGAACTGTCATCCGCTCTCTCTCCCCTTTAGGGCAAGCAACTGGAACAGTGACAGGACGTCATCACTCGCGAAGTCATGGCAACCAAATAAACAACAGGGCGAGTACACTTGTCACTCAATCTTAGGCAAAGTGACAAACAGCGACGAAAGCCACGACATGAAAGCCGGTCCCGTGAAATATGACAGCTATAGTTTATTGGAAAATAGCATTGTGGACACTGAAGTTGATGAATTTCCTGTTTATCAGACCCCAGATGAGACAAGAAGCTAACGATAGCGAACGCTGCGTGACGGTCCCTCTGCCTCTGACTCCCCGCTGCAGGAGATGCTGTATTCCTCCGACACGCTGTAGTAACGTTACCGTTTTAAAACTGTTCTCCAGGTTAGTGGGGGTGCATACTGCTCATAACCAACATGAAAAACGTAGTAATGTTCACTCAGCGTTTTGTTTTGTTGTTAAACTGTGTGTAAAAGGAGCGGTGACGTTAAATCACCAGTTTCAGGTAACGGCACCCTACGGTACCGCCTATTTGCTGGATGGTTTTCAAGGTAACATCACCCTATGGTACCGTCTATGTGCTGGATGGTTTTAAAGGTAACGGTCGGTAGCTAACATTAGCAGATATTCATATTTTTTGTTCATATTTTGGCACGATGTTTCTGACCGTAGTAGTGGTCGTTGTGACTGAAAGTGTCAGATGCTAAAAAGGACCTACAGGTAACATTACTTTTGACGCTCTACACCCCCATGCAACATTTAGTTTTTCTGGTCCTCTTTTTTTGACACATTTGTCTCTTTTCCCTGTGTTTCTGACACTTTTTTCAACGTTTCTGTCACTGATCATTTATTTTACTTGTGAAGAGCGTTGTGGTGAACCAACCAGATTATCTTTTTTGACTATTTGGTTGAAAGAAACCCACATTTCTGATATAGAAACTTTTTGAAAAGGGGTCAAATTTGACCTGAGGACAACAGGAGGGTTAAAAAAAAAAAAGTAATAATGAAGACATTTTTAACTGAACTTAACTTTGACTGAAAGGGACAGTTAATCGCAATTATTTGTGAGAAAATTAATCGTACAGCAAAATTTGTAATTGTTGCAGCTCTACAGAACGGGAGCTAACAATATAAAAAGTTAAGATAATGATAAAAAAAAATACTAAATAAAAGGCAAACAGAAGTTAAACACACAAACAACAGACTGCAACTTAACAGCTGCAGCCTGAAACGTTTTAGGCCTGTTTCACCGCTGGCCACAGTCAGCATCACTTGTGTCTAGGGATGCAACCGAAAATCTTAGGACGAAAATAGCCCAAAAAAATTACACTTTTGCAGAATAAATGACTGACCGAACAAATAGCCTACGGTTTTTGACGACGCAATCAAACAGCAACCAGCGTAGAGTGAAAGATGCACGCACTGTATAAACGTTACCGTACGGCTGGTTCCGCCCCAGGTGTGTCTGTGAAAACACGGACAGAGACTTCTCTCTTTTGATCCTCTAATGAACAGGTCTCGAGGCGAGCCCGTCATCATAAGCGGCTCATCCTTTGAACAGCTGGAGTCTCTTTTCTTTTCTCTCTTTTTTCCGTGTGGCGGTGATCACTCTAAGTGATCGGCGCTGAAGCACTGTCAAAACTGTCAACAACGTATGTCTAGGACCATTATTCATCCATCGCCCTTTTTTGCACTCTCTTCAATGCACTTTTTGTTGCAGGCGTACAGAGTACGTTGCATTCTTTCAGCAGTCAGTTTGACCTAATATAATCTATTCAAGAGGGGCTCAAAGAATTGTATTTTTCTAAGTTATATTGTGCTTTGTTGGTATAATGTCTGCTGGAATGTTAAAATAAATAATAAAAATGATCATTGTTGAATAAACAATTTTAAATTGTAGTTTTGTAATTGATGGTTCAATGGTGTGAAAAAAAATGGTTTCCATTTCGCTGCATCTCTACTTGTGTGCGAGTATTCTCTCATTATACTGACCTGGGATGTTCCGGCCATGTCAACGCCAGCGTCCAGGAAGTTGCTGAAGTCCTGTCCAAACTTGCTGGTGGCCCGGGCCAGGTCCTGGGTGGTCCCTCTGGACGCCTGGACCACCTCGTTGGCTGACTGGTTCAGACCGGCTGCGACCTCGTTGAGCTGAGCCTGGACCTCCTGGAAGCTCCTTCCACTGGACGGGAACTACAGGGGGGGGGGGGGAAGAAAAGTGAGAGGACAATGAGAGCTGTAAAGCCCAAGTCAGACCAAAGATTTGTACGGAGACAAGTGTAAACCTGCAGCTACTTGCAACGCGTCGGTCTGCAGCGTTCTGAAAGCTGCCAGGTCACACCAATGAGACCAGACCAGACGGTCTATCATCTCCATAGCAATGACTCTTTGTACTGCCGTACTAACTACTTACGACTTCCAGGCTTTTTGTAGCTACATTTATCATTTCATAAATATGAATGTGGATAAGGTTAATTATAGTGAGATGCTTGCTGCTGAAACAGTTGATGTCACTTCCAGCCTCTGGCGACTCGACCAGCTGAGTCGCAGCCACGCCACCAGCTGTTTGAGTCCAGCTGAGACGGGTCGGGTCAGACCGCTGAAACTTTTCTCTGCGACGTTCTCCAACGGTTTTATCTCGTCCCAAATCTTGGGTCTGAACGGGGCTTAAGAAACAACACGGCAGACAGCAGCGGTGGGCATCGTTTTGATTTGAACAATTGTGATTCCAATTCCGATTCTTGAGTCTCGACATGATTTTTTCACAGATAAGAAGAACATTTAATTTTGATTCAGTGGTGATTGACCGTGTTACCAGGCTTTTTCAACATAAGATAAAGCCACCCTTTAGAGCGCCGCTTACTGAGCAAAATAATTGTCACCTCAAAAGTTAAACTTACAACTTGCAAATAAAACATTTGTGTAGTCGTAAACTATTGGTCTTTTAGTCGTTTGATAAATGTCCTTTTGCTAACTGTTCCCTCTGCTTCTTTCTCAATGGTCAGTTTTTTGCTCTCCATTGTGTCTCTCCATCATGTTTGCCTTAACTGCAAATGTGAGAGAGAGCAACTCAACTACAAACATCACTGGTCAAATAACATACATCATCAACAGTCAGACAGCAGCCTACATTACTGATCTGCTGCACCCTCGTGTTGTCAGCAGATCTTTGAGGTCCTCTGATCAGGGCTTACTGGCTGTTCCCTGTACTAGGCTGACAACTAAAGTCACTCCTAGACTGTGGAACGCTTTGGCTCTTGTTTTAAGAGTGACGGCCTCTGTTGAAATCTTTAAAAAGCAGGTAAAGACGCATCTTTTTAGACAGGCGTTCGTTTAGCCACATTGTTATCTGTATTATGTCTTATATCTTTATTTACAGTGTAGCAAAGGAAACAAGGTAATCAAATGAATACGTAGGGGGTTGCTATGCAGTAGCACCGACATCTGGGAAACATTGTTCTCAGGATTCGGAAGGCATCATTGTGGATGAGACTGGGTCATTGATCACTCACAGAATCACCCAGGAGAGTCTTGCTGGCTTCGCCCACAGTGCGGATGGCGTTGTCCACATCCCTCTGGCCAGGAAGGCAGTTCACACATCTGTTCAGGGCCTGAGACACGGCCTTAGCCACCTACACAGTCACAGTTACACACACACAGTCAGTCACAGAGTTGCACACCGAGTGGCACGCACATGCGCGCGCACACACACATTGAAAATTGAGTCAAACTAGTTTATGTGTCTCTGTAAGTCATTGAGTCACTCAGTGATAGTCTTATGTCTAATCTGCCAACAGAAATATGATGCAACTATCAGGGAGGAAATGATCAGGGCGTAAACGTTGCAAAATAAATTTTATATATATATATATATATATATATATATATATATATATATATATATATATATATATATATATATATATATATATATATATATATATATAAACCAAAACGTAGCAGTAGAGATGTAGCCTCAGCCTGTGTCTGACCTGGGCCAGCCGCTGCTGACTCTCTGCATCTCCTGGCTTGGCGATGGCCCTCTTGGTCTCTTCGATCAGGTTGGCCGACTTATCCATGATGTCACCAGCAGTGTCGAGCACTGCGTTACGCGCTGCTTGGTCGCCTGTGGTGGCAGCCACGCCTCTGGCGGCTGAGGCCAAGGACTTTAAAGCCTGGGCCACGTCTCTGGCTGCCATGCCTGGATCCAACAGAAGAGAGGAGAGAAACTTCAGTGTAGGCACGAGAGTGTATACGATTCTGACGGTGTGATAACCTTCAGCAGACAATATCAAGGTTTCACGGTATTGCAATTACAGCTTTAAAAATGTATTGTTTTCAAATGTCGGGGGGAAAAAAAACAACTTTTTCCTCCACTGAACTCAATGTATTTTATTTTTAAATACACTGCACACTGGTAGGGTGAGGGATTTCTAAACTACACTTTCTGTCATTGACAACTCCTAAAAAACAGCTCATACCACAGGAACGGTAGGACGGAACATTTGGGTGGTTTGGAAACCGTGACTTTTTCAAACTGCCGCACACCTTGAAACTGGTAACGGCCTGTGAGCTACTTCAGTGTGTGGCATGGATGAATACCACATGAACGCTGCTACGGAGAGCCGATTCATGACAAAATATTATAATAACCTTTACTTTTTAAAGGGTAACTTAGTGTTTTTTTTTCCAACCTGGACCCTATTTTCCTGATTTTGTGTCTAAGTGACTGATGGGAACAACAATGTCTGACATTGGTCCAGTATTAAGCGAGACCGCAAAACAAGCTGCAATGTAACCTTCATGGGCAATGGTCAAAAAGACTGAGATAATAAAAGGAATTAGAAATTAAAATGGTCATTTGGAAAAATAGCACTGTGAACTATAAACTGCTGCAATGAAGAAGAAAAAAAGAGCTGCAATAAACTTTTTTCATTGTACAAACAAGCAGAGAGAAATAACCTTTGATGAGCCGAGTTTTAAAAATGTATTTGAATATTTCACAATTTCATAGTCTGCGATGGAGGACTTGTGACTCGACCTGGAGTTCAGATAATGGTGACTCGACTCGGACTCTTCTTTGGTGACTCGGACTTGGACTCGAACACTGGGGACTCAAGACTTGACTCGGTCTCGACAGTTGGTGATAGTTATATTGTGTATTTTGTCTGTCTCTTTTCGGTTGTTTGTGTAATCCATTTAACAGGTGCTAAACATGTATTTTATTGTTGTTTTTTTTACAAACTAAACTTGTATTTTAATTTCTAACATTTTCAATTGTATTTTATTTATAGTGTCAAATCATAACATAACCTATCCCAGGACACTTTCCAGATAGAGTAGGTCTAGATCACACTCTGTAACTACTCTAGAAACATTTAGGTGGCAGTAGTTTGTATGCCACTTTCATATATAATAATATTTGCGGTATTTGTGCTGCAAAACATGATGTAATGTGAACATCTCTAAATGGGATGGTCAAAGGAAATGAGTGACATTTGATTTTCTGTGTTTTTGTTAAACCTTGTCTCGCATCACCAGACCCTCCTCCACAGCGCTGTGGATTTATTGGCGTTTCTTTAAACCAATCACAATTGTCTTGGGAGGCGCTAAGCACTGGACGCAATAACGGTGCCGCTGCTAAATAGCCTCAGGAAGGAACTTGTTTTGGTGGAACATGTGGACATTCTAAAGTAGTTTTAGTCGTGCAACAGAAAACTCAGATTGGACAGATAGTCTAGCTAGCTGTCTGGATTTACCCTGCAGAGATCTGAGGAGCAGTTAACCATAGTCCTCACACATCCACCAGAGGTTAGAACGCCAACACAAAGAAGAGGAAGGTTATGGATATCCGGCAGAATTTTTGGCGGCAACGGATATAGAAAACGTTAACACCCACCTGTGTAGTTCTCGTTGCCCTGGGTGGCCTCACTCAGCAGCTGGGCGATGGCCGAGCTCACAGCCTTGGTGCTGGTCACCAGATCCTGGGAGCATTTCTCAGGCTGAACAACACAGCAGGGAGACATGGGAAGAATTTATACTAGAGCTGGGGGATATGGAGAAAATCAAATATCACGATATTTTTGACCAAATACATCAATGTCGATATTGTAGGGTCGACTATTGGCGCTTTCACAAAATATTAAAAACAATGGGAGTATAGATAAATAATAACCAATAACGTGGATACAATGACTAAGTGGGTAAAGGCAAATAACAGAACAGCGAGAACAGTCTGGTAAGTTCAGAAAATGACATCACTTTACTGTAATGCAGCCTTTAAAATCAGGAAAAAACACAAGTTGTGGCATATCACGCCATCACGAGACCCAAAATTTAGCCTCGTATATCGATGTGGATATAATATCGATATATTGCCCAGCCATAATTCATACTGTTCATCCTAGGATTTTGACTGATATTGCGATTTGATTCACGATATTGGAGGGAATGACAATTCTTGTACCGTTATCCTCATTTTCATTGACAAATATTAAAATTTAAATGTTTATAGTGTGATTTATGTGAGGATCTGAACCAAACACAGATGTATTCTTTAGTCTGTAGGATAGGAACTGTAGGCCGGACGTCTCTGCAGCACCACAATACTTCATTCAGAATGGGTGACACATTGTTCGTCTTTCACAAATATTCCCGCGATTTGGATATTACAATAGTCCATATTGCGATTTCAAATAATTGCGCAGCCCTAGTATACGTCTAGTTCATGGCGTGGCACAACTTGGTGAGGAATAACGACGTGTTTGTGTCTCACCGTCTCTCCTGGCAGAGGTTTGAGTTTGCCCTCGTCAGCTGAAGCCTTGGCTTCCTGGATGTCCTTCTCCAGACCTCTCACCATTGACAGAGCGTTGTCTATCTCCAACGGGCCACACGCTTCCTGAGCCTACACACACACACACACACACACACACACACACACACACACACACACACACACACACACACACACACACACACACACACACACACACACACACACACACACACACACACACACACACACACACACACACACACACACACACACACACGCTTATCTGAGTGCTGTGTCTGTCTATGCAACAAGCTTGAACAAGGTTAGGAGAACAGTGACAGTACATGCAACACTGGTAGTAGCAAAGGCTGCGGAGAACAAAGATGGAAGAACGGACCAGCTGATTGAGGGGAATTAACTATTCGCATGCTAGCCAAGCCTCTAACCGTGTGCGTCTCTGAGGCAGTATACTATACTGGGCAAAACAGGTCACTTGATCAACACTGAGGTAGCTACTATTTTATATTATTGAATGGTTTATCTGTACATCCATTATTGTACGATAGCTTGGGCTATTACCAGTGGTGAAGTAAATATTTAGATCCTTACTTTAGCAAAAGTACCAATACCACACTGTAAAAATACTCTGTTACAGTAAAAGTCCTGCATTGGAAATGTTACTACAGTAAAATTCTGTAAGTATCATCAGGAAAATGTACATAAAGCATTACAAGTAAAGAACTCTCCTCCCATTGTAGAAAATATAAAGGATCCAACCAGCTGTGTGTGTGATGGTCTGATCATCTCAGCTGGACTTGTAGCCGTTATATTGTTGGTTAGTTTACTTTAGAATCAAACATCAGATTTTATAAACTACATGTGTTCTGTGTGGAGGAATCTTAACGTGTAAAGTAACTAGTAACTAAAGCTGGAACAGATGAATGTAGTGGAGTAACTAGTAACTAAAGCTGTAACAGATGAATGTAGTGGAGTAACTAAAGTAACTAGTAACTAAAGCTGGAACAGATGAATGTAGTGGAGTAACTAAAGTAACTAGTAACTAAAGCTGGAACAGATGAATGTAGTGGAGTAACTAAAGTAACTAGTAACTAAAGCTGTAACAGATGAATGTAGTGGAGTAACTAAAGTAACTAGTAACTAAAGCTGGAACAGATGAATGTAGTGGAGTAACTAAAGTAACTAGTAACTAAAGCTGGAACAGATGAATGTAGTGGAGTAACTAAAGTAACTAGTAACTAAAGCTGGAACAGATGAATGTAGTGGAGTAACTAAAGTAACTAGTAACTAAAGCTGGAACAGATGAATGTAGTGGAGTAACTAAAGTAACTAGTAACTAAAGCTGGAACAGATGAATGTAGTGGAGTAACTAAAGTAACTAGTAACTAAAGCTGGAACAGATGAATGTAGTGGAGTAACTAAAGTAACTAGTAACTAAAGCTGTAACAGATGAATGTAGTGGAGTAACTAAAGTAACTAGTAACTAAAGCTGGAACAGATGAATGTAGTGGAGTAACTAAAGTAACTAGTAACTAAAGCTGGAACAGATGAATGTAGTGGAGTAACTAAAGTACAATAATTCTCTCTGAAATGCAGCGGAGTAAAAGTAGTACTCAACAGTACTAGTACCTCAACATTTGTACTTAATTACAGTACTTGAGTAAATGTACTTAATTACTGTATATTCCACCACTGGCTAGTACTCAAGACCAAACTGAAGCCCATAAACAGCAGGGGTTGATGCATAGACTGTATTAAGTGAAGCCAAACATCTCTGTCGCCCCCTGGTGGCTGGCTGCAGATGGGACATGGACCAAACTAAAACAAATCAAAGTACACCTCAAATACATTTTTCCCAAAGATGGTTTTAGTCATTTAAGGTAGTTCTGATCATGCCGATGTTTGTTCAAGCGTTCATTTTTCTGATAAGTGTGATTTTTATTAGGGATGCTTCAAAGATTGTGATGAAACATCATGACTGACAGCTGTGATTGACTCGTGATTGGTCGGGCGGGTCTATGGGCGGGACTCCACCGCCCGATCACTACTGCACAGAGGCTCCGAAACTACATGATGGCAGCTCTAAGGCATATCACCAGAATGTATGTCTGTTAATGATAGTGTTTGTGTATACTCACAACGAAATTAGTGTGTGCGTGTGTGTGTGTGTGCGTGTGTGTGTGTGTGTGTGTGTGTGTGTGTGTGTGTGTGTGTGTGTGTGTGTGTGTGTTAAGACTATGACTGATTCATTATACTTTGTGTAACAGTTAGGTGTTTATGGGATCCATTGTTGTCAAGTACTATGCTAAACTACGTCTCTGTTTTTTTACAATGTCTAAAAGTATTAATACATGCATAAAATGCAATTTTCTTTATTACATTGCTGTAAATATTTCCTAGAATATGCTGCCTGGAGAATGCCACTTGTCAAGCCCCCGAAAGGGTTTTTGGCAAACGCTTCAAATTGTACATTGAATCTTTTTTTTTTTAAATGCATATGTGTAAATAATGAAATGAAACAAGTAAAAACTACAAACATTTTGCAGTAGAATAGAGATTAAGTTATATATAGCTCTACCTGTGTGAATCTTACAAGCATGTTAGTGAGTCCACATCATAAAGACAAAACAATGAAGAATGCAGATGCGTGGTACCTTCTGGGAGGTGGCACGGAGCTCAGCCAGGGCACTGGCCAGGTTCTTAGCACATTGGCTGAGCTGCATAGCTGAGGCCTGGTCCCCGATGGTGGGAACGGTGGCTTTGGAGGCTGTTACCATCTTAGCACCAGGCTGGGGGAGGAGAGGAAGAGACAAACTGTTAGCTCTGGGTCAAGATTAAGGTAGTCTCGCATTGCCAGACCTCTGGCTAGTCCACACAGCATTCCGGGATGGGAGAACAACGTGCTCTGGTTTATTGGCATTTCTGCTACTTGGGCGGAGTGATTTTCTGTGACTATACATGTAAATAGGAACATGTTGGTGTTATTTTGTCACTTATTGGGAGCAGTAGGCTAGATGGAGCCGGTTACCTCCAGGATCTGTGCTAAGCTAGGCTAGTGGTGGGGGCGTCAGACAGAGTTAGGACACGCACGGAGATGAGAAGGGTATGTATGGACTTATCTAACTCTGGGGGATATGGGGAATAAGACAAAGTCCCAATAAGTTGGTGTGTTCCTTTAAGTGAAGTGGAAATGCTATTAAAGTCAGGGGGCTGAAAACATTAGATCTATCCTCTAGACCAGGGGGTCCTCAGAGTCAATGCAGCTCCAAATGATTGTTATTTTTTCAAAAAAGTCCTAAAATGAATCCAACATGTTATTAGCAAATATAAATCCCCACTGATGATAAATTGATGATGACTAGCCACCCACAGATGCATATAAAATCATGCCAATTATTACAATGAATAAGCTATTTTAATAACGTACTATTCAATGCAAAAATAATTATGTATAAAGGCTTTATACATGTAATTGTAGGCCCAGTTTATTATGCCATTTCATTTTATACAATTTCTGTAGTAGGGGCTCCGTCTCTCTTCCAGCTAAGGGCTTAAAAAACGTAGAAGACCCCTGCTCTAGACCATGAATATCTACAGTACATACAATATCATGGGAACCCAGCCACTGCCAAGCATGGTGTTGTTTTTATATTCTGAATGTTCCTTTTCAGCTCTTCACCCACACTGATTTCAGGTCAGTTAAGACACTATAAAAATAAACTTGTAGAGAAAAAGACTAAGACTGGGTTGGTGATGGTGCAGTGGATATGACGCATGCCTTTGGTGTGGGAGAGCTGGGTTCGATTCCCACTGTGATACATCAACCAATGTGTCCTTGGTTAAGACACTTAGCCCCTAGTCTCTCCAGAGGCGTGAGACCTCTGACATATATAGCAATTGTAAGTTGCTTTGGATGAAACCATCAGCTAAATGACGTGTAATGTAACTAAGGGGGCTTTTACAACTACTTCGTTTGGTCCCGACTTTCAGACTTTTCAGTTTGATCCGAACCAAAATGACAGATGTGAAACCTCCCTGGCACCACGATCTGGACCAAAAGAGGTAGTCTCTGTCTGGATCAAACTGAACCATGGTCCGGTTCGTTTCTAGTGTCAAAGCATTTTTTGGTATGGTTCGGACTTTCGGACCAAATCCAGGAAGCTCTGGCAGGCTCTCATCATGTTAGAAGACCGGGGAAGCTCCTTAAGGAACAGCTCGGTGCTTAGTGTGTATGCTACATGAGGGAGAGAGTGACGGTGAATGTGCTCAGAGCAGACAGCTGTCGGCTATCAGAGCTGAGAATACATCAGCAGTTTACTTGTTAAGTGGGAGTAAATGTACAGTGTAACTTTCAGTTTGTCTCTCTGAATAAATGCTGCAGCTCCTAAAACCCCAAGTAAAGTTCCTGTGTCTTGCTCCTCAACATCACAACAACACAAAAAGAGCTGCGGCAGCACGGATAGGAGAGGACGGGAGAGGATAGGAGAGGATAGGAGAGGACGGGAGAGGATAGGAGAGGATAGGAGAGGACGGGAGAGGATAGGAGAGGATAGGAGAGGACGGGAGAGGATAGGAGAGGATAGGAGAGGACGGGAGAGGACGGAGAGGATAGGAGAGGACGGGAGAGGATAGGAGAGGACGGGAGAAGATAGGAGAGGATAGGAGAGGACGGGAGAGGATAGGAGAGGACGGGAGAGGATAGGAGAGGACGGGAGAGGATAGGAGAGGACGGGAGAAGATAGGAGAGGACGGGAGAAGATAGGAGAGGACGGGAGAAGATAGGAGAGGACGGGAGAAGATAGGAGAGGATAGGAGAGGACGGGAGAGGACAGGAGAGGACAGGAGAGGACGGGAGAGGATAGGAGAGGACGGGAGAAGACGGGAGAGGATAGGAGAGGACGGGAGAAGATAGGAGAGGATAGGAGAGGACGGGAGAAGACGGGAGAGGATAGGAGAGGACGGGAGAAGATAGGAGAGGATAGGAGAGCACGGGAGAAGATAGGAGAGGACGGGAGAGGATAGGAGAGGACGGGAGAGGATAGGAGAGGACGGGAGAAGATAGGAGAGGACGGGAGAGGATAGGAGAGGACGGGAGAGGATAGGAGAGGACGAGACTACAAACTGATCAATAACAACTGTCAGGAGACACAGCTCACGTATGTGATGACGACAGGACGTAGTATTGTGACGTATAGATCTTTAGTGCGCTTGCATAACTGCAGTGTGAAACCAACTTCCTGGATCAAACGTATACAATGTAACAAAAACATGAACCTAAGTGTTAGGTAATCTATCCCAGTACAGCAGATCGGCATATTATTTCAGTGTTGTCTTGTGTATCAGAACAGATCACAGCCTAAATAACCACAAACAAACAAAAGACCTAAAAGACACAATCTGTTTGTGGCTATATGTATCACTGCTGTAACTCTAACTGTATTGCACTATTCTGTCAATGCACGCTCTGTCAGAAGTCTGTTGCCCTGTTACTGTACTACCATGTGTTTTTGTTGTTCACTGATTGAACGCAGCGAGTGGTGTGTGTGACAGTCACCTGCAGGAAGTTCTGGCTGGCGCTGATGAGAGCCAGCTGAGCGCTGGGGCTGTCAGGCTGGGACTGGCTGCCTCGGACCCCCTGAACCAGCTGAGGGATCTGCTCTGCCACCACCTGATGACACACACACACACACACACACAACATTAAATAGTTTACTAAATAACCAATATCTATTCATCTAGTTTAACTATAGTGTAAGTAGTGTAACTGGAAAGAGATTGCATGCATTTCTGGTACAGCTATATTTTAGAGGGGGAAAACATAACCAAAAGAGATAGGTTTGTGTAAGTCAGAATGCCATTCAATCAGTGTATTGTAATCCTGTGTAGAAGATATAAGTCAAGTCGCTGACTGTTCGACCCTTTTAACTGGATGCCTTTTGTCATTTCTGTTGAACTTTAAAGGATGCAAGCCATAGATGTCAAAGGATAACACACAGAGAGTGAGAGAACAGAGAAAAAGTGAAAATTTTTTAGATCAAGCGCCAGGTTTACCTTGCAGCTCTGGACCAGCTGCTGCTGGGCCGCCTGGTTCCTGCTGGACGAGGCCGCGTGCTGGGCAGCGGCGATGGTCTGAGTGGCGGCGGCTGCGGCCTGTTTGGCTGCATTCTGACAGGAAACAGGAAACACACGTGTGCCAACTTAAAACACTGCAGGGGTTTTTTCCTGCATAGAGACATTTTTGGCAACCCCCCCAAAGAGCTTTTAGCCAGTCCCAAAGGAAAATCACCAGCACCACAATGTTAAGGACTGAGAATAAAAATAGCAATTCAAATCCTCTCTGAATGTGTTTACGAGCAATTTACCAAACAACCGCTGAACAAGCAGAACATCAACTGGAATATGAGAGTCAGGCTGTACCGGACTCTCACGCTGATTCATTAACATATATTAACATCATTTTTTTAACCAGTTTTGTTAACTGGGGTTTTTTTGTTTTGTTTATCAAATTGTCAAACATAACAGATAAATGGATAGATTTCTGTCAAATAAGGTAACACAGACTCACCCTTTACTGTACGCCGGCCGGTAATGCTAACTTCTTTTGAACAAATTGAACATTGAATTGAATATAAAAAGGCACCCCCCCCCCCCCCCAAAAAAGAATGACATAATAAAATGCAGTTTTCTACTGGGATTTTCTTTCAACTTACACAAAAAAATGTCTCGCAGCCTTTCGCGATGTGTTTAATGCACCAGTTGTGCAGCTCTGCTTGATAATACATTTCATAAGTAGCTGGTACTTCATTAGCAGCTAATATCAGCTGGTTAGCAGTTTAAATGACCCTTTGAATTACAAATTTAGGAAATTACAGTCATTTTTTAAATGACCCCAAGTGGTTTTAAAGACTCCACAGAGTAGAGAAGTCAGAAGGTATTGAAACGGACTGACTTCTTGTTGGTTTGGCTTGGCACATTGGATAACAATGCAGAATTATTATTTATTTCTGTATATCTGTATCTCTGTGTCCCAACCGGCAGTGACAGATGGCCACCCACCAAGAGCCTGGGTCTGTCTAAGGTTTCTGCCTGTTTAAAGGAAGTTTTTCCTCACCACTGTCGGACCACTGTTTGCTTTTGGGGGGAATTGTTGGGTCTTTGTAAATTATAGAGTGTGGTCTAGACCTACTTTATCTGTAAAGTGTCCTGAGATACCTCCTACTATGATACACTTTAAATAAAACTGAATTGAACAAGACTTCCAGTGATGGTTGGTTGTAGGATGGTTGCACTCGTGAGTTGCCATTATCAGTGATCAGCTAAAAGCGGTTTTGGTTGTTAAACCGTTCTATCTGATGAGGACCTGTAAAGCTAGCTCCCATCAGTCAATCCAATCATTCTGCGCAGGCAACACAAAACACAATCAAGGATTGTAAATGGCATTCAGATTTGGGCAGTTCTTTGCTCGGCCTCCTTCCTTTTTTTTTTTTACCTCCAGCTTGTTGACCAGCCGTTTCTTGATAGCGTTCTGGGCGGCGGCGTTGGTGGCCATGCGGAGACCTTCAGCAGCCTCTCGCAACTTCTGCTGCTGCTCCTCACTGTCAGGGTTTGCTGCTGCGCCCTGGGGATGGAGAGGCACGCATGGAACAACATTACACATTAGACCAGGGGTGTCAAACTCAACGTCACTAAGGGCCACACTGGAAAATGAGAATCACATCCAGGGCCAGACATGGAGAGGTTATTGAGATGCTTTGAGGTCATCGAAAAAGTCAAATCTCTTTGACTGTATTACTGCATGTCTCGTATCGTCCTCTACCTTACAGTTTGGTCGACATAGAGTCCTAAAAAAGTCAGAAAGAAGTTCCGCTGCCATCATACAGTAGAAAAACAGCGGCCAAAATGTCGGAAAAGTGACAAAAACTTGGAAAGAGTGTAGGGGGGGCAAAATTTATTGTGAACCTAAATTGATATGCAGGAATGATCAAAATCTGCGAGGGGCGGGATTTTGCCCGTGGGCCTTGAGTTTGACAGGTGCATTAAACTAACAGGCTAATGGAAAAGAAGAAGTCTGTTTGATTGTTGCTACCTATCGGACTGTCAGCTCTCCTGTCTTAGGGCTCCTGCACACTGCCTGCCTGTCAGCTGCGTGGCATGTCCGTTTTTATTTCGGCTACCATGGTAACAGGTTAGAGCGTGCACACGGCCTGCGTGAAACGCACGTCTCAGGCGTGCCGAACAACGCGTGCATGCTAGAAACAGGACCGACGCCTATTTTTCACGCAACACGCAAGCGTGTTGGAAGCGTTTCCAGAAAAATAGAATAGGAAAAGATGTTTATATGTCATTTAGACAAAAATACATTTAATAAATGACATGTTGATGTTTGAAAGTCTCTAGGTATGGACATAAATGCAGATATAAATGTCAAAAATAATAAATAATTAAAGCTGCAAGCAGCGATGGACGGGCCCTCGCGCCTCTGCCCGCGTCGGGGTTACCGGCGGACACCGCTCCTTGCGACCGTGCATTTGCGCGACACTCCGATGCAGCAAATCGTCACCAATAAAAAGGGAACTCCCCGCTGAGTTCAACGATACCTCACACCAGACTCTACGTCATACAGTTCATTAGTTGTGACAGGGGGCGTGGCCAAAGCATAGGGGTCGAGGCAAACCTTTACCAATTAAAAAGAAAGTCTTTGCTGAGTTCATTGATACCTCACATAAGACTCTACCTTAAACGGTTGAAATGTCATGAAAGGGGGCATGGCTTAAGCATAAGGGGCGGGTTAAACCATCACCAATGAAGAAGAAATATCTGCTGAGTTCAATGACACCTCACACAAGGCTCTACCTTAAACGGTTCAAATGTTATGAAAGGGGGCGTGGCCTGAGTAAGTGGGCGTGGTTAAAGTATAGGGGGCAGCTCAGTATCACATGTAGACCATACATTATAAGTTTCATGTAAATCGGATGAAGTTTGTCATATAAGGCGCATTTCCTGTTGCCAGCAGGGGGGGCGCTATGACCAAAAGTAAATATTGGCCTGTAGGTGTCCTCAGGCCTGGACCCTTGTCAATCCTGAGAATTTTCGGGCAGATACGACAACGTACACTCAAGTTACAACAACTTCTTTGTTCATCGCTAAACACTCAAAATGGCCGCCATGCCACGCCCACACCGTTTGACGAAAAGTTTTTCTTTTAATAACTTTTCATCTTTAAGGTGTTGAGAAGATACAGACCACGTTTGAAGTCCATCGGATGAAATCTCTAGGAGGAGTTCGTTAAAGTATAGCACCTTGACTTTTAGGCCTACTTCCTGTTGCCACTAGGGGGCGCTTTGACTTTAAGTAAATATCGGCCTTTATTTGTCCTCAGGGTTGGACTCTTATGAACAACAACTTTTCATCTTTAACGTCTTAAGATGGCACAGACCTATTTTGAAGTTGATCGGATGAAATCTCTAGGAGGAGTTCGTTAAAGTACGACATGTGGAAATGGCCAAAATCGCACTAATTTCGAACATTGAAATCAAAATGGTGGACTTCCTGTTGGGTTTATGGTATGGCTCCTATGACGTTTTGTGTGCGTCTTGACATGATACATATGCGTACCAAGTTTCGTGAGTCTACGTTAAACGCACTGCAGGGGCTACATTTTTTTAATTTTGTAGGGGGCGCTAGCGAGCCATTTTTGCGCGCCTATTCCAGAAACCCTTAAAATACGTACATTTTCACCAGACTTGATGCGACCGCCAAATTTGGTGAGTTTTTGAATATGTTAAGCCCCTTAAAAAGCCAATTCATTTGCCGGGAAAATAATAATAATAATTCCTTCAATTCCAATAGGGCCTTCGCCGCTGTCGGCGCTCGGGCCCTAATTATCGATTTTCAAATATTACAACTGTCAATACAGAACGAAATATTCTGTAGCCTATATTCATTACATTTTTTCACAAGAAGAGTGCCTTGGACCTTTCTTTTTTTCCCCTTTAGAACTCTAGTACACTTGGAAGTGAACCGTGAGCCCTGTTTTCAGGCGGACCAGAGTTCTATTCTTGGTTCTGCACCAGAGTTCAGATGAGCTTTCACACCGGCCCAAACCAACCGGACTATCAGACCAAGCGCTCCAGGGTTGGTTTGAAACGGACCAAACGAGGCAGGTGTGAAAGTGACCTTAGCAGATCATAATCACCCTCTGCTGCGGGCATTTCAGTTGCTCCCGTCTGGCTACAGGTACAGCCTTCCCAATGTAGGAGTAACAGATAAAAAACTCACTTGTTGCTGCTGCTATTTTGTTTTGTTTTGTAATGATTGTATGAGTATCACGCATTGAGGATAATAAAGACTCCCTTGACCTTGTTTAAGAGCAGGCGTAAAGGAAAGACAAAGGCGAAGGCAGACCTTGGCGGCCTCCACCATCTTAGCGGTGGCATCAGCCAGGAGCTTGGCGGCTGACAGCAGCTTGCGGGAGTTCTCCAGGTCCGACTCGCCCTCGGCATCCATCTTGATGGCGTTGACCAGATCAGACGTGGCCTGAGCGAGGATGCGGGCCTGTCGAACCATCTCACCTGGTGGGTTAAACCAGAGGGAAGGGAAGAGAACTGGGTGTTAAAACGGAAGACAACACTTGTGTCATATCACACTATCCAAAATCTAAGACGATATCTACCCTCATATATCGATCCCCATATATCGATATAATGCCCAGCCCTATTAAGAAGCCTTTATTGTCATTATATTACAATGAATACAACAATATTGCGAGTGCCCCCTTCCCAGCGATGCCTAAAAGAAACTACATTGCACCATACATAACATAAAAACAACATTCATTCAACAGCCAAAATTAATCATAAAACAAGGGATAGGGTGGTTGTGATAATAATAAATATGAATACGTTGCACAGTTTTATTATAATATCGTCAGTCAAGATCGCCAGCGGTCCTGCGGGTTTCTTAGAGTTAAAAGAACGATCTCTGAATTTTATTAATCAATATTGATATCATTTAAATAAAGATCAAATTGAATCAGAAAATCATTTTTTTTATACCCAGCCCTGATACGAAGTTGGTATTTAGCTTGATTTAGACTTTGGAATCTTGATGCTCTTCAATTCAAACTAAAACGGGGTCAGACGTTTTTATAGTTATATAGTTACCATTTAATAAACACTACATAGGGACTAGTGAACGGTTTTGAACGCAGCCCTGCAGTGATGATCTGAGCGCCCGTCACCTACCAGCGTCTCCCATGGAGCTGAAGATGTTCTCGGTGACGTCCAGGATCCGGTCGGTGGCTTCTCCGTGGCGTCCAATGGGATGGCCTCCACTGGCGTACTGTTTGATGTGTTGGAGCAGCTCGTTGAGGGCGTGGGTGACCCCGGTGGCGGCCACGCCCACCTGCTTCAGGAGGCCCTCGTCATTGGTGGCCCCCTGCGACGCCTCCACACAGCCTTCCACTGATTTGGCGACCAGCTTTCCCGCCTCGATCAGCTGCTCCTGGCACACCGGGGAGCTGATGGTCGGAGCCACCACCTTGATGAGGGTTAGAGGAGGATGGAAGAAAGAAAAGCTTTTTTATTGTATGACTTACAATTTTTGCATGCTGTATATGCATAGATATTTGTTTATCCCGTAATAATATGATATTGCAAAGCAGGGGCAGGACTTTAAAAGCATTATGCTTCTGTCTGCTCCTTCTCAAACTCATCCTTTTTTTGTTCTTTGATGAAATCGGATAGATTTGTATATGATTGTGTTTTATCTTTGTGTTTTATTAGATTTTTGTGATGTATGTTGATTGTTTGAGATAAATAAAAAACTAAACTAAAGATTTCAGGCAGCATTCAGTGTTCTCCTCAGCTTTCAGAAGGTCATTGTTCAACTCTGAGTTGATATACCTCCGGTAGCTAGGGCTGGGACGATATGCTTTTGTCCCGACTTAATTCTGTCCCGATACATTGGATTTGTGTCGTGATTTTCTTTTATTGCGATTCCAGAAGTATTGAGATTCGATAGCATTGAGTAGTGAGATATTCTTTTCCATCTTTATCAAAAGCAAAAGCTGAATCATACACTTCTAGAGACAATATATCATGAGACATTTCCAAAAACGGATTGGTTTCAAAGAAGAATGCACATCACATGACATTTATTTAATCTGTAAAGAAGATAAGATGGATGTTCTGCTTTTTCTGCTTGGTTTTGCTGGTACAGATATGATGGAGTCTCCGTTGGCGGTACAGTATGAACAGAACATATGTAGGTGAATTATTAAATTATATATTTTTTCCGATTCTGCTGAAAAGAATAATTTTTAAAACAAATGGTAGACAAATTAAATCACGATACATATATGATTTTCAATTATCCCCCCCCCCCCTCCCCCATCAGGTGGAGTACTCACCCTGGTGCAGGCCACCAGCTGAGATGTAGACAGAGCACACTGCGTGGCTGCAGCGATGACCCGGTTCTGCTGGGCTGAGTCCTCCGTCTTCTGGGCCACGTTCTTGGCTTTAAGCACCAAAGCCGCTGCGGCGTTGGCCACAGCCTTCGCCAGCTGCATCAGCATGTCCTGCCCACAGCAAACACACACAGTCAGCACTCAAGGCTCATGGGTGAAGGAGGAACAGTTAGTAGGGATAGTGTTGGAACAATTTGAGTTCTTGGAATTACATAGATTATTAATGAAATTATCCAGAATACATCATAGAAATCTGAAATGAATCATGAATCTAGTGATATGGCAGGGCAGTGAAACTACTTATGTCCTGTGGATGGCTGATTCAGTCTAACTTGATTAGGCTTCATCTCTTCAATGCTGCCCCCAGTCGGTGTTGTTCCATAATAGGCTCCATTTACATCGCTATGTTTTTTTTATTTATTTTTACGTTAGTACCTTTAGTCTCAGAGAACGAGACGCACGGCAGTTAGCATGAGCGCTCCGCAAAAACTCCTCCATGCAGGAAAAGCCCTGCCAGAGTTGGACATCAACTTCCGCTTTTTGTTGTTTCCTTGCCGAGCAGCAGAGAAGAGATAGTAACAGCCAGCAGTCAGTTTCTAAACTGTAGACTGTGGCTTTAAAAGAAAGAAAGCCACTTGACTTGACCGACAAAGACTGCTGCAGCCTCATACCAGTTTCATCTTAACTTTACGATGCATTTTTACACCCAGATTCTTCCGATTTCCTACAATATAGTCACTATGGAGACGGGGAATGATTACAGAACTTATCCTTTAACTTGAGAATCATATATTGGATATATCCTCCACATAAAGATTTAAAAACTACAGTTGGTGAGCTGTGCAATTGATTACAATGAACGTTGATGATTGTAAATACTGTGATATTAGTTCTTCTGTAGGAATGATTAGGAGTAAAGCAGAATTAAAGATACCCTACCAGTGGTGGAAGTACATTTACTCAAGTTTTTTTCATGCCACTTTCTACTTTGCTACATTTCAGAGAGAAATATTGAACTTTTTACTCCACTACATTCATCTGTTACAGCTTTAGTTACTAGTTACTTTACACACTTTTACATATAGAGGTTTACTCCTTGAAGCAGCAGCCGCGGGTTTGCTGCATGTCATTTCCCCCCCCCCCCTCCCCTTTCAAGTCTTCAGCTGTCCTATCAAAATAAAAGCCTAAAATGCCCAAACAATAATCTTTAAAAAGAAATAACAAACTACCCTACGGCCTACAAGTCCAGCTGAAATGATTAGACCATGAAACTCTAAGGGCCCTATTTTAACGATCTGAGCGCACGGTGTGAAACGCCTGGCGCAGGTGCGTTTAGGGCGTATCTGAATCCACTTTTGCTAGACTGACGGTGGAAAAAACGGTCCGTGCCCCCGGCGCATGGTTCTAAAGGGTTGTACTTAGTGTCTTCATTAATCAGAAGTGTGTTTTGGGCGTAACATGCAATAAACCAATCAGAGATCATCTCCCATTCCCTTTAAAAGCCAGGCGCGTTTGGACCTCGGAGCATTGCTGTTATGATGGAGGATTTGATAAACAGGAAGGAGAGATTTTCAGGAGAAGAAACTGATCTGCTCGTATGTGAAGTGAAAACGCGCGAGCAGATCATATCATAATACTATTTCACATTGTAATATTTTTATTTGTAATCTTCTGCATGTGTGTGTGCTGCTGTGCGTCCCTGTGTGTGTAACAAGCATAGTGTGTGCACGCTGTACAAGAGCCTAGAAGCATTTTACTAATGCTCTGTTAAAATAACAATGAAATGCTGCGTTATTGACTTTAGACCAGGTTTTTCTTTTCTTTTTTTGGTCAATGGCGCAATCACTACCCGCTGCCTCAAGATAGCAATACGCCCAGAATGCACCTGAACACACCTCCCTGTAAGACCAGCACGCCCAGAATGCACCTGAACACACCTCCCTGTAAGACCAGCACGCCCAGAATACACCTGAACACACCTCCCTGTAAGACCAGCACACCCAGAAGGCACCTGAACACACCTCCCTGTAAGACCAGCATGCCCAGAATGCACCTGAACACACCTCCCTGTAAGACCAGCACACCCAGAAGGCACCTGAACACACCTCCCTGTAAGACCAGCACGCCCAGAATGCACCTGAACACACCTCCCTGTAAGACCAGCACGCCCAGAAGGCACCTGAACACACCTCCCTGTAAGACCAGCACGCCCAGAATGCACCTGAACACACCTCCCTGTAAGACCAGCACGCCCAGAATGCACCTGAACACACCTCCCTGTAAGACCAGCACACCCAGAAGGCACCTGAACACACCTCCCTGTAAGACCAGCATGCCCAGAATGCACCTGAACACACCTCCCTGTAAGACCAGCACACCCAGAAGGCACCTGAACACACCTCCCTGTAAGACCAGCACGCCCAGAATGCACCTGAACACACCTCCCTGTAAGACCAGCACGCCCAGAAGGCACCTGAACACACCTCCCTGTAAGACCAGCACGCCCAGAATGCACCTGAACACACCTCCCTGTAAGACCAGCACGCCCAGAATGCACCTGAACACACCTCCCTGTAAGACCAGCACACCCATGGGCCACAGACGGACGCAGGTGCATTTGCTATTTCAACGACGTGGGCGCTGGAACGGTAAGTGACAACTGTGGCGATCTTAAACTAGCAGACAGTTGCGTCGTGCTTTGCGCTGCGCCGGGTGTAAGATAGGACCCTGAATTGATTGACAGATCTGTTTTGATCGTGTGAGGGTTTGTCTGCATTGAGTACTTTTACTTTTAATATTTTAAGTACATTTTTCTGAGGATACTTTCACTTCAGTAACATTTCCAATGCAGGATATTTACTTGTAACAGAGTATTTTAAGAGTGTGGTATTAGTACTTTTACTAAAGTAAGAGATCTGAATACCTCTTCCACCACTGGCCCCTACTGTATAAACTCTCTCTGGAGTCATCCAGAATTAGCATTGACAGAATCAATTATGATACTTACTACTACCTTGTTGACTAAAGCCCCATTCACACATGCACTGCAACCCTGAAATTATCTAGACATCACCCTCTGGAGTTGTACTGCAAAGTGTCTTGCAAAGTGGAGAATGTTGTGTGTGTGGACATTGGACTGGAAGCTGTGGAATTAATTACCGTTGTGTTGTTGTCATTTAATTCCGTGCGGGATGGGCCATTTAGGGGCATTACACGAAAATAAAAATATCAATCAACCAATCAATCAATCAATCAATCACGTTCTGTATGTAAAAACGCAAATGTCCGAATCAGTTGGAAGGGACATTAAAACAGACTTCAGTCTGCCAACTCATCTTGAGCCCAAAGTGTGAGAATTCACAGGGAGCGAGTGAGTGCGTTGATGACTTTCATGCGGCTTAGGCCTGTGCAATTAATCAAAATCAAAAGAAAACAAACATCCAAGGGTGATTTACACAAAGACGGCAACGAAAACGTCCAACCGGAGAGACAGCGAGATACTGGAACTTTGGACGCCGAAATCGCCTCACAAGGCAAGTTACTCGGTCATTTAGGTCCAAATTAGGAACCGGCTTCGTAACCGGTGTAATCTGCGTCATGTCCTGTCTGCTGCACCATCTACCCTCGCCTACAACATACAAACTAGTTCCAGTAAGTGAGAACGCGTCTGAGACGGACAGTCTGCTGTTGTGTGCGACATGTGTGAAAGGGAAACTTCGGACAATGTCAGGACCTGATTCTCCGGACGTTGTCCGAAGTTCATGTGACTCAAGCCATCATTTTGATTGGCCTTTTAGAATGAAGCATTTGTCTTAAGGACCCATTTGTTACCGGCATTTGACAATAAGAGGGGACTCTCCATCGGGCACCCCTGAAAGATCCTTTACCTAGAAACTGTCAAATATGGACATGAAACAGAGGGAACACGGGATACAGTTACACAACCAAAGACACTAGTCCCTTAACTTTCTCATTCTTTTGGGGGTTAAGCACTGCCTAATAATCTTGTTTTAGGCCCAACCATTTTTTTTTAATTAGGCATCAACATTGAATGGCAAAGTTAACATTTAAACAAAGTTCACTTTTCTTTAAGAAAGAATAGTCTAGAATAGTCACATTTTCCCTATTACTAGGAGAACATCCCAGGGTGGAAGTTGTCTTGAATTGCTCATTTAAAAAAATTATTTGTTTGTACAAATGTTTTTTTTGAATGAAGCTCAGTAACGTTACACAGCAACAACTGATGATCATAGCCAATATAACATACTTTATCTAAACTACAGTATTTCCCACAAAGGTTCTTTGTGGTGCTCCTCAGCAATGATAAAGTAACACAAAAGTATAAAAGGATAATCACCTGGAACTGTGGATCAGTGTCCGTCTCTCCTATGTGAGAGAGCAGCTCTCCGCTGGCCTGGCCAACATTTCCTGCAGCCTGCAGCAGGACCTGACGAGGCTGGAACCAGAACGATAGATTCAAGAGGTTAATTGGCATATGCACAGTGAAGACATCTTACACCATGCAATGAAAAGCTTGCTTTGCCAGCCTCACACAATGAATACAAATGGAGAATAAAACAATAAAGCTAAAATAAAAAAAGAATACTATTAAAAAGTTGTAATAAATAGTTTGAAAAAAAAGATTAAAGTGCATAGAGTGCACTGTGCCTAGACCAGAGATCTTCAACAGGGGCTTGGGGACCCTTAAGGGGTCCTTAGAGTTACTGCAGGGGGGCCCCAAGTTATTGTGTAATCATTTAAAAATAATTGTTTTCTAAAAGTTAAAATATGTCTGTAAATAAACACAAAATGGAGATACAGAAAACATGTTTTATGATAATAAAGAGGCGTGGTTTACTTCATAGGCTGTGTATTTGTGTTATTATATTATCTGGGTCACATGACAGTGATTATATATATATATATATATATATATATATATATATATATATATATATATATATATATATATATATATATATATATATATATAACTAAAAGATGTATCCTGGGATTCATTCAAAACTTTAATTTGTTTGAAAAAGTAATTTTTTTTTTTTTTTTAAATTGAACTGAAAGACACAACTATATTGTTAATCGCAATTCTTTCTGAGACAAATAAGTGCTCCAGCTCTACTGGCTGTGTACCTCTGTGTTTGCAGGCTGGGCGGTCTTCAGCATGTCAGAGACGGCGCTGGCCAGGTTCTTGGCGGCACCCAGCAGCTGCTGCCCGCTTGCGCCTTCATCCTCCATGAGTGCGGCCAGGAGTTTAACCCCCTTTGACATTTCGGTCAGGTTGGAGGAGATTGTGGTCACAGCACAGCCCACCGCTGTGTAGTCCGTCTCTGCTGGGTCACCTGAAGACACGCAGATAGATAGATAACTGTATTAATTCCTAGAAGGGAAACTAGTTTGGTCACACGTGCATTGGAAACACATTCTGACAGAGTGTTGCTCAGTAGCCTCTCTCTACTTTGCTCTCCCTCTGACACTGGTGGCACGGCTTCAGGTGGTCCAAAATGCAGCGGCTACGCTGCTCACGAACAGGCTGCTGCCTCTATGGGAATTTAACATAGGGGTGGACTGACTTACACCCCCTGTATTTTAAGGAAGAAGATTTATTTACGATACATTAGTCATTCACAAAGAAAATTGGTGTCCTTAAAGGTTGGATTTTTCCTCATTTTTTAATTAAGGCATTGAGATCAATTTCCAAAAGATGACTTTTTATTCCTCTTTTAAGTCAACTTTAGCATGGGTGTATTCACTTATGCTGAGCACTGTACATACTATTTTAGTAGTTTTTCACTTTTATTCACCACTTGTATATACGTTTGCACATTTTATCTTTATTTTTAAATTGTTGTTGTATTCTATCCTATTTAATACTTCATGTATATCCTGTATGTGTGTTGTGTGTCTTATATTTTGCTGCTGTAGCGTTGAAATTTCCCAATTTGGGATCAATAAAGTCTATGTAATCTAATCTAAATCGCTGCAGAAAAGTGAGAAAGTGCTTTTGAAGCAACCAACATGTTTTCTCTTTGGAGCCGGCAGGGGGGGAATGTTTTCCATGTCACTGGTATTATGGTATGACGCATTCTGGAAGCAATGGGGAGAGAGTATAGTGAAGCATAGTGTTTCTACCTGCAGTGAGGTTGACCATGGAGGCGGTGCCTGCTGTGATGGCATCCACCTGGGAATGGATCTCATGTTTGGACTCATCCATCTTGTTCTTGCGCCAGGCTTGGGATGCCTTGAACAAAGAAAAAAATAACACCTCTGGTCATAAAGATCTAGATCTCATACTCCTAAGCACACAAATCAATCCCTCTTGGACCCAGAATAAAGGAAAGTTCAATCTTACAGCGTCGGTCCCCAGTGGGGGAAGGGTATCCAAGTCATTCAGAGAGGCCTGGGCAGCCTGGACCGCCTGCATACTGCAGTTAATGGTTCCAGTCAGGGCCTGCTGTGCCGAAGTCTGTGGACACACAAAACCAACAATGTGACGACAGACCTCGTTCATATATTTTGGGACTGCTCTTTCATCCAGCCATTCTGGAAAGATATTGCAGAGGGCATGAGTACTATATTTCAGGGCTGGGCGATATCTCGATATTATATCGATATCGTGATATGAGACTAGATACCGTCTTAGATTTTGGATATCGTAATATCGTGATATGATATAAGTGTTGTCTTTTCCTGGTTTTAAAGGCTGCATTACAGTAAAGTGATGTACTTTTCTGATCTTACCAGACTCTTCTAGCTGTTATATTATTTGCCTTTACCCACTTAGACATTATGCCCACATTAATGATGATTATTTATCTAAAATCTAAGCGTGAAGATATTTTGTTAAAGCACCAATTGTCAACTCTAGAATATCGCCGCAATATTGATATCGAGATATTTGGTCAAGAATATCGTGATATCTGATTTTCTCCATATCGCCCAGCCCTACTATATTTGGACTAAAAGTTGGTTGCTTTGGGCTTTTATGGCTTGTATTGACAGGACAGCTTCAATACAGGAAAGGGGAGAGATAAGGGGGACGACATGCAGCAATGTAGGTTGGATTCAAACCCACGTAGGACTCAGCCTACAATTAGAGTCACGGTGTGAGGGGTGTGGCCTTTCTAAGTTTGCATTTTGGGGGCGTTGATAACAGCGCCACCATCTGGCCGATTGGGGTGATATTTCTTGGGAGTTCCACCACTTTTGGTTGTCAACCCTAATGATAAAAAAATATATATTTGGTTTTTGGTTAAATCTTTTTCAACCATCCAAAAAAAATTAAAAAAAAATAAATAAATAAAATTATATCCACAATGATTCAGTTTTGTAAAACAAAAAACATTGAAAAGTCCAAGCAGGTTGTTTACTTAGCCCACTGTATTTTCAAATGCATCATAGGTTTCATGATGTATCTAACTTGTTATATAGAAGTTCTTACCAGTGGTGTAATGTACATTTACTCCAGTACTGTACTTCAGTCCAAATGTTGAGGAGTCTTTTCCTTTCATGCCACTATGGTGAATGATTAGACCATTAAACACACAACTGTTTGGATCCTTTACACTTTCTAAAATGGAATGATTCTTCTTTACTTTTAATACTTTAACTACATTTCTTACTACTGCAGAACAGACGCAGAGGTTTCGGCTCAGTTTCTCACAGACTCTGCCAGTTAAAACCGCTTTGTTTTACCAGTGGGGGCATGTGTCCTCGGTGCATCTGTCCACTGGTGATGTGCTGCTTGGCCTGAGGCATGGATCCCATCTGGAAGCTCTCTGGACCTCCAGCCCCTGAGCGCATGATGGCTGGCAGGGCCACTGAGCCTGTCTCCACCTTGCCCACCTTGTTGAACTGCTGCTGCAGCACTGTAGACCTGGAGGGATGTGAGAAGGAAAAGGAAAAGAGAACTTTTGACCAACTCTTCGCGTCTCTCTGTTAGGGCTGGGTACCGAATTCAATACTTTTTAGGCACCGACCGAACTGCCTCTAAAGTATCGAGTATTGAAAAATGCCTCGTCATTCAATACCCACTTTCAATATCTAAGGAGTACATCTCACCAGCGTCAGTGAGCCAATCAGCACGCAGCATGCTTCTACCAAGATCTAATAATGTCTGTGATTGGCTGTCTAATGTTACACGTCGTAGAGACACGCAGGAAAAACTCTACGTTACACAGAAAAACATTTGCGTTTTTGTTTTATAAAATTGGTATAGGAAAAAGTATCATTTAGTAACCGGTATCGTAGTCACAGTAGTGGAATCCTTTGAGAACCCAGCTGTACTCCATGGATAATAACAACTAGACATAGTTTAGACAAGTTGGTGAGTATGTCTACAGCTATTTAAACAACTAATATTTATTTGTAGCCAAACGTACAGTATCCGTAAATGATTAAGAATCATAGTATGCTGTATCGGTCAGTCAGTCAGTCAGTCAGTCACACACAGACACGCACACTTACTTTTTGGGTGACACAGAGTCTTCTAGCATGGTTGACTCTTCATCTCCCTCCATGCCAAAGTGGTCTTTGCTCTTTTTCTGTTAAAAGACAGTAAGTAAGAAATCAGAAAGATATAGCCGTGGCCTAATGGTCTGCTCTTGGTGTTTTTTTTCTGTGAACAAGAATATATTTCACAGGCCCCTTGGATCTGCGACGCAAATATGTGGGAGTGTGAAGTTGTTTAGATGAGCGGTTCTGGATACCAGATGTCAATCAGCCCTTTCCCAACATGCGCGTTGGGAAACGGGCACTGCCCTACTACAACATAATGAGCAGTACAATAATGGGACAAGATAAAGATCCTCATTCACATATTCTTTTGCTTTGAAACCTAAACCTTTGTAATTCGAAGATGGATCGGACGACAGAATATGACAATGGCTTATATAAAAACAAGAGAACAGACGTTTAGCACTTTACATGTAAGGAATCCGTCCCAAAGGATATCTTAAAGTAAAAAATGATGGGGGGCTAAAGAAGAGAAACAGGAGAGGGGTGTCCAAAGTTAGTAAACCTAAAACTACTTTACTATTGTAATATATAATGTTTGTCCCATAATCATGCTGACTCTTACCTTTTTGAGGATAATGTCGATGTAGCCAGCAATAAGCTGCGCTATCTGTTCTCCCTCAGTGGTCTGCACAGAGTAGTACCCATCCTGGTAGTCTCCAAAGTCCTGAGAGCAGAAAAAGAACAACCCCGGATTATAGTGCATTCCGTTTGTACTCAGAAGTCGGATTTTCCGAGGTCAAAGTCGGAAACACGCCCCCCCCTGACCTCGGATTTCCGAGCTCGGCACTCGGACAACCTCTGAGTACCCCGAGCTCAAAATCCAACACGGCAGCTCCGTGCATCAACTGTTGTGAAAGCTGTAGTAACATGCAGTTATTAACATTTTTACACAGATACAAGAACAGATAGATGGTGGACAGCGCTGTCCATCTTCTATCTGTTGTGTGTCTGTTGATTCTATCAGCAGACATGTCGTTACACTGTTTGTATGCACAACAAAAACTATAGAGTAATGCGTTGTTATCAACTGGCTAACCTGGCTAGAGCTAACCCCACAATGAAAATCTGACTTGTAAATGGAACGCATTCAACTCGGGTCATTCCCAGCTTCGACTTCCGAGGGGAATGGAACGCACTATTACCCCCAACAACATCCCTGGTTTGACTCCAGCTAGTGACCTTTTGTTGCATCTTTCTCTCGCTTAAAATGCAATGGTTTGACAGGAGCCTGGTTGGGAGACAGGTTACAACCTGGACAAGGTTGTCTACGTCTTGTTTAAACACAAATCATTTAATCCTTGAGACATTTTAAACGTTTTTAAAAGGGATATTTTTTCCACCTGGACCCTATTGCCTTATGCTATTTTTGTGACTGATGGGAACAACGATCTTTGAAAATTGGTCCAGTATTAATTAATACTTTTAGGGCTTATAAAGCCAACATATTTTCACATGTAAATCAGTTTTGGAAAAGTGGAAAGACGACCCAAAACGGCTTTTCATAGTTTTATTTTGTTTCTGTCGACTTTGAATGAAGTGTATTTTATGATGCTAAAATTACTGATTATTTACATGGAGTCTGGTGGGTAGGGATGTAACGGTATGAAAATTTAACCTCACGGTTATAGTGACCAAAATTATCACGGTTTTCAGTATTATCACGGTATTTTTAAAAGTGTGTTCAATATTTTTCAGAAAGCGCTGACAGGCCTACACAAGCTGAAATAGTTTCAAAAAGTGTAACAGTGTTTATTATATATATTATCCGGTAATTGTTATTGTCAACATTTTAATCGTGGTTTACCGTTACACTGGTAATAGTTACATCCCTACTGGTGGGTTTAGCTTGTTTGGCTGACTTCCGACTACAGTGATCTTGCTTAATACTGGACCAATGTCAAAGACTGTTGTTTCCATCAGTCATTTAGACATAAAAACATAGGAAAAATAGGGTTGAAAAAAACAAAGTTACCCTTTAGAACAGTTTCAGCTGTTTTTTTTTCAGCAGTTTTTGAAACCATTTAGGGCTGTGCCAGAATGTCTCAGTGACTCAGTCTCAGTTTTAGATCGTCGAGGAATGTGGTGCATGTTGAATGCAGCACTATGATTCCAACAACACCATATGTACATAAATGAGCACAGCAAGGATTTTAAAAGTGGAATTTGCTCTCTAAGCACCGGCAGGACCGCACATGTTGAGCCATTTGGTTAAAGTTACGACAGGGATCACATGCAATCTCAGCGAATCATGCCTCAACACGGCTAAAGAGTGCTGCGCTGGGACGTCCAGACTCGCTGCAGGGGAAAATCATTTCAGCAGATCAAATCAATCATGTCATTTTGTCACACTAAACAACCTTTGTTAGCACAGGTAAGGGTTGGAAAGTAAACACAGTTCTGATACAGCTGCGTTTACATGTACAGCAGTAACCGGGGTATTTGAATAACCGGGTTGACAGTTCTCCCCGTATACATGAGCGGGGAAGAATAACAGGAGTAACTCTACCTCAGGTACAGTAGGTGGTGCTCTTTCAACGCACAACAAGTTTTTTCTTCCGGTTGACCTATGTCAAAATTACACTGACCGGCCACAAAATTAGTAAAATGTAGCAACTTAATGTTCAGTCACACACCAGATCTTACCCCGGGTAAGGTGTAAACATGCAGGAATACCCCTGAATACCCCGGTTACTAAAGGAGTTCTCTAGGTCTGTTAACCGGGTTATGAGTAGGGCCGGGTATCGTTCCAAATTTCCGATACCGGTATCAATGCCAATTACCATGACTTTGATACCGGTTCCTAAACAATACTTTTTTCGACACCAATTTTAAAAAAACATCACACCACAAATCTTTTGATTTATTTTTCAGCTCCTACTACGTGAGCGCCTCTGTGTAAGGCCGGCTACACACCGGCTGAGTGGCGTTAGCGTGGTGTTTCTGTTACGCGTCAGCTGCGTGGATATTTTTATGTCTTCACACACCAGAAACGTGTCTGACGCGGCGCTGCTGCTGCTAGCCTTACACTTGTCTGTTTCCCAGTCATTTACTGCACTCAAGCAGTAGTATACATGAAGTATACTACCACTTGAGTGCAACATAAATATATATATATATATATATATATATATATATATATATATATATATATATATATATATATATATACACATACATACATACATACATACATATATATATATATATATATATATATATATATATATATATATATATATATATACGGATTTCATTACAGCAAAGACAACGTCGGCTGTATTGACGGCAAAATAGGCTACAGAATATTTGGTTCGTATTGACAGGTGCAATATTGAAAATGTATTATTTTTTAAATTACATTTATATCTGCATTTATGTCCATATCTAGAGACTTTCAAACATCAACATGTCATTTATTAAATGTATTAGTGTCTAAATGACATATAAACATCTTTTCCTATTCTATTTTGCCTGGAAACACTTCCAACACGTTTGCGTGTCACGTGAAAAATAGGCGTTGGCCCTGTTTCTAGCATGCACGCGTTTTCGGTGCGGCTCGAGCTGAGCTTGAGACGTGCGTGTCACGCAGGCAGTGTGCACGCTCTAACCTGTTACCATGGTAGCCGAAATAGAAACAGACACGCCACGCAGCTGACACGCTCACGCCACGCAGCCAGTGTGTAGCCGGCCTTACGTAGAGTTTTTCCTGCCTGCCTCTACGACGTGAACGTTAGACAGCCAATCACAGACATGATTAGATCTTGGTAGAAGCATGCTGCATGCTGATTGGCTTGCCAACACTGATGAGATTTACTCCTTAGGTATTGATTTTGGGTATTGAATGACGAGGTATTTTTCGATACTGGATACTTTAGAGGCAATTTGGTCGAATTAGGTACCCAGCCCTAGTTATGAGAACTCGGAATTTAACCGGGGTAAGGTGTTAACATGGCGTTTGAGAAATCAGGGTATTGCCTTAACCCAAATATAATCATTTTTTTTTAACTGCATGTAAACGCAGTGACTGAAGCTTCCCTCAGGGCAGCAGCTCAGGCTCAATAACATGGAGAACATACCAGGGTGAAGCTCTTGGGTGAGGCGGCCCAGCGTTTGATGTTGGTCAGGTTCCACTCCTGGATCACCTCCTTGGTCTTCTCGTCCACCCTCATCACACACTCCTTGGTGATACCCAACAGACGGGGCACCAGCTTGTTCTTGCCCTTCATTTTCTCCTGCAGGAAGTGTAAGGGGAACAGTTAGAATGTGCTGACTGGAAATAAACCGGCAATGTTACTACATTTAACTTTCTAACACAAAAGAGTTTGCTGCGTGTCTACCATACACAACCACACCCTGCAAACCGTCAAATCATGAACTGAAACTTGTGTTCAATTCCCTATTTATTTTAGAAACAAAGTAGGCGATGACACACAGCCCTGTCTACATCAGTGGAGCTGAGCTTCAGATTTCTGGGAATCATCATCACAGATGATGATGTCATGGTCATCACACATCTCCACCCTGGTAAAGGAATCTGAGAACCGGCCGTATTTTTTAAGGACTATTACGAAGGAGGTATAGAAATCCTCCTGACTGGAAACATTAACAACTGCCATGGGATGTGCACGGCTCAGGATGGGAGGGTTTTTCAGCAGGTGATTAAAACAGCCAGAACATCAGTGGTCCCCATTAGAGTTGTTCTGATACTGATATCAGAAACGCCTAAAATACTGGTATCGGCGAGTCTTTGCACCAATCCGACATAATTTAGCACTGAAGAAATGAACTTTAAAATAGTTTTACCTGGATAAAACAAGCGTTTCCCAAAACTCTCAGCTGGCAGACCAATCCAGAAATCAACTCTTCTTCGCTGCTCTTAAACAGTAGCCTACACAGCAAGTTGCACTGAGCTGTCACTGGCAACTACTGTTTTTGAAGCGCTGAAGAAGAACTGATGTCCGGTTTGGTCTGCTGGCAGAGAGTGTAACCAGAGATGGTTTAATCAGAGCTAATGTTAGAAAAATGTAAGCACTTTCATCTAGAGCTGGGCAATATATGGATATTATATCGATATGGTGATATGAGACTAGATATTGTCTTAGATTTTGGATATTGTAATATGGCATAAGTGTTGTCTTTTCCTGTTTTAAAGGCTGCATTACAGTACTGCATCCAGACTATTGTAACTGTTCTATTATTTCCCTTTACCCACTTAGTCATTATATCCACATTACTGATCATTATTTATCAAAAATCTCATTGTGTAAATATTTTGTTAAAGCACCAATAGTCAACACTACAATATCGTTGTGGTATCGATATCGAGGTATTTGGTCAAAAATATCGTGATATTTGATTTTTTCCATATCGCCCAGCTCTACTTTGGCAATATGTTAGAATGGAAACTCCCACTAGTACAGCATACAAGGCTAGCACTATATACTGTATAATGGAGCTCAGCAGTGACCCACTTTTTAACGGCTCTGGTTCCGGAAGTGTTTTTCCACGTTTAATTGTTTCATTGACTTTTCAAAAATTGCTTGTCTAAAGAGTTTTAAGCCTGGACCCAAGCCAACCAGCCAGGAGATGAATCATGAATATAAAACATTAGATTTGGCACAACAACAAAAAAAAAACATTTTAAAAACCGCAAAAAAAGGCAAAAGGTACACGACCATGTACAGAAACTACCATAGACTAAACTATCCATCATTAAAAATAATAAAATAGTTGACGATTAATAGATTCATCTTTGCAGCTACAATGTATCAAATAGTTGGCGGTAGTAAGGGTTGTCCACTATTTAATAACGCTGCTCACAAAGGGGCTAGGCCAGTGCCTGGACTGTGACTTGGTGTATGAGAGGCAGGTTGTAAGGCACTATATAAATGCAATCTGTTTACCTATGAAATAACAGGCTGATTTACCTCCTTAAGTGGCTAAAAACCGAGAGGACATATACGTTTTCTTTAAATCTCTTCTGTTACTGAGCTGAACTATGTGGTCACCACTTAAAATGTCTCAGTAGCCTTCAAATGTCAAATATCAAGCCGCTGTTCTGCAGTCCACCACACAGAGGTGATGAGTGGTAGCCTTGTTCTCACCTTGACCAGAAAGAATGACACTCCGTAGGTTTTCAGAGACCTCGCCAGCTTCACATAGCTGACTTTGGCCTCGATCTCCGTCATGTTCTGACAGTTTTTGTGTGCCTGTAGAGACAGAGAAACAATGTGTGGCATCTCATTATTTATGGACATTTGTGATGCTACTTCACGTTTGTGTTGTTCTGCATATTGCAGTATATCCTGTTTTCAATAAGAGGGTAATATTGTTTTTGCTAAACATGAGTTTAAAGGCCTTTACACACTGGGGACATTATTTTGGTGCGATTCATTTGTGCGAATAATTTAATGTATTTTTCCGAAACACCGTTTCTGTCATGAGTACTTTTACAGAGAATGTGAATATTACACGGCAATATCCATCCATCCGTCATCACCCTTTATCCGGGGTCAGGTCGTGGGGGCAGCAGCTCCAGCAGGGGGACACCCAAACTTCCCTCAGCCGAGCACACTAACCAGCTCTGACTGGCAACAAAGCTAGTTGGTTTTTTTCCCGGAACGAGATTGATTTTTCGCAACTTTGGCACTAAATAACGACATCAAACAATCGCGTTGTGTACGTAAAGTGGATCATAACACAGCAACAGAAGGCTGTGTAGACGGTAGACTTTATTACTCCTCTCAACCTTGACAAAGGCAGCGTTTACCAGAGACACTCTGTCCGTTCTTACCTTTCACAATAAAAGCCCTAGACATACGCTACAGTGTGTAACTGTGCATAACGTGCACTGTTTACATTCTGACTGTTTATTGTTATTGTTGCTTTATTTTTCACACGCTGCCTTTTAAAATTGTTGTATTTTGTATGCCTATTTGACATTTTAAATACATTTTCGCATTCTGTGGACAGCAAAGGAAGAATTTCATTGTACAGGGAAACATGTTTCCTTACTGTGCATATGACAATAACACTGAAACTGTTCACCAGGATCTGTACCCAACAAATATTTTTTCTTTAGTCTGTAGGATAGGATTTTGGAGGCTGGGATGTCTCTGCAGCACCACAATACATCATTCAGAATGGTTTGACACATCGTTTGCCTTTAACACATATTGCGTCTCTCTCTCCCTCTCTCCCTCAGCGTCCCCAGACGGACCTTATTCTGTCCCACAAAAGAGCTGGCCTGAATATCTGAAACTTTTATTGAAAATTGTCACAAATTTGCATCGCTGCCGGTATGAAGTTTGATAGATGGATGCATTCTTGTGTCGTTTATTCGTCACGCTCCCCCCGGTGTGTAAAAGCTTTAAGACAGAGCCTTGCAATACCACCCCCAAATCTAAGAAAGCTTCTGATGTTTTGAAAGTCAATACTGTGAGCTTCAGTTTCAATATTGGAAGCTCTGTTGTAGCGTCAGAAATCAGAGTGTATTTGGGAGCGATAAAACAAAACGAACATTATGAAACCTATATGTAGTCTTGTAGCCTGGGAACCAGTCTGCAACCTCATATTTCATTTGCTCTGGCAGATATGTCTGCCCCCCACCCCTCCTGTCCAGACTAACACACATTTGTGAATTAGGCTGGTGATGCCATACAAGGAGTCTTGTCCATCGAGCCAGGCAGTGAAATTAGCAGTGACAGGCTCCTGCAGCTCCACACAGACCACAGGCTTACCTGGAAGATCCTTTTCTCTCCTTTGTTCTTGATGTACTCTTTGGGAAGGAACTCCTTTAAACTGAGGAGGAAAGAGAAAAGAGCTCAGGACCATTTCATAAGCCTACTCAAAACAGAAATGTCAAATAATAATGGATGTAACAAAAAGAGAAAAATGGGAATATGGGAAATATGAAATCAGCTATTCTACGTCTTTTATTCCATCTGCTATAAGGCTGCTCAACGCAAACAATGCTCATCCTAAATGATGGCTATCACAGAGACATAGGCGTGTTGTGTGTTGTGTTTATTGCCTTTATTAATTGTCTCTTATGTGTTGCTTTTAGGTTTTTTTAACCTGTCTCCATATCTTTTTAACATGTTTTCTACGGCATCTTTAACTATCGTTTGGGTAGTGTTCCTTGGAACTGACTGCATGGACTGGGAAGCTGCCACTGGGAATAATAACGTGTCTGAACTGAACTCACTCTAAGAATCCAGGCTTGTGTTTGGACTCGTTGTGGTCGCCGAATTGAATCTGACACTGATAGCCTGCAAACTCGCAGGCCTTATCAAAGGAGACGGGATGCGATCCATTCAGAATGTCATCACGGGCCTGTACACACACACACACACACACACACACACACACACACACACACACACACACACACACACACACACACACACACACACACACACACACACACACACACACACACACACACACACACACACACACACACACACACACACACACACACACACACACACCATTTATTCAAAGGTTAAGCACAAATGTCCCATTTAAATCATACTGACCCTATGTGTGAATAAACAAGCACACAGACAAAAGCAGGCGTGTGGTCCATGGACTCTAGTGTCGTAAAAAGTCGTAATGCTGTGCTATGAGGAAATGTATTTTTACCTTGGAGAACAAATTTCTTTTTTTTTCCCTTTTAAAGTGCTGATATTCTGCTTTTTGGCTATTCATTTTCCTTTAATGTGTTATATATCTTTTTTGTGCACGCAATAGGCTTCCAAAGTGAAAAAGCCCAAAGTCCACCCCAAAGGAACTTACCATCTCCAACAGAAAACACTGTTCACAAACTGCTCCAAACAGCTCTATTGTAGTCCAGCCTTTACTTCAGAGACAAACGTGGTCACTTTGTAACACACGTTAGAATGCTCGCCTAGCTGCTAGCATGGCACGCCCTCATACTCTGCTTCTGACTGGCTAGTAGTCCTTACCTAGCTACTGTCAGGGCACGCCCTCATACTCTGCTTCTGACTGGCTAGTAGTCCTTACCTAGGTACTGTCAGGACACGCCCTCATACTCTGCTTCTGACTGGCTAGTAGTCCTTACCTAGGTACCGTCAGGGACCTCATACTCTGCTTCTGACTGGCTAGTAGTCCTGACCTAGGTACTGTCAGGGCACGCCCTCATACTCTGCTTCTGACTGGCTAGTAGTCCTTACCTAGGTACTGAGCATGTGCGACTCCCAACAAAGATGGGACAGAAGTGAGAGGTCTCACTCTGTAGCTAAAACAGAGAGCTCAACACACAGGGTGAAAAGAGGAGCTGCAGCAATGTGCAGTACAACAAAAATATGGTGTTTTTTGAAAAATAAACGACGTAAACCTATTCTGATATAACCTCTAAATACAATTATGAACCTGAAAATGAGCATAATATGAGCACTTTAATTAAACTCCGAACACATTAATCACTCAGGTGGTTGTGATCTGTATGACGGAGGATCAAAACTGGATAATTTACAGCATGAATGCCATTAATTACCCATGATTGATGGGATTTACGCTATACATTTGATTGTAGCTTTGACGTGTTGGATTTAATGTGTACTTGTATAATATTTATCTTGACGTTTGTATTGGTTTCTGTGCTTTCTGTGGAGGAATGCTTTGTCTCCAATGTGGGAGAACCAGACAGTGTTGTCCAGCTCCGCTCTGACTGGTCCAGTTTGAGAGTAGATCTTTTTTCTGTTTGTGAATAAATAATTACCTTCTTTAAATAGAAGAATACATACTTTATTAATCCCGCAAGGGACAATTAAATTATTACACTGTATTAGTTATTAAACACATTACACAGGATCTATACATGCACTAATGAGAGATGTCTGAGTGAGGGGTTGGGGGTTCGGTGCCTTGCTCAAGAGCATCTTGGCAGTGCTCAGGAGGTGAACTGGTACCCCTCCAGCTACCAGTACATACTCCCTACATTGTCCGTACGGGGACTTGAACTAGCGACCCTCTGATTCCCAAGCCAAGTCCCTACAGGATGAGCTACTACCACCCCTTAAAGGTGCCCTGCCACACAGATTTCATTACTTTGTGGTAATGTCCGAAGTTCTACCATGGACTCTGACATTTTTTTGTGGAAAAAATGCCTTGGTTACCTTGTTTCAAGCCATTCTAGCGTGGTATAGAAATCCTGCAGGAAGACTCAGCTCGATTTGTGCCAGTTCTCATTAATATTCAACGAGCTAAAGGCTGTTTTATGCTTCTGCGGGGGTACGCTGTCGAATCGACGAATCGTCAAACCGTCGAATCGACGGCGTACCCCTACAGACCCCTCTGCGTCTACGCCGGACCCTACGCCGTAGCCTGACGTGCACCTCTCGAAAAATGTTGATGTTTCCCACCGTGGTCAGAAAGAACAGGGGAGACACTTTGTTTCTCTCACTATGACTCTAGAGTCGCTTCTCAATCTGAAGCTAGGGCTGGGCAATATGGAGAAAATGAAATATCACGATATGTTTTACCAAATACCTCAATATCGATACCGTGACGATATTGTAGACTATTGGTTCTTCCACAAAATATTTACAGAATGAGATTTGTGATAAATAATCATCAGTAATGTGGATATAATGACTAAGTGAGTAAAGGCAAATAATAGAACAGTTACAACAGTCTGGTAAGTTCAGAAAATGACATCACTTTACTGTAATGCAGCCTTTTAAACCAGGAAAAGACAACGCTTACGCCATATTACGATATTATGATATCCAAAATCTAAGACGATATCTAGACTCATATCACGATAGATATAATATCGATGTATTGCCCAGCTCTACCTGAAGCTAATCGCCGTTACTCTCTCAATTCTCCCTCGCTGTAAAGGCCGGGACACACCGAGCCGATAATTAGCCGTCTGACAGTCTGGTGAGGTCGGTGACTCGAGTCTGTTCGGTGTGTTCCGTGCCGTCATCCGTCCGAGGGGTCGTCGGCCTTCATTTTGGCCGATTTGACATGTATAATCGGCAGAGCGGGCACTGCCGGCAGTCAGACTCAAATGACCCATCTGATTGGTGGAGAGCTAACCAGGAAACGGGGAGCGGGATGAGCGTGACTAGAGTCTCTCAAAATGTGATGAAAATCTTTTAAACTGACCTTTGTTGATCTGAAATGAAGACAGATTCAGCAACTGCACGGCCTATTTCTCTCTTAAAATGTTTTCAGAAACACGTTTCGGTGAACTATTTTAGTTCAATATGAGATCGTATTCTGAACAACGGTCTGGCTGTGAATTTCCGGAGAAACCAGACCCAGGTGACGCGTTAGTCCAATCAGCTGCCGGTTTTCATTTTTTGTGCGACAACACAGATTAGCGCCGCCTGCTGTTATGGAGACGTATTACGTCTCGTCTCTTCGGTGTGTTCTGAGGCATTTTTTTGACCAACTCGGGGAGACTGATCAGTCCAACTGCCTTTTCTGCCGACGGTCGGCCTTCTGGTTGGTGTGTAAGCAGCTTAACACACTCCCACACACACACACACACGTCGGCTCGACGCACACACCAGCATTACAAGTAGTAATGAGCTCAGGCAACAGCACGTCAGACTGACCAGCTTTTGTAATTGGCCTGATTTCTCCGCTTATTTCTTTTCAGTGGCTAGAGCTGACAGAGGAGGTAGCAGTTCATTTTCACATTCACCACATAACACAAACACATATGGACCTAACATATTTCAAAAATACAAGTAAAAACGGTTTTGTGTGACAGGGCACCTTTAACCTTTTAAACTTGAATAAGCAGATGAAAAAAAGGAAACATTTTCCTGACTTACATGGTTGATTAGATTACATTAACAAGGTGTGTGTGAGTAGTTTGTGTACCTGTACGTAGAGCAGGTTGAGCTGGACGGGGTCTCGGGAGTCCACATTCTGGTCTGAGTAGAAGAACTTCCTCCTCAGCAGCAACATCTCTGTCTCCTCCACGCCCTGTTCCCTCAACGTCCTGCCATGGTCCAACCAGTTCACTGAGGAATAACACCAACCAGATCAAATGACCCGCTGCTCTCTTTACTCTCTGTAAAATGTGCTAACGGAAAAGTGACAGTTGAGATGGTTGATCAGTGCTGCGTGCATATACAATATACACATGTGCAATGATAGTGTCGGCAACCAATCAATACAGCTATTATTTTAGTTTCCCTCCAACGTCCAACAGCTCTTTACTAAGTATGTGATTTTTTGCCCTTATTCCGAAAAAGACACTATCCCAACATACATCCCTCTAACCCTAACCCTTTATCCCCCTAACCCTAAAAAAAAAATCATGTGGGAGGAAAGGGCTTAAATTGAAGGGAAATGTAGGAACAAAAGACCTCAACATAGGGCTTAATTTTAAGATAAATCTTAGAAATGTGAGAACATAGGGCTGTGGGAACATAGGGCCTAATTTTCACTTAACATTTTTTTTCTTAGAAATGTGGGAACATAGGGCCGTGGGACCATTAGGCTGTGGGACCATAGGGCCGTGGGACCATTAGGCTGTGGGACCATTAGGGCCGTGGGAACATAGGGCCGTGGGAACATAGGGCCGTGGGAACACAGGGCCGTGGGAACACAGGGCTGTGGGAACACAGGGCTGTGGGACCATAGGGCTGTGGGACCATAGGGCTGTGGGACCATAGGGCTGTGGGACCATTAAGCTGTGGGAACACAGGGCTGGGGGAACACAGGGCTGGGGGAACACAGGGCTGGGGGACCACAGGGCTGTGGGAACATAGGGCTGGGGGAACATAGGGCTGGGGGACCACAGGGCTGGGGGACCACAGGGCTGTGGGAACATAGGGCTGTGGGAACATAGGGCTGGGGGAACACAGGGCTGTGGGACCATAGGGCTGTGGGACCATAGGGCTGTGGGACCATAGGGCTGTGGGACCATTAAGCTGTGGGAACACAGGGCTGGGGGAACACAGGGCTGGGGGAACACAGGGCTGGGGGACCACAGGGCTGTGGGAACATAGGGCTGGGGGAACATAGGGCTGGGGGACCACAGGGCTGGGGGACCACAGGGCTGTGGGAACATAGGGCTGGGGGACCACAGGGCTGGGGGAACATAGGGCTGGGGGACCACAGGGCTGTGGGAACATAGGGCTGGGGGAACATAGGGCTGGGGGAACATAGGGCTGGGGGAACATAGGGCTGGGGGACCACAGGGCTGTGGGAACATAGGGCTGACCCCTGTTGGACCATTCGATCACAGCCTCCCTCTTTCATTCCTTTGACTGTATTCTTGAGAAGGTCGGCGTTGCGATGTTTGTGCATACCCAAAAATCCGTTGATATACGTATTTCATAATGTTTTAAAGTAGCTGTATTTCTCCTCCTTTCGTTTTGGCCGTGCATCTCTACCACAGCCCTGCAAACTGTCGGCTGGTTGGTTTGTGTACAGCAACCATAGCAACGCACAGAGCTGACTGTAAGCCATAAACAGGCAAGAGGCCGTAAACTATCTCAAACTGTGGTAAAAACCCAGATTGAGACGCAGAGTCTGAATGAGCTGTATATAGTAGCCTACATGTCCAAAGAAAGCTTCTAAAACCCAAATAATACCAGCCTATACCACATATTTTAATCCTTCAAAAAGGCCTTATTCCAAATATCCAAACACAATATTATGTTTACGTGACCTGTATCAAATTCGGAATATTGTCATATTCGGAATAATAGTGGAATACTAGTAAAATATTAGTGTGCATGTTTTATTAGTGATTGATGATGGTTTTTATAGATCGTCTGTGTTTATTTCTGGATTTTATTAGTATTGCACTAGCACTTTATGATGGAAAAACTGGCAGCTTAACTAGGGAACGTAGACCTTTAACTATTTGAAAATGATGTGATTCATGGTTATATTCCATGTGCTTATTTTTCAGTGCCCCACATAATGTGGATCTCCTTCTTTTGTTGTGCTGTGTGTCCAGTTGTCTTGCACGTATGAAATCAATAACGTTTGAAGTTGAAGTAAACGGACTCAGTAATGACTCGGGCTAAGGTAGTGCTAAGTGACGTGCGTGTGTGTGTGTGTGTGTGTGTGTGTGTGTGTGTGTGTGTACTAAAGATGGTTGAGTGTGGGGGGGCTTGTGTTTGCCATACACTCGTCATCTGTGTGGAGCTTCTGCTTCAGCTTCTCCATCTTCTTGTCGTCTCTCAGCAGAGTCTTGTCTCTTTTCAGCGTGCCCGTGGTCTCCTCCTTCTTCTCTTCGCCGATGTCTCGCACCAGCGAGTACTCATCGTAGTTTGTAATGCCTGACATGCAAACAGATTCAGGTTACTTCATTTACTTTCAATCTCACCCTGCTGTCAACGCACGAGTTGAGGATGAAGTTAAAAAAGGGCATTAACATGCAGTGAAGACACATCATATTTTGTTCTGTATTGATGGACAGACGAGCAGAATGCAGTCAGAGCACTAATCAGCCAATAGGCTAGGGCTGTACCCAGTACCCTTTCCCGTTTACAGTAGGATGTCCCGATCCCGATCACAGGATTGGGTGGGAGCCGATTTAGGCATTTACCATAATTACCATACTCCGATCATGTACATCAGCTTGTAGAGGCGTCACTAAGGTTAGTTCTGGTTGTCCAGCGGGGAACTTGAAACTGTTTACTTTTTGGGTGGGGGTTTAAATGAATTAAGTATAGGACATATTTTAGTAACTTTTTCTACTTAGTTATTTTTGCAAACAAAAAAACGGTGTGCAGCTGTATTATCTGAGGATCTACTAGTACTGGATCGGGACTCGGTATCTGCAGATATTCAATATTTTAAAAATGGGATCTGGGATCAAAAAAGCTGATCAGGACATCCCTAGTTTAAAGACTCTCACGCCGCGATACTGACAGACGAGTCTGATCTCCGGATACATGAGTGTCGACCGCAGGGTGATTTAAGGTTGCTTTTCTACAGAAGTTGAATCGGCCTAACTTTTTGCCGCAGGCATTCAAAAGAAACGGAAGGACCTGCGGTTTTGCCGGACAGTCTGCTGAGTGGCGACCGACGCAGTGTGTGTGAATGAATGCTCGCCAGCGCCTCACTAGAGCAGCATTATGAACGCTCGTACCATCTTCTTTTGCCTTCATCAAATGGCCTGAAAACGACAGCCGGCTGATACAGTAGAACCATACAGACCTCTACACACATCAGACTGCTCGTTGGAACTCAACATTGATCTGTTCTTGGCTAAGATGGAGGATATAGCGTAGGGCTGGGCGATATCTCAATATTATATCGATATCGGGATATGAGACTAGATATTGTCTTAGATTTTGGATATCGTAATATCGTGATATGACATAAGTGTTGTCTTTTACTGCTTTTAAAGGCTGCATAACAGTAAAGTGATGTACTTTTCTGATCTTACCAGACTCTTCTAGCTGTTCTATTATTTGCCTTTTCCCCACTTAGTCATTATGTCCACATTAATGATGATTATTTATCTAAACTCTAAGTGTGAAGATATTTTGTTAAAGCACCAATTGTCAACCCTAGAATATATCAATAATATTGATATTGAGGTATTTGGTCAAGAATATTGTGATATCTGATTTTCTCCCTATCGCCCAGCCCTAATAAAGCGCTGCATAAATTAGCCAGCGGCAAGTTATTTTTTCCAAAAAACAAATATTCAAATCCCAAAATTGAGAATCGAATACCTACCAATCGAACAACTATTCGGATCCAGTCCTACAATAGGCAGACATTATTATCAAGGGGATGTGTGAGCGGTGTGCGGCAGAGCTGACCTATTCTAGCGCAGATGGTCATGAGCATGTCACTGACAATCTTGGAGTCGTCCACCATGACGGTCTTCACCGTGCCGTCCAGCATGCGGATCTTCAGTGGCCTCTGCTTCTTCTTGTACTCCAGAGTGTCCTGATGACAGAGGAGACACGTCTGGGTTACACCATGTCCAAATGCCTGATAGATCTTTCAGGCTTCCATTATCCATAATACACCAAATCTCCTTCAAACAAGACATTGTTAGTTTTGGGCCCATTTCCTTGGCGGTGCAGCGACCAGCACAAGCAGTGCGCCGACAGTTTGGTATTTTCTTTAGTATTTTAGGAACAGATGGGAGGTTCATTAAAATGAGGCAGCGCAAAGAGAGTTGTTGGAATTTTGGTGGAAAATGGGTCTTACTAGGCGCTGAGAATAGGCATTTCTGGAGCAATGTCACTCTACTGCAAACTAAACACACTAAACCTTCCTTTATATTGCACATTAGGGCAGTGGTGGCCTAAAGGTTAGAGAAGCGAGCTTGTGACCGGGAGGTCGTCGGATCAATCCCCAGACCAAGTGACCACCACTGAGGTGCCCTTGAGCAAGGCCCTTAACCCCAACTGGCCAGCAGATCAGATTGTGGTTGTACTGGGCAGCTTCCAGGTATGAATGTGTAACTGTTTGAATGTGATCAGGGCGTTCCTGCAAAAGACAGGCTGCCTCTCAGTGAACCTACCCTGAATAAATAAAGGTAAAAATTTCAAATATCTTCATCTTTTGTTTTCTGTACTGTTTGATTTTGCCTTACATTTGCACCATTTAGAATGTATTACTGTATTGTGTTTATTACTACTTTCTATATCTTATTTGTACATATTACTTATCTTTTTTAACTTTATTTGTATATATTTCTTATCTTTTATATTATACTTGTTGTACGTGTCCTTATTGCACCGTGGGTCGCAGAGAAACTTATTTTCAGTTGCTATGTATGTCTGGCACATATTGCAGAACTGACTTGGAATACTTTAACTTAGAGCTGCAAATATATATTCATTTACCGTTTAGTTGTCAACTATTAAATCTGCAACTATTTTGATAATCGTTGAGTAATTCTTATGAAAAAAAGTAACAATTTTCTGATTGCAGCTTGTGAATATGTGAATATTTTTGGCATATTTTTCTGGATGAATAGATTAGTTGCTTGGTCTCTAAAATGTCAGAAAATAATGAAAAATGTGGATCAGTGTTTCCCAAAAAGCCCAAGATGACGTCCTCAAATGTCTTGTTCTGTCCACAACTCAAAGATATTCAGTTTACTGTCCCAGAGGAGAGAAGACACTAGAACATATTCACATTAATCATCATCACCAGGATGAGTGTATTTGCTACAGCTTTATTTTTTTTTTAAATTATTTAGTTATTGTTAAGATATTTTAGTTACAGTTGTTACTTTTGTTCTTTATTCATATGTTGTAGAAAAGAAAAGAGGGCGTTGTATCCTGGTTCACATGTGTA
>CM042329.1:2957712-3452712 GCA_023566125.1 Zingel zingel | reverse complement strand
TTCTTAGCGGTGACGTGAAACTCATCACTTGAGCTGCTGCGCGCTCCACCATTTTCTAAACATAGCCATACTGAGAATACAGAAAGAGTTTTGTGGAGCGGATAGGCTTAATAAGCTTTGTATCAATTAATTTGGCATTGGCTTGAATGTAACGGACGTTCATTAATATAAAATAGTCGTGCATTATATGTGCATTGTACAGAAAGGAGTGTCATGTTGACCTAACCACAATGTAAAGAAACATAGAACATTACACACACACACTCTCCTTTTATTCTCTGATCAAACTCCTACTGTTCTGTATGATATTTTGACTGTGCTAAAACTATTTAAAAAGGAGAATTCCGGTCAATTCCAACCCGTAGCTCTGTTGTTTATAAATTTGGAGTGCTGTCAGTAGCTAGAAAAACAAAACCAATCGGTGCTGCCTACACCGTGTTATCCTCCTGCTAGAGATAGCACCCAGGAGGCTGAAACAGGGCAGGTTAACGTGCTTTTAGCCTCTTAACATGTTCAAAATGTCATTACAAGTGCCTACCCATGTGAAGTGATTCCTTCTGAGGGAACACAGTGAATCTGACTGCAGTAGATGTGAAAGAGCCAATAAAGTTGTGTTAATTCAGCTCTGTTTAGTTCCGGCGGTGAGACGGCATTTTACGTCTACTTTTTAGAAAAGTAGATGCAAATTGAGTCTTGAGTTGGGCTCCAATAAGTACAAAGCCTCTGCTAGTTCCTGGAGGGACTGAGAGGTTGGGTGGCATAAGAATACTTTAAGAAGGAGCGGGTAGGGTTGGGCATCATTTTAATTCCAATTCCGATTCTTGTTTTTGTTTCTGGCTCTTATCGAGCGCCCGGCCGCTACGGAAACCAAAACCTGCGAGTGTTAAATTTGGAACCGATTCAAAACGAAATTTTCTAAACGATTCCAATAATAAAAAATTTTAAAATTCCATTGTTGGTTCCAAGTTAGAGCCGGTTCTCGATGCCCAATCCTAGGAGCGGGTGTCTTTATAAAGCTGTTTGGAGATGACAGCTTAGCTGCAGAGTGACAGCAGAAAGCAGCACGATGTGTTGGCATCAGAGCTCCGAGAGATTAAATATCATAACACAGACACGCTGACACCCTCAGCCTTGCATCCTGCTGACACCGTATCACCCTCCGTTCCTCCTGCTTTTTCTGGCTCCCTCCTTGGTGACAGGCGGATGTGGGTGGGGTGTGTAGCTGGCAGGGGATCGGATCTCAGGATACAGCGATCAAAATAAATGCTGGGTAATGTAGTAACAGACAACAGTGGACTTAATATGCAGGAAAACTGCCTTTTTCCTGGCAAATATGGAGTCAGGGGCGGCGCTGGAAGGGGGGCACAGGCCCCCACTGAAATATGATTGCGCCCCCCCAATCCACTGGGCTAGAGTGCTGTCAATCTGAAAATTGTGATTTTCATTGGATCAGAGTACTGTCACTTGGCTACTGTTCTGCCAATCTTCCCAGCCTTGTCACATGACCAATTCATGTTTCCATGACTATCTAAAATGCTGATACCATGGAATCAGCACTGACATTGTTTTTTGTGGTAGACTGAGCCTATAGAAAATGTGTATTGTATTTATATTATATTGTTTAAAATGAAAACAAGTGAAATTAATAATGAATGTGATGTTTTATTTAGCAGAATGACATGGTGCTGTTCTAACCTATCCAATAGTTCCTATATTTCTAAGCAGATTCTTCTTCTACGCTGTATTCTGATCAAATGTCACACCCCCACCCCCACCCCCCCCTTAATATCCACTTCAGTGTATTGAACGTCAAGAGAAGGCGGGTGAAGTAAATACCTGATGTAAAGCGGTGTTTGAGTGACAGCCCTCCTGCCCAGTCAGATGATGGCCTTTGGGTTTTTCTCTCTGGCTAAAGAAAAGGAAACAGACCAGGTTACCATCATTATGATTTAATGACCAATCACAGCACAATAGTTGCCAGAACCTTCCTCAAGAGTTAGATTTACACAGTCTTAGCATAGGATCTTAATACTACCGGGCCAGCCTTCACCTTTAAGGCCGGTGGCCTTGTGGGTAACATAACCTGTACGTAACCATAGACAGTTATTCAGAACACAAATGTTGAGACAGTGGATGAATATAAATAATTAGGAACCATCATTGACAGCAACACAGATTCTGCCTGTAAAAAGGCCCAACAGAGACTTTTCTTCTTGAGGAAGATGGAATCATTCAGCGTGTACAGGACTCTGGTGATGGCTTTGTTTGACCTGGGTTTTACTGAATCAGTCTAGACATGTTCTATTGTGGTGTGGCACAGTGGTCTTTCAATGACCAACAAGCGTAAGCTTAAAAAGCTGGTAAACGTAGCGTCTAAAGTGGTTGGGGTACAGCTACCACAGCTGCAACATATATATGATAAACGGGTCAGGGGTAAGGCTAACCACATTATAAACTGGCCTGATCACCCACTCTCTGGGGAGTTTAATCTGCTCCCCTCAGGTCGCCGTTTTAGGCTACCTATGTTAAGAACTAGACGTGCCATGAATTCTTTTCTTCCTGTGGCTATTAGGAACCTGAATTCACTTGATTGACATCTCTTGAAATGTGTATACAGTATGTGATTATTTATTTATTTATTACTGTTCATGTTCATTACGACAGATTTACCTGTGGACAGTCCAATTGGATTCTGTCATTGGTTTTGGGGGAAGTAGTGTCTCCATTGATGTGTTGATGTGCGTCCTGTATTGTGTTTACAATGTTGTTGGCATCTGGTGGTGCTTTTTTTCTGTGTATGTGTTTTAGACATCCTGCTGCACACTAAATTATATAAAGTGGAACTTGTGTAGTTGCTATAACCTGTCTGAGTGTGAAATAGTTCACTGGGTGCTGTGGCAGGAAGATCTCCTCTGTGTGTGTGTGTGTGTGTGTGTGTGTGTGTGTGTGTGTGTGTGTGTGTGTGTGTGTGTGTGTGTTTATCACAGTAATGACAGGTATTGCAAAATTCATACCCATAAGTCAGTTCTCGCAAATATTTTACTGGCTGCCTCTGGATTTCTCTGCATGAACATGTTTGAACGCACTTCAGGCCTCAGGCTACACTCCCAACGTGCTGATACACAGCAGTCTAGGAGGAGCTTCTCTCTGATGGTCACTTTGTTTAGGGACTCTCATCAGTCACTGATGAAACAGCGTCTTCACAAACTTGGACCGTCCTCTACGTTGGTGTGACAGGGTTCTTGTGAGATCCCACTCAGATGTGCTGATGTCATTTCCTGTTTTAAAAAGCCCTCCAATGCCATAAAAGGGCATTTCATCTGTAAACTCCCAGCTATGATTCAGCAGGGAGCAGTGTATCCTGTCTGCAGTGAATGTAAGGACAGTTTGTTTGGCTTAAGGAAAGATAAGAGGGGACTCATGCATTTAAAGCTCATTCAGGTCTGTTAGCTTACATTGGTTGTCTTTCATATTATTATCGTCCATGTTATTATTTAAAAAAAAAAAAACATATTTAGGACCAAAAATCCAGTACTTCACTGCTCCACTCTTCCAGTTTGAGAAGTATCAATACAGACTGAGAGAAAGCCTGGACACTTACGTAAATGCAATATACTGCGAACACTGTGAATACTTCCCCTCCCACCCTGCCTGAAAGAGGAAGCGCCGAGTCACAACAGTAATTACCGAGAAATGAGGAAGAGTGCACTAAAGTCCACAGCAGCCAATCACAATCCGTTTGGCAAAAGAAACACTAGAAAACAACACTGAGGCTGAGTTTCAAAGAAAGGCATTCATTAGTGTACTGTGTTGAACAGTATGAGACAAGACATGATAAATAAGCACGTAGATTGTACAAATATTAACTTATATTCTTTTGGGGCATAATTAAAGATTATAAGTGCTTAAGATATAGAAATATAGATTCTCAGTATCAGAAGTAAAAAAGCTCAGTTTTGCCAGTTTGTACATCAAATGGGAAAGTTCTGTTCACTTAAGTGCTTAAGTTGTAAACCCGTTTCAGAACATGTGCAATGCCTGTGTCGACTGAACGTACAACTCATCATTCACCTAACCCATCGTATCAAGTTGTTCAGCATGTCGCATGGGGGAGTCAACCCTCAAACTGCTTTATTAGTGGAAAATAAACACACCTGGACGTCTAGTCTAACCACTATCGGTGATACAAATACACAATTGTTGAATGAACTTCATTTTTTGAAGTTTGGCTCCTCCAACTGTTCTAGTTATCCAAGCAAAACAAAACAGTGCAACTCCTTGAGTTGACACAATAAAAGACTTACTTCTTTGATTGTACATGACGCGTAGTGTACATACTGTGTAGTATAGCAGCATGTCTGAGGGGATAGGACTTTGAAACATACTGCATACTATATACTAGGGGTTGACCAATACTGGTCTTCGTCGTCTGCTTCTTCTGAGGCTCCTTTGTTTTATTGTTTAATCCTTTTTTTTATATGTTCATTGTACGCACCAAATACACCAAGGCAAATTCCTTGCACAGCAAAGCTCCTCTGGCAAATAATCACATACTCATGTTTAAAGGTTTTAAAAATCTGACAACAAGATATCAGCCAACGTTCACGTGTGTGTGTGAGGCTTTTTAACTTCACCATCTGTATCGGTGTGTGCATGTTGGGGTCAGATGGGGTCACGGCCTGGAGGTCCACTCACTCCAACTCTGAGTTTGATAAGGAGCAGTTTGGATGACATGAGCACCCAAATAATGTGACACAAGACTGAAAACCAAACTTCACAGATACGCTCCCAACAAACGTATCATTGCACTGCAGCCTCTCTCCTGCTCTGTGTCAGGCTGAGCACACACACACACACACCACACACACACACACACACACAGCAAAGTCAGCTAAATATTCGATTATAACCCGGTTCAGACTTTAAAGACAACAAGGCTCACATAGGAAATGTGTAGCTAATATGCACACTTCAATATTGTTGATTTTTGTTTGCAGATTTTCCTCACATCGTGCAGGCCTTCAACACATTTAGATCTGGATGTTGATGAACTGTTGCTTTGTGTTCAAAATATCTGACTGCTAGCGTTTCTTGACCGATTACCTGATCTGAGCAATGCGTGGACAAAAAGAAGACCCAAGTCGTAATAAAGCAGAACAGTCCTTTAAGACTCAGGCAACAAAGGTCTGCATATACATTAAGCATCAAGTACTGGCTCCTAGCAGCTACATCACCAATGCTTGAAGACCTTTCTCAGCTAACTTCACTTCCTGTCACTCCAGTTCAGACTTCCTCTGTACAGTGACAGCAGTCAACTGTCATCCTGTCCTGTCAGCAGTCAGATACTCTATCTCTCGCCTCATGTCCTTCAGTCCAGACTCGGTTTTTGTCTGAAGCGTAGGGGGAACCGTCCAACAACAACAACCAGAGGATTATTACAATAACTTCTTATCTTAATATGCAGAGCAACACATTTTACTTTCTGCTCTCCAGGGCTGATAAGTACAGCATGTGTTACTGTTACAGTCTCTTCTATCACCCGATGCCTGAAGCTCAGTGCAGTCCACGCATGTATTGGTTGAACAAACTACGGCTGCACGATATAAGGAAAACATTGCAAGAACGATATTACTTGCAATAAATAAAACAGATATTAAAATGTACTCAGTTCTGCTGCTTTTTAGTATTCTGCTAAAATACATCGCACTGTTTCTGAATTTTAAACAAAATGAAAGAAAATCATTAACAACATTCCTCTATTGAACAAATTAAACATTATATTGAATATAAAAGGCAACACAAAAAATGACAGTTACATTGTATTGTGCAGCTTTCTACTGATATTTTCTTTCAACTAACAAAAAAAAAAGTGTTGTGTCTATTGCGATTTGTTGCAGATTTTCACAATGTGTATATTGCGCCAGTTGATATTGCGATGACAATAAATATAGATTGCAGCCCTAGAATAAACCAAGCAATGTGTTGACATTCTCTTTGGCTGTACAAAAATGTGATTTAAAAAAAAAAAAAAGAATTAACAAATGATAATAATCAAAAGTTGCAGCCCCATATATATCAGATACTACGTCCCGAGATCTGTTGCCAATGACAAAGGGTTAAAAGAACACTGGTGTTCTCCTTTCACTAAAGGTATAGAAGTAACGCAGTACGGCAGAAGTGAAACAAGCTGTGGTGAAGCACGGTTCACCACGAGTTCACAGTGCCGCAGAGTACATACAGCTCTTTGCAACCAACGCTCTTGTCTCGGTTCCCAGCCGCATTCAAACATCCTGTGTGATGACGGCCAACGGCAGCCCTGCTGCAGCAGAACAATACTGACTCAGTCACTGCACACCCTGCGCCATGATACACAACACAAGTAAACTTGTATTAGGGTAGTCCAGATTTAGTCAAACATTTTTAGGTTTCTTGTTTCACTTCCCAATATGTGCACTGCTGCGGGCCCTCATAACTGAAAACACTGTCAACATCCTGTATCAGGCATTTCCTCTCTAACTGGGACGTTTTGGGACTGATTGGTGGGATTGCTGTGGACGAAGTACACACAGAGATACACCGGTAAGAGATAATGAGGTTTAACCATGTATCAGCTAATTTAAATAGCTTGGAGGGGGAGGGGACAGAGAGAGAGAGAGAGAGAGGTGCACTGCGCACAGACTTAGAGAGACGCTGTGCTCGCATGAGAGAAACTGCAACAAAAGTATCGATCTCATCACGACAGTATCGATCCGATACCAATACTCATCTTGGTATCGATACTATCGATATTTAGATCGATACGCCCAGCCCTAACGCTCAGCCATCACCGGAAAAGAGACTTCACTGGTCTCCGTCCAGAGCAACGGGATCTGTTGGTCCATTCTTATATACGGTCTATGATCACAACATGTAAATAGAAAAATGTTGGCGTTATGTTGTCACTTACTGGTAGCAGTAGGCTAGTTGAAACCTGTTACCTCCAGGATCCGTGCTAGGCTAAGTTACCGGTGGAGCCGTCAGACAGAGTTACGACGCACACGGAGATGAGAAGGGTATGTATGGACTTATCTAACTCTGGGGGTTACGGTGAATAAGACAAAGTCCCAATAAGTTGGTGTGTTCCTTTAAAGAAATGCAAACAACCCAGAGCGTTTTTTTTCTCCTATCCCAGAATGTATGTGTGGTGTGGCCAGACCTCACTCCACAGAATGTCGAGATAGAGCTGGACATGTGAGAAGAATTACACCTAAACACAAATCCAATTTGTGCCCTCCTAGGCTCCTACTACTCCACTTGATGAATGTGGGACAATGGGAAGTAAGTGACAGCAGTACAGTGCCTATCTGGCACACCTAAATCAAATGGAGCCATCTGTTCATTAGATGCAGCTGTGTTTACCATGCTGTGGCGGATGTCAAACCCACCTGGGCCCTGTGTCAGAGAGCAGGTATAGTGAAAACTCTGAGTTGGTTAACGCTGAGATGAGGGGAACTCAGTTTTCTGTTCAGAAAGGGAGGTTAATCAAACCTGAGAGAGAGGGGGAACTCCAGCCTCTTTCAGAAAGAGATGTAACTTAACCTCAGAGTCAGTTACTATGGGAACTGAGGAGCAGGTTTTTTTCTCTCAGTCTCCTCCCTCTGACACAGCGCTCTCTCATTTCCCCATTTATTCATTCAGTCTGTATTAGGCGCATTTTAGCGCAGTTTGTTATCGGCATGAATACAAAAATATGGATGTTGGTTTATTAACCATGTTAGGCAGACTATAAAATATATATATTTTTTCTAAAAACAAGGCATTTCCCTGTGTCGACGATCCAGTTGATGAAGAAGCTGCTTTACTTCGCAGGGTGTTATATGTCGGGAGATGATACTGAAGCCCCGACATTTTAATTTTCAGATAACGTCCTATTTGAGCGGTATGGTTTTTCTTCCCAGTCTGTGATGCAGCCTAGGCTACATAACCTTATCGTCCTCATATCACTAACGTCACCCATCGTGGACAAGCTCTACATCCCAGCAGATTATGTGTCACATTCATTTTTTCTGAAAACGGCAGTTTTCTTTACAACATTGGTGATGCGGAGCATTTTAGTAAAGCCACTGTAGCGCCGTCAGAAGAGAGTGACTCTCTGAAACATGTTTTAAATGTTTTGTAGCATTCCCTGGACACAAACCAGTACGAGCCATTAAAAATGAGTTCCACAGGACTGCAGGTGAATGATGTAAACCCTTTGAAATAAAAGATTATGAATTAGAATTCTGTTAATGATGGTGCTGCAGCCTCAGGATTAGTAGGCGTAGTACGTTTTCACCCGCGGTACTGCACCTAAATGAAAGATTATAGGTTCAATACCATTTCACCAGTAATATTAGGCTATACTTATGATTAAATATCAGTCCCTCCAGGATTTCGCAGCCTTTTTTTGAGAGATTGTTGCAGCCCAAAATGTCTGATTTCGCAGGAGCTTTTGTAAAAAAATTGCGATAAAAGTTGTGATGTCTTTTGTATGTTTGTTGCAATAAAGTTGTGGCAGACAGCGAAAGTTGCGATCTTTCTTTTTTGTATAGTTCTTTAAAAATAAAATGGAAACTTGTTTTGGGGAGAATAAAATTACTCTGGGCTGAGTTTTCATAGTAACCTTACCAAAAAGGCTCAGGATGCTGTATGTTGGTATAATATGAAAATGGCTGGTGGATTTAAGACAAAAAATAATAATTTGAACATATCTGTCAGTGGCTTGTTGATCTTTACATTGTTAGTTATTTTCCTATGCTGGCCTGGGATGGGACACATTCATACGGTTTGATAAAGTACTGACTTTAACTCATCATTGCATGTACAATAACAAGCGTAGCTGTCCTCAATTTAGGTGATTGTGTCGCCTCATCTCCTTTTTCTCCTGCATCCACCGTGTGTGTGTGTCTGTGTGTGTGTTTGTGTGTCTGTGTGTGTGTTGTTTGTGTGTGTGTCTGTGTTTGTGTTTGTGTGTGTGCAAGCGTCAGTCGCGGGGGGTACGGAGCGGTAGCCCCGCCCGCTGCAGAGAGCCGACAGCCAGGATTGAAACTTCAGCGACTTTTAAATCGTTAGTCTACATTGTTGTTAAAATGTATACGTTTTGTTGGTAAATGAGTCACACACATGTCTCATCTTCATATCACAAACAAGAAAATGATCAACCCGTTCTCACTCCCGATTGGTCATTGGCTCTCAGAGTGCACGAGGGACTGCTGTGATTGGTTGAAGTCGCGGGAAACTTCAGGTTATTGGTCAAATGTGCGGAAAAGTTGCGGTGATTGGTCAAAATTGCGAGTCACACCAAATTCGCGGTCATTGGTTGAATTCGCGTGAAGTGGCGCGATCGCGACATCGCGAAATCCTGGAGGGACTGAAATATGATACACGATATTGGAATATTGACTCTAGCAGCAATTTTCTCCCACGTAAATTCTCTCCCTTTTGCAGCAGCCATTGTGTTGTTTTTTTTAACTCGCTGTTTAGTATTTCCGCCGCCCCGTTTGTTTGTGGTTGTTGCCATGGTGAATCGTAGTATCACGGCTCCATTCATGTTGCCTTTTTATTGTGGTGGTGAACCTACTCTGAGTTGATTGAACCAACTCATATCAGCTGTTCTGGACCCGAAAACTCAGAGTTTCCATCTCAGGGTAAATCAACTCAGAGTTCAGGGTTAGACTCTGAAACGGGGCCCTGATGGCCAAAAGGGGGGACAAGGTAAAAGAAAACATTTCCCATGTTCTAATCCTGCGTCCTTGTGTAGTCTATTTTGACGACGTTTCATTTCCGGGATTGTTCAGGTGCCGCCGGAAATTACGCTGGATATCCCTTATTTTGGCCAGACGTCCCTGAACTTCCGTATTTTTTTTGTTGCCATTTTAGCTAGACTATCTGTCCAATCTGAGTTTTCTGTTGCACAACAACAACAACCCTCGAACGCACACAAGTTCCACCAAAACAAGTAGAGATGTTCCGATACCAGTATCAGCTCCAATACTGCTTAAAACACTGGTATCGGTATCGGGAAGTACTGGAGTTTAGGGCTGAAACGATTCCTCGAATAACTCGAATAATTAGATTACAAAAAACCGTCGATGCAAAATGACTTGCCTGGAAGCTTGGTTAAATCAATGTTACTAACGTTGTATCGCTGACGGACGGTGTTTCCTACTGTCGCTCACCAGACGGCTCAGTCTGCTGCTGGTGACACATGCCAGAGGTAACTAGTGAGGGGCTGAGAGAAGAGACCGGCTGGAGGAGACCACAGGAAGGGTCCAAAGGTTGGAATCAGTTCAGACACATGCCAGAGGTAACTAGTGAGGGCTGAGAGAAGAGACAGGCTGGAGGAGACCACAGGAAGGGTCCAAAGGTTGGAATCAGTTCAGACGGAATTAAAACTAAAACTCTGTACAGTGTGTCTACTGCAAAATCAAACTAGCTTAGCACAATAATAGCACGACGTCAGTGCTTTAGCATCTCAACAGAAAACATGGAGTCTAACTTCATCATCCATTCCACAAAGAGGACCGACAAAAGCCAATCACAGAGTCGTATGGACGATGAAACTACATCAAACACAACAACTACCAAAATCAGAGACAAGAAAATATGTAGTGGTGACCACGATCTGAGCTGACGCGTTGACTATCCTTCAGAACAACAGCTGATTGTTGCGCGCCTCTCTCTCTCTCTCTCTCTCTCTCTCTCTCTCTCTCTCTCTCTCTCTCTCTCTCTCTCTCTCTCTCTCTCTCTCTCTCTCTCTCTCTCTCTCTCTCTCTCTCTCTCTCTCTCTCTCTCTCTCTCTCTCTCTCTCTCTCTCTCTCTCTCGTGCAGAGCAGCAATCATGGTGGCCCTGTCACTAAAGATCGGCGTGGGGAACGTGGTGAAGACCATGCAGTTTGAGCCCTCCACCATGGTGTATGATGCCGGCCGCATCATCAGGGAGAGAGTTCCTGAGGCACAGCTCGGACAGCGTGAGTTCTCTCTCTCTCTCTCTCTCTCTAGAAACAGCTGATCAACGATCTAATAGCATAAGTGTAACAGAGCTGTGTGACATTATAATCAAATATATAAATGAAAATAGGTTAAGTATAACCAATATTTACATATAGGTCTAGTTTTGGTTGTTTAAAAACGCAAAAAAAAAAAAAAAAAATCTGATTAATCAATCGATAAAGTGCTAGATTAATCGATTACAAAAAGAATCGATAGCTGCAGCCCTATTGGAGTTCATGCACCGATCCGATACCACGTAAGAAAGCCCTAAAGAAAATCTACGTTAAAAGTAGTTTATTTATAATAATATATTAATAAAAGAAAGTTCTGTGGCATTCATTGTTTGTGTTTGTTCATGTATCACAAATAGTTTAACCTGAGGCAGACTGACAACAAAGATAGAAATCATATCACATCCAGGGATAGTAGTATACAGCTGTTATACATCATATCACATCCATACAGGGATAGTAGTATACAGCTGTTATACATCATATCACATCCATACAGGGACAGTAGTATACAGCTGTTATACATCATATCACATCCATACAGGGATAGTAGTATACAGCTGTTATACATCATATCATCCATACAGGGATAGTAGTATACAGCTGTTATATATCATATCACATCCATACAGGGACAGTAGTATACAGCTGTTATATATCATATCACATCCATACAGGGATAGTAGTATACAGCTGTTATACATCATATCACATCCATACAGGGATAGTAGTATACAGCTGTTATACATCATATCATCCATACAGGGATAGTAGTATACAGCTGTTATACATCATATCATCCATACAGGGATAGTAGTACACAGCTGTTATACATCATATCATCCATACAGGGATAGTAGTATACAGCTGTTATACATCATATCATCCATACAGGGATAGTAGTATACAGCTGTTAAAACATAATAAAATATATGACACACTGGTGTCAGATCGGTACTCTGTATCGGCCGATACGCAAGTTCAGGTATCAGAATCGGTTTCGGGAAGCAAAAAATGGTATCGGACCATCTCTAAAAACAAGTTCCCTCTCAAGGCTATTTTGCAGAGGCACCGTTGCTCCGTCCGGCGCTTAGCGCCACCCAAGACGATTGTGATTGGTTTAAAGAAATGCCAATAAACCAGAGCACGTTTTTCTCCCATCCCGGAATGTTGTGTGGACTAGCTAGACCCTCTTGGAGGGTTGTGGATGAAGGTCTGGCAATGCGAGACTAGTTGTATATGTAGAGTATTTGTTATATCTAAATCCCTCTCCCATCAAATGTGATATGGGCCATTACATCTCCAACTCCTCATCTAACACAGTGGGGGAGGGAGGTGTGTGCGGAGGCCAACAGTCCTCCTCAATATACTACAGAGAGATATGAAGTATTTGTATCCTACATATACCTTAGACTGGCTTTTACTTCATGTTCCACAAGCTCGCTCTCAACAAAAAACTGCTTTTAGTTTGAATGCACCTGACTCCTGGAACAAATGACAACCCTTTCTTAAAATCACCACATAATTGTACTTTCTTTTGCACCCTTACTATCCTAATTTATTTATCAAATCATTTTCCAACTCAGAAAGTTGTTTTCTCTTTCTATATTTCTTATGACTGTATTTTCTGTGTTGTTCTGTTTTTGTCTTTGTAATTTGACTCGATGACATTGAAAATGAGGGGTCGCCCCTCAATGATCTCATGAGGATAAATAAAAAGGTTGAATGAACTTCATATCGTTCTACAGCTTCGTACATGTCACACTTATTTCTTAGGTCACTTTTGAGTGATCAAATCAAATCTAAAGCATCAGATTCAAATCCTTCTCATAACTGCCCCAGCCAAATGTGCCGTTGGTTTCAGTCGGAAACACATCACATTACAGAAGCTAAAGGCGTTCTAACTGCTGTTCCAAAGAATCCCCACAGCACTGACATCTTGTTACCACGTTTATCCACTGCAGCTCTTTACATTAAAAGATTGCTGTGACTGCTTTCTGTGCAGACATAAAAAAGTATCCTCAAAAGGGAGTGCTCATCTCTTCTGTCCAACTATGCGACTTCTGATACCAACAACAACATCACGTGGGGTCTTTAGCTAACTCGAGCAACCCTGCTGTGCCTATTTTAGGAAGGGGGATGTCCATGTAACAGGCCACCACATTATGTAGAAAGAGCTCAGTCTCTGTGTTTGGGATTGGTTGGTAGTATTCTATCCAGTAATGTAACTTCAGCCTTCTATTTTGTATCAAGGCCATATCTATAGCAGTCCGTGTTTATGCGGTTTATGTCACTCAGCTCCAGCAGATGATTGACTCATTGATCACATGGTACTTCCTTTGTGGTGTTGGATAAAAGAAAACCTCTGTCAGCAGCATGTGTGAGGAAACACATCTCTGCATTAAAGTTAAATTGGAAATCACCAGCTTAACACACACACACACACACACACACACACACACACACACACACACACACACACACACACACACACACACACACACACACACACACACACACACACACACACACACACACACACACACACACACACACACACACACACACACACACACACACACGGCGGTTAAGATGCTTTAAAGTTCTGGACTCAGCACTTGTATGATGAGAATCATCCACGTCCTCATCGCGATGCAATTATTAATTTCAACACCCCTAAATCCTATCCTACAGACTTAAGACCATTTTTGTTCAATATAAATAAAATCACACTATAATCATTTTTATTCTTTTCAATGAAAATGATCATACAAAATGATCATTCCCTCCAATATCTTGAATCATATCGCAATATCTGTCACAATAATCGCAATTAGACATTTTCCTCATATCCTGCAGCCCTAGTCAGCAGATACATTAGCATACTATATCCCCTACTGCCCACCTCAGTCCAAATATATCATTAGTCTCTGTTTGCTAATGATGATGATTATGATGTCACCGCAATCATCATCCGGATCATTTTATACACAGCAGCTGAATTTTTTTGGTTTTGTGCGCCACTGAGCAACTCTCATAGGAATGACCAGGGCTCCGCCTCAAACGCTGTATCCAGGTCCTATTATACATCTATGGAGCATAGAGTGTAGGCTTCATTCAGCCAGCCTCAGCTTCTGCACACTCCACCTCTTTGCCCATGTGGTCCATTTTTTATACAGTTGGTGATCTGGCCCGGGGTTTATCTGAACCCTTTACATTAGATACTGGTACATATTTAGCCGGGCAACATGAGCACCAGCTCTGCTGTCTCCAGCACAGCAGAGGAATTCCACTGTGCATTCCTCTGGTATGCCAGCATCAGAGCAGAGAGACGCAGAGAAAGAGGGAGAGAAGAAAGAAGAGAGGCTTTATTCAGCTGTATGTCACTGGCAGCCAGCACAAGAACTAAAGGCAGCCAATCCCAACGGAAAACAGGAATGTGAAGACGGAGAAACTCTGTGGCAAAGGGAAGATAAAATCTCATCTACAATTGGAGACCGTTTTCAACTCAACAACAAACAAGGTTTACTCTATACACATTAACATGCCATTTCCTGTATTTATTTGCAACTATTTAAACATGGCAGTTAAAACACTGACATTAAATTGGTTATTTTACTTTATAGCATTTCCTAGGACACAAACTACCATTACTGTGAAAAGTGGAAATTGTTAAAAACTACTCACACATTCACACATATCTGAGAGATAATGTTTGTATTTTTGCATCTTTAATAAAAGAGCACTTTCCTTCACTGCTTTATCTTTGACTGACGTTGAAGAAGGACAAAATGATTCTTCTCGTGTTAAATCAGAGTCTGATGGACTCCACAGTCAGTCGACCTGCATGGTAGCACACCGTACATCAAGCACAGACAATCGCAAATGCTCATATTTTAGGTGCACAACGTGATATCACGTTATTACCATGTAAACAGATTCCATAGTAAGGGCACTGAAGACACTTAATAATTACATTCTATTCATATCAGAATAATAACTATCTGAATTGGTTGCATGCCTGCTGCTAAAACGAGAGCTACTGGATTCCACCGGGCATAGACTCTCTAGACAATACTTTTGATTCCACCAGAAGCCACTTGTCTAGGGCTGGCTTTAAAAATTAGATCTTCCGATTCAAATCATTTTACATTTAAATGATCCAATATCGATTAAAAAAATACAGAATTGATCTCTGTATCATATGAAACTAGAAGACTGAAGGAATCCATTGGTACCAACTACGTCTAGCTTGTCAGGAAGGGGGTTAAAAAATGCTCCAAAGATAGACTACATTTTGGCAAAGGGGTCTGAAAGATAGCTGAAAGAAATATCACTCAATACTCACTGACTGTAGAGTCTGGTTTTTGGGGGGGGTTTGCACTTTACTGTGCCGACTGCTGTGTGTTCACGTTAAATAAAACTGCTTTGGGGTCAATTCTTAATGTAAACATTAATACTTTTAATAATGCACCAGGTTAAAGGGAACATTGTACAATTAGAGAATCTCTTTCATATCCAAGCTAAATTGGTTTTATAACTGAAACACTACACTCTACAAAAACAACGTGCCTCTACTCTATTTTTGACGGCGTCTCAGCTCGTGCCGGGCAATTGACACGAGGGGTAAGTACCCTGGCGAGCAGCAGACTGGCTGTTAGCGCATTTCTCTGTGCCAGTCAACAAGTGATTCTGCTCCTCTGCTTCTTTCTAATCATACGTAGAGCTGTCGGTCAGACAGCGCTTCACAGCACTTCACAGTCCCTCCAGAAAAACGCGATGATGCGATCGCATAATTCAATGCATAATCAGCCAAAGTCTGCATATTTATGCGGGGGCCGCATTTTTTCAAATACGCCGCACTTTCGCCGCATAAATTGACAATTTCCGCTCAAAATATGCAGGATTTCTTAATTCCCGCATTTTCGTTGCAAAAAAGTTACACATATCTTAGCAGAAAGTTGAAAAATGTTGCGTTTACTTCACACAAGAGCAGCCATTTTCCCCTGTTGCCATGGGAACGTTATGTAGTGACGTAATTACGCGACGTGAACATCATCGAAAAGGTGCACACCCCGCGATGAAGCCATGATGAAACCGCAGTTTTTGCAAGTTCCTGCAATTTCATCGCATAAAATTGCATAAATATCGCGCATATTCCATCACATTTTTTTAGAAAACGTGCCGCATAATCAAGGATTTTTCTGGAAGGACTGACTTCTCGGAGCTTCCGCCTCCTCTCTGAACCTAGTCTCGCATAGCCAGCCCTTCCTCCACAGCGCTGCAGAGGAAGGGCTGGTTGGGAGAAAAACGTGCTCTGGTTTATTGCCATTTCTTTAAATCAATCACAATCGTCTTGGGCGGGGCTAAGCGCCGGACGGAGCCACGGTGCCGCTGCAAAATAGCCTCTGGAAGGAACTTGTTTTGGAACATGTGTACATTCAAAAGGTTGTTTTAGGCGTTTTGCAGTTAACCATAGTCGTCATAAATCGACCAGAGTTTAAAAATTCAACACAAAGAAAGCGAAAGGTAACGGACATCCGACCGAAAGGTCACGAACGTAGACTACTCTGTAACCAACACTCATTCACACACACACACACACACACACACACACACACACACACACACACACACACACACACACACACACACACACACACACACACACACACACACACACACACACACACACACACACACACACACACACACACACACACACACCAAGAGTTATGAAAACAGGGTCAGAGTTGTTGCAACTTTTTAAAGATAATTTTTTGGGGCATTTTAGGCCTTTATTTGTATAGGACAGCTTAGACATTAAATGGGAGAGAGAGGGGAATTGACATGCAGCAAAGGGCTGCAGGTCGGAGTCGAACCTTGGGCCGCTGCGTCGAGGAATGAGCCTCTATATATGGGCGCGCACTCTACCAGGTGAGCTACCAAGGCACCTAGAGTTGTTGCAACTTTTAGGCTGTCAGCTGAGATACGGAGCCAAACGAAGTCTGTGTGAAAGGGACAGCCGGCATGGCGGGACTCATGGGTGTGGGACGTGGGGTCTTGGGGTTCCTCCCCCCAGAAACCACCCTTTTTAACAGGTGGTTTGATACTTTTATCTTACTAACATTAGACAAAAGATAGGTACATTTTGTAATTTCCCCCAGAGGACGTGGTTGCATGGCCCCAGGTGAGATCACAATAATAAAAAGCTAAAAGTGCAGAATATGATTTGATGACTAATTCAGAGCCATTTTTAATAATAACCACTCGTTTATTTCAACTTGAGAATCTCTTACAATGATTTCTACTACTATGAAGAATCACCAGGACCTGACGTCTCCCAGATGATATAACCAGTTATCTTGGTGGCTTTGTTACACACATAACACTGCTGTCGGGCGGGTTCAGCTGATATCCTAGGTTTGGGCCAGTCAAAAAGTGACAAAGCAGCGATCAGAGTAAGTTATTAAGAACTGGCAGAAACATTGCAAACAGTAGTCCACCTTCTCCTTCTCCTTCTCTCTCTGTCTCTCAAACTGCGACCCTTTGGCCCTTACATGTGTTTGTGTGTGTTGGCGCTCGTGTGAGAATCTGCCTGGGTGAAAGGTAGCAGTGAAAATGTGCTATGCAGTTTCATTTATTTGAGCATTCTCTCTCCATAAGCAACAGAGCTGCTCAATATATCTTTTCTTTTTTTGTCATCATCACAACATCAAATGCCAACATATCACCAGAGACTAGATGTAACGGTCATTCTTTTCTTTAGCGGTGCCTTTTTATATTCAATTCAATGTTCAATTTGTGTTCCCTACCATTAAAAGGGTGAGGTGCAGCACCCGAGCCGTTCTGGCCACCACCTAAGCCGAATGAAGGTAACTAAATTACTTTTGTCAGATCTTTTCTCAGAATGATTGCAGTTGGTCCTCCTCAGTAGACTTCTACTAAACTAATAATTTTAGAATCATAATGGCTCTGACGCCCATGGCGGGACTACATGCAAGTCGACCCACAAGCCAAAGTTCTGAATGACGGTCAGTATACTTTGGATGTGCTTTTGTCCCGAGTCCCAATCCTTTGCGATACATGGGCGCCGATTCGATTTGTATCGCGATTTTCATTTATTGCGATCCATAGTGTTGGGTATTGCGATTTTCTTTTCCTTCTTTAATCAAAAGCAAAAGTTGAATAATACATTTCTAGATCTGTCATGTGACATGTCCTAAAAACTAGTTGTTCAGTCAGCCAGCCTGACATTTATGTCGTCTGTAAAGAAGAACATAACATGGATTTTCTGCATTTTCTGCTTTTGCTCCTTTTCTCTGTAAACAGATACAATGTAGTCGCCCTCAGCGGTACCGTATAAACGGAAAATATTTAGGTACATCATTGGCAAAAAAAATAAATAAATTTGATTCTAGGGGAAATAATTGATTTACAAAAAGCATATATACAATTTACAGTTTGTTTTCTCCCATCCCTACAGTATACAGTAGCAGCAAACAGAACATTAAGCTAAAATAGCAAATGCTCATACAGTGTGTATAACAGAATTGATATTGCAAAGCAGACATATTGGGAGCACATCATTTGCTGTGACTATGGCGCAGTGTTTACTTCTTAATCGTGCAATTCCTCAAATGTTCACTATATTCAAATGAGGACATCCACAGTGATGCATCGGTGCACGTGGGTTCATGTCACCGTTTAACAGCATCAGCTCCTACTGCAACAGTCAACGTTCAAACTAATTTAAGTAAATAATGAGCCTTCTCAGTGGGAAACCAGACAATGATGTACAATTATTCAAGATTATCGGTTTCATACATAGCCCAGAGTGGGTTTCCTCCATCTTCGAGACACTGGCTCACTGTGGCTCTGCACGTGAGCAGACAAGCTGCTGCTGTCTCAGCATCAAAGAAAAGCCCACTTGTTACTTTAAGACAATTCACATGTCTGTTTGGAAAGGCTAATTAAATACTTGTTTTTCTACTGCTCTCCCCACCCCAAGCCCGTTTTTGCGTACAGAAATAAACCAGAACGCTCTCCAGCATGTCTAGGGCTGCACAATATGAGGAAAATATGTAATTTAGCTAACATGTCTACGGCTGCACGATAACACCCCCCCCCTTTAACGTAAAGCCCTTTGCTTGTATGTGTTCAGACTCCAAGACAATACTCTGAAAACCTGTGTAGGCATACTTTTTCCACACAAAAAATTATATTCACCCAATACATAAGTGCACATTAGGGGTCGACTGATACCAGTTTTTCAAGGCTGATACAATACAGATTAGTAGTAGTTAATGGAACCGATATTTGGAAGCAATATGCATATACAGTGAAAATGAAAATCTAAAAAGAAAGTTGAAATGCTTTAAGCTGATAAATGAGAAACTTTCAACATAATCCCCAGTAACAGAGAGTCAGATAGTGTTGTGGGGGGGGCATGATGTCAGACTCAGTGGTGAGTAAACTGAAGCAGAGGGACAGACACAGAGCTGTAGAGGAGCCAAAGTAGACCACTTTTTAATTCATTAACTTTATCAGTTATCAGGCAAATAAAACACAACAGATAATCTGCGGCCCGTCTATCCATATTGCACATTTCGTCTCAAAACTTCAGACTTCAAGTCCCACCTTAAACTTAGCTTAGAAATTAGCATGGCCTCCTTAAGTATATCACTGTGAGTTAAATAATCAGGTCAAAGATCAAAACCACTGACTTGTTCTAAAACGTATCCAATTCCTCCAGACAGCCTTACTGCTTCAGATGATCTTAAAGATCTAGTAGAATGTGCTGCTATCTCTGGAGCGTTCTCACTCAACTCCCCAGGCATCTGACATGGGCTTGGGAATTCGCTCGAGTCTTAAACAAACCATTTCTTGTGCTGGAGGAGTGGCGGCACATGTTGTCTTGACCAAATATGGCTGAGCGAAAAACACTACGGTCCGGTCTCTGCAGCACACTGGAATGAAAAGCAGCTTTCCTTAACTGGTGTGAGAGTGGGCCATGACACAACACACTGACACCTATCCAACAGAGCTTTTACTCCACAGGCTGGATACGTGTAGCTGGCTGGCGGGTGGAGGATTAGCAGTCTGGTTACTAACACTATTCAGCCTCCCAGTCCAACTGAATGGCACACTCACTACATGCTTTATATTACATTCACAGATATATCATTAAAAACCTGATTGCAGCTGTTTTGAGTTACAGAAAGGGTGCTAAAATAGAAAGGGTTAGTGCTCAGCACTAGGGCTGGGACGGTATGCTTTTGTCCCTATACATGGGTGCCGATAGAGCTGGGCAATATATCGATATCGTGATATGAGACTAGATATCGTCTTAGATTTTGGATATCGTAATATGACATAAGTGTTGTCTTTTCCTGGCTTTAAAGGCTGCATTACAGTAAAGTGATTTCTGAACTTGCCAGACTGTTGTAACTCTATTATTACCCACTTAGTCATTGTATCCACATTACTGATGATTATTTATAATCTCATTGTGTAAATATTTTGTGAAAGCACCAATAGTCAACGCTACAACATCGTCGCGGTATCGATATCGAGGTATTTGGTCAAAAATATCGTGATATTTGGTTTTTTCCATATCGCCCAGCCCTGGATTTGAATTGCAATTTTCATTTATTGCGATTCAAGAAGTATTGCAATTCGACAGTACTGAGTATTGCGATTTTCTTTTCCTTCTTTAACAAAAAACTAAAGTTGAATAAAACACTTCTAGAGACAATACAGTGGCACTCAACTTCATGAACCCGTGTTAAAGTTGAGTAAAAAGAGGAATAAAAAATTCATCTTTTGGAAATTGATCTTAATGCCTTAATTAAAAAAAGAATTAGGAAAAATCCAGCCTATAAGGACACCAATTTGTGAATGAATAATGTATCGTAAATAAATAAATGATTTTCTTCATTTCTGAAACAGCGCATGTATTTTGTGTACCGCTTGGAACTAATTCCATGCACCAAAGTAGGGCTGTTGGATTATGGAAAAAAATCCTAATCACAATTATTTTGGTCAATATTGAAATCACGATGATTTAACACGATTACTCATTGTCTTTTGGAAAGTTGTTGCATTTATTCAACAGTGAAAACACCTAGAACTGTGAAATTGCCCTTAATACTTCTACCTTCAGAAAACAAGGCAAAATGAAAGGTTTCTTGCAAAACGTAATGTGCCAAAAGAAGCGTTTTTCTCGATGACATCGTTTTTATGATCATTAGGAGCCAAAACCGCGATCAAAATTGGATTAAAGCTTTAGTGCATAACCTTTTGATATTAATGAACGTCCGTTACATTCAAGCCATTACCAAATGAGTTCCTACAAAGCTAATTAAGACGAGCAGCTCCACACAACTCTCTCTGGATTTCTCAGTATGACTATGTTCAGAAGATTGTGGCGTCCGGTGACTTTCCCGCGAAGAAACTCAAGTGAAGATAATGACCTCTTCTGAAGAGTCCATCATGTTTTTTTAATCCTCCGTGTCCTCCATGGCTACTAGCAACTGCATGGAGGAGAGAGGGTGGGGGTGCGTACGCGATCACGGAAGGCTTGTATCATGCGGATGCGCTGACAGTGTTGTTGTCATTACTTAGAATTCCTCATGGGGGAGACAGAAACTACACACTGTAGCTTTAAGTGCAAAGCCCTACACCAAAGCCTTCTATGACAACCAATATACAGACCTCTTTAAAGTAGAGCCTGGCAGATGTGGGATTTCCACTACAGACATTGCTTGGTCTTTATTGGCTGGCACAAACGCTGATGCAGATATATCTGTAATTGGGATGCCAATTTAGATTTTTTTTTCCGACCGATATCCGACCCTCGTTAACCAATCATTAAACATTAACCGACAGCAGGCAAGTAGGGGGTTGATGATATGGCCTTATCATGAACTTTGACCTAACTTCTACTCGATGAAGACCACACTGTAAATGTGTGTTCAACTAGTGATTATCAAACGAACGTGTCTCTCTCTCTGGCAGCCTGCTCTCCTCTGCGTGTGATGTGATTTTCCCTCACACATCTGCTGACTGTGACCGACAGCACCGTTTCCCTCCACTCCTGCCAACCTAAAAACCCAATGCTGCAGCCTGCCACACTGACTAATTACAGTGAACATACGGTTCAGTTCTTCATTGTCCCACTTGGGAAAATTTGGCTCGCAGCAAAGCACACATAACAATGACAGTACACACAACAGAACAACAATTGCGTCTATAAAAAGATGTAAAAAATTGTAAACGCTAAAAATAAAAATTGGATAGGATAAAGTGCTAAGTGTGAGCAGAATGTGCGTAGATGCCTGGGGTTATGCATGCTTCTCTCAAATATATCCTCTCCCTGACCTTTGACAACAGTCTGGAGGGGCGGTGATGCCAATCTTCTGAAATCAATGGCCATGTCTTTTGTTTTTGTGGCATTCAGCCTCAGAGAAGGATTGACACACCAGTGTACAAATTCATCAACAACAGGCCCATGAAACAGACTGATAACAACAGTGTCGCCAGCAAATTGCAGGATGTACCGACTCCTACGATCATTGGTATGAAGCAGTGATTCCCAACCAGGGTTACTTTCACCCCAAGGCGGGCACTTCTGCTGTTGCCAGGGGGTACTTGATTGTAAAGCAGCTCAACTGATTTGAGAAAAGTAGAAATTATGAGTTGAATAAAAGAATATATCAGCTGTAACACCTGTACACCGAAGTGTAAACAGGTAGTTAAAAGTAATGAATGAATGGTAGAACAGTCTGCAGCTAAAGCTATGAGTTAAAAGACACAAACTAGCACTTGGTCACTGCTGCTAAATGTTGTGTTTACTTGAAACTGGTAAACCTCGTGGTGCATTCAAAGTTGATCCGTACTGTGAGTTTTGTGATCTGTTGCACCCCTATTTGGAACATACATTGGGACTTGATGAAGGGGTATGTGAGATAATCTGACAGGACTGTGGGGTGGGCCTCAGACCAAAAAGGGTGTTGGGAACCACCGGTATTGAGGATATACAGAGTAAAGAACCCATTCCTGTGGTGCTCCAGTGAAAGATAGACCCTGCTGTGACAAGGAATCATTAACTCTGACCCTCTGGGGCCCACATGTCAGGACATCCACAATCCACATTACAATGCTAACATCAAGATCGAAAAGAGACGACAGTTTATTGGCTACAATTAGTGGCTGGATTCAATCAAGAGCAGACGAAAAGTCAATAAAGTCTTGCACGCATGAGTTACTGTGCTTCTACCAAAAGTGAGGAACTAAAAAGCCATCCTCTGGTGGACCATGAAAATTGCAGCACATTTTGTGACAGACCAAAGTGTTCCACCTCTGTCCTCTCCTTTCCTCCCAGCAGCATACAACACAGGAAGTGACAGACAGAGCGGGACACCAGGCCAACTACTGCAACGACAAAACCTTCCTCAACAAACGATGATCAATGATTGGGCAACTATAAGCCCCTCCTTCCTTTCAAATGATCCATCCTAGAATTTTCTTTGAATTCTCCAAAAAGGTCTTCATTTGGTGTTTCTGGAGCTCACATGGCTTTAAGAATACTTATTTCAAGTTGAAAATCTTGTTTTGCTGACCTCCTGTGGATGACTCTTTAAACTTGCTGCAGTGATGCAAAAGTATACTCTGCATGTGTTTAGTACACCGTTGGTGCATTTGAATAATCAACTGCCATGCCATTCTTTACGTCCCCTCTGCACTTTGGGTTGGGATAGGCTCAAACAGGACTAGTTTGTACAGTGGGTGATGACACATGACATGACACGACACAATGACACACTGGAAATCTAAAGTGTACAGCTATTCCAAACAGCTCCACTGGAAGGCGGAGTGAAAAACCTGTAAGTCACAGAGACTGGAAGATGTGATGTCGTTTTAAATGTACCATTTTCAGACAGACAGTCTTCTGCCAGAAGACATTCAAAGTTGCCAACATGAAAAGTGACAGATATAGTTGACAAGAATGAGATAAAGAGAGAGAAGTCCAAACACTGGTTCTTTTTCCTCTCAACGCCACACAGCTGACCAATGCCGCAAAATCGTTGTCGATTCATTTTTGGTTGTTCAACTAATTATTTCAGTACTAAAACACATCAGCATTTTTTTTTCAGTTAATTCACTTTGTCTTTAAAAAGAGTTTCATCCAGACATCCCCTCTGTGCTTCTGTCAAACTGAGAATTCAGAAACCGTTTAGTCAAACTCATTGCAGCAACACTATAATCACCATTTCATCCATTAGGTCTAATCATCTCCGTTTAAAAAGGACAAGAGCCTGGATCAACATATTATTATATGCGTAGGTTGACTTATGTAATAACTCACAGCTTGCATAGAATTGGATCATCACAGAGAAGTAATTGAGGAATACAATGACTAACTATTATGCAAGAAACAGACCGATTCCCTTGTGTTGTCTTCGTTTCAACCTTGAAAAAAACACTTTTTTTTCTGACATTTGTGACGCCTTTTTTCACAATTTGTTTTTGCTTTTTCCAACATTTTAAATTTTTCTTCTACACATTTTCAGCGCTTATTTCTACATCCAATATTTTCTGATATAAAACAAAAATTTAAAAACGGGCCAATGTGACCCGAAGTCGACACAAGGGTTAAGAACTTGAGCCTGGACTTGACACTGTGCTCTGATAGCCCTGGGACTTGATACACAACCCAAACATTTAAAAGAGCTCAGGCTTCTAATAAAGTGTTTTGGACATCTTGGTCATCTCCATCTATTACACTGTAAAAATACAGTATGATGGGTAAACTGTTCTGGTAGCAAGGATGTTGCAATGACTTTAAAATCCTGGTGTTGAGTCAAACCTACCATGGAATTATTGTGTGTTTTTTTTGGACATCTGTAAAAATGTCCTTATATTGCATGGAGGCAGTCATAGCATGTGCCAGCATGTAACACGCCTCACAGAATCCTCCCATACCAGGCTCACTGTGGGTTTTGGCATGTTTTCAAATAAAAACCTGCCTTATAGCCTACAACTGTCAGAAGTGTAGGCTACTGCTCAATGCAAATTCCTCCACTCTGTCGCACACCACATCACAGTGGTGTAAGAATTTACACCCGGAGGCTAGATTTTCTTGCTTGCTTGTCTGCTAGCTGCCTAATAACACGCCCTGGCACTCAGCTTTGTTAAAGCAGAACTAAAAGAAAAAGACAGAAGGTCACATGTCAGCTAGTCTTGAGCAGCTACACAATGAAGGTTTTAAAGCTGATTTCCTGCTGTATGTCAGTAACGTTAAGTGTAGAGTTGGTCTCAAGAAAATAGCCTCTTTGAACTACGGAACTTTGACAGAGCAAAAAAAGATGTATCAATACTCACAGAGACCAGTCACCTCAACTAAAATGCCAGACGCCCTAACTAATTCTACGGAAACTTGAACACAACAGTGCATGTGTACTTCTTGATTGGACAGTGATAGAGCGCACAGGACATTGAGTTGGGTATGTGGGGGAAATGCATACTTCGCTGTCTGTCCGTTTATCTGTCTGTGTGGCGCTTGTTACTTCACAGAACGTCGTTTCCTATGTTTGTTAGCTAGCTTATAGGTTTTCACACTCAGGGCAGTTTGGACTGCGTCTGTACATTAGCAGGCCTATGTCTGCGTTCTTTTACTAAGTTTTTCTCGTTTCCACATCGACTCTCTGGTGACGTCAAGGACTTTTTGCTAGGACGGTGGAAACTTTTCAAAGTTAGAAACATTCATTCTGACCTGAGTGCGTGAATCTACTCCCGCCGGCGCCGCCTCGTACTTTGAAAACCAAAATTGTGAAAGGTATTTCGATTATTCCCGGTAGAAGGCAAGTTTTCTGTTGCAAGGGGGAAAGCCAGACAGCGTCTTCTCTTCTTCTAGTTCCCCTCCCTATCCGCTCTCAGCAGTGCTGGTGCTAACTCCACCCCGGCGGGCGGCGGGCTGGCTGGCTGGTTTGCTGGCTGGCTGCGTCGCCGTGCAGTGGGGCGGCGACGCCCCTCTGTGGAGACTTTATGAACTGCAGCTCTATGGTACGCGGGTGTTTCTACTGTTAGTCAACTGACCTATGGCAAAAATCCAATATGGAGCTATCCAATATGGATACAAGGAAGGCAAGCGTTAGAGCAAGATAGATATAACAAACTTCAGTACTTTTTATATACTCAGCAAAAAAAGAAACGTCCTGTCACTTTCAACTGCTTTTATATTTTAAGGAAACTTAACATATGCAAATATTTGCATGAACATTAAAAGATTTAACAACTAAGACATAAACTGAACCATTTTCACAGACATGTGACTAACATAAATGGAATAATGTGTCCCTGAACAAAGGGGGGGGCAAAATCATAAGTAGCCCTCAGTATCTGGTGTGGCCACCAGTTCATTAAGTACTGCAGTGCATCTCCTCCTCAGGTACTGCACCAGACTGGCCAGTTCATTAAGTACTGCAGTGCATCTCCTCCTCATGTACTGCACCAGACTGGCCAGTTCATTAAGTACTGCAGTGCATCTCCTCCTCAGGTACTGCACCAGACTGGCCAGTTCATTAAGTACTGCAGTACACCTCCTCCTCAGGTACTGCACCAGACTGGCCAGTTCATTAAGTACTGCAGTGCATCTCCTCCTCATGTACTGCACCAGACTGGCCAGTTCATTAAGTACTGCAGTACACCTCCTCCTCAGGTACTGCACCAGACTGGCCAGTTCATTAAGTACTGCAGTGCATCTCCTCCTCATGTACTGCACCAGACTGGCCAGTTCATTAAGTACTGCAGTACATCTCCTCCTCATGTACTACACCAGACTGGCCAGTTCTTGCGGTTGTCGTTGCCATCCTGTACCTGTCACGCAGGTGTGATATCCGGATGTACGATCCTATGCAGGTGTTGTTACATGTGGTCTGCCACTGTGAGGACGATCAGCTGTGCTTCCTGTCTCCCTGGGTCGCTGTCTTAGGCGTCTCACAGTAGGGACATTGCAATGTCTTGCCCTGGCCACATCTGCTGTCCTCATGCCTCCTTCACCATGCCTTAGCAGGGACCCTGGGCGTCTTTCTTTTGGTGTTTTTCAGAGTCAGGAGAAAGGTCTCTTTACTTTCCTAATTTTCTTATAACTGTGACCTTAATTGCCTACCGCCTGCAAGCTGTTACTGTCTTCTCGACCGTTCAACAGGTGCATGTTCATTAATTGTTAATGGTTCATTGAACAAGCATGGAAAACATTGTTTAAACCCTTTACAATGAAGATCTCTAAAGTTATTTTGATTTTTACAAAAGTATCTTTAAAATACAGTGTCCTGAGTTTATTTTATACACAAACGCATATTCCTTAAAGCTATTCCACATTTCACAACATTCCTGAAAGAATTATCTATTTTCTTAGATTCTTTTAAATTGATTACATCAAAAAATGCTCTTCATCTTCATGAGTGTTCATCAGACCCCAGATAGAAATGACAGAATGACTATTTTCATTGTATTTCTTTTTCCTTTTTTGATTTATTTCTTCTTCTTTTTTTTAATGGCTTTCATTGTATCTTCTGTAATACTGACTGAGAAAGGATACCTGCTTATAAGATTTGTATTCTGAAATATTGACACAAAAAAAACATCAGCACTTTTAAAAGAGCTACCAAATGTAATAATTTTAATGTTATCTTGCTGTACTCAGTATTTACCTTCTTTTTCTTTTTCTTTGTTTTATTCATACAATCCCTTCTAGTGTTGTCAATAAACACAATAAACACTAGCCTATATGATACTTGCATTGGAGTTGCTTTTAGTCTGTCTACATTACATAGCATAAATAATAAATTAAGGATTATAATAAATGCATTCAAAGCAAAAGTAAAGAAGAAAAGCAGAAGGATAAAGAATCAGGGTACAGTAGGCCACAGGCTACAACAGTAGGGATGTCCTATTCAAATTTAAAAGGTAGCCTGATATGATACTTGAAAGATTTTCTCAAAATCTATTAACCGCTGGACCACAAACCATATGAAGACAACTGCCAATGGATTAGCTCCAAGCTTTTCATTTATAATAGTAAGTGGACGCAGAGCAAAACACCATGAGCACCATCATTTATGTTTTTGTAAAGTAGAAGCATTGACTCAGGGTTGTATTTTTGTTCCACAAGACAGAATGCAAATTCTCCCAGTAGTTATCTGGTGTGGATAGACCAGGGGTCTTCAAACCAAGGACCCGTTGACTGAGAGAGACGGAGCAGGGACCCCCTACTACATATATTGTATAAAATGAAGTTGCGTATTAAACTGGGCCTACAATAAACGTGCAGGGTGGCCTAAAGCCTTCATACTTACCTTATTAGTGCATATATATTAAAGGTCCCATGGCATGAAAATTTCACTTTATGAGGTTTTTTAACATTAATGTGAGTTCCCCCAGTCTGCCTATGGTCCCCCAGTGGCTAGAAATGGTGATAGGTGTAAACCGAGCCCTGGGTATCCTGCTCTGCCTTTGAGAAAATGAAAGCTCAGATGGGCCGATCTGGAATCTTCCCTTTATGACGTCATAAGGGGAAAGGTTACCTCCTCTTTCTCTGCTTTGCCCGCCCAGAGAATTTGGCCCGCCCATGAGAGAGAGAGAGACATCATGGCTTTCAAACGAGCAAAGAATGGCAGTTGGTCAAGGCCACACCCCCACCCTCCACCTTGCCCCCCCTCTCTCCTCCTCAATAGCATTTAAAGCTACAGACACATCTTCACCTCGGACTTCAACTATTGCACTGAGTCCTGCCACCTTCAGAAGTTTTCTGATGACTCAGCAATAGTTGGCTGCATAGAAAAGGGTGATGAGAATGAATACAGGACTGTTGTGGGCAACTTTGTCACTTGGAGTGAGCGGAACCATCTGCAGCTCGATGTGACAAAAACGAAGGAGCTCGTAGTGGATCCGAGGAGGGTAAAATCACCTGTGACCCCTGTTTCTATCCAGGGGGTAGACACTGTTGAGGAGTACAAGTACCTGGGGGTGTACTTAAACAACAAGCTGGACTGGACTAGACACGCCGAGGCTGTCTACAAAAAGGGCCAAAGTCGACTCTTTTTCCTGAGGAGGCTGAGGTCCTTTAACATCTGCCGGACGATGCCGAGGATGTTCTATCAGTCTGTTGTGGCCAGTGCTATCTTCTTCGCTGTCACATGCTGGGGCAGTGGGATGAAGGTCGCAGACACCAACAGACTGAACAAACTGATCAGGAGGGCTGGTGATGTCGTGGGGGAGGAGCTGGACACACTGACGACCGTGGCTGAGAGGAGGATGCCGTCCAGGCTTCAGTCCATCTTGGATAATGTCTCACACCCTCTCTACGACTACTGGCCCAGCAGAGGAGCACCTTCAGCAGAAGACTCCTCTCACCCAGATGCACCACAGAGCGCCACAGGAAATCTTTCCTGCCTGTGGTCATTAAACATTACAACGCCTCCCTCAGAGAGTCACACACCCCCTCTCTGTAATCGTCTCATCTCAAATATAGACAATCACCTCTCTTTTTTATTGCACTATAATCATCTCAACATAGACAATCATCTGTCTTTTTATTGCACTATTTGCACATTAACACTGTACATTTCATATTTCATATTTTATTTATTATTACTGTATTTTTGTTTTTATTATATATGTAAATAGTCGGGATAATATATGTTGTTTGTATACCTGGAGTGGTAACAAAAATAATTTCCCCCTGGGATTATTAAAGTATTTCTGATTCTGATTCTGATAAATGGCACATCCAAAGTAAAGCTCATTGTGGGACTGGCTCTAGTGGCTGTAATTCTGCACCAAGGCTGAATTTCAGAAAAGAGACTTCAGATACAGTATTAGGGGACCACTAAGGCCTATATAAAAGAGACTTCAGATACAGTATTAGGGGACCACTAAGGCCTATATAAAAGAGACTTCAGATACAGTATTAGGGGACCACTAAGGCCTATATAAAAGAGACTTCAGATACAGTATTAGGGGACCACTCAGGCTTATATAAAAGCATCCAAAAAGTAGTCATAAGACCTTTAAAATAGCCTTATAATTGTTGCCATGGTTTTATAAATCATGTTTTAGTCTTAAACATACATGTAACACAGTGAGTCCTTAGGATGAACTGGATCTGTGGACAGCTACCTTACATACAGGCCAGTAGGCATATCATCAGTGGGGATTTATATTTGCTAATAATATGTTAGATTCATGACTTGTTCTAAAAAACTTCAAAAATGAACAATCATTTGGAGGCCCCCCTTCATTGACTCTGAGGACCCCCTGTTGAAGATCCCTGGGCTAGAGGTATCACTGAGCTAATAAAGGTCATACAAAACCAACCTGAGATAGGCATGAAAGGACACACAGGAACCGATTCTCAGCAGGCACAGGGCAGGGTGGAAGTGGGAGCTGCTCCAAGTCATGTGTAGATAGAATATACTATACACATGCACAATGAGATTAAAAGTAACTCATTTCCCAGTGCCAACATATACTTATAAAATATAACATGAAATAAAAAGATGTGGTGTCGTTTATATGTACACTCTGTATGTACAGTTGAATGACAATAAAAGCTGTGTGTGTGTGTGTGTGTGTGTGTGTGTGTGTGTGTGTGTATCTTGACAAACTGTCCTTGTTTTTATGTGCATTAGTATACTCAACTTTCATTGTAATGGGCTAAACCCGTAAGTATTATTTATAGCTTAACCTTTTTTTTTTTTTTGTTCACCTAAACAATAAACTGGATGGGCAACACAAATGCACTACAAAAAAAGGACAGAGCAGAGTATCTGCTGAGGAAACCCAGGTCTTTTGGAGTGCACTCCTGAGGACCTTTTTGACTCTGTAGTGGCATCAGAAGAAGAAGACATGCCTTTATTTATCCCGCGAGGGGACATTTTACAATGTTCACTCTGTTAGTACAGTTGCACACACATTAAACACAGGCCTACATTTCACACTTGCTCAGGACCTATACATGCTAAACACACTAATGGAGCGATGTCAGAGGGAGGGGGCTGCTCCTTGGAGGAGCGCCCCGAGCAGTTGGGGGTTCGGTGCCCAGGGAGAGGCACAGGAACTCTGGGAGCGGAGAGGGCGAAAAGGGGGAGCTGGGGAAGAGGGACTCTGGGAAGGCAGGGAGACCGAGAGTGGGAGGCCAAGGGAAGGCACTGGAACTCGGGGAGGAGGCAGAGAGGGCGCCGGGGAGAAGGCTGGAGGAGCGGATGGAAGCAGGCTGAGAGTCACGAGGAGGGGATCGGATGGTGAGGCCAGCTGACTGGATATGGAGACGAGGTGAGGATGACTGAGGAGGCCAAACAAAGAGGATTTACAAAAGAAGCTTTGGTAAATGAGGAGCTGTAGCGTGTATCACCAGGCGAGGCAGAAACAACAATCCAGCAAAGATGGAGAGTGGAGCCGGGGTTTAAATGCAGAGCTTGATTGGAGTTGATGGCTAGCAGGTGAGCGCGGCAGGAGGGGTGATGATGGAACAGTGGCCAGGTGTGTGCAGTCAGCTTGTAGCAGCAGCGGCAGGTAGGAGGGGGAGGAGAAACAAAAACAGAAAATGTAGAGAGAGGCGGAGCAGACCAGGAAACTGACAGTGAAAGCAAAATAGGAAAGGAAAAATAAACTAACTCACAGCCAGCTGACCCCAACCATCACAGTAAGGACTACTAGCCAGTCAGAAGCAGAGTATGAGGGCGTGCCCTGACAGTACCTAGGTAAGGACTACTAGCCAGTCAGAAGCAGAGTATGAGGGCGTGCCCTGACAGTAGCTAGGTAAGGACTACTAGCCAGTCAGAAGCAGAGTATGAGGGCGTGTCCTGACAGTAGCTAGGTAAGGACTACTAGCCAGTCAGAAGCAGAGTATGAGGGCGTGCCCTGACAGTACCTAGGTAAGGACTACTAGCCAGTCAGAAGCAGAGTATGAGGGCGTGCCCTGACAGTAGCTAGGTAAGGACTACTAGCCAGTCAGAAGCAGAGTATGAGGGCGTGCCATGCTAGCAGCTAGGCGAGCATTATAACGTGTGTTCCAAAGTGACCACGTTTGTCTCTGAAGTAAAGGCTGGACTACAATAGAGCTGTTTGGAGCAGTTTGTGAACAGTGTTTTCTGTTGGAGATGGTACTGGACTTTGGGCTTTTTCACTTTGTAAACCTATAACGTACACAAAAAAATATATATAACACAATAAAGGAAAGGGGAAAAGGCAAAAAGCAGAATATGAGCACTTTAACTAGTTGAGCCTCACTCAGCACTAGTACACAGCTGGGAACCACTAGTGACACATTGGTTCAACATGTTGGGCTTTTTGTCGTACTAGTTGACATTCCCATTGTACTAGTTCAACAAAAATGAATACTAGTTAACATGTATGCTCCACTGGTTCAACTAGTGATGTGATCAAATTGCACCAGTTGACACCACCACACTATTTGTATATACATTGTTCCATCCCAATCTGATCATGCCTTTATGCACTGGAAAGACAAGGTTCTGATAACCATTACAGACTTGTACAAAAAAAATACATTTTGCGTCGTATACATGGAGCTAAAGGAAACTTTCCCCCCTCGCAGGCACACCTTGTCTGTTATTTACAAATCAGAATTATTTTAATTTTTTCGATAACTTAGAACATTTTGAAAACCAACCTAAAGTGCACTCTCTTTATGCTTTAATGAAACAACATTTTGGTTCTAAATTCAAAAGTTCAAACTGTGTTACGGTTTTCTAATATGTTCTCATGTATGGGGGGGGGGGGGATTGTTGGGTCTCTGTAAATTATAGAGTGTCTGTAACCAGAGTGTAATCTGTAAAGTGTCCTGAGATAACTTCTGTTATGATTTGACTCTATAAATAAAATGGACTATTACTATGACTGTTGTATCATCAAACCACATCAAGTCTGCCTGGCAGGCAGATCTAGGTATGGTGTTGACTGTGGAGGTGTGGAGGATGGGGATGGAGAGAGACCATTTAGGTTCAATCATTCCCAGTTTGCAGCTGATCCAGGTCAAAGTCATGCATATAGTACATTACTCCAAAGAAAAGAAACAAAATGTATCCTTATGTATCGGATATTTGTGACAGATGTAACCTCTCTAAGAGGACTCTAGGGCAGTTTTGTCCTAAGATTGTCCCTTTTTGGCATGATATCTTTACTTGGTACTGTAAACTTTATGAATTACAGATTGAACCTGATGCACTGAGTGCCTTGTTTGGTTGCTCTAATGCTTCTCTTGCACTGCCATATACTGCACAGGAGACCCTTACGTTTGGTATTTCAGTAACAAAGATGAACATTCTCAAGGAATGAAAGGCTACCAGTGCTTCGTGTTTCTCCAGATGGCTAACTAGTCTTAAGAGGCTTCGAAGCAACACACACGGTTTTCAGGAAAAATAGACACCATCTGGTACGCTGCTGCCACGGCCAAGGACAAGGGCAGACTGCAGCGTGTCATTCGGTCAGCTGAGAAGGTGATTGGCTGCAATCTGCCGCCGCTCCAGGACTCTGAAGCGTGCTGGAAAGATTGTGGCCGATCCCTCCCACCCCGGACACAAACTCTTTGAGCCACTCCCCTCTGGCAGGAGGCTGAGGTCCATCAGGACCAAAACCTCACGTCACATGAACAGCTTTTTCCCCTCCGCCACTAGCCTTATTAAGAAGGCCCGGAATCCCCCCTGATTCTCCACTCCTGGCTCTTCATGCCACTGTTCTCTCTCTGCTGTAATGCTCTTTGCTCTTTATTTTTTATTTCTATCTTTATTTTTAATAATTTAAAAAAAAATAATTTATTTAATACATACTGTGTACATATACTTATATTGTTTATACCTATACTTATATTGTTTAATATTCCATCTAGACAATGTGTGACATGCACCAACAACACCAAAACAAATTCCTTGTATGTGTTAAACGTACTTGGCAATAAAACCCTTTCTGATTCTGATTCTTAACTCTCCCATTTGTTAGCTGTTGCGTGACACCAAAGTTTGCTATTCTTAGCCATATGCTTTTTTGGTCTTCTTTTTATGATAGGCTGAAACATTGTCGTATTATTTCTGTTCAGTCTGGCTATCTGTGGTTGTTGTCTTTTTAATTATTTTTTTTTTGTGTGGGTTGGGTATTTTTTGTAAGTTTTTTTTGAAGCTGTCACTTTGTCTAATGTAAATAAAAGAGTATATTCGAAAAAAAAAGTGAAAGAAAATTTTTCTTTTAAATCCATTTCCATGTTCCAGTTTAGTTTATGCTAGAGTGCGGATCGGCCGCATTTTTCTGTCTGAGCCCGGCCCGGGTCCGACAGGCATTAAGATATTTATGTCCGAGCCAGACAGTTAAAATCTTTTTTTTTTCTCATACTAATGACACATGTGCATGTAACCTAATATGCATGTGTTTCGTTGTCACAGCTACATAAACAAATTTCTGCACACAGGAAGACGGATGTTGGGGTCATATTTTACATTTATTTTAATCACAAAAACTAACCTTTGCATCAAGTGAAAAGTAGTTTACTCACCAACAAAAACACCACCTTTTCCCAGTTACCAGTTCAATTTGGTTCAAACCATTCAACGGAAATATTTCACTTTAAATTTCTCAGGATATTTCCATAAATGGAACACTGCCATGAAGAATTCCAGTTTGTCCAGCATGCACGATACATGTAGCTAAATGAAAATCGATTGAGATACATGACTTATAACTGAGGAAATGTATTTTGACAGCAGGGTTTAAGTGCTTCCTTTTTTGTCCTACTGAAGTAAAAGTAATTTAATCAGTGACAAGACAAGTGATGCATTGCACAGATTAACATCATGATGACGTAACCGATGGATTCATACAGTTGAACCCCAATGTAATGCCCCAATTTAACAGTAGAGGGCCCTCCACTCTCACTAACTTTGAGTTGAATTTTGACACATTTATGCTTTAACATCAGCGGTGGCTTTATTTAGTGTATATCCTATTTCCTACAACACCAGGAAATAATATCACCTTATGTATTCAAATGATAGTTTTACTAATAAATCTGACAGTACATGATTTGATTGTAGAACACTTTACTTCTGTAATGTATTTGTAATGTTAGTAGTAGTGGTGGTGGTATTTACCGAAGAGGATCAGGGCCAAATGTAGAAAGAATGATTTGAGTTCAACGTCAGCTTATGTTTTTTGACACTATTAACTATTAATTTTAGTTGCTTACCTTTTACCTTTTACTAATTAATTCATCATTTTGTCAATAACATATTCAAAAATATTTGAAAAAGTATAATTTCCCAGAGCCCAATGGTACTATTTCAAATGTGCTTGCTTTATCTGACCAACCACCAATAACTTAAAGATATTCAGTTGACACCAAAGCCCATACAGTACATTCCACCCCATTACTTTCCAAATGTTGCACCATTCCATTGTTTGAAAACCACCATTAAACATGAAATAGGAAGAAAAAGAACAGACTTTCAACTTTTTGGGCACTTAGAACATCTAGAAAACAATCTGAAAACACTAAGATATATGTAAAACCTTAGACATGTAATGGTTCCCTTTCTCACCCTCTGTTCTTCAAAGAAACAACGAGGGCTATTACTCTTGGTGAGTTCGGTGTTGCTAACAGGCAGAGAGTTCCAGAACAGTCTCCTGGTGGGTGGCATGAGGGGGACCAGTTTTTTGAGGATATCTGTCTTTTTGACATCTTCTATGCCCTTGTCCTGTGGCCTTAAAGTGGTGGGTATTTTTAGCTGATATTTATTTTACAGGAAATCCAGCTCTCGATAGTCCTCCTCGTGGGACATCTTTGCAAACATGCTCTTGGAGCCACGTCGCACCTGGACAACTTTAAGTTCTGCCAGTTTGGGTATCTTCTTCCCCTTGACTGCAGAATGGCCATCTGTTCAGTCCCTGATGCTTTAGTTTCTGAGCTCCACCACCTCAACTTTCTTTGCATTGGAATCTCCCACCACAGAGAGGAAGTCTTCGAAATCGTAGACCACCCCTCCTGGTCTGCTCTTCATTTCCTGCTCCACACCATTTTGGAAACTGTCTGCACTCATAAATGTGTGCCCTGACTCAAAGGATTTAAGGGTGATGTCTTCTGTAGAGATGTTGTCTGAATCAATTAAAGACACAAGTGAAGAGAAAAGGCACCAGTTTTTATTTTGAGCACTACAATTGTCTACCCAGTAGACCACGTGCTTGATGTCCCGCTCCTTCTCCAATGCTGCTGCATAAGCCGATGCGATTCATTTTGCACTCCGCCCTGCAATCCCCTCATGCCAAACAACAGAGATGGTCTTCTTTCTGTTTGTCTTTTTCCTAACTGACGCAAAGGTTTCATGATATGCCACGATCCGTCTTGTGAACACAGCTGACTTGACCCCAGGCATTCTTGGGAGCATTATAACCTTCTGCAGGTCAACACTTCTGATTGAACAGAAGTGTTGATAGTGTAACCTGCTCTCTGCAGCAGCATCTTTATGTTTTTGCCACCTCTCACACTGGGCAATATGCTGCAGGCTCCCCCTGGTGGTCAGCCTTCACGTGCTGTTGCTGCAGAAGACAGCTCTCACACTCCTCCTCTCCAAGCTTAGTAAAGCTTATGTTGCTTAACTTCACAGCCTTACGATAAGACTCATAGGAGCAGTTGTTTCCTTTTTCTACATAGTCAGCATACATTAATTTAACACTAATGTCACTGGGGAGGTAGCGGCGGCATGGGGCATGCTCCCTCCGGTCGTGGCTGATGTTTGGGTAGAAGGACTCAATGTGGTCCAGCAATGGTTTCATGTCCAGCTTGTTGGCTGGTGTATGTTTTCCTCTCTGATCCTTTGGTGGAGCAAGAGAGGTTGTGATCTCTTTGCCCATTACTGAGAGGACCAGGCTGTCATTAGTCTGGTGGTACCCTAAAGTTGACAGAAAGAAAGTTTTGTGCACATCTGCTGTGGGACCTGGCCTTCATCATTTAACCCATATATAAAAGACCTGCCCCGCCGACTTATCTTTCCATCACCACAGACTTTTGCAGTTGGTGCCTGGTTCACACTGTGAAACGTGAAACAACGTTTCTCTGTGTATGGCATGTCCCAGTAATTGCCCCAGATTTCTCTCCATCTGTCCTCTGAAACTTTTGTAGAGCATTTTCTCCTGCATTTGTAGCTACAGGGCTCTCTTAATGGAGGTTTGTGAGTTGTCTCTGGGGGAGGTGCAAGAGTGGGCTGTGGTGTGGCTTCAGCAATGGTGGGCATGCTGTTGTCTGCACTGTCAGTGGTGCAACGGCGGGCCCAGGTGCAGTCATTGGAAGGATGGGCTCCTCGGGGGCTGGAACAAGAGAGAAGTCTGGTGTGACTGGAGCAATGGTGAATTTTAGTGCAGTCAGTGGAAGGTTGGGCTCCTCAGGGGCTGGAATAAGAGTGGAGTCAGGCGTGCTGGTGATGAGCAGATAATCTGTTTGATAAAACTGCTCATCATCAGGAAAACTGATGTCGTAAAAGTTGTCGAGTATTGTCCACTCCATCTTATCTGGTTTTTCTGCATGGAGCAAGTTGGCTGCATTTGGCTGCATTTTGCAAGGAATATTCTCACATGAGACTGAAATGAATAAAGCAAATAATAATTAGAGACATGCATTACTTCTTGTGTTTAATGGCACAACTGGTATTCCTAATATTGTGGTCAGTGAGTGTATATACCATCATATTTTCATCAATGTCAATCCTAACAAATTGTAATGATTCCAACGATAAAGGAGCTATACTAATAATTATGAATGTTATAGGCATCACCAGTGGTTAATATAGTTACTAACTGAACTAAAAGCAGCAGCTATAAACTTACAGTGCACTATGATTGAGCTGTGGCTGTTACCAATGTTACAAGTAGGCTACAGACATGGAGCGTTAAATAAATCACCAGGTGATTAAATGCACATATCCTACAGAGCACAGAAACAGATTCACTTCACAATAACCTCCTACTCTAGCTATATTATAAAAGTTAACTTTAACATATAAACACTCAGGGCACACACAGACTGTGATATGAACCGCTGTTATCACATATTAACGGCGATGATTAGATAAGTAGACTCTAACAGCCCCACTGACACAGAACGTTTAGGGAATGTTAGTTTCTGGTTCCCTAAAGGTTCGTTCGAACCAGACCAAAAACTAACGTTTAGGGAACGTTACCTCATGGTTATAACGTTCCCTAAACGTTAAGGGAACCAACCAACGGGAACGTTCTCCTGTGGTTGCACTGTACCTCCACACAACGTTCCCGTTTGGTTGTTTTTTCTGTTGAAAAGCTGAGGTGGCAGAGAAAGAGAAGCAGTTCGAGGATAGTATGGTGTGTGGAAAAACCAAAGTTTGACTCTGAGGCTGGACTTGTGTGTTACACTGCAAAGCTAACTGGTGACATCCTTCCAGGACTGTCAGCTGAGTTAACCCGTCTTAGAACTAAGTGTTTAGTATCCCTGCAACAACACTACTTTACACAGTTTCTTCCTTAGACTTTTGCTCTGCAGTTGCAGAGTATGAACCGCTGCGTGATGATTATTACCTAAGCCTGGCTGAACACACTCACTCATCAGACGGCAGCTAGCAGCTAACAGGGTAGGTGAATTTAAACAATGTCTGAGTTGAAAACGCATCTTGTTGTCATGTAACAGCCCTGTTCATGTTGCACAGACATTTTAGTTGCATTTTGTGTCTGTTAAGAGACACAAAGGCACTCTTTATGATATGCCCCCAAAACTGCCATTTTAGCTAAGTGGGAGCTCTCGGCATTAGCTGCAGTAGCTCCATGATGCTAGCACTGATTCGGCTCGTTTTTTTTGCTATCGACAGTACTCACATACTTATAGCGATCAAGATTAACGTAAAAATTGCCCGGAGTTCTCCTTTAAATGAGAAGGCTGTCTGTGCAAAGGCAGAGGATCTTTTCAGGATAGCACAATTTCTGTGAGCAGTGGAGCGCGATTTTCTGTTCGTAAGTTCAGAATAAAGTTCTATGAATGTTTTCATTGAGGGTGGTGCAATATTAACAATTTTAAAAACTGTTCTTAAGTTTGTATATCTGATTAGGGAATCAAAACTTAATATTTTATATTTACTGAGAATACGACAATAATGATAGTGAAGGGCTTTTCTGTCAAGCACTTTTAACGCTTGATTATAGACCGATCTGAGGGATTTGAGTGTAGTCTCGTTGGCCTGAGACCAACAGGACAAACAGTAAGTGATGTGTGGTGAGATCATGGCATTAAAATACATGAAAGATGCTTCAATTGTCAAACTATTCCTAATGTGTCTAAAGATAGAGATATTAAATTTAATGGAATTGCACATTCTTTTATGTATATGTTTTTTAAAACTTAGAGTTTGGTCCAAATGGACACCTAGATATTTTATCTCTGTCACAATGTACATTTTTTGTCCATTAAAATGGATGTTAGGCATATCTTTAACTTTATTGGACTTAGCAAAATACATTCCAACAGTTTTTTCAATGTTTAGTGTTAAGCAAGAAGATTTAAGCCAAGTACTTATTTTATCCATGGCTGAGGACAATTTAGTGGCTACTTGCTCCATATCCCTCCCATGTACGTAGATGACAGCATCATCTGCGTACATGATGATCTCTAAGCCCTTGCACACAGCCGGAAGATCATTGATGTAAATACTGAACAACAAGGGTCCCAGAATGGATCCTAGCGGGACCCCAGTTGTGCAGGGCTTCGGAGAGGACAATGTATTTTTTACCCTCACACATTGCATCCGATTTGAAAGATATGATTGTATCCAATGCAATGTCTCCATGGACAGATTATACTTAGAGAGCTTAGACAGGAGGACACCGTGGTTTACCGTGTCAAAGGCTTTTCACAAGTCCAGAAACACGGCACAAACCGTGCCCCCTTTGTCCAAGTTAGCCTTGATACTTTCTATTAGATAGCAGCAGGCTGCGTCGGTGGAATGGTTGCGTCTAAAACCGAACTGCATGGAGTGCAACAAATTATTACAATCTAAGTGATTGGTTAGCTGTTCTATCATGGCTTTCTCAAGAATTTTAGATATGCAATATACTAATAGGCCTGTAGTTACTTATTTCATTTTTGCTTCCTGATTTATAAATTGGGGTTATAACTGCTGTTTTAAAAACACTGGGGAAGATACTCTCATCAATAGATTTATTCACAATATATGTTATAGCTGGTATTAAAATCTCCCTATGTTTTTTAATGAGAGAGCTATCAAGTCCCCAGAAATCTTTAGCTTTTGAATTCGATAAGGATTGTATTATTTGTTTCAGAATAATCAATGTGTTTAAAACACAGAGCCTCATGATCATAAGTGGAGGGCTGAGGTGATGAACAAGGATGAGACAGTCCAGAACCATGTTGGATAATTTCATTCACCGAATCAATAAAATAATTATTAAAATAGTTTGAAACTGTTAGACCATCCTTGTGATTTTCGTCATCTATTTTCAGCTCTATTATTCCACTCTTAGTTTGCATCTTTCCAGTTAGTTTGTCTATAGTTTGCCAAAGTTGTTTAGAATTGCCCTTTGCTTGTTTAATTATTTTCAGATAAAATGTTGCTTTTGCTTGTCTTAGCTGTTGAGTGACTTTGTTTCGAAGTCCATTATAGATCAGACGATCAGTTATGAGTCCCGTTTTATGAGACTTTTTTAATGCTGAATCTCGAGTTCTCATCATTTTCCATAGATTATCATTTAACCAAGTTAGAGGGATTTTACCTTTAGGCTTAACCTTTTTTCCTTTAGAATATTTAAAAACAAGCTGTTGAAACATCTTTATCAACTCACTAGAAGCTGCATTACTGTCTTTATCATTTACCATTTCAGACCAATTTACCTGTCTTATTTCATTATCAAACCTCTCAATATCTTTCCTGGGGATATAGAGTACAGATTCATAAATATCAACCTTATTTAAATTTCGGTAACGCACTTTTGACAGTTTCCTTGCAACTAATGTTAAATTATGATCAGAAAGACCTGTTATTAAATTGTAAACTTTACCAATATGGTCAGCTTTGTTAGTAAAAACTAGATCAATAAGTGTTTGAGATGTCTTAGTAATCCGAGTTGCTTTTTCAATCATTTGTGTAAAATAAAATTTTTTAGTAATCTCCTTTATTTTTTTTTCTACCATTTTTATCAATCCAATTTATATTAAAATCCCCCATGAGAAGTATTTACTTCACTTCCATTTTTTAAGAATGGCAGTTAGGTGATCAAAAAATATATTATTTGCTGTCGGAGGCCTATACAAAACAAAAACAGCGAATGACATTTCCGGAGACAGCCTAATTTTTTATCCCCACACATTCCAAAACATCTCCTACTGATTTCATGTGTAGACATTGAAAACTGTCCTTGACATAAATCATTACTCCGCCCCCTTTGCCATGACCATGGTGACGCCTGTAGATGTTATAACCTGGAATATAAACAGCACTATTTGAAGTGGTGGGTTTTAACCAAGTCTCAGAAAGACACAAAAAGTCAAGAGTGGAATTTGTTAGCTACTGTTCATGTTATTCAGATTTCGATACAGCGCTTCTTATATTTAGGTGTCCCCCAAATACACCTTTAGGTTTAACCTTTGGGTCCCAGAGTACTTTAGCATGGTTAACAGTCTGAAATAGTCTGTATCTCTGTTGTTTGGTGACAGCGTTTGAGAGACACGGCATGAATAGATGAGACGAGTGCACTGAATCACATGCCGCTCCAACTTTCTCCACAGCGCCATTTAGTTTGTTTATCCCAGTATCCGGACAAAATGTATCTGTGCTTAGTGTCTGTGCCAAAGCACCCGACAAGTTCTTTTTACGCAATGTCTCGGTACCGTCTGGGGAAGGCGCATCTAACTTTATCGTAGGAGAAACCTTCGAAGTTCCAGATCTTTCCTCCGCCGTGCACAATGTTGGTGGCAAGCAATTTTGTCCGTTTGTTTGTGTGTGCTCGTAAGAGTAACTCACTGCGATCATAACTGCAGATTCACACATAACAAGACTGAGAGAACATGTGAATATGGAGCCTTAAGGGACGATCTTATAACGGACAGGCTTGTCCTTGGAATAACTGATGAGGGCGCAAGACGCCACCTGCTTAGGGAAAAATACCTCACGTTAGCAATGGCAGTTGAGATTAGCCGCGCTGCAGAGATTATGGACAATAAGATGAAAACTATGGCGCTGGACAACTCTAGGCCTGGGGAGAGCCTTAATGTGGCAGAGGGCCGGCGACAGCGGCCTGCCAGCAGGCCATATGAGCCAACTGTCAAACCTGCACAGAGCATGAGAGGGACAGGCGAGTGCAGGTACTGTGGCACTCAACACAGACGTGGGCGGGACCAGTGCCCTGCCTTTGGGAAGGAATGCCGCTCATGTGGCACACCCAATCACTTCGCCAAAGTATACATGAAAAGAGGCCAAAACACACGCCAGTTACATACTATGGACACCCCCTCTGAAGAGGACCAAGATGATGATGACTGAAATCTGGGCCAGATCTACACAGCAATAAGCATAGGAGCAGTGAACACACAGGGGAGGAAGTGGTTTGTCAACCTCCCATTGCAGAACGGGCCCCAGAGATGCCAGCTCGACTCTGGAGCAACCTGCAATGTGATGAGCATCAAGGACAAAATGAGACTAGCACCCAGGACGGCTCTTCAGCATAGTCTAACCAGACTGAAACTTTACAACAGTGCTTGGATGAACTCAATGGGCCTGTTCAGCACTCAGTGCGTCATTAGAGGCAAGAGACACAAACTTGACTTTGAAATAGTGAAATCCAGCCAGAGGCCACTGCTTTCGGGTACCACATGCGAGGATCTCGGCCTGATATGCTTCACTATTCCAGAGGAGCTGAATAGTGTAGAGCACAGTAAGAGAGCCTAATCAGCACGTACCATGATGTCTTTAACAGCCCCATTGACTCTCTGCCTGGCGACCTTCACTTTGAGCTTGACAGCACTGTAGCCCCTGTGCAGTGCGCTCCCAGAAACATGCCAGTGGCCCTCAAAGCAGCCGTTAAAGCACAGCTGGATCAGTATGAGAGCGATGGACATTTAGTCACAGTCACACAACCCACTGACTGGATCAGTAATCTGGTCATAGTAAAGAAGCCAGAGAAACATAGGCTCTGCATTGACCCCAAACCCCTGAACCAGGCTCTCAAGCGGTCCCATTACCTGATGCCAACCTTGCTGGGCAAATGATGTGCTGTACAAGCTCCCAAAAGCACGTATCTTCACGCTGGTGGACGCGCGGGACGCGTTTCTACAGTGCCGCCTGGATGAGGAGAGCAGCCTGATGACCACATTTTGGACGCCGTGGGGCAGGAAACGCTGGTTGAAACTCCCTTTCTGTGTTTCTGTTGCACCAGAGTTGTATCAGAGGAAGCAACACGAACTCCTGGTGGGCTTGAAAGGGATTGAGCCTATAACGGACGACATCTTAATAGTGGGCTGTGGCAACACGGAGGAGGAAGCCATCCGAGACCACGATGCAAACCTCACCGCACTGATGGACAGATGCAGGGAAGTGAGACTGAGGCTGAGTCTGAAGAAGCTGCAATTTTGAGTTAGGGAAGTCCACTTTCACGGCCACGTCCTCTTGGCTGAGGGCCTCAAAGCTGACCCTGACAAGATCAGAGCGGTTCTGGACATGCCCAACCCTACAGACACTAAAGGCGTGCAGAGTTTTGTGGGGTTTGTAAACTACCTATCCAAGTTCATGCCACGCTTATCTAAGGTCTGTAAACCACTGAAGAGGCTGCTCGATAAGGATGTGGAGTGGCACTGGCTGCCAAAGCACGACACAGCCATAAACGAGATCAAAACGTTGATCACGACGGTGCCTGTTTTGAAGTATTATGACATTAACAGGCCGGTCACCATACAGAGCGACTCCAACCAGACAGGCCTTGGCTGCTGCTTGCTGCAGGAAGGACAGCCAGTTGCATTTGCATCCCGTGCATTGTCCCAAACAGAGCAAAATTATGCACAAATCGAGAAGGAGTGCTTGAGTATTGTGTTTGCCTGTCAGCGATTCCACTACTACCTGTATGGGAGGAGTGATGTTACAGCAGAGACAGATCACCGCCCATTGGTGCCCATCTTCAGTAAGCCCCTCCTCAGTGCACCAAAGCACCTCCAGAGCAACATCAGTGACACGCTCTGCAGAGCTGCTACCCCACCCCAGAGAACAGACACACAGTACAGGCAGGAAATGGTCTGCAGCCTGCAGCAGGAGCAGTACGACACCGCAGCAATTCAGCAGACAGATTATCTGAACGTCACCAGCCAACGCCTCGCACAAATCCGACAACACACAGAGGCGGATGTGTGCCTTCAGATGCTCAAGACTGTCGTGCTTGAGGGATGGCCAGACTGCAGAGAGGAGACGCCCATAGTGATCAGAGGGTACTGGGCCATCAGAGACGAAATCAGTGTGCAAGACGGGGTACTCTTCAGAAGCCAGCGCGTTATCATTCCTAAGACCTTGCGACCGGAAATGCTGAGACGGATTCACTACAGCCACATAGAAGGATAAGGCTTGCTACAGGCAAGCCCGTGACACTCTATTTTGGCCCAACATGGCTTTGTACAGCAATGCTCTGTGTGCAATGAGTGCGCACATGAACAACAGAAGGAGACTATGATGTCTCACCCGCTCCCCACACGTCCCTGGCAGATAGTGAGCATGGACCTGTTCAATCATGCAGGAAATGATTCCCTGCTCGTGGTGGACCACTACTCTGACTTCTGGGAGGTCGATCTGCTTCCTGACCTCTCAGCTGAAACTACAGTCCTGAGGTGCAAGGCTCAATTTGCACGCCACAGAATACCAGACCGGGTCATCTCTGACTGTGGATATCAGTTTGCATGTGGAACTTTCAGGACATTTGCAAATGTGCAAAATGTCACGGAGACTGTGGAGACGCACCTTCCTGTGGCGGACCAGCTGCTGATGCCCCAGGTCGTCAGTGAGATACTGGTCAAACTGTGTGTGAAATGCCAGGTGGCAAAACTAAACTATGACAGATCAGCTAAAGATTTGCCTGAGCTCAACGTAGGCCAGCCCATCAGGATGAAACCACTCCCTGGGGACAGGACGGGCCAGTGGAGGAAAGGCAGCAGGCGGGCCCCAGGTACTATGTTGTTAATGTGGAGGGGACAACGTACTGTCGCAACAGGGTTGATCTTAGACCAGCGGAGAGAGCTCCCTCGCTGTCATCAGGGCATCCAGGACGTTCACCGGAGCATCCCGGGGACGCCCATACAACAGAGGGGGGCTCTGCGAGCGAGGACGGCAAGGAAGAGACAGGCACCAGTAATGGGGGGGGGGGGGCGGGGGGGGGGGGGGGCACCCCATTCATCACAGACCATTTGCAAGTAGAGCTGGGCAATATATCGATATTATATCGATATGGTGATATGAGACTAGATATTGTTTTAGATTTTGGATATCGTAATATGGCATTAGTGTTGTCTTTACCTGGTTTTAAATGCTGCATTACAGTAAAGTGATGTCATTTTCTGAACTTACCAGACGTTGTTGTAACTGTTCTATTATTTGCCTTTACCCACTTGGACATATCCACATTACTGATGATTATTTATCAAAAATCACATTCTGTAAATATTTTATGAAAGCACCAATAGTCAACACTATAATATCGTTGCGGTATCGATATTGAGGTATTTGGTCAAAAATATCATGATATTTGATTTTCTCCATATCGCCCAGCCCTATTTGCACGCCACACCGAGGGGAGCAGGGCCAGGCATACTCCCGGAGCGGCAGGCTGATTAAGCCTCGGGATAGATTGGACCTTTTAAAAGGGACAAACTGAATAAGGAAAGTGAACACATGAAAACAAGAACACAAGTTAACAGCCGTTATATCAGTAGTTGTGTTGCAACAGTTGTTAGGTAAATTAGGTTTTCTGTTCATTTGAATAGCCTGTTATTAAGTCAGCACGTTCTCTGCAGAGTTAACAGTAGAGTTTTGCTGAAGTTCATGTTTATTGACAATGCCGTTTCATGTTTGGACATCTTACTACAGGAAGGGAGATGTTACAGTGTTGTTGTACTGCTTAGGCAACAGCTCCACCCTGTGGGGAAATTGGGTATGTTCACATGTAACAACAAGTCAGCTAGGTGGGGTGCTATCCGGTGCGTGTCAGTTGTGCGGCATTGTCAATACACGGTTCTTAACCCACAGTTTGTGTAGCGTCCTTATTCACCAACTTGCAACACGTAGCTCCTATGGAGCCATTTTGATGCTACCAAGCCATCAGGCTCGTTCGAGATGAACTGCGCCTCGCCGGTAAAATGGACGAGAGCAGCCGGGAGCAGCCGGGAGCAGCCGGGAGCAGCCGGGAGCAGCCGGGAGCAGCCGGGAGCAGCCGGGAGCAGCCGGGAGCAGCCGGGAGCAGCCGGGAGCAGCCGGGAGCAGCCGGGAGCAGCCGGGAGCAGCCGGGGGCGGGGACAAAAATCCGCTGTCAAGTCGGACACGTTTTCCAACAGCCTTCAAAGCATATAAAGGAAGTCACAAACATGTTTACATCCTGTTTGATCATCTGTAGGCTACCTGTAGTTTGCAGAAATGGTTGAGGAAATCGCATATGCGTTTTTGATGGCTGAGGAAATTCAGTATGAAGAGATGTCCCTTCTTATCCATGAAGATCGACTTCAACAGAGAAGGTGATTTAACGCTAAATATTGATTAAAGAACAGTGCACACATGGCTGCAGTTCATTTAAGCTAACGTTAGAGGTTTAATTCTTCTGATCGCGTACAGTAGCACTTATCAGTTTTGATGATGCTCCTAAATGATCAAGTAATAATGAGTTTAAAAGTGTCCCTGCAAATTAAAACACTCATAAATACGATTGAATAATAGAGAAATATTTTATATATAATATATAATATGTTTTATTGTTACGCTGTTTAAGACAGGGTTCGATTATTATTTCATATAAAGAATTAAATAGATGGTTATCATTTGTCAGCAAACATATTAATTCAATAACTGCTCCAGAAAGCACAATGAGTTCTTAATAACTCTGTATAAAATCAGCTTCATTATTCTTCTCCTAGGTTGGTTCCAAAGATCCCACATTTTGTTGAGGAAGTCGTACCTTTGTACAATGTGACTTTAAAAGTCATTTCAGACTGTCGAGAGGACAAGTAGAGGTAAGTAGAGGTACATTATCTGAAGCATTTTCGTAGGCTATCATCACTGATATTTGTAGCCTACGTCAATGTAATCATTATTTTGACTTTGCTATAGGATGTAATGACGATGTTGGGACCATTCTATACAAACAGACAGCATACCAAGGTGCCTGTAACCCACGCTGTTCTTGCCTGCCTGTGGACTCTAGCCAACCAGGAGTCTTATAGGGGTTTTGCAGACAGATTCAACATTTCAAAATCCACCATGTCAACCCATCTCCATCACTTCTGTTCCCTGGTCAACACACATCTGTCACATCACATTTCATGCCCCACATGGGAAGCACTTCACACATCGCAATTACATTTTCAAACAGCCAGCTTTCCAAATACAGTCTGTGCTCTTGATGGATGTCACATTCCCATTGTCAAACCATTTGCAACAACCCCATAGCCTATTATAACAGGAAACAGTTGTACTCCATCATTCTCACCAGATTCTGTCAGTGAGCGCCGCTTTTGTCATGTCATGTAGGTCACCCTGGAAGTTGGCATGATGCAAGAGCATTTCGTTACACTGATGTAGCACGGCAACTGGAATTGAATCCTCAGGCTCTGGTACCAGAGGGAATGCACATCATTGCTGATTCAGCCTACCCTTTGTCACTACATCTGATGAAGCCCTACAGGGATAATGGGCACCTTACTGTTAGGCAAAGACGCTTTAACAGAAAGCTCAATGCAGCTCGTGTGGCCATTGCATGCATTTGGCATCTTAAAGACAAAGTTCAGGAGGCTCAAGTGTCTGCACATGAAAGAAGTGGCAAACATCAGTGCAGCAGTCACAACATGTTGCATTCTACACAACATTTGTTTAGATTCTGGTGACCGGGTTGATGAAGATGAGCAGGGTCTTCAACAGGACATTGAGGATCCACACCCACCACAGCCCAACAACCTTGATGCCATCCATTACACAGACATGATTTGTGCCCACCTTTAAGTATAAGGATATACACTTTAGTTTACAGTCATACCCCCTTTCCCCCCCCCCCCCCCTCTTTCCTTCACATGTTTTTGTGAGCTGGTGTGCAGCTCGGGTCAAATGCCAAGTTCAAAGTAGTAATACAATGTTTTAAAAGGCTTTAAGGAGGGTTGCAGCAAATGTGTAAGGGTCATTATAACAATTTAATGACTTTAACTTTTGAGACGGTTACCATACAGTTTTAACCATAAGGCATTTTGATTTGAAGTGCCTCTACATTATCAAGACTTCTGCTGTGCCTCCGAGTGGCAGCTCATGGTAAGTGGGTGGGAAGAACCCAGGCTAAATCAGCAGGGGATCGTGGGAGTATTTCACCACTGTGACCACTCATTTTCTGGTGTTTAAGTTTCTTTATGCATCAATAAGACAGCCACATAATATCATTTTACATCTTTATTTTTGGTGATTTTCTTTCAGCAACCCAATTATTTCTTTTGCTGCTTTCCTATTTGTTTCAGTTCGGTCAAGATTTGACCCATGCAGGTCACCATCTTCTTTTCATGTGACCTCCTTTCTTTTAGGCGTCTCCACCGTGTCACTTCTGGCCTCACCAGTGACTCCAACGCAGCCGTCCTTCTCTCAGCATGGGACCGGTATGTGTCATAGAATGATGTGGTGCCCTTTTTCTGTGCGGTACGTTTTGTAGTGGGGATGGCAGTTGAGGGACCAGGCTGGGGATCTTTGTTGTCAGATGGATGAATAACTTCTGAGGGAGTTTGACTGGGGAGGAGTGGAGATGGATTTTGACTGGGGAAGAGTGGTGTGGAAATAATGGTGCACTCTCCACCCCGGAGCCACCAAATATTTCATCAATTTGCTGTAAAAAAAGGACAGAGTTTTAGTTAACATCAAGACAGGCACAAATAGGTATTTTAACATTCCTTGCTGTGATAATCCCCCCCCCCTTCCAGAGTGTGCTGATGAAGCCCTATAGCTGTGGGTGGAAAAATACTGAGAAAGAATTATGGAAGACTGATAACATTTCAGAAAGTCCCACTGTAACATTTAAGATGTACATACAGAGCAGGCACTTACCAGGTAATATTCCCAGCTGATTTTGCCCTCTCCTGTTGCTCGTGATCGGTCCTTAGCCCTTTTGTAGGTGGTAAGCCTGTAACCAAGTTTCTTCCTCATCTTATCCAGTGTGAATGTGTATCCTCTTTCTGTGAAGGCATGTTCCAGTTTTATGTAAAAGGCTGTTTTGTTGTAGATATGTTGGTATTGTCTGGTCAGCTCCAGTAGCAACAATGTAGTTCTGTGTGTGAATTCTGTAAAAACATTGAAGTGTTGTTAAAAGCCATTAACATTATATTCTAATCCTTAGATTACAAACAAATTCACTGCACCTGTCTGGGATTCTGGCTGTCCGGATGGAAATGGATGGAAGCTGCCTGAAGAGGATGGCTGCTGTTGTAGGTTGGTTTCAGGAGTAGGGCTCGGTGTGACAGTTGCTGGCTGTGTATGGACCGGAGTGTGGGTGGGGTGGGGGGGGACTATAGGCTGGGGAGTAGGAGTAGAAGTAGGGCCCTGGGTGAATAGAGGTTGAGGAGTGGGGAAGACAGGTGGTTGGGTCACAACCCTTGCCATTTTTGGGTTTACTGCAGAGAAAGAGAGCCAGAACATTGAAAAGAATGGTCTACATGCATTTTAATATTCATGTTTGGCATAGTGAAAGGAGAATGTACCTTGATTGTTTTCTGCAGCTCTAACCTGCTCCAGTATGTCACTGGCATATCTGCTGTCTGAAAACAATAGATCTCAATCATTTCAATAATTGCCACCCACATGTATACTGGTATTAAGATAACTGACTTTTCTTTTTTTTTTTTACTCACCAGTTGTCAGTCTTTCAGCTGTTTCTCTGCTCACTCTTAGCATCACAGCACCTTGGCTGTCCCTCATGGTAACACAGATCTTGTTTGTGATCAAAACCAGGTTCTGCAGGTGCTTTTTACAACGACCTAATTGTCTGACAAGAAATCTCCACACACTTGCTCTATTGTGTGGGAACCCCATTGTAATTGCCAACAGGTTGTGCCTATCTGAGTAGTAATTGCATAGTGTTTTGACAGTTTTACTGATGTTGTTACTGCAATTGTCAAATAAACCAATACCGTTATTGAAACTGAACTTTGACTCTTAATTTGTTTTTTGCAGTTGTTACGTGATATGTAGCCACAAAATAATGGTTACACAAATTTCACAGTATTAATGATCTTAATACACACATAAGATGTGGTTTGTGTTTTTATGTTATTCTCACAAACCTAACAGATAGAAAAACAAACTTTGTATGAGTTAATTGATTATTGTGGTTAGTTTTAATGCCATCAAATTACTTTTTACAGTGGTCAAGATAATCCAATATTCTAACGTGTGGGATTCTTCAACTACAAATATCATTGACTATATATATATTATATTATATTATAGTGTGTGTGTGTGTGTGTGTGTGTGTGTGTGTGTGTGTGTGTGTGTGTTTTTCTGGCAATTGTATTTAGTTCCTTCTTATTTATTTCTGCATTGCAATGCATTTTGTAATGGCTCATTTTGATCAGTGCTGAATAATCTTTATCATGATCAACCACACAAGATGAAACCTCTTAATGCACAACATGAGACTTATAGCCTAGAAAAACACGAGTGGTGTTTGTTGTGAAAACCCTAGTCAAATGAGAGCCAATCAGCTCTTTTGATTTAGTGAGAGGCCGGCGTTTCCCAGCATGCACTGGGTCCGCCTGGCTCTTGCAGTCGGTGGAGAGCAACTGCGGCGCCTGGCTCTAAAACCTGCGGCCGCCTTGATCTCGTGAGGTTATCGTTGCCCACGTGTGCATGACGTCAGAGCAAGTCGGGATCAAGTCGGACACAAATCTAACCGGCATGCACTGGGCGGCGATCGCCGGTGATCGATTCTGCACAGACCTGGCTCATCTCCAACGAGCCTATTACCTCCCGTTAGCATTACATTGACTGCCATTCATTTTGACGTCACTTTGACAGAGAATAACTTTACATCTGAAGTGTTTAAAGACTCTATTTGTCCGTTGTTTATTTCTAAAGAAACACGACAATGTATAAAAGGCTCCATTACCTTGTAGCTCACGTTATGGCTCCGTAGCAGATGTTTTTATAAAAATAGGCTAACGATTGTGTCATAACCACGGGACTTACTGTCTCATAGTAGAGGAATTACCGTATAGTACAGGAGAAGCTCTCAGGCAGTTTTGACTTCCATTAGCTGTTTAAGTTTAATTACTAATGTTAACTATCATGTTAGTGATCAATAATTAGCCTGTGCCTATGTTATCTCCTTACATATACCTACGCTCTCCGTCTCTGCTAGATTGGGAATGATTGAGATTTCTCTTGGCACAGCTACCAGAAGACTTCCAACTTTCAGACAGGTTGCTCACGTCACATCTACGTAGTCAAGCTTAGTTGGAGGCTGCTCAGTAACGCTCAGCCATCACCGGAAAAGTGCTTCTAATATCCTTCACTGGTCTCCGTCATGGATGTATTAAGAGATACATCCAGAGCAATAATAATGTAACAATAACAAACCAGTTCAGTGAGCACCTGTTTACACACATCGTCACGGTTTATTACAGCAGTCTGTTGTAAGACCATACAGCATCCTGTCTTCCATAATTTAAAACAAACAATACATATGATTATTTGCATCAATTCCTTGTAACAGGCTTTTCCCGGTGTTCAGCTGAAATCTGTGACCCATCAGAATGTGTGACTGTAGAGATGTCTACCTGCCCGGACCGGGCATTAATAAAAAAGTTCAAAATAGTGACTTTAAAACGTATTTATTATTATCATCTGATCCATTTGTCCCTAAAACTAAATCTAACTAAAAGCAAAGAGAAATGGTGAAACCAGATCACATGGGCCGGCATTTAGGCCTCCAGAAACAGGTTCCAGCTCCAATTTCAATAACACTGCAAAAAATATCAGTAATAAAATTCAGCTGTTCAGTTTAGTGACTCATGAGTCTAGAATCATTTATTTTCCTGAACTGCGAGTGACTTAATGGGTAGCAGAACGAGATGTGTGTTTTCTTTCATACAAATCAGCTTACAAATAACCTCAGTAAATAATTTGAGGGCAGAACCTGTAGCCTCCAGGTAAGTAAAAAAGAAAAAACCCGGCCAAATCGGAGTATTATTTCGAGGAAAATTATTTAAAAAAAAAAAACTGAAGTGGGAGAAAAGGAATGGAAATTCTTCACTCCTCTGACATCTCTAAAATAAATAAATCACTCTTTCAAATGTCTGGTGAATGTGATATTTTCCACAGTGGAGAGCAGGAAGGCTTGGCTTGTTAAGAAGTGAAAGTAAAAGTAAAAACCTAAGAAAAGCGCTGACGCACTGCCTCACCAGGCTTTTGTTGAAGACTTTATCTTTAATTCAGAATCAGCCCTCCGTTTCATCTTCATCTCTTGTGTTTTCAGAGGATCAGAAGATGATGCACAGTCTGAAGCCCTGCGAGCAGCACCCTGGAGGAGGCTTCTGCTTTGAGAACAGCCGCAGGTACACACACTGAGTAATGGCGGAAATACTATCAGTACAATTTAACAAACAGGTTGGATACTGGAGTGTTTGAACTTTCTACTTTTCCTCCTTTTATATGCCTGTTATTTTATAGAACATTGATTTTAAGATCCCACATTGTGCATGATTTTTAAATTATAAAGCAGGTTGACCCTGCAAAAGTATCAAAACGCTCAATCTACAAAGATGAAGTAAAAAGGACGTATATATATATATATATATATATATATATATATATATATACCATCATATATATCATCAGATACGCAGGTATACCCACTAAGAAATCTCCAGGATTTCCATATACCCACCTAAAAATGTGCTATGATACACAACATATATTTGTGACAGAACTTTTACTTCAGATATTTGTATTCACAAGTACGGGGTCGAGTAATGTGACAGCAAACTAAACGAACACTACAGAACATGCAGAGAGACCTAGGTCCCTGATGTGAAAGCCCCCTTACTGCTTTATATTCCATTATATATTTCATATATTTTGAATGTCATCTGTGTTTTCCTTCTCATAGGATAAGTAAAGGTATTCCCACCGTTAATTGGTGCATACAAGTGTATCAGAATGCAGGAAATGGAAGTCTTTGACGCTCAAAATAACCCTGGGGGAGGACACCCAGACCCCACACCACCCAGACCCCACACTTTGATATGCCCCCCCCCCACAAAGGCCCATTCTGAGCCAGGAAAAAAATATTTATATATATATACACACATACTGTATATGTGGTACAGTATACCCACTACAATAGACTACACCACTGTATGTCATTACATTTATCAGAGAAAATGTTTTTCCATACAAACATATGATAATCTCGTGAAATATAACACATTAATGTTGACTTAAGGTGCAGCCCGTAATCATCTGATTATATAAATGACAGTTTCAATATAGATTAGAGCTGCAAAGATTAATTGATTAATGTCAACTATTAAATTAATTGCCAACTATTTTGATAATCAGTGAATCAGTTTGAATCATTTTGAAAACAAATCAAACTTCTCTGATCCCAGCTTGTTAAATGTGAATATCTTCTAGTTTCTTCTCTCCCCTGGGACAGTAAACTGAATATCTTTGAGGTGTGGACTAAACAAGATATTTGAGGACGTCATCTTGGACTTTGGGAAACACTGATCCACATTTTAGAGACCAAACAACTAATCCATTAATCGAGAATTAATCGACAATGAAAAATAATCGTTAGTTGCAGGCCTATATATAGAATTAAAACAATTTTTTGTTTAAATGAAGCACATTGAAAATAAACTGTTGTTACAAATATTACTCATGTGAAAATCTAACAGTAATAATTCTGATTTATGTGTTGTCTAATCCAAAGTTTTTAAATTAAAAAGTCATTCAAGCACTCAAATCTGGTCTGACTTTCTTCTGTGCACATATAGCAGTTATTCCTCGGGGTATTGTGTCACTGTAATGTACCCTTAACATTTCTATACATCCCTTATTGAGCAGAATACTTATGTTCATGACAGGTAAGGTTGGGCATCGTTTTGATTTTAACAATTATCATTCCAATTCTTTGTTTCGATTCCGGTTCTTATCGATTCTCAATTCCGATTCTTTGAGGATGGGAGTTGAAACGGGTCACATGCTTATTTCACAGATAAGAGGAAAAAGTTATTTAGTTTCAGTGGTGATTTAAAGTTTTACCCGGCTTCTTCAACGTAAAATAAAACTACACTAGAGCGCCGCTTACTGTGCCCCGTGGCTGCAACACAAGCGCCTGGAAGTACGCCGGCCGCTACGGAAACTTGCGCAACATTTTCCAGACGATTCCAATCAAAAAACGATTCTATTGGAATCTTAATTTTTTTTAAACAATTCCAAGTTGCAACAGGTTCTCGATGCCAAATCCTAATAATAGGACATAGTGAATCAACACTAATATGAATCGTCTTTCTTTCTGTCTGTCTGCCTGTCTGTCTGTCTGTTTAATGCGCGTTCATCATTTCCAGGAATGCAGTGTTGGAGTCCAGTTTGTCAGAGTTTGGCTACAAAGCTCCCAGTGCAAGAAAGACAGGGACCACTATTGCTGGGATTGTTTACAAGGTGAGGATCTGCCTACAGTGTTTTCACTGAGAGAAATATAAAGACTGACTGAAATCTGGCGCATAAAGGAACACTGGTATTCTTTTTAAAATACATGTTATTTAATAGAACATTGCTTTAAAGGTCCCATATTGTAAAAATTGAGAATTTCATGTATTTTTTTTAAAATTATAAAGCAGGTCGAGATGGGTGCCTGAGTAGCTCACCTGTTAGAGTGTGCCCCCCATGTACAGAGGATCAGTCCTTGCTGCAGCAGCCGCAAGCTCAGTTCCGACCTGCGGCCCTTTGCTGCATGTCATTCCCCCTCTCTCTCCCCTTTCAGGTTTAAGCTGTCCAATCAAATCATTTAAAAAATAAATGAATAAGCAGGTCGATGCCCTATATAAACACTGTAACGTTATCAAATTGCTCAATCTACAGAGAGATGCACACAGCCATTCAGAAATTCAGGAACGGTGCCTTTAAACGAGCCGTCAGGAGTTCTGTACGGTTGTGATGTCACAACTATAATATGTATAGGTAGAAAGGGCCTCTACAATGCTGTTACAGTCATTTCCCGGCTGCAGTGACAGTGCAGAGACTCAGAGATCGCAGATGTGGAAGACCCATAAATGCTGGCCAATCAGAGCAGACTGGGCTTTTTCAGAAGAGGGGCTTAAAGAGACAGGCGCTTAAACAGAGGGTGAATAAAGGTATATTCACACCGACAGTGTGAGAAATATGTTTATTGAACACTGAAACATGTACACGATATGTACCTTTAAATGAATATCTGTACTTAACAAGGTAGCTACTCTAGAGTCCTGGGGCCTGTTGCACAAAAGTAGAATGAAGAAATCCAGGATAACTGAAAAAGCGCAGCTTGACTTAGTGTGGTCCGCTCATCGCGGCTTAATCGGTTGCACGTTTGCCGAGCCAGGATGAGAAGGTGAAGCTATGTCAAGCCAGGTGTAGATAGCTGGGATAAGTGCACGTTCACAGCTTTCTTAAATAGACCACGGTATCGATCACAGATTTACTGATGCAGAAATGGAGAAGACGCGTGCGGCATATCTTTAACCCGCTGAGCAGCAGCTGTTAATGGAAAATTACGAGGAGGTGAAACATATAGGCTAGGCTAATATGCAAAAAGGAGAGAAAAAGCCCAAAAGACAATAGTGGACCGACTGAATGCGTAAGGATTTAAAAAGATCTACTTAGGGTCTACTAGTCACTCCACAAAGTTTTACAAAGTTTTAATTGCTTTTAATATGCTTGTTGTATGTGTTGGTTTTATTGCTTATCTGTTTTAATGTGCTAAATGTGCTGGTTTTACTGTAAAGTGTCTTTGAGTAGCCTGTAAAGCACTATATAAATAAAATGTTTTATTATTTAGCCTACTCTGCCTTAAAAGTGAGCAGAGGGAATTCATGTTCCTCGGTAAATTTACTCTAAGGACTAGGCTTAATTTCTAACCATTATTCATAATGAGAGAATATGTTTTACAACCATATCCACAAATCTCTATAAGCTATAATTCTAAATATCTATCTACAATTAATGTTCATACAGAACAAACATGACTGGACAAAAACTAGAAAAAGACCTAAGTGACTTCAATACACACTGTAAGCATATCTGTAAAACAATATAGCCTATTATTACTGTTTTTTTTCTCACTCCCAAGCTCCAAGATGCGTGACAGCGCCAAAATAAAAAGATTAAGAAGGTTTGTGGCATTCCAACACATTCTCACTCCCATCTCGTAAAATACGGACGTTTGGTCAGGTGCCACTGTCGTCGTTATTGACGCTAAAAGTCTCCTTTAGAGTCCGCTGCACGGTGTGGGAGGATCCCCCTGCCTCCCCCGCCTCTCCATGTTGCACGGGGCAAATTCACGGGGAGAGCAGCGGAGGAAAAGCCCATTTCCTCCGCATTGTCCCACTTTATCTCCGGTGCCAGTGCAACCGTTTCTTACCATCCAAACAACTGCAATAGTAGGATTTAAATCAAACTTGTGACAGCAGTAGTGACAAGTAATGCATGTTAATACAAAATAAAGCAGAAAACATTCAGAAGACAACGGAATAACTCGGATCAGAGCGACAGCTGATTTAACACATCAGACTCCAGGATTAATCTTAGCCTGGCTGTTAGCCTGGCTGTTAGCCTGGCTGTTAGCCTGGCTGTTAGCCTGGCTGTTAGCCTGGCTGTTAGCCTGGCTGTTAGCCTGGCTGTTAGCCTGGCTGTTAGCCTGGCTGTTAGCCTGGCTGTTAGCCTGGCTGTTAGCCTGGCTGTTAGCCTGGCTGTTAGCCTGGCTGTTAGCCTGGCTGTTAGCCTGCTCTGGAGCAGGCTAGCTGCAAAGAATAAATCTCCATGGTTACTTGGCTGGGTTTAATTCAACCTGCTTTTGTGCAACCAAATCAAAGCTAAATTCATCCAGGATAACTTGAATATCCCGGCTTAATCCCTTATCCTGGTTTTGTGCAACAGGCCCCAGGTTGGTACATGTGTTTGTAATGAAGCTGGAAGCTGTTTTAATGTTAAGGAAGTCTTGGTGAGTATTTCCTGTCCTTGTCTGTCAGGATGGAGTGGTCCTGGGAGCAGACACCAGGGCTACAGACGACATGGTGGTGGCTGACAAAAACTGCATGAAGATTCACTACATCGCTCCCAAGATCTAGTGAGTTTGCTGATCATTTCCACAGCCACACAGTGAGAATGCCTTTTTTGTCATTGCATGTCCACATACAATGAAATCTACCTGTCTTTCATAAAAGACACCGTCACTCATTCACTCACTCACATTCCGATACAAAAATGATCCAATGATCTTTGTGTGCTGTGTTCACCACCCTCTGCTGCCTGTGTCCTCACTCAAATGTCCAGTCTAACTGTTTAACAGTATTTCATAGTAATCCTTTTTGTATTAGTATGACTTTTATTTGTTATTATTTGGTATTGGTCGGTAAAGTTTGTATTACATATAGTGATTGATTGCTTTGTTGCCAACTTTTTACTGTATCTCGCATTCCTTTTCACGTTTCAAATAAAGAATATGGATTGAATACATACAAAACTACAAATTCTCTCCATCAGCTTCCTGCCACCTTTAGCATTGTGTTTAAAATTTTACTTTTGAAATGCAAGGCTTTATGTGGTCAGTCATCTCTGTAATTTGAGGAGTTGTGTAATCTGACCTCTTTGAGGAGCCTTAAGTCTTCATTTGTGAGACTGCTGGCTGTATGAAGATTAACGCTGACCTAGTCTCGCATGGCCAGACCTTCCTCCACAGCACTGCAGAAGAAGGTCTAGCTAGTCCACACAACATTCCGGGATGGGAGAAAAACATGCTCTGGTTTATTGGCATTTCTTTAAACCAATCACAATCGTCTTGGGCGGTGCTAAGCGCCGGACGACGCCACGGTGCTGCTGCAAAATAGTCTCGTGAAGGAACTTGTTTTGGTGGAACATGTGTACGTTCAAAAGTTGTTTTAGTCATTCAACAGAAAACTCAGATTGGACAGATAGTCTAGCTAACTGTCTGGATTTACCCTGCAGAGATCTGAGGAGCAGTTAACCATAGTCCTCACAAATCACAAAGAAAGCAGAAGGTGATGGACATCCGACCGAAATGAGGAACATCTGCCAGAAGATCTGCGGGATGTCCCTCACCTTCAAATGCAAATGAACCAGAGCACGTTTTTCTCCAATCCTGGAACGTTGGGTGTCTGGCGATGCAAGACTAAGGCTGATCTGACCTGTCCAATACTTTATTGATTCAGACATTGTACAGCAAAATTTGGAATTGTTACAGCTCTAATGGTGCGTGTTCTGTAGCTGCTGTGGGGCCGGCGTGGCTGCAGACGCAGAGATAACCACCCAGATCATGGCGTCTAATGTGGAACTGCACATGCTCAACACTGGGCGACCCCCACTCATCGCCATGGTAACCCGGCAGCTGAAACAGATGCTGTTCAGGTGAGGGCAACTGAGATATAAAAGACACAAAACACAAATCACTGATGGTCAGATGTTACGGTACAGGTCCAGGCAGACTTGTTCCTTATTCCCATGGGTGATTCCAGGATTTTTAAAGTAGGGGGTATCAGAATACAGCATAGAAAATCTGCATAGAAATATAGGAACTATTGGATAGGATAGAACAACACAAAGTCATTCTGCTAAATAAAACATCACATTCATTATTCATTTAACTTGTTTTCATTCAAACTAATTGTATATCCCAATACAATACACATTTTCTGTAGGCCTGAACAATTCCAGTGCTGGTTCCATGATATCAGAATTTTGGATAGTCATCATGAAACATGAATTGGTCATGTGACAAGGGCTGGGGAGCTTGGCAGAACAGTAGCCAAGTGACAGTACTCTGATCCAATGGAAATCACAGTTGTCAGATTGACAACACTCTAGTCCATTGGATTGGGGGGAAGGGGTGAAGGGGTGGACGGGTGTGTGTGTGTGTGTGTGTGTGTGTGTGTGTGTGTGTGTGTGTGTGTGTGTGTGTGTGTGAGGTTGGAGATATAATCCCTCCACCTAGTCCTGGGTCTTCCCCGAGGCCTCCTCCCAGCTGGACGTGCCTGGAACACCTCCCTAGGGAGGCGCCCAGGGGGCATCCTTACCAGATGCCCGAACCACCTCAACTGGCTCCTTTCAATGCAAAGGAGCAGCGGCTCTACTCTGAGCTCCTCACGGATGACTGAGCTTCTCACCCTATCTCTAAGGGAGACGCCAGCCACCTCCTGAGGCAACCCATTTCGGCCGCTTGTACCCTGGATCTTGTTCTTTCGGTCATGACCCAGCCTTCATGACCATAGGTGAGGGTAGGAAGGAAAACTGACCGGTAGATTGAGAGCTTTGCCTTCTGGCTCAGCTCTCTTTTCGTCACAACGGTGCGATAAATTGAATGCAATACCGCACCCGCTGCGCAGATTCTCCGGCCAATCTCCCGCTCCATTGTCCCCTCACTCGCGAACAAGACCCCAAGGTACTTGAACTCCTTCACTTGGGGTAAGGACTCATTCCCTACCTGGAGAAGGCACTCCAACGGTTTCCTGCTGAGAACCATGGCCTCCGATTTAGAGGTGCTGATCCTCATCCCAGCCGCTTCACACTCGGCTGCGAACCGATCCAGTGAGTGCTGAAGGTCACAGGCCGATGATGCCATCAGGACCACATCATCTGCAAAAAGCAGCGATGAGATCCCCAGCCCACCGAACTGCAACCCCCCTCCACCCCGACTACGCCTCGATATCCTGTCCATAAATACTACAAACAGAATTGGTGACAAAGCGCAGCCCTGGCGGAGGCCAACTTTCACTTGAAACGAGTCCGACTTACTGCCGAGAACCCGGACATAGCTCTCGCTTTGGTCGTACAGAGATTGGATGGCCCTGAGAAGGGACCCCCTCACCCCATACTCCCCCAGCACCTCCCACAGTATCTCCCGGGGTACCCGGTCATACGCCTTCTCCAGATCCACAAAGCACATGTAGACCGGTTGGGCATACTCCCAGGCTCCCTCCAGGATCCTTGCGAGAGTAAAGAGCTGGTCCGTTGTTCCACGACCAGGAAGGAATCCGCATTGTTCCTCTTCAACCTGAGGTTTGACTATCGACCGAACCTTCCTTTCCAGCACCTTGGAGTAGACTTTACCGGGGAGGCTGAGAAGTGTGATACCCCTGTAATTGGCACACACCCTCTGGTCCCCCTTTTTGAAAAGGGGAACCACCACCCCGGTCTGCCACTCCTTAGGCACCGTCCCAGACTTCCACGCAATGTTGAAGAGGCGTGTCAACCAAGACAACCTCTCCACACCCAGAGCTTTAAGCATTTCCGGACGGATCTCATCAATCCCTGGGGCTTTGCCACTGTGGAGTTGTTTAACCACCTCAGCAACTTCCACCAGGGAAATTGACGACAATCCCCCATCATCCTCCAGCTCTGCCTCTACCATAGAGGGCGTATTAGTCGGATTTAGGAGTTCCTCAAAGTGCTCCTTCCACCGCCCTATTACCTCCTCAGTTGAGGTCAACAGCGTCCCATCCTTACTGTACACAGCTTGGATGGTTCCCCGCTTCCCCCTCCTGAGGTGGCGAACGGTTTTCCAGAAGCACCTTGGTGCCGACCGAAAGTCCTTCTCCATGTCTTCTCCGAACTTCTCCCACACCCGCTGCTTTGCCTCTTTCACGGCAGAGGCTGCAGCCCTTCGGGCCCTTCGGTACCTTGCAACTGCCTCCGGAGCCCTCCGGGATAACATATCCCGGAAAGACTCCTTCTTCAGTCGGACGGCTTCCCTGACCACCGGTGTCCACCACGGTGTTCGTGGGTTACCGCCCCTTGAGGCACCTAAGACCCTAAGACCACAGCTCTTCGCCGCAGCTTCAGCAATGGAAACTTTGAACATTGTCCACTCGGGTTCAATGCCCCCAGCCTCCACAGGGATGCACGAAAAGCTCCGCCGGAGGTGTGAGTTGAAAGTCTGTCGGACAGGGGCCTCCTCCAGACGTTCCCAATTTACCCGCACTACCCGTTTGGGCTTACCAGGTCTGTCCCCCACCCCCTGACCCAACTCACCACCAGATGGTGATCGGTTGACAGCTCCGCCCCTCTCTTCACCCGAGTGTCCAAAACATACGGCCTCAGATCAGATGAAACGATTATAAAATCGATCATTGACCTTTGGCCTAGGGTGCTCTGGTACCAGGTACACTTATGAGCATCCCTATGTTCGAACATGGTGTTCGTTATAGACAATCCATGACTAGCACAGAAGTCCAACAACAAACAACCACTCTGGTTTAGATCAGGGAGGCCGTTCCTCCCAATCACGCCTCTCCATGTGTCTCCATCATTGCCCACGTGCGCGTTGAAGTCCCCCAGCAGAACGATGGAGTCTCCCACTGGAGCCCCATACAGGACTCTATTCAAGGTCTCCAAGAAGGCCGAATACTCCGAACCCTTGTTTGGTGCATATGCACAAACAAGAGTCAGAGTTTTCCCCCCCACCAGCCGCAGGCGTAGGGAGGCGACCCTCTCGTCCACCGGGGTAAACTCCAACATAGCGGCGCTCAACCGGGGGCTTGTGAGTATCCCCACACCCGCCCCGCGCCTCACACCCTGGGCAACTCCGGAGAAGAAAAGAGTCCAACCCCTATCCAGGAGTACGGTTCCAGAACCGAGACTGTGCGTAGAGGTAAGCCCCACCAGATCTAACCGGTAGCGCTCCACCTCCCGCACCAGTTCCGGCTCCTTCCCCCACAGAGAGGTGACATTCCACGTCCCCAGAGCCAGTGTCTGCTGCCCGGGTCTGGTCCGTCGAGGCCCCTGACCTTCACTGCCACCCGTGTGGCAATGCACCCGACCCCAGCGGTTCCTCCCACAGGTGGTGGGCCCATGGGCTGGAGAGATGGATAGCTTTTTCGGGCTGTGCCCGACCGGGCTCCGTGGCAAACCCGGCCACCAGACGCTCGCCAACGAGCCCTCCGTCTGGGCCTGGCTCCAGACGGGGGCCCCGGGCTTCCTCCGGGCAGGGTCACTCCATCCCTTCCTCGATTTCTCATAGGGTTTTTGAACACTATTAGCTTTTTTTAAAATGTCTTAATATTCAGGACTCTGGCTAATATTTGCAGTCTACTTGCATTTTCTTTACATTTTTCGCTACACTTTCTATTACTGGAAGCATTTGTTGTGGTAAATGGTGTGCAAAAAAAAAAAAACATTTTAAACTGCGCTGATCCTTATTTGTGGTTATTTCTTTGTCCTTTTTTCTTCACTGCGACTGTCTTGGCTCCTGTAAAATGTATTTTTGTTCTCTTAAATTTGCAATTAAGCAATGGAATCAGTCTTTTACTCTCACTCTCTTTTCTTCATCCTCACTTTTACTGACTGGCCCGTGCCCCCCTTCTGGCCCCGCCCCTGCTTATTCCTCCCATTGAAATAGTGAAAGACGCATGTTGTGCTGGTATGTGTTTCAGGTACCAGGGTCATATCGGTTCATCCCTAATCGTTGGAGGAGTCGACGTGACTGGAGCTCACCTGTACAGCGTTTACCCACATGGCTCCTACGACAAACTGCCTTTCGTCACCATGGGTACGTATTTAATGTATTGTATACTTCTGTTAGGCCTGTAATAATTCAATGTTTTATGACAATAAGGAGGCGTGGTTTACTTCATAGGCTGTGTTACTACATGATCTGGGTCACATGACCAAAAGACCAATCCTGGGATTCATTCAAAAACCCTTCAAAAATGTATTTTTTATTTTTTTTTATTTGACTGAAAGGAACTATTTTATTGTTACTCGCAATTATTTCTGAGACATTTAATTGTACAGCAACATTTGGAAATGTTACAGGTGGCACTAACTTCTGTATGTGGTGAACAGGCTGCGCAGATGTCTGTGAGATTTGTTATTTCAATCAGAAAAATACAGAATGAATGAATGAATGAATGAATACAGTTTCACTCAGAACCAGGCTTTAAAAAAATAGACCAATCATCGAACAAAACTTAAAAACCTGAAAAAAGCGAAATAAAAAAAACATGGTTTCTAATGTTTGATTCTGGTTTCAGGCTCTGGAGCTTCAGCTGCTATCTCTGTATTTGAGGACAGATTCAAACCAAACATGGAGGTGAGACTGTCTGCTTTCCTTTCTTTGCAGATGTAATCAAATGGGATGTTGGCAGGGTGCGTGGGATTTCCCCCTTTCTGATCTACATATTCCTGCCTCTGCTGAATTATTTTTTTATCCCCAGCAGGGATAAGATGTATGCCCCCTGTTACGACCTGATGTCTAGGGGTAAATTGGACGATACATAATGTGTGCCCCCCCGACTCTTCCCACTCCCAAACATGGCCAGGACAAAGAATTGCAAAGTAACAGTCTATTTATTTCAGAGATGAGGCCCCAACACAACAAACAAAACAATTCTAAAGACAAACTAAACTTACCTAAGCCAAAACAAAATGTAAAGAAAAGACAAAGCTCTAACCTAAGCTTCTAATAGCAAAACAGGAGAAAAAGGGAACAAACAAAAAGGACTTCTCACTCCTATCAGACTGCTACTAGCAATATAAGACAAAGAAAGATGTATTCACAGATAAAACAAAATGGTTGAGGGATAACAAATCCAAGAACTCAAAAACAACCATTTTGTTTGGAGGCTGTTACCACTACTCACAACAACTCGAAACACAAGACACAGGTTTACACAGGTACATGTTTGGAATGGCAGAGTGAAGAAAAAGGGGCAGAGTTCCTGTCCAATGAGGCTTAAAATGGCTGCTGTCCTCCAGGCGACCAATCAGGAGACAGCAATCAGCTGTGCTGGACCAATCCGGTGTTCACACCTGTTCTTCATTACCTGTGTACACTCAGGAGAACAACTGATAGAGCAGAGCAAAACAAACCACAAAACATGACCCCAGGGTCATAACACCCCCTTCAAAGTGATCAATGCTACTTCACCAATTATAGATCATTATGTACTTAAAATAATAGTATTTTCAACTAACTAAAGCGATGTAGCGTGAAAAGTCTATAGTGCCATAGAACAATGTTGTATTTAGCCTCTACAGAGATCATGGAGGCCGGCTACCAGCAGCAGTTGTTTCCACATTGTATGCGTCTAGTATAATTCACATTTAAAACGTGAATTATACTAGACGCATCCAAGGTAGCGCGCGCCATCGTGACGTCAAAATGACGTAATATCCTGCCGGCGCATCCGATTTATGGCGCCCAGCTGTCACGCACGGCTCTTTTTTTTTTCAGCGGCGCGTGACAAAGCGGAAACGGGAGGCCTGAACAGGTTTGCAGACAACCGCATGCCAGTGACTGCAAGTGACTGCAAGTCTCTCTTGTAATCTTACTGGGTTAAGATGAGTTCTTTTATGGTGAATGAAAGGCTTGATCCGACGAAGGATCAAGGGTATATATATATATATATATATATATATATATATATATATATATATATATATATATGTTACATACCACCTCCATAGGTTTGGTTTTACAAAAGACTAACGATACACATAACAAACACAAGAATACTCATTCAGTGTTAACCTACATTTTATGTTTTACTGCACATGAATAATATCCTCTCTTTGGGGATAAAGGTGGGGTGAAAAATGTATGAAACTATTTGCCATAGTTAGGGGGGCCAGAGGGGGGTCGAGGATTAATATTACGGGGGCAATGGCCACCTTTGCCCTCCCACCTAGAACAGCCACTGATAGGAAAGATAAGTTGAAGGCAGAATTGCAAACAAACCACTGCATTCCAAGAGGTTTGTGAACAAAAGTCAGTTGTTAGGTCATTTTTTTCCTGTCCTCCAATACAGCCACCAGAGGATGGATTGCATCTCTAGTTATTCAGTTATTCAGTGTTCAGTACCTACTCAATCCTGTCCTTTTTTCGGTCTCTAATACAGTGTGTTCCAAAATATTATGCAAATTGTATTTTACACTGATTTTCCTAAATAGACAAAGCAAATGACAGTCAGTATAATTTTCAAGTCACCAACAGTTAGGGTGTAAGTCAAATTTCATTGAACAAACCATCCAATGAAAACAGTATTTTTTTCAAAAATAAAAAACTCAAAATGCACTGTTCCAAATTATTATGCACAACAGTTTCAGAACAGTTTATAGGTTGTAAAGATCTGAAAATGGTCATTTGCTGAATTTGCAGCATTAGGGCATATTTACTGTAATCAAAAGCTATTTCAATCAAACACATCTTAACAGGGCCAGTTACATGAAGAGATCTGTGGCTGATTCCGAGCACACACGGGTTCGTGCAGATAAAGGCATATTAAGGAAGTTTCTGCCAGACAAATTCATCAGATTAAGAGAGCAGCTGCTAAAATGCCGTTACAAAGCAGCAAACAGGTATCTGAAGCTGCTGGTCCTGCAAACCTCAAGGTGTAGGATCCTGCAGAGGATTGCAGTTGTGCATAAACCTACTATTCTTCACCCCTAACCAATGCTCATGAGCAGAAACGGTTGCAGTGGTCCCAGAAATACATGAAGACAAATTTTCAAACAAACAGTCTTGTTTATTGATGAGTGCGGTGCAACCCTGGATGGTCCAGATGGATTGAGTAGTGGATGGCCACCATGTCCCAATAGGCAGCAAGGAGGTGGCAGAGTCATGTTTTGGGCCGGAATCATGGGGAGAGAGCTGGTAGGCCCCTTTAGGGTCCCTGAAGGTGTGAAAATGACCTCGGCAAAGTATGTAGAGTTTCTGACTGACCACTTCCTTCCATGGTACAAAAAGAAGAACCGTGCCTTCTGTAGCAAAATCATCTTCATGCAGGACAATGCACCATCTCTTGCTGCAAAGAATACCTCTGTGTCATTGGCTGCTATGGGCAAAAAAGGACAGAAACTCATGGTGTGGCCCCCATCCCCCCCTGACCTCAACCCTATTGAGAACCTTTGGAGCATCCTCAAGCAAAAGATCTATGAGGGTGGGGGGCAGTTTGCATCAAAACAGCAGCTCTGGGAGGCTGTTCTGACATCCTGCAAAGAAATTCAAGCAGAAACTCTCCATAAACTCACAAGGTCAATGGATGCAAGAATTGTGAAGGTGATATCAAAGAAGGGGTCCTATGTTAACATGTAACTGGCCCTGTTAAGATGTGTTTGATTGAAATAGCTTTTGATTTCAGTAAATATGACCTCCTAATGCTGCAAATTCAGCAAATGACCATTTTTAGTTCTTTACAACCTATAAAATGCTTTGAAACTCTGTTGTGCATAATCATTTAAAACAGTGCATTTTGAGTTTATTTTTGTTTTTTAAATCCTGTTTTCATTGGGTAGTTTGTTCAATGAAATTTAACTGAGACCCTATATTATACTGACTGTCATTTACATCGACTATTTAGGAAAATCTGTGTATAATTTGGAACACACTGTAGTCTGCCCTAATAAAAAAAATGTCTTCCTTGTTTTTCTCTTCCTCCTCTCCCTTTCAGCTAGAAGAGGCGAAGCAGCTCGTCCAAGACGCCATCGCCGCAGGGATTTTCTGTGACCTGGGGTCAGGCAGCAACGTGGACCTGTGTGTTATCACCGAGGCTGGAGTGGAGTACCTGCGAGGCTACGACAAGCCCACCATGAAGGGCGAAAGGTGAGTCAACATTACATACCATTTATCAGCGGAACCAGTCATGTGCTCTTTTCCTCGATTATTGGTTTTATTGAGGTTCTTTGGCATCTTTGGAGTCAGGACAGTGAAAGTCTGGCATTGGAAATACAATTAGGCATTGAAAACAAGATCTTAACTAATAAAGGAAACATTAGACTTAAAACACTTGAAATGGAAAAGGTTGTGACAGTGAAAAATAAACCCAGGCATTAAAACATGTAGTCTATTTTTATTTTGTTTTGCATCCTGAGGGGTTTGGTTGCAATATATACAATTTGATAGGTATTTCTATTCTGTAAGCGATTTAATTGTTTTATTAAAATTTTCAGCTGATCCTTAGTGGAAGCCTTTATCACTTTTGTGTCTGTATTTATTACATTTGTCCTTACAGCTGTTTATCCAGGTGTGGCCTAATTTCTTCAATTACTTGGTCCTGTTTGGAGGGATCCAAATGATCCCGAATTTGGGCATAAAATTGATCCAGATTTTGACTTAAATTTTGAAATATCTGTATGCAGCATTTTGTTCAGATCAAAGTTGGGATTGGATTACCAAATTGGAATACAAATCTTCAGGAATCATTCAGAAATAATTGGCTCTGCTTTGAAATACCCAATTTTCAGATCACCGGTCTGAAAGAAAACCGTCACTTAAAAGAGAAAAATCGGACTATTGTAAATCAGATAAACACATCTTTCCAAGGACAAAATATCAAAATAATATATCAAAAGATTTTTCTGTGAACCTTGTTTCAGTGCCAAAACAACTTTGTTTCCCATATAAGTGTTGATACTTAGACACACAAGAGTGTAGAACGTGTCGAACTGGATTTTACTGTACCTTTAAACTCTCCTACTTTATCACTATTAAAATTCCGACTAGGCCCTGCTAGATCTTTCAGAGTGCAGAGTAAACCGTACAGTACTTACAGTACAGAGAACTTTATGCAAAACAAATGAGACTTTCTATCTCTTGGCTGTGCTTTTTTTTCAGAGCGGGACAGTACAGGTATAAGCCTGGCACCACGGCTGTCCTGACAAAGACGGTGACCCCGCTCTCTTTGGATGTGGTCGATGAATCTGTTCAGATCATGGAGACTGAATAAAATACAAAGAAATGCCTCTGGTGTAATGAAACCTATTCATAGTAATACATCAGTGTACGAAATAAAAATGTACCATGTGGTGAATGGCTTTAGGTTGTCTCTACAGCATTATTGCCTGTTAAGGAAGTAGTTTTGTAATAAAAGCTTTTGCTTGTTAAATGATCAGTGCTAAGTCAATATTTTTAGATACAGAGTTTTTTTTTTAAGATAATTTTTGGGGCATTTTAGGCCTTTATTTGTAAAGGACAGCCTACAGAGAAAGGGAATGACATGCAGCAAAGGGCCGCAGGCCAAAGCCAAAGCCGCTGCGTCGAGGAGTAAACCTCCATATATGGGCGCCCGCTCCACCAGGTGAGCTAACCAGGTGCCCACTAAGACCATATTTTGAGGTAATTTCTCATTATTTTAAGATACTAAGTCAATATTTTGAGGTACTTTCTCATTATTTTGAGATACTTAGTCAATATTTTGAGAAAGTTTCTTATTTTGAGATATTAAGTCAATATTTTTAGGTCATTTCTCATTATTTAGAGATACTTAGTCAATATTTTGAGATACTAAGTCAATATGATGAGATACTTTATTATTTTAAGATACTTAGTCAATATTGAGGTAAATTGTCATTAATTTAACCCTTGTGTTATCTTCGTTTCAACCTTGAAAAATACACTTTTTTTTCTGACATTTGTGACGCCTTTTTTCACAATTTATTTTTGCTTTTTCCAACATTTTAAGTTTTTAAATTTTTCTTCTACACATTTTCAGCGCTTATTTCTACATCCAATATTTTCTGATATAAAACAAAAATTTAAAACGGGCCAATGTGACCCAAAGTCAACACAAGGGTTAAGATCATAAGTCAATATTTTGAGACAATCAAGGTCAAGCTAAACTTTATTATCCACAAGTTGGAAATTCATGTGGTCACCATTACACGCTCCATCGTTATACAGCCTACTGCATAACCTTAAAAACATAAATACAAAACATTAAAATAAAGAAAAACAAGACATGACAGACTTTTATCTGTCTTGTCCTTGAAGAAACATGACAAGCATGTATGAATAAATAAAATAGTTGAGTGCTGATATATACAGTATGCTCATAGTTAAAAATGCCTAAGAGTTTCTAAGTCTATTGTTGTGCAGTCTAATTGCTGTAAGCACAAAAGACTTGCTGTACCTTGTAGTCCTAATTTTCCTTTGCAGGACACTTGACCTGTAGCTTCTTAAGAAATTCTGATGAAGAGGATGGGTTGAATCATTTAGAATTTGTTCGGTCTTTTTTAAACTAAGGTCATTGTACAGTTGAGCTACGGATACCTGATCAACTCCAATGATCTTACTGGCTGTTTTGACTATTTGTTGCAGTTTCTTCTGGTCCTTAATATACATGTTACCAAAGGCAAAAATAAGGCCAAATGATAAGACACTCTGCAAGAGAGCTTTATAAAACATCTGAAGAATTCAGCTGTCTATTCTAAAATGATTGAGTTTTAATAAGGCATTATTTGGAGATACTAAGTAAATATTTTAAAGTTTGTCATTATTTTAAAATTCTAAGTCATTAATTTGATATACTAAGTCAATATTTTGAGATACTAAGTCAATATATTAAGATACTAGGTGAATATTCTGAGATACAAAGTCAATATTTTAAGATACTAAGCCAATATTTTAAAGTTTCTTATTATTTTTAGATTGTAAGTCAATATTTTGAGATACTAAGTCAATATATTAAGATACTAGGTGAATATTTTGAGATACAAAGTCAATATTTTAAGATACTAAGCCAATATTTCAAAGTTTCTTATTATTTTTAGATTGTAAGTCGATATTTTGAGATACTAAGTCAATATATTGCGATGCTAAGTCAATATTTCGAGATGATATAAGTCAATATTTTGAGACAGTCAATATATTGAGATACTATGTCAATATTTTGAGCTATTAAGTCAATATTTTAATGTTTCTCATTACTTTGATTTTCTTATTCAATATTCTGGGATACTACGTAATTATATTGAGATACTAAGTCAATAGATTAAGATACTAAATCAATATTTTAGAGTTTCTCATTTTGAGAGTCTTAAGTCATTTAGAGATATTAAGTCAATATTTTAAGAAACTAACAATATTTTAAAGTTTCATTACTTTGAGATTCTTAGTCAATATTCTGATATACTAAGTCAATATATTGAGATACTAAGTCAATATTTTAAGATACTTTCTCATTATTTTGAGATACGAACTCCTTATATTGAAATAAGTCCATATTTTAAGAAGGTTTCTCATTATTTTGACATACTAAGTGAATATTTTAAAAGATACTTTCTGGTGGGTTTAGCGCTAGCGACTCAGATCTGTTTCTGGTTAAACAGAAAGGCCCGCTGACTTTGAAAGCTGATTCACATACTACAGCTCCTTCCCTTCCCATTGATGCCCAGCCTGTCCATATCTACCCTGGATTTATGGAGAAAACCCAGCTCCAACCAAATCAAGATTGTGATAATTCTATTACTAAAGTGCCTGACTTTGCACTGGCCCCAAATGGCCAAATATGGCTCACTGCTGAATTTGAAAGCTGATTCACATACTACAGCTCCTCCCCTTCCCATTGATGCCCAGCATGTCCATATATACGAACGAAAAGAGAGCTGAGCCAGAACGCAAAGCTCTCAATCTACCGGTCAGTTTTCGTTCCTACCCTCACCTATGGTCATGAAGGCTGGGTCATGACCGAAAGAACAAGATCCAGGGTACAAGCGGCCGAAATAGGTTTCCTCAGGAGGGTGGCTGGCGTCTCCCTTAGAGATAGGGTGAGAAGCTCAGTCATCCGTGAGGAGCTCGGAGTAGAGCCGCTGCTGAATTTCCTGATGTCAATCAGTTTTGTTACTGCAGAACCAGCTGGTGGGTTTCGCCACTTTGTTGTGCATCACTCTGACTTTCCTTCTTCTGAACTACCACTTCAGGAAGTGCATCACTCTTCTTTCTCTTGGCCTGCGCTCTGGTCAGTGATGCCGAGAAAGATTTCCTTTGAGGTTTGTTTGGCCTTCCTTAGCATACGCTGTGATTTATTTGGCTGACTTCTGTGGCCACACTCCACAGGTTGCCGCAGGAACACTGGTCCATTCTGCCACATAGAATCTTCCTGGAGGTCTTCCGGGGTTATGACAGCAGCACTGTTCAGGCCTTCCGGGATCAACCACCAGTTTGACGGATGTGGATTTCTGGATCTCTCCAACTCTGTTCGCAAAGAAAGTTTGATATCCATAGCTGTCTCTCTGGATTACTCCCAATACAGTTTGACTGTCCAGCAGATGGAGCCATCATTCAATTTCTATTCAACTGTGCTTTTCAACATACTTTCTAAGTCGTGCTGCATAGATAGCACCGCAGATTTCAGCTTTCACTGCTTCTCCATTTTGGTCCAATGGTGTGAGCTTTGCTTTGGACTCAACCAACCTGACTTGGATGCCTTGCTCGGTCTCCTATCTGAAGTACACTACGGCTCCATAGGTCTTGTCACTTCCATCAGAGAATGTTATTCCCCAAGGTTTTCCAATCCAGTTGACTGGTGTGAGGCTTCTCTCAATTTTTCAGACAAAGATTTGTCCCAAGTGTCTCGGGTCAGAGTTTTTCCTCCAGCTTCCTGAAACGCCTTTCTGACAAGAATGGCGCCCTTTTGTTTGGCAGGTGTGACAAGGCCTATTTGGTCATACAGGCTAGCTACTTGGCTTAGCAGTTCTCTTCTTGTCAGTGGGTTTGGAGTTTTCCCTCTCACCTCTTCATCAAGGAGATTTTGGCCAACTCTCATTTCCTTTGAGGTACAGTTTATCCTCTTCAACAAGGTATCAAACTCCAAGGGCTTTATTGTCTCCTTCCCTTATTTGGTTTGGGAGAAGGAGTACTGTGGTTGACTCCGCTCCTTGTTCTCCTGGTACGATCTCCTGCCTCCCACTTTGGCCTGACCGGACCCAGGGCTTGAGGAAGAACCCGTCTGCCTTCAGGATCTCTTTTTGATGTTCTGGTCCAGCTTTTGCAAGTCATTATGGGAAGTCAGGATGTCATCGACATAGGCATCCTCTTCAAGGATCCTACGTTCCTCCTCCAGGTAAGCGAACATGGGCTGCTTGCTGTCTCTCTCATGGCCAGTTGCGCAATGCACCCTGCTGGCCGATCGCCAATGTTAACTCTGGTGATGGCATACTCTTCAATCTCTCCCTCCTCAGTGTTTCTCCAAAAGGAATCTGTAGAGGTGCATCTCCAGGTCGTCTAACCACACCGAATTGTACATCTTTTTGATGTCACCAAGGGCAGCATGCACACCTCTCCTGAAACTGAGTAGTACTGCTCAGATGGGATTGAGGACATCAGGCCCTTTTAGCAGAAAGTCATTCATGCCGACTCCTTTAATGTATATTTTTAGGCTGCTTACGCATTCAGTCGGTGTACGATCGTCTGCCACACTTTCTCTCGCCGTTTCATTACAGCAGCTGTGTTTCTTTTTTACAAATAATGCGTTTCACGTTATACTTCTCTGTGTAAAGTATGCACAATACGTATTCTCCATTTTAGCATCAGTAAATCTGTGATTGACCTCGCGGTCTGTTAAAGAAAGCCGTTCATTGGGTCGACTATTTAAATTTTTTGTCAGATATGTAGGTGTTGTTTGAACTTGGGTATGTAAGTTATCAGTTGAAAAAAAAGAGTTGCCTTTCGAGTCTTCTTTCACGGCAAAGTTAAAGCATGGACACAATAAATTAATTATACACCGTAGATAAGTGATGTAGCCTATTCAAATTTCAACTAAAATATAACACGTGTTGTCGCAAACAAGGAAGCACTAGTGCCACCGGTGGAGGGAGTACCTGTCAACGGCTTGTGAATTCTGAATTTGGAATTTCACTCTTCTCAAATTGAAATGAAAAGTACTTTTCAAAAGTCAAACGTTTAGCTCCGCCCACATTAAGCCCAACCCCGATCTGCGTACTGCAGTCAGGTGCAATTGGTTCATTGGCTGGTCAATTCCCATGATGCAAGGCGGTAAAGAGTTGTGTTAAAATTTGCTGAAAAGTTTGCAGTTTGTTCGAAATACAAATGTAACTTTATGAATTCTGTTTATTAAACGTGTCTGCTTAGAATGTAGTGTTTTGTTGCCTGGTAATTGTCATTGTTGTGCTGGTTTACATTTGTAACCATGAGTTAAGTGACTGTTACGTTTGATAAGAGCTGGAGTATGGCATCGTTGGACTTGGAGCAGTAATAGGCTTCCTTCAGCCAATAAGCTGTGGCGTGTCACTTCACTAGCGGCCCTTTTATGTCAAGTGATGCAAGATCAGCAGCTTTAGAGGGTGCCCTATTTCGCATGGGGCCCTGGGGTGGCCGCACCCAAACACCCACGCTATCTCTGCTATAAATGTGGTTATGTTGTTTTAACTTGAAACTGTGAGTTGTAATAAAGCAGGAAAGTATGTCTGTTATACTAGGCAAGGAAGGCTTCTTGCATTATTAAAGAAAATAAATTATTTGTTTTAACTTAAAGAATGAAGGTAAACCAAGTAATAAAAAGTGAAATCAACTGAAAGAACAACTTTAACAAAACTAGAACACTGTAGTTACATCAACCTCATTAACTTTAATTAAAGTTGAAACAAAGGCAGTCTTCAAGTTGAGTGAACTTCGATTTTCAAGGCAGCAGCTGAACTTGCATTTCCAAGTTAAACTACCTTGAATTTTCTTACAGTGTACCAATCCCATGCATGACATATCTTAATTTTATTAAGGTCAAATAAAAACTGGTAAATGTAAGGTAGCAAGCACAATAAATGACAATATGAAAAAAAAAAAAATATATATATATATATATATATATATATATATATTTATATATTAAAGAAATACAAAATGTGAATGTAATTTCAACAGCAGCACAACCTTACTGCATAATAGATGTCTTATCTGATGCCATCACTAGGCTGATTTAAGAATTGAATTTAGGCTGTTATATTTAACAGTGACTTCATTCAGGTGTGAGGATGGTGGATCAGGAAAGACAGGGGAAGGCAACAGGTAGGTCTAACATTAGGTGGAAGTGTAGGGGGAGCCACTTGATACCAACAGATTCATTTCTTATTATTAATATGGAAAAACTAATGAAAAATCTATTACATAATGTTTGACAATATGTCTTAGTGGAGAAGAACACAGGCAAGGAGTGAATGAGACAGACATGAGGTCGGCGATGGCATCAGGTAGACATGAGACCAGTGATGACATCAGGTAGAGATGAGACCAGTGATGACATCAGGTAGAGATGAGACCAGTGATGACATCAGGTAGAGATGAGACCAGTGATGACATCAGGTAGAGATGAGACTAGTGATGACATCAGGTAGAGATGAGACTAGTGATGACATCAGGTAGAGATGAGACCAGTGATGACATCAAGTAGAGATGAGACCAGTGATGACATCAGGTAGAGATGAGACTAGTGATGACATCAGGTAGAGTTGAGACTAGTGATGACATCAGGTAGAGATGAGACCAGTGATGACATCAGGTAGAGATGAGACCAGTGATGACATCAGGTAGAGATGAGACCAGTGATGACATCAGGTAGAGATGAGACCAGTGATGACATCAGGTAGAGATGAGACTAGTGATGACATCAGGTAGAGATGAGACTAGTGATGACATCAGGTAGAGATGAGACTAGTGATGACATCAGGTAGAGATGAGACCAGTGATGACATCAGGTAGAGATGAGACCAGTGATGACATCAGGTAGAGATGAGACCAGTGATGACATCAGGTAGAGATGAGACCAGTGATGACATCAGGTAGAGATGAGACTAGTGATGACATCAGGTAGAGATGAGACCAGTGATGACATCAGGTAGAGATGAGACTAGTGATGACATCAGGTAGAGATGAGACTAGTGATGACATCAAGTAGAGATGAGACTAGTGATGACATCAGGTAGAGATGAGACTAGTGATGACATCAGGTAGAGATGAGACTAGTGATGACATCAGGTAGAGATGAGACTAGTGATGACATCAGGTAGAGATGAGACCAGTGATGACATCAGGTAGAGATGAGACTAGTGATGACATCAGGTAGAGATGAGACTAGTGATGACATCAGGTAGAGATGAGACTAGTGATGACATCAGGTAGAGATGAGACTAGTGATGACATCAGGTAGAGATGAGACCAGTGATGACATCAGGTAGGAGTTCTATTAGTTACACCACACCAAACTAAATGTCCAGTATGGTTTGAAGTTCTGTTGACCAACCCATTCACTGTGTCCTTTTTGGAGGGAAATATTGCAGACAGAGATGAAAAGCCACTCACCACTCAAATCACATCAACCAGGGGTGATGGTTAGGTTGCCAAGGGCAACCGGGCGGCTGTTAACGTCGCTGATATACTTTGAAAGATAAATCTTTATTATTATTATTATTATTTTACGCCAAAATTGTTGCTGCATACCCCTCTGACACTGGGTAGTTGCGCCCCTGAGACTAGGTCAAGCCTTGCTTTATCGGTTATCCTGGATTTATAAATTCTATTTTTGTGAAATACCTCCCAGGTTGAAAAGAAAAAAACGAAATTACCATTTAAGCGGAATACTTTGTTCGGCGTTTGTGTCCTGGGAGTACTACTTTAGAGGACCAGTGTTTTAATCCAACCACAATCTTATCTAATCTTTTAATTTCGTCATTTTTTTTGTTGGTGCCTAACCTGAACTGTCGCTGCCGCCAGGGTTGGGTACAGAGACCTGAAAATGCCTGCGCTTCACTCCGATGCTCTGAAACAAACGTTACAGGCAACAGAAGCATCGCTGCACATGACGCTAGTTAACACTAACGTTACACTTGGCAGCAGATAACATTAGCCTACCGTTAGCCAGCAGCTGGATTAAACACGGTAAAAGTGCTGACAGCTAAACAGTGTAAAGTGTGACTGTATTTCACTGGAGAGGATTCCAACAGTGGGACGTCCTACAGTCTGTAGCTGTCGTCAGAAAAACAACACAGACGGTGCGTTCACTGAAACTGGTAGCCTAAGCCTCGTGGTGCATTCAAAGTTATTATAAAATACCCTTTTCCCATCTGGTGGTTGTTTTTGTCGTTTAACAGCAATTTACTGTTAAAATAAGTTATTGTTATTGTATTATTATTACTACTACATTATTATTAAATCACTTAATTTTGACAATATGGCCTTAGCAATAAACAATCCATTCTTTAATGTCGTCGACTGTCGTTTAGTGCTCTTCTTTTTTTCTTTAAAAAAAAAAAGTACTGGTTCAGGTACCGTTTAGGCACCGGCACCATTTTAAACCTTACGGTGCCCTGTATCAGGCTTTTGTCGGCTAGATTTAACTGTATTGACCGCTAAACTTAACCGTCATGTAACCGATCGTCACGCGGCCAGACAGCGGTCTCCATAATTTCATAGGATATCATAAGAATTATTTTGCATACGTTTTCATAGGATATCATACGAACCCGTTCACAAGAATGGGTTGCAGGCTGAGTGACAACCAAGCGTCAGTGGCAGATTAACTTTTAATTCAGTGACACAGTAGGGGAATATTTAAAAAAAAATTTTTTGAATGCAAGTACAAGTTCAGTTTTATGAGTGAGACTAGAGTGAATAAGAAAGCCGGTGCTGTCGCTATACTGCTCAATAAATCACTCCGATGCAAGCAGATATCTTATGGAAATGTTGCTTCTTTTGAATATGTGGCTCTTCAGTTAAGTTCCTCCTCTTAAGCTATGCTCCTAAATATTTACAGGCCATCTAAATACTATGCAGCCTTCTTTGATGACTTTACTGAACTGCTGTCTATAATCTGCATAGACTTTGACTGTGCAGTTATCGCTGATTTTAACATCCATGTTGACAACTCCCAAGACAGGGGGACTAAAGAACTGTGTTGTGCTCTTGATAAGGGGCACACTGGACTTGATTATCTCAAAGGGTCAATGCATTTCCAAGGTTATGTTGACTGATTGACTGACTCTGAACATTCCTGTGTTTTCTTCAGCAGCACTGTATGCATGCAAACAAATGCTCAAACACAGGTAATCAAAAAAATGGTTATCATTCATTCAGCTTTTCTCCTCTCTTGGGTCTCAGCCAATGAGCTTGTTGAATATTTCAATTCTAAAATTACAAATGTTACTGATGCCTTTGCAACTACTAAAAGGTGAACGCTGTCTCTGGTAAGAAAAGATCTCCATGGAGAAATGCCACGCTGGTAAGAACAGAAAAAAGAAGCTGAAGGCAGGTGGTGAAAAATCTCCAGGTACATTATGACATTGATTGAAAGAGGGTTGCATTTAAAATTTGGAATTGAGGAATGCAAGGTGCTCCTTCTTCTCTGACATTACCATAAAAACGTGGAGGACATTATGCAACATCTGAAATCCTCCTGTTGCCTTGATATTCTGCCATGGGATTTCAAATTGTTTAGCCTGAGATCTTCTTCAAATTGTAAATCTAGACATGTCAGTAATGACCAATTATAGGCTCATTTCAAACCATTTGTTTATTAAAATCGTTAAAATAGGTGACTATCTGAAAACCAAACCAATTTTAGCCTCCAAGCGGCTGAGTAGGGGAAACTAACTTGCTAGACGCGCTTGCTGTTAATGACTGTTAATTGGATCCGTAATGACTTAGGGATCCAATGACTGCGACAATGAAAAACAATTGTGCATCCAAGATATTCCATCAAGTGTTTCATTGGCATACAAAAAGGTGTCCAAAAGTAATACAATGTAAAAATAAACAGCAGATAAGCATTCTACAGCGGTAAGCAACAAAACAAAAAAAAGACTTCCCATCACCCCCTCTCTTATTCACAAAAACCCACACAAATAGACAGATATTACTCTTGCATCTTCCACCACCACCAGGTGCCCTAATTACCGTAATGAAAACATTTTTTTTTCAAAAATTCCAATTAAAAAGGAGGTTTTTCAACATTTCACCTATCACTAAACAACTGTTCTGGGGTTTTCGAGTCAGGTTTTCAACCACACCACGACAATGAGACTGCTCTCGTTATGGTCTCTAATGCCATCCACTTGAATAATTTAATTTAATTAATTCATACTGTTTATTGATCCCCAGTGGGGAAATTACAATTTACACTCTGTTTGTTAGAAATCACTACACACAGGCCTGAAATACACACACATGCTCAGGACCTATTCATGCACTAATGGAGAGATGTCAGAGTGAGTGGGCTGCAGGTGCTGGACCAGCACCCTGAGCTGTTGGGGGGAGGGGGGGGGGGGGGATATGGTACACAGGAGGTGAAGTGGGATCACTCCAGCTAATACAGACAGTGGCAACATTTCCGTCTTGCTATTTTCTGGATCTCAAACCCTGTTCTAACCAGAGGGCTATTTCACAAAACCTAGATAGCGGAATAAGCTGGGATTTCCTAGTTATCCTGGATGAATTAAGCCTCGACTTGGTTTCACAAAAGCAGAGGCAGATAAATGACCATGGAGATTTACTCTGTGCAGCTAGCCTCTTAATCCTGGAGCCTTTTCTGTCACTGATCGGATCACAAGAGGACAGCTCTAAGTACAGGTGAGAACACACTCTCTGTGTTGCTGACACTGTTGTTCTGTAAACTTGTGGCTCTGGTAAGGAAAACCTGTGGTTTTATCCTTAATTATGCACTACTAATTTTAGCATTTTTATTATAGTCATAATAAAGTGGACCCACAATAAATGTATTGTGTGTCAGGAGCTGAAATGAGATAATTGTATCCAAAATTGTAAGGATGAGGCTTAGTCAGAAAAACACTGTCCAAGGGCGTTTCTAACTTCATGGAGGTTCGGGGCTCAGCCCGGACCCATTCAAATAAACTCAAAAGCCCTGCAGGCTGAGCAGATCACAAAACGGTGACTGGCTTGCCCAGTTTGTTAATAGCTGTGTATGCAGTGCCGACTGGTCATTAAGGGCAGGTGGGGCACACCTCTTGTCAACAGAAAGAAATGCAAACAAATGTGGTATTTTTAATTAATTCAAGTCTTCTATGAATATAACATCTTCCTAAATTGCATATAATTAGTGGTAGGATTTTATTTCACATTGTGCCCCTGCCTTGCTGCTTCAGACTGCGTTCTCCCGTGTTCGAGGTAGACTACAGCAGCCTGAATGTGTCAAAGTGGGGCTAGCCCCACTCACACAATGCAATGTGCATTGTACGTGGGAAATTATTAATACGCATGCTAGGGCTGCACAATTAATCACAATTTTATCAAAATCGCAATATGTGTCAAACCATTCTAAAATAAAGTATTGTGATACTGCAGACACGTCCCGGCCTACAAATCCTATCCTACAGACTAAAGAAAAAATCTTTGTTTGGTACAGATCCTTGCAAAACAATCACACTTCAATCATTTTTTATATTTTTCAATGAAAATGAGAATAATGATACAAAAATGATCATTCCCTCCAATATCGTGAATCATATCTCAATCGCAATATCAGTCAAAATAATCGCAATTAGATATTTTCCTAATATTGTATATTATATATAATAATGCACCCTAGCGGCAGCAAATGTAATTTGCAGCCAGGGTCGTCTAGCAACTCTCCGTTGGCTTGTGAGCTGGAAAAACCAAATTCTGGTCACGCCAATCACATCGTGTATAGAGTGGGTGGGCGGGGCTTATGGCTGCTGCTGCTGGAGAACAGCGGTCTTTGGAATCGGCTTTGGCCCCGACTCTGGAAGACTTGGAGTTCAGCTTTACTTTGAGAAAAGAACAAAGAACGGCGCTGAAGTCAGAGGGAATTTGAAAGACAACCGTTTATCCCTCAACTCGGATTGAGCCCTGTCAATGGTGAGTTCCCAGACCCAACATCTGGATGTGGGTCTGGCTCGTCAGGCTAGTGCAGCCCTAAAGCATGCTCAGAGTGTTAGTGTGTTTAATGTAGATCACATGAATTTGATGGCCAGTGGGGCTGACTGCCCCACCACAGCGTCATTTCATATCTCAGATATGATTGGCTGTCTGGTGCGGCGCCAACAGTCGGCAAGAAGAGCGAAGAGGGGAGATTGTGTTATTGTCTCTAGCTAACTCGGAAAAATGATCAAAGTGCATTCTATACTTGAGCACAGGTTCGAACCCTTTGGAGGAGAAACTGGAATTAAAACGCCTTGGTGCCCACCAGCTTCGGGATATTGTCATCACTCAAACTGCTGGCAAAAGTAACCACGGTTTAACGTGGAGTGGTTAGTTTACAAAGTTTGCCCAGAGGAAGAACGCCGCATCGCCTCTCAGAGAGCCGTCTGCCTTGGTGAGTGAAAACACATTTTATCATCCTGCCTTTGTGGTGCTGGTCTGTATGTTGATCATATCAATACTTATTTTCATAACAATCAAGTACCAAAAACCGAGGAGGACACGCCGTTGGATGCTGTCCCCCTCTCCTACTTCAATGCCTAACCAATCTATCTCTCTCTCCCTGACCCTGTCTTTCACTGGTTGAAGCCTGAAAATATTGTAAACAAATTAATAACATAACTAATTCCACTGGTTGGACTGTTGCGCTCTGTTTCAGACTGTCCTCCGGTTCAGGCTGGTCCTCATACTAATGAAAATACTTTTCAATACTCGTCTTGATTGAAGCAGCAAACATTCAGTGTAAGAATATAAATGACATAACATTATTTATTATACGTTTATTTGATTCTCAGCTGCTACATAGTGTTTTGACCTCGACAGCCCAACTGCATTTTACCGCAAACCTGCGACTAGTTAACTTCCTAAAGCAGCGCAATCACTTGTTTGCTAAGAGTCTGGTCGGGTCTAAACATTGTATTCAGAATCTAAAATATTTTTATAGCACTTTTTAATGTGTGATTGTGTAATGGTGTTCACGAGATAGATCCCAACCTTTCGTGAACTTGTGAATTTCGCCAGCCGTCTTGTCTCCTTTACGGAGACAGACGCTGTGTGCACGGTGGGCTCCATGGTGTTTTAACCCTTGTGTTGTCTTCGTTTCAACCTTGAAAAAAACACTTTTTTTCCTGACATTTGTGACACCTTTTTTCACAATTTGTTTTTGCTTTTTCTTCTACACATTTTCAGCGCTTATTTCTACGTCCAATATTTTCTGATATAAAACAAACATTTTAAATGGGCCAATGTGACCCGAAGTCATCACAAGGGTTAAGTCTCCAACGTCTGTCAGGATGTAGAGTGAAGGTGTGGACCCAAATGCAGTTTAAACAGAAGTTTATTCCAATAACGAAAAACACTACAGGCAGCACACGACACAAACAGAGAAACACACTAACAGAATACACACTAACAGAAGTAAAACCACACTAACAGAATACAAGAATCCAACAAGAGACAAGGGAAACAGAGGGAAACTAAATACACCAGGTAACGAGCACTAACACAAGACAGGTGATACAACAGGTGAACCAAATCAGGATGGGGCAGAGCAATCAAAAAAGGCGGAAAACAAACAAAGACAGGAAGAAGCTAGACAAGACAAGGGAGACCAGTCATACTACAAAATAAAACAGGAAACAGAACATAACAGAAAAACAAGACTACCACAATAAAACAGAACAAAATACCAAAACCCTGACAACGTCACCTTCCAGGCAGCTAACCCTCACCTTAACCCTTGAAACATAGTCATTGCCGCGCTGCCTGGAAGGCGATGTTGGGGGCTAAAAACACCAAACACCGCACGGTGGGAGGAGCTCTGTGTGTGTGTGTGTGTGTGTGTGTGTGTGTGTGTGTGTGTGTGTGTGTGTGTGTGTGTGTGTGTGTGTGTGTTTGTGTGTGTGTGTGTGAGACAAGTGACAAAAGGAGGGCAGGGAAAGGAAATGCATCTGAACGTGTTTTAAATAGCGTTTACATTTTTTTATTAATAACGAAACGCAATGTGTGGCGTCGGGTGTTGATGGTGCGGTGCACTGCCACACATTAGTCTATGTGTGGGAAACACTGATGTCTGTTTTGTGGAGCCATGCGGTTTGTTGACATGTTAAAGGAACACGCGACTTATTGGGACTTTGTCTTATTCACCGTAACCCCCAGAGTTAGATACGTCCATACATACCCTTCTCATCTCCGTGCGTGTTGTAACGCTGTCTGACGGCTCCACTTGTAGCTTAGCCTAGCACAGAACCTGGAAGTAACAGGTTCCAACTAGCCTACTGCTCCGAATAAGTGACAACATAACGCCAACATGTTCCTATTTACATGTTGTGATTTGTATAGTCACAGTGTGTACAAATAACAAGGTCACATGAGACACAGCCATCTTCTACATACTGGGAACTATATTCTCAGAAAGGTGAAGCACTGCTACTTCTGCTACCTGGGCGGAGTGATATGCTTGCTGCACCTGAGAAGCCCCGAGCAGAGTAACAGTGCTTCACCTTTCTGAGAATATACAGTGGGGCAAAAAAGTATTTAGTCACCCACCAATTGTGCCAGTTCTCCCACTTAAAAAGATGAGAGAGGCCTGTAATTTTCATCATAGGTACACTTCAACTATGAGAGACAAAATGAGAAAAAAAATCCAGAAAATCACATTGTAGGATTTTTAATGAATTTATTGGTAAAGTCCTCGGTAAAATAAGTATTTGGTCAATAACAAAAGTTCATCTCAATACTTTGTTATATACCCTTTGTTGGCAATGACAGAGGTCAAACGTTTTCTGTAAGTCTTCACAAGGTTGCTGGTATTTTGGCCCATTCCTCCATGCAGATCTCCTCTAGAGCAGTGATGTTTTGGGGCTGTCGCTGGGCAACACAGACTTTCAACTCCCTCCAAAGATTTTCTATGGGGTTGAGATCTGGAGACTGGCTAGGCCACTCCAGGACCTTGAAATGCTTCTTACAAATCCACTCCTTTGTTGCCGGGGCGGTGTGTTTGGGATCGTTGTCATGCTGAAAGACCCAGCCACGTTTCATCTTCAATGCCCTTGCTGATGGAAGGAGGTTTTCACTCAGAATCTCACAATACATGGCCCCATTCATTCTTTCCTTTACACGGATCAGTTGTCCTGGTCCCTTTGCAGAAAAACAGCCCCAAAGCATGATGTTTCCACCCCCATGCTTCACAGTAGGTATGGTGTTCTTTGGATGCAACTCAGCATTATTTCTCCTCCAAACACGACGAGTTGAGTTTTTACCAAAAAAATTTTTTGGTAAACTTTGGATTTTTTACCAAAAATCTATTTTGGTTTCATCTGACCATATGACATTCTCCCAATCCTCTTCTGGATCATCCAAATGCGCTCTAGCAAACCTCAGACGGGCCTGGACATGTACTGGCTTAAGCAGGGGGACACGTCTGGCACTGCAGGATTTGAGTCCCTGGCGGCGTAGTGTGTTACTGATGGTAGCCTTTGTTACTTTGGTCCCAGCTCTCTGCAGGTCATTCACTAGGTCCCCCTGTGTGGTTCTGGGATTTTTGCTCACTGAGATTATCAGTGGTCTTGTATGTCTTCCATTTTCTTATAATTGCTCCCACAGTTGATTTCTTCACACCAAGCTGCTTACCTATTGCAGATTCAGTCTTCCCAGCCTGGTGCAGGTCTACAATTTAGTTTCTGGTGTCCTTTGACAGCTCTTTGGTGTTGGCCATAGTGGAGTTTGGAGTGTGACTGTTTGAGGTTGTGGACAGGTGTCTTTTATACTGATAACAAGTTCAAACAGGTGCCATTAATACAGGTAACGAGTGGAGGACAGAGGAGCCTCTTAAAGAAGAAGTTACAGGTCTGTGAGAGCCAGAAATCGTGCTTGTTTGTAGGTGACCAAATACTTATTTTACCGAGGAATTTACCAATAAATTTATTAAAAATCCTACAATGTGATTTTCTAGATTTTTTTTACTCATTTTGTCTCTCATAGTTGAAGTGTACCTATGATGAAAATTACAGGCCTCTCTCATCTTTTTAAGTGGGAGAACTGGCACAATTGGTGGCTGACTAAATACTTTATTACAGCACTGTAGTTCCCAGTTTGTTTATGGTTAGAAGATGGCTGTGTCTCATGTGACCTTGTTATTTGTACACGCTGTGACTATACAAATCACAACATGTAAACAGGAAAATGTTGACACCCATGTCTACCTTTTCTTGAATCAATATATGCTGCTAATGTATTTATGTAAAGGAAAACAGGTGACAATTCAAAATATAAAACTATAATTGCAGTAAGGCTCTCAGGCATTCTGTATTGGTTCAACGGTTTACTTCTGCAGATTAACGTTTCTCATTATCTCTGCTGACTGAGTCAGCACACATGTAGGCACAATTTACTCTTACATCCTCTTTTGCGTCATTTGTTGGAGAAGTAAGCTCTTTAACGGGTTTATGGATGCGTCTGTGCGTCAAAACGATGGTTTTTACAATGTTTCTCTTAATATCTCAGTGATATTAGGTGCAGAAATATGATTGTTTAAATATCCTCGTTGAGGAGGAGAGACTAGGTCGAGTCAGGCTGAGGAGGAGAGACTAGGTCGAGCCAGGCTGAGGAGGAGAGACTAGGTCGAGTCAGGCTGAGGAGGAGAGACTAGGTCGAGCCAGGCTGAGGAGGAGAGACTAGGTCGAGTCAGGCTGAGGAGGAGAGACTAGGTCGAGTCAGGCTGAGGAGGAGAGACTAGGTCGAGCCAGGCTGAGGAGGAGAGACTAGGTCGAGTCAGGCTGAGGAGGACTAGGTCGAGCCAGGCTGAGGAGGAGAGACTAGGTCGAGTCAGGCTGAGGAGGAGAGACTAGGTCGAGTCAGGCTGAGGAGGAGAGACTAGGTCGAGCCAGGCTGAGGAGGAGAGACTAGGTCGAGTCAGGCTGAGGAGGAGAGACTAGGTCGAGCCAGGCTGAGGAGGAGAGACTAGGTCGAGTCAGGCTGAGGAGGAGAGACTAGGTCGAGTCAGGCTGAGGAGGAGAGACTAGGTCGAGTCAGGCTGAGGAGGAGAGACTAGGTCGAGTCAGGCTGAGGAGGAGAGACTAGGTCGAGCCAGGCTGAGGAGGAGAGACTAGGTCGAGTCAGGCTGAGGAGGAGAGACTAGGTCGAGTCAGGCTGAGGAGGAGAGACTAGGTCGAGTCAGGCTGAGGAGGAGAGACTAGGTCGAGTCAGGCTGAGGAGGAGAGACTAGGTCGAGTCAGGCTGAGGAGGAGAGACTAGGTCGAGTCAGGCTGAGGAGGAGAGACTAGGTCGAGCCAGGCTGAGGAGGAGAGACTAGGTCGAGTCAGGCTGAGGAGGAGAGACTAGGTCGAGTCAGGCTGAGGAGGAGAGACTAGGTCGAGTCAGGCTGAGGAGGAGAGACTAGATCGAGTCAGGCTGAGGAGGAGAGACTAGGTCGAGTCAGGCTGAAGTAATTCAGATAGATGCACGTTCACGGCTTTCCTTAACAGAACGCAAGGTCGCTAACAGATTTACTGATGTTAAAATTGAGAATAATCATTGTTCATACTTTACACAGAGTGAGCAGCAGCTTCTTATGGAAGTATGATAACGTGAAACACATTTGTAAAAAAAAAAAAGAAAAAAGAAACATGGCCGCTGTAATACACTGAGAGAAAGCGTGGCAGGCGATCGTACACTAGGGCTTTGACTCCGAACTTCGCTATTCGAATATAATTCAAATATTTTAAAAAATATTGATATTCGAACGAATATTAGGCAGCCCTTAATATTCGAACCTGTTATGGGCATTGTTTTTTTGTAAATGTGTTTGCTTGTAAATGTTGTTTTCAGTTCAGATTCCGAGGCTTTTTCACGTATTTCAAAATGTAACTCTCGCTCGGCCGTGGCTTGGTAGCGTTGCATTTCCCCCGACTCATTTCCTGGTTCTCCTTCTCCATAAACAACATGAAATCAAGGAGAGGGTTAACTTCTCCTGCTCCAGATCTACCACCGTGGTCAGAAAGAACAGGGGAGACACTTTGTTTCTCTCACTATGACTCTAGAGTCACTATTCACTCTGAAGCTACCGGTAATCACCGTCACTCTCTCACTCCACACACACTCCACACACACTCCACACACACCAGCGCAAAAGTATAAACATCAGACCACTTACGTAGGCTACGGTGAAATATCCGACCTTCCTGTTGAAAGCATACTGTTTGTATTTAATCCAGGGTCTGATTATAATAAAAAAAATTGTTGTGGCAGTGTGTTTTTCTTCTGGAAACATCATTGCATGCCTATTGACTGATACACTGCCCTCTGGTGGACAGAACATATTAGAAGTTTGATACCAATATAAGCCTTACTAAAAGCATTTAATGATCAAAATATTAATATATATTCGAATATTAATATTAAACAAACAAACTTCGAAAATGATTTTTGGGAAAAAGTCAAAGCCCTATCGTACACCAACTGAATGCGTAAGCAGCCTAAATATATACATTAACTGACCACTGCTCTGAACTGAAACAGTCATAATCATTCCATTCAAGGATTAGGCTACTAATCATTTGCACAAATTAACAGTTGTACTCTTTGCCTTAAAAGTAAGCAGAAGATAATGTTACTCATGAAATTTACCATGAAGATCAATTTTCTACAACGCTAGAATATTATGCGTAAATATCTTTCACTCTGTTCCTCCCTCTCTCTCATGGGCTAAAATATAAATGTCCTAAGTCATATTAACTTCCACTGCTTGCTTTTAATGCAAAGTGTTTTCCACACACAACTTTAAATGATTTTAGTTGTTCTGCTATTATCTGCCTTGCTCCCTCGTATATATGGACATAGAAAAATACGCGGAAGAAATTGGACTCTAAAATCTATAAGTGATAAATATAATGCACACTGTAAACATGAATGGAACGGAGTATATTCATCAGTTATTTCCCCCCCAGCAAAATATAAGGTCAAAAACCATTGGGATGTCCTCTCCCTGTTGTTACATGAATAATAATAAAATACTATGTAGTGAGTAGCCTACATCACTAGATAGTTACTGGTCCAGTAAACTGGGACTATAATTTGGGAGGATTGTACAATTAGGATATGTTCTTTAAATTGTACAGTCCTCCCTAATTATAGTCCCAGTTTACTGGACAACACACATTGTGTGCTAAGAATGCCAATTTATCAAATCCTTATTGTTAAAGAAATAACAAAAAAAAAATCAATTAAAATAATTCAAGGTGCATTGGTCAACTATAGGAATGTACAGCATTGTATGTATTGCCCTTAGTAACAGACTTCATTTAAAACACATTTGACATTTTATCAGCCTTTTCTACTTATCTCAACAACTGTCATAATATATTCACCAAACTTCTAACAATATGAACAGCAGTCTTCATACAGCAATATAACAGTAACTATCACATGAATAATTATAAAAAATAATGGCCACAACTTTAAATAATAACAGTAGTTAACTGAACAGCAATATGCACCTGTTGTATTTTAATGCAGGCTGATAACAGTAAGGTAAAAGCACTGCTGGGTGATCAGAAAAGGCTCCAGGATTAAATCAATCCTGGCTGTTAGCCTGCAGGCTATCTGTAAAGAATAACGCTCCATGGTAACTTAGGTGCCTCTGCTTTTATGAAACCGAGTCAAGGCTAACTTGAGCCAGGGTAACTGGGAAATCCCGGCTTAATCCCTTATCTTGGTTTTGTGAAATAGCCCTAGCCCCCTGGTTTCTGAATGAGACAACATTTAGGGAAGCGGCTTTACGCTGCTCTACATCAGAGGTGGAAAAAAACAAACAAATCTCAGCCAGCTTTTACTCACTTCAGAATTGAATTTCGGAACGTTTGAGTCTATCCAAATTATTAATAAAAAAACTATATAGCTGATCTACTGCTAGATTTTTTCAAGGAAATGTGATTATATAGCCTTCATTCCTTTTCATATTGCCTTTGTACTGTATTTTATCTATTTATTTTATTGTTTTCTACCTCCTTGTTTTCTAATTATGTATTAAGTGCCCTTTTTAAATTTTATATATCTATTTTTTATTTTATTGTTATTTTTTACTTTATCAAGTAAGGTTGTAATGTTACCTGGATGGATATGGATATATTTGTGTATGATGCCGAATTGTTCAAACACTGTATAACATGTTTGTAAAGTTTTGCAAAAAAAAAATGGAGCACAAGCGCCACACATCTGACCACCATGCCCACAGCAGAGCCTCCATTAGGATTGCCTGAAGCGGCACAGACCACGAAATCCCGCTGCTCATCTTTATTTTTGCAGAGAAAGCGTGTTTGGGCCTGATGCATCGACTGTAAGCGTCACGCCACGGGAACTCCAACGTAGCATTATTAATGCGCACCTAAACTGTGTGTTGCTTATATTTACTACATTCAAAACTTTCGGTGCTGATGCCCGGGAAAATGACCACTTTCAAAACTCACTCACTGAAACATACGCTAGCAACAAGCGCCGGAACAAGACATGGAGGTACGACGAATTGACAACACAGAGAAAAGCTGGGTAGGCGGAGAGACAATTGGACACAGGTGTAACACATCAGGGCGGGGGGACAGGTGATCAAACATGGCGGGAAGGCAGACAAAAACAGGAAGATAAGCATAGAGACAGACGGTGAGTTTCAAATTAAAACAGGAAGTGCACGAAATTAAACACAGAATGCGAGGAAAACAAAACCTAATGACCTAGGCACGGGAGTTGGATGTGAAAGTTCAGTTACACACCTAGAAGCTGCACACATTGATTTTAGTATTGTTTTAGTACATTTGAGTCTTATTTATCTAATTGATTTTAGTTATGTTAATGTTAGGGTTCATTTTTCCATAGTAAAGGGTTTTAATCTATCTTTGTTTCCAGCTGGTGGTGGCCCCCAGCTGTGGTCAGTGTGCTGGGGGTCCACTCCCTTTTGATGGTGATAGTTTTTTTTTTTATTGTGCTAGGTTTATTTGAAGAGTGGATTTTTGTTTGTAAATGTAATGGTAGACTAAATCAACCATTCCAACAGTGCATGGTTGGCTCTCCAGCTGTGGTGTCGACTATCTGTCCTCTTTTATTTAGTGTAGGTTAACTGCCATAACTGGCTATTTATTAACCCTTCTGTTAAATTAAACCCTTTTTTTTTTTTTTTTTTTTTTTTAAATTTGACCAGTTTTCAAACTTTATATATCAGAAATATGGGTTTCTTTCAACCAAATTACCCAAAAATAACATGGATGGTTCAAAAACATCAGAAAAAGCAAGCAAAATGTTGAAAAAACATTTTTAAAAAAACTGTCTAAAAAAGGCTTAATTTTGACCCAGGAGAACAACTCAAGGGTTAAGAACATTTGCTAAAAATGTAACCGATGTGGCCTCTTCTACATTCACGATGATCTGTGGATTCTAAAGGATCCAAAGAATATTATTTAACCACCGGTTGTCCTCAAATGTTGAAGGTCCTGGTAAGAGAGGGCTCCAAGGGCAATGGACAGTGGCCCAGTCATACGCACAGAACCCTCGCAGATGTGAAGTGGTCACCAGTGTGTTCACCTGGGCATTTGGTGACATCACGCTACCTGGGCAGAGGAATTTCTATTGGCTAATAAAGTGAGGCTCATTCAGTATTTCATAGTATAATATCTCCTGCATAATATCACAGTAACAGTTTTCTTTATTTCCACTGTTTTTAATTATTTCCTTTAGAATCTTCTCGCTATTTAATTTTTAGTTACCATGAGGGGAATGGGGGTAAGCTGTGTGGTTACATATAGTATGTGTCTCATTGTTAATATTATATTGAAAAACAAAATGCATATCAATTACTTTAAAGCCAGTGAAACTCCCAAAGACATGAAAGTGAGAAACATTGATTATATCTAAATCCACAAATCATTTTATGGTTTTTCATTATAATTATTGCCGGAAAAAATAACCATACACAAACCCCACATGTTGATATTCATTTATTCTGAATTTACACATTTGAATCTACACACTGTCTGGATAAAATGTATCTGATGAGACATTCATTCATTTATATCTACACAAGATAAATAATCGTACACATGTACCTGTATGCTCAACATTGGTAAAGATCATGTGACCTCTGAGGCAGGCACCAGACAAGCATGTTGGTGCTGCTGGTGTCAGCCTGAAGAGGAACCAACTCTGACTGTACAATTAAAAAGAATATCTGTACATTATTAGAAGTAAAACTTTGTCTCTTTACAGTTCGTACATGCTTATTGTAAGGCTTCTCAAAAACCTAGTCACATTGACATGAACTGTCCCAAGTCTTTGAGCCAGTCTGAGCATCAACAGGACCAGGGACAGACCACTGCTGCTAATTTAAGGCTGATGTTTTCTGCCTCAGCTCGATCTGTTTCAACATTTGGCTCCTTGTTGCTGAGAGCAACTATTGTCAAATCAATGTCAATGATTTACATGAAGAAAAAAACAAACAACTTGAGACAAAACAGAGAACAAAACAAGAATTTGCTGACTTAAGATTTGAAGCTGTTCAGTCCTGCATGGTGCATTTAAGTCCCGACCTACAGCAACATGAAACAAAGCCCTTCGACATTAAGGCTTCAGTATGAATTAACAGGTTACACTTCAGCTATCTGAATGAAAAGACAACACCACTGGAACACTGTGGGACATGTTCACAGCAGCTGTTTTAATGTGACACTGGTTTATATGAATGTGTGGCAGTGTGGTGTAATGAGGAGAGACACCAGTCAAAGTGTAGCAATCCCTGGCCCACAATATGGTTTCACAACACAAACAACTCTTGCATAATTGTCCGATATAGTGTATACACTTGAAGGTGTAATCTGTAATATTTGTATGACTCTGCACAAAATAAACACAAAATCATCGCACTGCTGCTGCTTTCAAGCTGTAGATGAAGCATAAGCAGTTCGGCTCCGTGTATTTGCTGGGGATGCCCCAAACTCTCTGGTCCCTCAACTACCCAACTCAGCACTCCGTGTAGTGTCGGTAAAACTGGAGCCACGTCGCATCATATTTGTAGGAAAAGTGAGGGACCTAAGCTGCCTTGCTCAGGATCTGTCAGCTTGTAACAGAATAAAACCTTTAGTAGGCCACAGGTCATAGTCACACTTGGTTTCCAGTGTGGGTTCTAAAGTTCAGTTTGTGTTGAACCGTTTGTTGTTTTAGAGGTGGTGATTCAACGTCATGGTGATTCCACATTACACAAAGAGGTGTTTAATATTTAGTCTGCCCTCGTTGTTATAAATGGCGTGAACAATATGTTAGAAACACCTCCAGCATTACAAGTTCAACACCACTCAAACTGAGTAGAACCTAAAGGAGGTAGGATTTACTGCAGGGCTGCTGTATTAGACTGCTTTGCTTTTAGCTTGGTGGACCTAATAGAGTGCTGCTGCTGGAGCAGTGGGGCTCCACTCACTTGAGGCTGTTGTACGCAGCAGATGCAGATATTTGCAGTGTAAACTTAAGTGGGTTAGACATCCTGACATTGAAGGGCTGCACCTTGTATCTAAACGTTTGACTGGTACTGTATATATTTGGGATTTTTTAAAGCTAAGGATGTTGTACGGTCACTACTATAATGCTGACTGAACTATTAAGGATGACACCGGAGTAATGTTTTTCTTTTAGTTGTCATTGGTTTAGAAAAGTCTAAACCCACTGACGTTGGCCGTACTCTACTACAGAGCACCGTTTCCATACCAAGAGTAGGGCTGCAAGTTAACTAATGAGTATTTTAATTGTCGATTCATCTGTCAATTAGTTGTTGGTTTTATAAAATGTGGATCAGTGTTCCCCAAAGCCCGAGATGACGTCCTCAAATGTCTTGTTTTGTCCACAACTCAAAGATATTCAGTTTACTGTCACTAGAAGACACTAGAACATAATCACACTTAACAAGCTGGAATCAGAGAATTTAGACTTTTTTCCCTTTTTTAAAAAGTGACTCAAACAGATGAATCGATTATCAAAATAGTTGGCGATTAATTAAAAAAAGTTGACAACTAACCGATTAATCGCTGCGGCTCTAAAGAAGAGCTCAGACACGCTGCAGCATGACCACCGCAGTCCATAATGTTGTAGTGACCACAATTTACAACTAACTTACTGGGTACTCATTCTTTCTCCGCTATGATCAACGGTTAGTGCACACGTTACTATAGATGTGGCGGTAGTGAGGCAAAGACACTACTTGTGGCGTTGCAAAGTGGTTTGAAAAAGAAGAATGGGCTGCAATTAATAATCATAGCCAATCTTATCAATCATCTAGTCTACAAAAACATTTTTTTTTTTTTTTTTTTTTTTAAATAGTGAAAATGTCCACAAAAAGCACCGAAACCAGAGCATGTTTGGCATTGCTTGATAAATTAGTAAAATGATCCCTTATTAAATATTATCTGACAATCAACTATCGGTTTCATCAATAGAAGAACACATGTCCTAGTGCATGTCCTCTAGCGGTTTCTTTATGGTCTTTAAAACAATCAGAGCGGATGACGAAGGTTGGGTAAACCCGACGCAGAACAGCAGCAGCTACGCACTGGGCCAAATCACTCAATGGGCTGTGATATTTCATGGCAATAAAAGGCAAACAGAAAAACAAAAATGACTGGTGTTATCCAAAACAGCTTCAGTTTAACACGGATCTATGGAAGAGGATGTGAGGCAGTTGACTGTGTGTGTGTGTGTGTGTGTGTGTGTGTGTGTGTGTGTGTGTGTGTTTCCTACCAGGTTAACATGTTGACTACAGTTCATTAGCTCCGCTACAGAAGTCAACTGCAGTTTAAAGTGCGACTGCCCCCACTGTGTGCAGGCTGAGAGAGGACTCTGATGGAGCATCACTTTGAGTCTAAGTGTTCCTGATGTTCGGTCACAGGATCACATGAAGAACCTGCAATGTCCTGTAGGGAACTGACCGCATCTTTTTGAAGGAAATTGAGGTATTGAACGCAAACAGCTGCACTGTTTTAAAGACATTAACACAGTTGCGGCCCACCTCCCTTTGATCTTTTATTCAGCACGAGGCCCGCAGCCACATTAATTATGTCCATTTCCTCTTCCTGCCACTGGCTGCCAGCTGCCAGGAGGGAAGTCTACGTGGTGAACTCAATATCAGAAACACTCCATGCAAACATCTGCCTGTGCTTCTCCCAAATACAAACTGTCCATTTTGCACAAATGCAAAAAAAAAAAAAAAAAAAAGATTTACAATGTTAACATTAAAATAAAAGATCAAAAACAAATGCGTATTGTGATCAAAAGAGACTCTAGACTAGAGAAATATGAAGTTTACTGTCTGACAGTATTACAGATGGATGATGGGAAAGGTACCGGCAGTTGAGGAGTGTCTACATCTGTCCACAGGCCTCCACTGAACACTTTAGTGACACACTGCGCCAACCTAAGTAAGTTAAATGTATAATGATTTTGGAGGTGACACGGTTGTCTCTTGCTAGCCTTCTGACCTCTAGTATTGTCTAGTTATTTCAGTTTTCAAACTGATGGACCTTGATACCTCTCGGAGGTAAGTGCTCTCTCAGTTGCTGACGGTGGCATCCGGGCCGGCGGTGGCTGCAGGGATGCGAGGCATCTTCTTGACGGGACTGGGGATGTGCTGGAGGCGGAAAACGGGCCGTAAACATCATAAAATGAACTGTTTGTTAACAAAGCACCTCAAATATGTTTCTTATCTGCTCTTCTGTTATTAACAAACATTTCCACAGCACTAATCACATCAGTAGGACACAAGCGGCAACTTCCAGGCCTGAAAAGTGAAGTGTCTTAAACCTGCATTCTATCCAATTTCCGACAAGGGGCGACTCCACTGGCTGCAAAAAGAAGTCGGTTTCTATAGAAGTCTATGGGGAAATGACCCTATTTGTCACTTGATGTATTACTTGAATAAACATTTTCATAATGAGTTTAGGGTTTTAATCACTACTTTCAAGTCTTCCTTCAATAAAGCAGGGGATGCATTAGGGGCGTGGCTACACACTGATCTGTCAATCATCAGAGGCTTAGCAACTCGGTGGACATTAAAATAGACCTGAACTTGTTTTTGGGTGTTGTCTGGTATCCATCTTAAACTTTGACCCTCTCACTGTGTGTTTTACTTCAAAGTTAATTGGATTACTTTGGTGGCCTAGAAATGTCTTGTTTAGTGTTCTGCCAACCAAGCTAGCTAGCTAGCACTGGCACAAGCTGGTAACTTAAAGGAGAATTCCGATCGACTCCAACCCGTAGCTCTGTTGTTTTTAAATTTGGAGTGCTGTCAGTAGTGAGAAAAACTAAACCAATCGGTGCTGCCTACACCGTGTTATCCTCTTGCTAGCGTTGGCACCCAGGAGGCTGAAACAGGGCAGGTTAACGTGCTTTTAGCCTCTTAACATGTTCTAAATGTCATTAAAAGTGCCTACCCATGTGAAGTGATTCCTTCTGAGGGAACACAGTGAATCTGACTGCAGTAGATGTGAAAGAGTAATAAAAGTTGTGTTAATTCAGCTCTGTTTAGTTCCAGTGGTGAGACGGCAACACTTGGGGACCGTTTACAAACTTAAACACCGAAAAGAGATACAACAATAGTTTCTAAAATAGGCATATGCTTATTTTTTTAAAAGTAAAGTGCTGGAGAAGCACGTGACCGGCACCCACTATGGTTGCAATAGACTGAGCTCCGACACTCTCCTCCGTATTTCATTAAATAGCCAGGTCTATTACTTTTTATTCAACGCCAAATCATTTTGTCTGTTGTCACGGTGACTCGGTGAAAAAGCGGGTCTCGTTGTCGCCTGGGCTGACTGCGTCACATCCCAGATCCAGCGGCTTCAGATGCCTGGAGGGATACAACACACACTGAACGCAACTCAGACTGGTTCATCTGCTGCGCTGCCCTGGCAGCGACCCGCGGGCGGAGAGGGTTCGCCTTTGCTGCAGCTGTGGACCCGGGTGTTTTCTGGCCGGAAATAGAAGAGGAGGATCACCCCGCGCCGCGAGGAACCGGAGGACAGCGGTGGGACTTTGCGTTCGATGCCTGGGCGACTGGAGGACTCAGCACCTGTGGACTAACGGTATTTTGGCCACTGTACCGAGTTTGACTGGAGGACACTGTGTGTAAGTTTTGGAACCAACCGTTGGAGGGACATCTAACCAGACTGTAAGGAATGATGAATGATGGCTACTTAGTCTACAATCTATACTTTTGAGGACACTTAATTGGGCTGAAAAAAAGGGAACATGATGAATCCTGAGGAAGCACTATGTCAGTTTCATAACTAATCTTTAAAAGGGACACTCAACCAGACTGAAGGTGCATGATAAATGCTGGCTGGTCAGTTTACAGTCTGTTTGTTTGTTTGTATTTAAGATAGACTGAAAGAACATGAGGGATACGGTCTGTTCAGCTCATAATCTTCTTATTGCTCCAACTAGATTGGTCCGTTTTTCACACAGCTTAGTCCAGAAATTGTTCGAAGGTGTTTATAAAATTGTTCATGTTTAACATAAGAATTCACTAGACCCGTTTCAATTGACCTGTAACTTAAGACAGGAGGTGTAGTTTTGAGCTGGAGTTTTGCGCAAACTGCGTTTGATGTGGTCACGTATCTTACAGATAGGGGAGGCGGTCTGCGGTCTCAGAGGGTTAGGGGATTTATTTGATTTTTTATGTTTTTGTCACACCTTGCTCAGAGCTAACAGTTCACCCTTTACTACATTTTTTTCAGCAAATTACGGCAGGGTACTCGAGACATGTATGCGTGTACATTTTGAATATGGCTGAGCTTTCAATCCTTTCAGTTAACATCAAGGGGCTAAATGGGCCCATCAAACAAGCTAAATTCCTGGACTACTTAAGACATAGACGTGGCGCTCATACAAGAGTAACATTTACATAAAAGATTTAAATCGTCAACAAAATAAATACTTTAAGGTTGCTGCATCATCTAGTGACGACACCAAAACCAAGGGCTCCATTGTGTTGCTGTCGCGGAAATGTGCACTCACCGTAGACAAAAGCAGTAAAGACTTATCAGGCAGGATATCTTATATACGTACCACGATAAGGAGTAGGGAAATAGCCTTTGTTTCGGTATATGCACCGTCTACATATTATGAAAGCTTTTTCCTGTGCCTAACCAATGAATTGCGCTCTCTCAACGAATAATCACTAATCATAGGGGGAGACATGAATGCAGTACTAGATTTAAATCAGGATAGATCAAGGGTCAATCACACAAAAGCCCAAAACCACATATCAGACATGTTCAAAGCAGTTGTGGAATCCCACCATCTTACAGACGTATGGAGGATGCACAACCCTACTAGCAAGGATTACACCTTCTTTTCCACACGTCACCTCACCCACTCCCGCATTGATTATGCTCCAGTGAACTTAAGGCAATGTTCCACACGATAGCAATAGAACCAGTAATTCTGTCTGATCACAATGCGCTGATAACCACATTCCGTTGTGATATGTATCTAGGCGATGGCAATTTAATAATTCCCTTCTCCAAAACACAGCTTTTGATGCAGAATTTAGAACCAAACTGGCTGAATATATATGAATTAATACCGACTCAGTCCCTGATCCCGCATATACATGGCAAGCAACTAAAGGGTTAATTAGGGATTTCACATCCTCCTTTGCGGTCAACTTGAAGAGGAAAAGAGAGGCAAGGATTGTGGAGTTGGAAGAACGTTGTAAATCGTTAGAGCAACCTCTTGAAACTTGTTTTTCTAAATCCACACATACTCTTCTAGTCACAAATCGAGCAGAGCTAAATGATCTGCTAAGAAGGAGAGCTGAATTCATAATGCACAGAGTGAGGCAATATTACTATTTTAACGGCGGTAAACCAAGCAAATTGCTAGCTCTGAAATTAAAACAAAGCGATCCATCCGCACAGACCGAGGTATCTCAACCAATCCTAAAGGATATCAGCGGCACTTTTCAATCCTTCTACTCAAAGCTGTATGAGTCCTCCTGCAACCCAGATCCGACACAATGCCAGAAGTTCCTAAAGGAACTAAACTTGCCTCTTCTTCGCCCAGAGGAGGCAGAAGAACTGGGTCAACCTATAACGTTAGAGGAACAACGGTTGGATGGAATTCAATCAGAACTTCTTCTACAGTATGTTGACATATTAGGACCTACCATTTTACAAGCTTTAACTTCAGCCATAGAGAAGGGTACTTTCCACCAACAAACCAACACAGCGCTGATTTCCGTTGTGCCAAAGATCCTACGGAGTGCTCAAATTACAGGTCCATCAGCCTCATCGGGACTGATATTAAGCTTTATTCCAAAGTCCTGGCTCTCCACTTAGAGCGATTTATCGAGAAGCTAGTCCACCCCGACCAATCAGGTTTTATACACAAGCGTCATGCTGCAGACAATTTCATGTAATAGAAGAAGACAAAAATCTTCCAGCAACGGCAGCAGTTTTATCACTGGACGTGGAAAAGGCTTTCAACTGTCTAGAGTGGAACTACTTGTGGCAAGGAATGGAGAGGCTTGGTTCGGGGTGCTATCTGCACTCGGAAGGAACCACTTCACATGGGTAGGCACTTGTAATGACATTTAGTATGAAACATCTGCAGGAAGTATTGAGTTTTATTCATCAGTAACTAAAAGAGGGACACCACAGGCTTTTCACATCAGTGTGTGTTTCCAGGTATTGGGGTACTCCAATACCTGGAAACACTGCATATATGAAAAAAGGACTATAATAATAGTATAAATACGTAGGAAACTCTGTCCTAAAGTTTATTCATCCTGTACCTCTGGTGCAGTGCTGGAGCGAACAAGTTCTGGCGCTGCTGTCAGGTCATCCTCCACAGGTCTTCGTGCGTATTCCCTGCGGTGTTTGTCATCCACTCGTGTCAGGTACCATGTCCCCGGAAACAGATCCTCGACTGAGCCTCGAGGGACGTAGTTGGCTGTGTGAACAGAGCAAGCAAGCAAGCAGTTAGAGATGCAGGATTCTAAATATCGAATCAAATTTCCGACAACATTTCCGACCGCACTTGAAGGTGGTAACGAAAAAGAAAAAAGATGAAGCGAGAAAAAATAATATATATATATATATATATATATATATATATATATATATATATATATATATATATATATATATATATATATATATATATATATATATATTCAAATCCCAAAACTGAAAATCAAATACCTACCCATCAAACGAATATTCGGATCCAGCCCTAATAATGATGATGTACTTTTTGACATAATGGCCTTCATGGTGTTGGACGCTGTTGGTCAGTTATTGATTTTTTTTTTTTAAATGTATGAACATATAAATCAGCTTGCCTTAAATTTAATTCAGTATTTTAAATAGGATTGTTGTGGCCAGACAGTGATCCTAATCAAGACTGGAGCACCTCAGGGCTGCGTTTTGAGCTCCCTGCTGTATTCCCTGTACACACACGACTGCGTAGCCACTTTCGACTCCAACATCATCATCATCATCAAGTTTGCTGACGACATAGCTGTGGTGGGTTGGCCTGATCACAAACAACACTGAGTACACTGACATTTGATACGGGTCATGTAAACAGCATGTTCCATTTGGATATTCCAAATAAGGCTTTTTTCCAAATAAAGCATTTTCCGATCAAGACGTGGGATATTCTGGTATTATTCAGGTTTTGGAAGCATTCTTTGGATATGTATACAGCGCATTTGGAATATAAAACTCAGAGTTTTTACTGCAGTTTAGAGCAGGGCGATATGGAGAAAATTAAATATCACGATATTTTTGACTAAATACATCAATGGCGATTTTGCAGCTATATTGTCGGGTTGACAATTGGGGCTTCCACAAAAATGTACCACAATGACAGTTTTGATAAATAATCACCAACAATATGGATACAATGAGAAGTCGGTAAAGGCAAATAATAGAACAGCTAGAACAGTCTGGTAAGTACAGAAAAATACATCACTTTACTGCAATGCAGCCTTTAAAACCAGGAAAAGGCAACACTTGTGTTGTATCACGCTATCCAAAATTTGAGACGATATCAAGCCTCATATATCAATGTCGATACAATATCGATATATTGCCCAGCCCTACTGCAGTATGTGACAGTTTACGGCCTCTGGCCTGTTTACGGCTTGCGGCCAGTTCTGTGTGTTGCTATGGTTGTTGTACACAAACCAACTAGCCAACAGTTTGCAAGGCTGTGATCAAGATGCATGCCCAGAAGAAAATCCTACATTTCGGATGATTAAAGACTTGGGTATCAAAAGGTTTTTGGATATGCACAAACTTTGCCACGCCGACAAGGTGGTTGAAGGAATGAAAGAGGGAGGCTGTGTTCGCATGGTCGAACAAGTCCACCACCGCGGATAAGTTAAAACAATCCTATTATGCACTGCTGCATGTAAACGGGAATATTAACTTTCATTATGTAAACAGCTTAGTCAGAATATTGTCTTTTTCTGAATCATCACGACAGCCTCCGGCTCAACCGAAGTACATTGCTAGGATTAAGCCTGACATCCGGCACGATGTGCCTCCATCTCCGCTATCTATGTATTTTGCAAGGGCAACGTTGCTGCATCCGGGGCTTAACGGTAACAGCACAAAACAGGACCGCAAGGCCCAGCATAGACTTGTTTGTTCTGCTGAACATACAATGCCCTACCCTGCCTTATGGATATTTACACCAGGCACTGCAATTTAGGTAGGAGAATCATTACAAACCCCAACAACCCGAGTAGCTCCCATTTCTCCCTGTTGAGAACGGGAAGAAGGTACCGGATACACTGGGCGGCACTGAGAGGCTCAGGAGGAGCTCTACCCTCAGGTCACTAGAATCCTAAATGAGGTCACTGCTTAAGACTCCATTTAAAATGTTTTTTTTTTTTTTTTTTTAAGAGCTTTACTTCCTGAGAGACTTGTGATTGCCACTGTAAATAACCAATTAGATCCTTCAGAATCAGACACTGGCACTATTGACAGCAGGGTCATACCTAAGTGGTGTGTATCCTCTCTCAGCTTCATGTTCTCAGAGAAGACAGCAGGCGAAACCTTCTGCCTCGAGTCCAGTCGGACCTTCAGGTCACTCAGGCTGGACACAAGTTTGTCCAGACCAGATCCTGAAGAAAAAAAACAGTCAACAAATCACATGGAAGAACACACTACCATTAGTTTCTATAAGTTCTTAAGCCATCTAGATCACACAACTGAACTGAACCATGGCTGACTTACCAGGTGTATGGTCCTGTGTGACTCTGAGAGAATACAGAGTAGCAGCAAATCCTGAACCGTAGGAGAAAACTCCAATCCTCTGTCCTGCTAATTGTGAAGCTGTTTGTCTGCAACACAGAGGCAACAAAGATTCTTCGTACATACTACAACTCCAAGACTCAATTGGTTGAACTATTTTAAACCAGCCATGCCAGGATCTTTGAGGGTAGCCATTTTGCCGCCCAGAAGTGGAAATGCATTTTCCTGTTCTGTTAACTTCCTGCCCCTTGAGCACATGGTTGCAGCAAGTGATTTAATACAGTAAACAAATAAATGAATCAAAGTCAGACAAAGGTTAGAAACTGAGACCTACTGTGCAATGAGTGATGCAAGGCAGCCGTAGACAGAGGGGGTGTACATGTTTCCATTCTGATTGGAGATCAGCAGGGAGGCCTTGGTCTTCGTCTCAAACAGATCTGCACTGGCCTTCATGAAGGCCTTCTCCACATCCCGGTCAAAGTAGGTCTCTTCTGGCTTTATATCTCTGCAATGCAAATACAAATACATGATTAGCAAAAGAATCACCAAAGTGTGTTTTTGTGTTGTCATAGAATAACTGAGTTGTACTTTTGCCACCTTGGTAATAAAGAAGTTGTTTTTGTTGACCTACACATACAGTGAACATCTATGGTAAGTTGAACATCTAGGGTAAGTTGAACATCTAGGGTAAGTTGAGGCAGAAGTTTATAATTTGGGATTTGGAAGATGAAGAGGAAATAGTGTCAGGAGTAAGATAGTTTTGTAAGTTAAGACATTGGGAAATACTTCCCACATGCAGAACTGTAATACTGTACATTACAATGTACATGCATTATGAAGAGAGTCCAAGTAAGAGTCCAAATGGCAACAATCCTTTTCACTTATTGTCTTATGTTGCTGGGTTTGTATTGTTTACTGCTTTAATGCTGTTCCATTGTTTTGTTGCGGTCTGTTATTTCAGTGTTGCTTTAATTGTAAAGTGCACTGAGACCACGTCGAAAAGTGATTTTACACTTTAAATAAATCTGATTGATTGATTGATTGATTAAGAAGAAATGGCGGAAAACTTAGTGATGTGGAAGTAAAACGCAGTGTCAGAGTGTGGAGGGGAGAAAAGACTGACGGAGGAATTTCGTGTTATTTCGAGATAAATGTTGTACTATTTGCCTAGTTTTTTAGTTTCTTTTAGCCCCCTGGTAGCCCTTAGTCTCTAGAAAGAACCAGCATCTACGCAAATCTACGCACCTGTGCGTGGAGGACCGCACTTTATTCTACGAGTAGTAGCTAGCTAAACATTAGCTTCAAGCTAACACCAGCTCCATGGCTACCTCCACACCTTGCGAGCCCCCACCTACCCACAGGATTTCCTAGTTGCTTGAAAATGCAAACAAAGAAATCGATGACCTTAGGGAAGAAGTTCGCCGGCTCTCCGAGGACTTGAAAACCAAATATGCCCTGCTGACCTCCTACCTGGACTTTGCTCAAAACCAGTCGCTTCGCATCACAACTCTCTCGGCGGCACTCCAGGATACTGTAATATGAGACACATCCGCCTGTCCACACCCATCTTCTAGTTCGACACCGACCACCAGGGCATCCTGAACTGAAGTGGTCTGTGGCCGAAAGAGAGCCTCGGGTAGGGCTCCATCGCCTCCTGCCCTCAGCCTCTCCAGTCGCTTCGATGCCCTGTCGAAGCCGAATGTTCCCCCGGTAACGGCCGACGTGGCTCGCCCCGCTTCAAAGCCAACGGACCTGCAGGCGTCAACGAGGAGCACCGCTGCCTCGCGACGACAATTTCTGAGGGATGCGGTAGTCAGACGGTCCGATGGGCTCCCCTGCCCAAACCGGCCAAATGACAACGTTCCTCAAAAACCATCTCCCCCACCGAATGAAGGTAAGCAATATTCCTCTTCTTTTCCTTGTACATCTGAATCCAATACTGGCTGTTTTGTTCCTACCACCGGCCATTCACGCCCCCCCACTCCTCGTCCGCTCTTCACCCCAACCACAATAATTATCGGCGACTCCATCACCCGGGATATATGGTTTTTTAATGCGGTCACACACTGCTTCCCTGGAGCCAAAGTTGCAGACATCCTGGCCAAAGCTGTGGACCTGATACCCTCACTCCCGACCTCTATTAAACGCATCGTGGTCCATTGCGGACATAATGACATGTCCTATCAGCAGAGCGCACAAAGAAAGACTTTGGCACCCTCATTGAAGCTTTAATAAGCACTGGGAAGTCAGTTTTTATTTCAGGCCCACTTCCATCTCGAGGTCGCGGAGTAGGCCTTTTTAGCAGACTACTCATCCTCAACACCTGGCTCCAGCATGCATGCAGCATTCACAAGTTAGGTTTTATTGACAATTTTAATCTGTTTTGGAAAAGTGACTCCATGTTCAGCAGGGATGGGATTCATCCCAATAGACGCGGCAGCCAGGTGCTATGTGAGAACTTGCGTCACGCCGTGCAGACCCAGACCTGGGTGCAGACTCAGACCTTAGATTGACTGTTTACACCCCGTAATGACACGCACAGGCGCACCTCCCAATCACACTCTCCCATAAGCTCTCACTCCTTTACAAATAACTCTGCTAACCCACAGACTAGCTATATCATTCCAGTAAGAGTCAGTAATAACATTACTCAAAGGTACAGCGCTACACGCTTCTCTGTGCACCAACGAGGTGCTATACTTAACAACCTAATTGGAATTAAAACAACCACTGCAACGATAGAACAGAATAGGAGAATCAAATGTGGAGTATTAAATATCAGATCTCTGTCTTCTAAAGCATTACTGGTAAACGATTTGATATCAGATAATCAAATGAATCTATTCTGTCTTACTGAAACCTGGCTGGGCCATGAAGAACATGTTAGTCTAAATGAAGCCACTCCTCCCAGTGATATTAATACTCAAATTCCTAGAGGCTCAGGCCGAGGAGGAGGAGTTGCAGCCATATTTGACTCAAATCTGTTAATTAATCCTAAACCTAAACTAAATTATAACTCGTTTGAAAGTCTTGTTCTTAATCTTCAACATCCAACATGGAAATCATTAAAGCCAATCATATTTGTTGTTGTTTACCGAGCACCAGGCCCATATTCTGAATTTTTATCTGAATTCTGAGTTTTTGTCATGTATTGTCCTAAAATCAGATAAAATAATTATTAGGTGATTTTAATATCCATGTGGACGTTGACAGTAATAGCCTTAGTACTGCCTTCAACTCACTACTAGATTCAATTGGTTTCAGTCAGAGTGTGCATAAGGCCACTCACTGTTTTAACCACACCCTCGACCTTGTGCTGGCATATGGCATCAAAATTGAAGATTTAATAGTATTTCAACAGAATTCTTTATTATCAGACCATTTTTTTAATAACTTTCGAATTCTTACTACCAGAATATATGAAATTAAATAAAACCTTCTACACTAGATGCCTATCTGACTATTACTCATCATTAATAGAAGAAAATAAGAACAACCCAAGGTTTCTTTTCAGCACTGTAGCCAGGCTGACAGATAGTCACAGCTCTACTGAGCCATCTATTCCCCTAGATCTTAGTAGTGATGACTTCATGAGTTTCTTTAATGATAAAATTATAACAATTAGGGATGGAATTCATCACCTTTTGCCCTCAACTTCTAACGGTTCACCTTTTGATACAGGAGTGCTAGAAAGAATGACAAGACCTGACATATACTTTGACTCCTTTTTTGCTATAGACCTTCAACAATTAATGATAAAGGTCTCTTCAGCAAAGCCTTCTACCCGTCTCTTAGACCCCATCCCAACGAGGCTACTTAAAGAAGCGTTACCCGTGGTGAACACTTCATTACTAGATATTATCAATATGTCTTTATTAACAGGTTATGTACCGCAGTCATTTAAAATAGCTGTGATAAAACCTCTTCTGAAAACACCCACCCTCGATCCTGAGGTCTTAGCCAACTAGACCTATATCGAACCTTCCCTTTCTCTCCAAGATCCTTGAGAAAGTAGTCCCTAATCAGTTATGTGACTTTCTACATAGGAATAGTCTATTTGAGGACTTTCAGTCAGGATTTAGAAAGCATCATAGCACAGAGACGGCACTGGTGAAAATTACAAACCACTTTCTAACTGCTGCTGACAAAGGACTTGTCTCCATACTTGTGTTATTAGATGTTAGTGCTGCATTTGACACTATTGACCATACAATCCTTCTACAGAGACTGGAACACTTAGTTGGCATTAAAGGAATCGCACTAAGCTGGTTTAAGTCCTATTTCTCTGATCGATCTCAATTTGTTAATATCAACGATAAATCCTCCAGGTACGCTGAAGTTAGCCATGGGGTTCCTCAAGGCTCAGTGCTTGGACCAATTCTATTCTTCTTATATATGCTTCCTCTAGGCAGTATTATTAGGAAACACTCAATTAACTTTCACTGTTATGCGGATGACACCCAATTATACTTATCAATCAAGCCAGACGAAACCAGTCAGTTAGCTAAACTGCAAGTGTGCATTAAAGATATAAAATTATGGATGACCAACAATTTCCTGAAGTTGAACTCGAACAAAACTGAGGTTATTGTGCTGGGCGCTAAACACCTCCGAACTTCATTATCCGAAGATATAATTACTCTGGACGGCATTGTCATAGCTTCCAGCACTACTGTCAGAAATCTAGGAGTTATTTTTGATCAGGACTTATCCTTTAACGCCCACTTAAAACAAACCTCAAGAACAGCTTTTTTTAATTCCCTATTATCAGGATGCTTAAATAAAACTCTTAAGACTCTCCAGCTGATCCAGAATGCTGCAGCGCGTGTTCTGACAAGAACTAAGAAAAGAGATCATATTTCTCCTGTATTAGCTTCTCTGCATTGGCTTCCTGAAAATCCAGGATTGAATTTAAAATCCTTCTCCTGACCTACAAAGCTCTAAATGGTCAAGCACCTTCATATCTTGGAGAGCTCTTAGTACCTTATTGTCCCACTAGAGCACTACGCTCCCAGAATGCAGAGTTACTTGTGGTTCCCAGAGTCTCTAAAAGTAGAATGGGAGTCAGAGCCTTCAGCTATCAGGCTCCTCTCCTGTGGAACCAGTTCCCAGTCTGGGTTCGAGAGGCAGACACCGTCACCACTTTTAAGAGTAAACTTAAAACTCTCCTCTTCGATAAAGCTTATAGTTAGGAAGTTAGGAGTTGCAGCATTTGCCTGGACCGGCGGGGGAAGGTGTGTAGCCACAACAGCCTCCCTATGCGGTTATAGTTCTAGACTACCGGGGTACCTCCTTTGACACACTGAGCTCCTCTCTCTTTCCATCTGTGTGTATTCATGTTCCAGAAATTCTTGATATTAACCTAGCTTCCCGGAGTCCGTATGTTCTTTGTCCCCCCAGCACCATCATCTTGGATAATAAAAGGCACCTACATCATGGTGGCAGCTGTCGCCGTGGTCCTGCCCTACGACCTGCTGTGCCCCATTACACCCTGCAATGCCCGCCGTCGACTTGCTATGTCCGGCCAACGCCCTGCCATGCCCTGCTGTGCTCTACGACACCATGAACCATTACAACTACTCTAGTCATTATCTTAATTGTGACTTTGTTACTGCCATTGTTCATTAAACCCCCAACTGGCATCGTCAGACACCGCCTACCAAGAGCCTGGGTCTGTCCCGTCAGACAACCCCTACCAAGAGCCTGGGTCTGTCCGAGGTTTCTTCCTAAAAGGGAGTTCTTCCTCGCCACTGTCGCACTTACACATTCATGCATGCTCTTGGGGGAAATCACTGGAATTGTTGGGTCCTTGAAAATTACATAGTGTGGTCTAGACCTACTCTATCTGTAAAGTGTCCTGAGATAATTCCTGTTATGATTTGACACTATAAATAAAATTGAAAATTTAATGTGGAACTCAGCAGTAAGAGGAGATTAAATGGCATCATTGGCCATTTACAACCATGTTGTACTATACCATGTATACTATATGTTTAAACTAGCTCAAAATTAAGTAAATCAAACTCTGCCAACGGACATGTTTGATCTGATGACTCGCTCTATAAAAAGGTTACAAGGGAAACATCAAAAGGACCAGTGAAATTCTGAAGGTACAGACTGTTCCAGATAAATTACACATCTAGCTCCCTGTGTGCCTTGTAGCTGCCAACAGTCACGTGAGGAACCGGCTGAGCCAAATCTAGTTACAAGTTATCATATCTCTAGTCTCGCATTGCCAGACAACATTCACAACCGTCTTGGGCGGTGCAAAGTTCTGTACACAGCAACGTTGGCTGTTAAAAGGAAAATAACTTGTTTTGGTGGAGCATTTTAACCGCGCAAAATAAAAACAATAAAACCACACGCGCACGCACGCACACAAAGTCAGCATTTCTCTTGTCATTAGCAGTGCAATTAACAGGGATATCACTGGATAAAGTTCAGGAACACCGGTAAGCTCTAATCACAGTTGAAGCGTTACTGAGCTTTGGTACAACTTTGGGTCGTTTTGCTAACTAGCCATGATATACGCTGGTGATATACATCATATCAGATGACAATCTTCATCAATATCTCCTGTGTGGAGAATATGGTTAGTTATGCTTCCCCCCCCCCCCCCCCCAATCTCTATTCACTCCCACTGTGAGCAAACTAGGTTACTAAATCAGACTTTTAGCACATAAATGAACGTTAATAAAGCAGGTTGTGCTAACATGTAGAAGTGTGGTTTAATCCCTAGACCGGTAGGTGGGGAAAGTGTAACGTAGTCACCACTAGGGCTGGGTACCGAACTTCGAAAAATGCATTGTCATTCAATACCAAATTTCAATACCTAAGGACTAAATTGAATCAGCGTCAGTGAGCCAATAAGCATGCAGCATGCTTGTACCAAGATCTAATAATGTTTGTGATTGGCTGTCTATGCAGGAAAAACTGCGTTACGCGCAGTGACGTGTGTGCGATGTGTTTTGAGAGGCTGGACTACAGTGTGCGTCGCATAGGTGTAAAGGAGCTGGAAAAAATAAGATTTGCACTGTAATGTCATTTTTTGTTGCGCTAAAATTAATTTTAGAAAATTATCGTTCAAGAAGAAAAGTATCGTTCAAGAACCGGTATTGAAGTCACGTCATCGGTATAGTTACCGATATCGAAAATCTTTAAATGATACCCAGCCCTAGTCACCACTGAGGTGCCCTTGAGCAAGGCCCTTAACCCCAACCCGGCAGCTTCCAGGTGTAATTGTGTGAATGTGATCAGGACAGTCCTGCAAAAAAGTGCATTGCTCTCAGTGTGTAGGGAATAAATAAAAAGGTACCACTCCAGGATTTGTCCTCACTATCTCCACGTAGCCATGAGGGGCCGATAGCAGGACGTTACTCCATGTTTCACATGCTGCACTTCACAGCCAGCAGACAATACCGATTTGTACTGTTGATTCAGATGTGTTGTGCTAGCTGTTTCTGTGGTGCAAAGTCTTAAAGAAGGTACAGAACTTTGGCTTGCATTCGGAACACATTTTTGACCAAATACATCAATGTCAATATTGCGGCGATATTGTAGGGTTGACTATTGGGGCTTTTGAAAAATAGCTGCCATAGCCTTCAGGGGCCAAATTTGCAGCGCCCCGATATCTATATCCTTTCGTAACATACTGTATAAACCCACATCGGTGTCAAACGTTTTATTGCAAAATGAACTCTTTTTTTAATGAATATTTCAGCAAGCTGCCCCACTATACATGAAATGGAAACCTTAGTTAATTTTGTAGACATTTCATGATTTCATGACGTGAGCTCAAGCTGCATGGAGCTGGGACAATGGCATTTCATTTGATCCTATTCTGAGTGTACCTGAAAGCATCTAGGCCTGTGAAGGGTCCCGTCTCAGTGTTGGGGCTGGGGTGGCTCAGAAAGTCATTCAGCATCAGCCTAGCCAACGACTTCTGCACCAGCTTGCAGTATGGAGAATGGAAGACCAGAAAGCCAAAGTTGTCCAGGCTGAAACGCTCTTCTGAACCCTCTGTGGAGAAGGAGAATAATTAAAACCACATAAGCCTAGATAACGCCGTTTCCTGTTTCAAAAAAGTTGTTACTTGCTTCACTTGGTCTCAAGAATTCCTAACACACTGGGTTACATTTCATTGGCACAGTTGCAAAGAGCAAGAGAGAAAAGTTTTTTTACACAAATACCAACACTTTGCCTTGTTCTGCTTTATCTGCTTACAACCTTCTGTATCTCTGCGCTATGTACAAAATACCAACATGACAAAGCTCCTTTCAAGATCAGGGACACACCAACACATCAAAAAGCTGATCTTTTGTGTCTGTGCTGTGTCTGTGCGGTCATGGAAACCCAGCCCATTATATCAAGACCAGAGAGGAGGGCTGGAAATGTTGTGCTACATGTGAATGGTTCATAATGGGTCTTTAACAGCCTCCTGTTCTCAGATATTGCACATGTTGGCACATCAGGTTAAAGGCTCATCTCATTAAACTACTTTATGGTCACTGAACTTAGGTAAACTTCTTAGCTTAGCAAGCAGGTAATGTCCTAAACCATCTTAACTAATCAGGCTATTATGCGACCAGTCCCTCCACAACACTCCCATCCACATGCATGACAGCAACAGCACCTTTTCTACACATAGGTACATTGACTAACACATAAAACAGTTAAAGAAGAAGCATCAAACTGTTACTGCCAATTCTAATATTTATTTATGTAGCAGTATTATGGCTTTTCTTCTGCTGGAACCTTGGAAAAACGCTACAACGTAACGTCAATGGGCAATTGTGCACCTTCAATCGACGTCCACTAAAAGTGCTGTTTTTGCCGCTGACAGCCTCAGATTATTATTCTAAGTGTCTGACAACATTATGGAAAGGATCCCTACAGAGATAGACTTTTGTTGAAGAGTAAGATCCTTTTTGTTGAAACATCCCAGCAAGCGCTATGGCCAAACTCACCAGACTCCAGTCAACCTGTGTTATACTTTTTCTAACTAATAAATATATACAAACACACCTACATGGAACAAATGTTGGAGGATCAGTTATATATTGGTTATGGACAACAGTTTTAACCCACCTCTTTGCCACTGCGCATGAATCTTGTTGCGGTACACAGAGTAGCAGCGGTCCAAGGCACTCAGGTAGCACTCTATTGACAGCTTTCCGTCCACCACAGGATACTCGGACATCAGGTCGGGCTTGTAGAAGTCATATGCATGCTGCATGTGGGTTCCTCGCAGACCTGCACCACAGCCAAAGCAGCTGGCTCATCAGTTCAGCTACTTCTACATGTACAAGCCCTGTAGTTTACAGTCATACATATGCATGCATGCCCGCACCTATAATAAACTGGATGCATTTCAAAACATTTTTTCACAGATTCAATTTTCACCTAAAAAAGGTATTGCAGTTTATAAACTTTCCAAGAATGACTAAACTAGTTTCTAGTATTTAGATGTGCATTTAAACAAATGTAATAACTCATCTAACCAGTGCACACTGTAAAAAACAGAGAGCCTGGCTCTTAGAGACAGGTTGTTTCCAAGTGTCTAACAACATCACGGGGCCTCATTCACCAACATCTTCCTAAATGTTTCCTTAAACATTTTCTTGGGAAAGGGCCGCACCTGTGTTCTTATAATGATGAATCTCATTGCGCTCATATCCATCCATTGCTTTCCGTCCTGCATTAGTCCAGAGTTGTAACTAAGCCTTGACTGAGAGACTAGATAATCACTGTCTTGTTTGAAAATAATTTGCACCTTTGAGGAGTGCCATCACACCCATATATTGTCTGGACCGGTCCCAACAGAGGTTGCAGAAGGCGTGAGTTTCATTTTGTGCATATTCATTTCTATATTATTACTGTAGAATTAAAGAAAAATGCAATAAGCAATTATTTTTGCACAAGCACGTCGGCACTCAAATGTGCATAACTGTGCTCTTGAGCTTGCGTACACTCTATTCTTACCTAGGAAAAAAATCCCAAATAAGAAAACTGCATTTTTTCTTCTTAAAGGGTAACTAGCGTTATTTTCCTATGTTTTTGTGTCTAAGTGACAACAATCTTTGACATTGGTCCAGTATTATCGCTGCAGTCGGCAGCAGCGAAAAACTACAATGTAGGTTAACAGGGCAATTGTGCAGCTTGTATTTAAGTTCACAAAAGTGCTCGTTTTACCAGTGACAGGCTCAGATAAATATTGTAAGTGTCTGACAACATAAGGACAATATTTCTAAGGAGGTCAACCTTTCTGTTAAGAGTAAGATCCTTTTTTTAAACAAAAAAAGCATCTGCGAAATTGCGTTCGCTAAAGCCACCAGACTCAATGTAAATAAACAGTAATTTTAGCATCGTAAAAAAACACTTCATTCAAAGTCGACAGAAACAAAATAAAACTATGAAAAGCCGTTTTGGGTCATTTTTCCGCTTTTCCAACCATCACAACTCTAGTTTTGGTTAAAATAAAACACATAGTTCACCGATTTACATGTGAAAATATGCTGGCTCTACACACTAAAAGTATTGTTTGTTTTTTTTTAAATGGAGTCTGGTGGGTTTAGAGCTAGCGACCTCAGAGCCGTTTCTGGTTAAACGGAAAGGTCTTAAAGAGGTTTTAAAAAAGCCAATCTCTGTATGGATCCTTTCCATAATGTTGTCAGACACTTAGAATAATAATGTGAGCCTTTCAGTAGCAAAATAAAGCACTTTTAGTGGACCAAATTGACGATGCACATTTGCCCCATAGGGTTACATTGCAGCCTGGTCTGTGGCTGCCGGTTACAGCGTTCACGCTCAACACTGGACTCCTATCAGTCACTTACACACAAAACATAGGAAAACAGGGACCAGGTTGAAAAAAATGGTAGTTACCCTATAAGAACGGTTGGTGAATGAGGCCCATTCATGTCAGTGCTCAACAACCAAGAAAATTCAATCAAAATGTCAGTGACGTGGTACAAAAGTTAAGTCAACAGTAAACATTTGGATGATGGGAACAGCTAACTAACAGTGGGGTCTTATCAATATGTCAATAGTACAGGGTGCTGCCTGACGACTTGTGTACAACGGTTATCACTTAACTGACCTCGTTCAAAGGCCAGAGGAGCATTAGGCCCGACCAGCATGGCCACTGCACCGGCACCCCCTGTGGGCCGGGCACTTCCAGTGGCGTAGACAGCAATGTCCCCCGCTACAACCAAAGCATATCGCCCTGCAGACAGGAAACATGAAAAGAAGGGAAACAGCAAGCCTGAGTTTTCATTTTTAAATATACACGTCTCTTCTCTAAAATGTAATCATCGGCACAGTGGCATTTAACTTCACACAAGACTGTTGCAGCAATCGGTTGTATAAGAATGTAACAAATCTTTGTCTCATTTACATTAGCAGCAATCACTATGAAACACTTAACGATGCAAGTGAATAACTTCTCCCTACTCTGCCAAAAAGACAAGCTTGGCATGGTTTTATTCCAGTTAGCCTAATAGCTGGTTTGATTTGCATTGAGAGATGATTTTATGGAAAGTACCCCATGCCAGTCTCTAGGTATGGTGAAGAGTATGTGATGATGTGGGGGTATTTTAATTCCAAAGGCCAAGGGAACTTTATCAGGATGCATAGTATCCTGGATCCATGAAATAACTGGCCTTTAAAAATAAAAGTCTGCCTGCCTCTATGGGAATTTAACATAGGGGTGTACTTACTTATGCCCCCTGTATTTTAAGGAACAACATTTAGTTATTTACGATACATTATTCATTCACAAAGAATATTGGTGTCCTTAAAGGTTGGATTTTTCCTCATTTTTTTGAATTAAGGCATTAAGATCAATTTGCAAAAGATGATTTTTTTTTTTAATCCTCTTTTTTGTCAACTTTAGCATGGGTGTCCTAATTTTTTCACATGACTGTATTAAGACTAAAAAAACAATATGATACTAAAAAGACATCAACATTTACACAAGTTTGTTCACTCACCATCCCATGAGCTGGACTCTACCCAGTTGACAGCGTTGAAGAGTGCAGCTGTACCCCCATAGCAGGCGTTTGTGGTGTCAATACCCTCCACATCTGTATTGCCAGAGTCCTCAAACAGCTGCATGATGACTGTCTTGACAGATTTGGACTTGTCGATGATGGTCTCAGTGCCGACCTCCAGTCGACCCACACTGTCGTAAGACAGGCCGTTCCTCTCCATGAGCCTCTGGACCACCGTCAGGCACAGAGAGTTGATGTCCTCGCGGTCGGAGCAGAAGCCCATGCGAGCTTGGCCCAGGCCCACAGTGTATTTACCAGCTGCCACGCCGTCTAATTGCTCCAGCTCGGCCTGGTCCACATACTGGGATGGGAAGTACAGTTCCAAGGCAATAATACCCACATCTTTGGGCCATGGTCCCAAGCAACTGATTGGTCCTGATCCCGGCATCCTGAATGAGTTGAAAAAGAGTTTTAATGTTCAGCGTTGTATTCATTTGAAAAATATGTTGTGTGTTGGAGTACACAGTATTTAACCAGGTGCCTGCAATGCCTCATGACTGCTAATGTAGGTAATTAATGCATACAAATGACTAGATACATCTCACACACACAAATGTCATAGCAGAGCAGACATAATACACTAGGTTTGTGTCGTTTTTTTATTTATGCATTTGTCAGGGACAATGCAAAAAATATTGTAACACGTTACAATACTTTAACAGATGTGCTGCATATAGGATTTCTAGACAAGGTCTCACATTTTACGTTACAGCTGGCGTTATTTAGCTAGCTAATGTAAGGTTAGCTATCTGGCAAGGTAAACGAGAACATTAACCAAGCTAGCATGTTAGCTAAGGTGGTTGTTCTATAGTATGACACGTACACGACACGACACGGCTGAGATACTATTACCTGTCGGCTTTACTTGACATTATAATACTAACGTTAACCAAAGTAACCGTTAAACCGGTTCTGTTGAACAAGCCACTAGCTTAGCTAGCTACGGTAAACAAAAAGACAGCAAACCACCTAGAAAGTAGCAAACGCTAGCTAATTAAAAGGCATAAACAGGACATTTCCATAACCGGTAACTAGTTTAATGTGCCATTTGTTATGTCTTAAGTTTGACAGCTAGCTTAGCTTATATTGCGTATTACACGTACCTAAACAGCTACATAAAGCTTGTGTTAAGATGAGAGCAAAACTAGGGGAAAGGGCACAACGGGATTTCCTGGTACTTCAGTGTCAATGACCGAAAATGACATCTGTAACCTGTACGACTCTGTTACACTCAAGGGTCAAATATGTTTTATGCCTAAAAGACTATTTGGCAATGGTTTTAAAAACATTTAGTTGGATAAAATCCCTATTTGTTTTTTAAATTTTTGAACACCGAGATTGCTTGGTCATAATGGTCATAATACATAGAAACGGCATGATTGCAGCCAGTTAAGATTGCAACACGGACCAAATAGCTGACGGACCCGCTTCTTTTCCAACTCATGGGGCTGGAGCAGCTTGATTTAGCGGACTTACCGCTTATGTTTTTTGTAACTGTTAGAAATGGACTAACGCGAGCTATGCGAGTAAGGTTAGCAAAACCCTGACTTAAACATTTCAGCGTTATGAACATTCCACACAGAAACCCGAAATACTTACGTTAATATATCCCCTATTGAGAATAAACAGACGAATCAAACACATTAAAAAAACGAGACATACACAGTACAGTGATTTTCTTGTGTGCCTTCTTCGGGATTAAAATATATAGTTGCAGACCGTATATAAGTCTTCTCACCTGTGTGTGAAGTTAACTCCAGAGACGGTGAGTTACTACTCCGTTATTATTTGTATCCAGCCCACCAGCCGGCAGAAGTGTATTTATATGTAACGATGATAGAGCAGTGTACACCCTGCACTACAGCACCTTGCTTCTTGGCCAATCACAGCTCACAGACAACATACGGCGCTACCAAGTCCCGCAGATTTCTGGCCAATCAGAGATCAGGAATCACAACCACGCGCCAGAGCTGTATCTGCGGTCCAATGCTGTGAGTTGTACGATGTCTGGTGACAGACAAGGAGCCAATCAGACTGCAAAAGTAATTCCTGGCGCGGTAAACAGCAGAGGGCAGCGCTTGAATTACAGAACAGTGTGTCCATGGCAACCATTCATTCAGTCAGCGGGTATGACCATCAGTACTCAAATACTAATGTAACCGAGGGTTTCTTATATTGTCTGGATTAAATTGCCTTACAGTAATAAGTACTCACTCCATAGAGATGTAATTAAATGACCACACTAATATATATAAAATACATTTCATTGCAGCCCACATCAGTTTATTCTGCAAGCTTTGTGGATAATATGGAAGGGGCATGCAAAGTCATGCGAAGTGTCTTTGGCAGTGGAGGAAGAAGTAACCTGTAGGATGTTCAGAGAGCTTGGCTTTCAAACTCTTACTAAATACCATGAAATATAATGAAAGTATCAAAAGTAAAAGAAGCCTACTCACTGAATGACCTCTTAATGTGTTCCATTATCTTATGGGCCTCTAATGCATTAAGGTGTAGCAGTTTAATGTTGTAGCCAGGTCCTTTGATATGTGACATTATATCATATTTTATAAAGTGATCATATGTTTAATGTGTAAAATATGAATCTTTAACTAATAACTAAATCCTATAAACGTAGTGGAGTAAAAGGTTTAATATAAGCATTAAGTCGAATAACACTAATACACAAGTAGAAAAAAATTATACTTAGGTCTATAAGTACAGATCTTGAGTACATTATTTTTTATCTGGAAAAATAAACCCCACAAAGTCAAGAAGGAAGTTAAGTCTTTTAATATTCTAGATTTTGCTTCTTTAAACAATACCATCAAAACTATTTGGATAAAATGTTTTCTAAAAGAAAATCAAGATAGCTTGAGAAACATTATCCTAAACTTTCTGTTCCAAAAAGTAGGTCTTAACATTATATTCACGTGCCCTTATGCTGTTGGTAAACTTCTGATAAAACTGTCCAACTTTCATAGGCAAGCTGTGGTTGCTCCCTCCTTTTATAAGCAAAATGATTCCCCTCACAAAGGTTTGATGCAAATATCATATATAGAATGAATCTGTGTAATATGAACATTGGTTTAACAACAACATTCTGCCTGTGAAACTATTTGACAATGATAGTCTTTTGTATTGATATAATGCTTTTAAAGAGGTACAGCGTTCCTGTCAGTTACAGCATTACTGTGGATGGAAATGGAAGAAATAAAATATTAAGGTGTTGGCTTTCCAACCAAATCCACAATCTGCTTGTAGTCAGTTGAGAAACGTCAGTGAGGCCTTGGTTCAATTCAGATTTAGGTTTTCATCTTCTTTCTGTTGGTTATAAGCAAATATTTATGTTATAATATGAGAAACGGCTGGTGTAATAAGGTAACTTTATACGTGCAACATCAACTTACATTGATATGTTGAAATATGTTAGCCTGACAAGCCAGACCCACATCAAGATGTTGGGTCTGGGAACTCCCCATTGGCTGGGCTCAATCCGAGGGGCGGGATAAACGGTTGTCTTTCAAATTCCCTCTGCACGCAATAGGATAGAGCTACAACCAATCAGAGCAACGCTAGTTGATAGATTAAACTTTAAACTCCAAACACATCTTCCTTTTTTAAGAATGACTTCAGTGCCGTTCTTTGTTCTTTTCTCAAAGTAAAGCTGAACTCCAAGTCTTCCAGAGTCGCGGACAAAGCCGATTCCAAAGACCGCTGTTCTCCAGCAGCAGCAGCCATCTTCTTTGTTTTCAGGTAGCAGGGAATTCACGCGGAACCGTCACAACTCTGCCGTCCTTATGTTAAGCCCTGCCCACCGACTCTATACACTTTGTGATTGGCCTGACCAGAATTTGGTTTTTCCAGCTTGCAAGCCTACGAGGGTTGCTAGATGACCCTGGCTGCATATTACATGTGGGAATTGTAGTGTACTTCCGTTTACTTTGTTGAGAATTGCTCTCTAAACCCTGTCTCTTGTAGAGCACATTTAAACACAGTTTAAGATGACCAAAATGCTGTATAAAAAAGCACTAAGGTGCTGTATTAACCCTTGTTTTGTCCAACACAAGGGTTAAGAGCTATAACACAGTAGTTCCACAAGGTGGTGCTGTAACAGAAAGCAAGGCAGACATATCCATTTAAATGTGTTAATCTACAGTTGTCATCAACGGAAGAACTACTCTGCAGATACATACAATTCAATTCAATTTTATTTATAGTGCCAAATCATAACAGGAATTATCTCACCACACTGTAATTTTCAAGGACCCAACAATTCCAGTGATTCCCCCAAGAGCATGCATGAATATGTAAGTGCGACAGTGGCGAGGAAGAACTCCCTTTTAGGAAGAAACCTCGGACAGACCCAGGCTCTTGGTAGGGGTTGTCTGACGGGACAGACCCAGGCTCTTGGTAGGCGGTGTCTGACGATGCCGGTTGGGGGTTTGATGAACAATGGCAGTAACAAAGTCACAATTAAGATAATGACTAGAGTAGTTGTAATAGTTCATGGAGTCGTAGAGCACAGCAGGGGTAACAGGGCGTTGGCCGGACATAGCAAGTCGACGGCGGGCATTGCAGGGTGTAATGGGGCACAGCAGGTCGTAGGGCAGGACCACGGCGACAGCTGCCACCATGATGTAGGTGCCTTCATGATCCAAGATGATGGTGCTGGAGGGACAAAGAACATACGGACTCCGGGAAGCTAGGTTAATATCAAGAATTTCTGGAACATGAATACACACAGAGAAGCAGTGATAGGATGGGAGTGCGCCATGACTGAGGCTACACACCCACCCCCGCCGGTCCAGGCGAATGCTGCAGCTCCTAACTTCCTAACTATAAGCTTTATCGAAGAGGAGAGTTTTAAGTTTACTCTTAAAAGTGGTGACGGTGTCTGCCTCCCGAACCCAGACTGGGAACTGGTTCCACAGGAGAGGAGCCTGATAGCTGAAGGCTCTGGCTCCCATTCTACTTTTAGAGACTCTGGGAACCACAAGTAACTCTGCATTCTGGGAGCGTAGTGCTCTAGTGGGACAATAAGGTACTAAGAGCTCTCCAAGATATGAAGGTGCTTGACCATTTAGAGCTTTGTAGGTCAGGAGAAGGATTTTAAATTCAATCCTGGATTTTCAGGAAGCCAATGCAGAGAAGCTAATACAGGAGAAATATGATCTCTTTTCTTAGTTCTTGTCAGAACACGCGCTGCAGCATTCTGGATCAGCTGGAGAGTCTTAAGAGTTTTATTTAAGCATCCTGATAATATGGAATTACAGTAGTCCAGCCTGGAAGTAACGAATGCATGGACTAGTTTTTCAGCATCGTTTTGAGACAGGATGTTCCTAATTTTGGCAATATTACGAAGGTGAAAAAAAGCTGTTCTTGAGGTTTGTTTTAAGTGGGCGTTAAAGGATAAGTCCTGATCAAAAGTAACTCCTAGATTTCTGACAGTAGTGCTGGAAGCTATGACAATGCCGTCCAGAGTAATTATATCTTCAGATAATGAAGTTCGGAGGTGTTTAGCGCCCAGCACAATAACCTCAGTTTTGTTCGAGTTCAACTTCAGGAAATTGTTGGTCATCCATAATTTTATATCTTTAATGCACACTTGCAGTTTAGCTAACTGACTGGTTTCGTCTGGCTTGATTGATAAGTATAATTGGGTGTCATCCGCATAACAGTGAAAGTTAATTGAGTGTTTCCTAATAATACTGCCTAGAGGAAGCATATATAAGAAGAATAGAATTGGTCCAAGCACTGAGCCTTGAGGAACCCCATGGCTAACTTTAGCGTACCTGGAGGATTTATCGTTGATATTAACAAAGTGAGATCGATCAGAGAAATAGGACTTAAACCAGCTTAGTGCGATTCCTTTAATGCCAACTAATTGTTCCAGTCTCTGTAGAAGGATTGTATGGTCAATAGTGTCAAATGCAGCACTAACATCTAATAACACAAGTATGGAGACAAGTCCTTTGTCAGCAGCAGTTAGAAAGTTGTTTGTAATTTTCACCAGTGCCGTCTCTGTGCTATGATGCTTTCTAAATCCTGACTGAAAGTCCTCAAATAGACTATTCCTATGTAGAAAGTCACATAACTGATTAGGGACTACTTTCTCAAGGATCTTGGAGAGAAAGGGAAGGTTCGATATAGGTCTAGTTGGCTAAGACCTCAGGATCGAGGGTGGGTGTTTTCAGAAGAGGTTTTATCACAGCTATTTTAAATGACTGCGGTACATAACCTGTTAATAAAGACATATTGATAATATCTAGTAATGAAGTGTTCACCACGGGTAACGCTTCTTTAAGTAGCCTCGTTGGGATGGGGTCTAAGAGACAGGTAGAAGGCTTTGCTGAAGAGACCTTTATCATTAATTGTTGAAGGTCTATAGGAAAAAAGGAGTCAAAGTATATGTCAGGTCTTGTCGTTCTTTCTAGCACTCCTGTATCAAAAGGTAAACCGTTAGAAGTTGAGGGCAAAAGGTGATGAATTCCATCCCTAATTGTTATAATTTTATCATTAAAGAAACTCATGAAGTCATCACTACTAAGATCTAGGGGAATAGATGGCTCAGTAGAGCTGTGACTATCTGTCAGCCTGGCTACAGTGCTGAAAAGAAACCTTGGGTTGTTCTTATTTTCTTCTATTAATGATGAGTAATAGTCTGATCTGGAATTTCTGAAGGCCCTCCTATAGGTTTTTAAACTGCCTTGCCAATCTAAACGAGATTCTTCCAGTTTGGAGGAACGCCATTTAGTTTCAAGTTTCCGTGAGATTTGTTTTAATTTGCGAGTTTGGGTGTTATACCAAGGCGCTAGTTTCCTTTGCTTCATCGTCTTCTTTTTGAGGGGAGCAACAGAGTCTAAAGTCGTCCGTAGGCAGGTCGTAGCACTGTCTACAAAATTATCAATTTGGGAGGGACTAAAATTAGCACAAAGGTCCTCCGTTATATTAAAGCACGACATTGAGTTAATTGCTTTTGGAATATCTTCCTTAAATTTAGCTATAGCACTGTCAGATAGGCATCTAGTGTAGAAGGTTTTATTTAATTTCATATAGTCTGGTAGTAAGAATTCGAAAGTTATTAAAAAATGGTCTGATAATACTACAATGGTTCCGTTGCCCATGAAGTGAACACACTGAGCTGCAGAGACTTTGGACATCAAGTCTGTTGACTTATCGTTACTGCAGAAGCAGAGAGATGTTCCCTGCTCACTGTAATTATTGATTTAATGCTGTTGGGTTCAGAACATGTTGACACAGACAAGACTGAACAGTAAAATGTAAATTGTGAATACTGGTCTCCAGCAGAGCTGCTGCGCTGTATAAAAACCACATGGTTACTAAATGTAATGATGGTCTATGAAATAAGAGCCGGTGATTTGCAGGCTTCAGTCAGACTGATCAATTGTTTAGTGTTGAAATGAGAGAGCAAACACTTTGAGATCAGATTTGGTGGTTAGAAAGTTTGATGTCTCTGTACATGTTGTGACATTGTCAGCTGTAATCCAGCTTTATTTCCTGTAGACAACACAACAACAGTCGTCTTCATCAAGTCAAACACATGATTCCAACAAGCTTCTGACCCATCTAATTGGCTGACTGTTCTCCCTCTCTCTGTCTCTCTGTCCAATCCTGAAGCCTGTCACCATTCTCCTCTCACAGCTGCACTGAGAAGGTTGGATGTTTACAGGAAATACTGGCTCTTTGCTTTGATACTAATCTGTGTTTAGTGCAGTACTACTGAAACCAGCATGGACTGACTCCAACCCTCTACTGACCTCAGTCTCCAGTCTACAGTGCGGACTCTCCTTCAGCTCAGACAGCATCTTCACGTCTGAATCCTGCAGCTCGTTGAATCTCAGGTCCAGCTCCCTCAGCTGAGAGGGGTTGGACTTGAGAGCTGAGGCTAGAGAAGCACAGCTGATCTGTGCCAAACTGCAGCACCACAATCATAAAAATGAGTTTTAAATGTGAAGCTCAATATTACTCTGTCCTTTCTACAGATATCATCCAAATGTCACCACAACATTCGTACACCTGCCATGTCAACACAGATCAATAACATGCTGCTGATCTTAGTCAGAGGCCTGTACGTTTATCAGTGTTTATCAGGCAGCGCCGCCTGGAAGGCACTAGGATTAGGCACTGGTTATGGTTAGGGTTAAGGTTAGGTGCCTTGAAGTCAACGGTCGCTGCGCTGCCTTGAAGTCAATTAGGCAATGGTTATGGTTAGGTTTTATGGTTAAGGGTTTTAATGTTTTGGTACTGGCCTATTGATCCGAGGGGAAAAAAAGCGGTTAGATGGAAGTATGAAGAGGTATACAGACTGCTATTGAGGAATAGGTAAATGGGTTGATAGTGTAGAGGCAACGCTGTTTCCCTGATCCTGGGGGACATGGGTACAAACCCCAGGCACGGCACACTTGCTGGTCCGCAGGGCTGAGGAAGGCAGTGGGTCTGGTGCTGCGATGAGGTCTGGGTGTCCATTTTGGTGGGAAAGAGAAGGGTTAAGGGTTGAAATATAACTGGAATGGGACTATAGATAGAAAGGAGAGAGATAAATATAGAGAACCGAGGTAGGGAGAGTAAATAAACAGGTCTAAGAGAAAAGCTAAAATAAGTGCTGTAATCTGATATAAGAATACATTTATCACAGCAAGCAAACATGCACAAGGGATCCACCCTAAAAGTGCTGGGTTAAAAGGGCCAGTAAAATCATGCAAACACATCTGGCTGGCAGCAAAATAAATGGATAGTTTAGGAAGTAATAAATAATAAATAAATAATTGCAACAAGATATAAGTTCTTGGTGATAAAATACATTAATAAAACATGCAAAACACATCTACTTAGTAATAGTAAATAATTACACAATATGATATGGAGTAAGAAAAGAGTAGATAGGGTAGTAGAAGTATTGGCGCCCCTTTCCTGGGAGGGCGGGGTTAGACTCTTAGGCCAGCGGGGTCCCCTTGGCTCACAACAAAGGGAAGGGGGGGCTGATTTTTGAGGTATGGGGTATGATTTTTGCACATGGGGATATAGTAATGGATTGGGGCAACAATTAAGAAGAAGGTATATAGGAAGTTAGACATTGTTTAGACCTCTGGGTTTGGTGGTCTGCAGAAGGGCGATCCAAACATTTTTACGCCCTCTTCCTCTGTCAACGGTCCAGCGGTCGTTAGACTCCAGACCAGAAATGCTGAGGTGGTTAGTGGAGTGCTGCTGAAAGTGTAGGACTAGTGGTGTGGTGAGTTTACCTTCTCCAATATTGTACAGGTGTTGTTTGAGGCGTGTGAGTATAGTATGTTTGGTTTCTCCTATGTAGTGTTTGTTACAGATGGTGCATGTAATAATGTAAATGGTATTGCTAGTGTTAAGAGAGTAGAATTTAAGAATGGGGTGGGACGTCTGGCTATGTAGGTTAAAGATGAATTTCGGTCGAAACGGTCACAGCGCTGCCTTGAAGTCAATTAGGCAGGTTAATTAAGTTATGGTTATGGTTAAGGTTAGGGTTAGGTGCCTTGGAGGCAGCGGTCACAGCGCTGCCTGGAAGGAGCCGTTGGGGGCAAAAAACACCATAGAGCGGCTTGTACTACGAAGCAAGATTTGGCGTTAACGAGGTAACTTCAGGTTCAACCCAGGGTTTTCTGTATCACGACGGTGGATCACTTGTTACCGGGTTACATCGCCGTGGTAACTTACACTGAACACCTAACCTGGTCGGGAGCAGGTTATGTTGGAGATTAGAGATCAACTGCTGTAAAAGCCCCGCCTACTGACCAATCAATACTCGATTGATAACGGCGTCACCGTTCTTAGATTAGTTGGAGCTCGGTGCGCGGAGAAAGAGAGGTGCACTCAGAAAAGTTAAAACATTTAGAGACCGACAACCCAGTTAACATTCCCTGATGGGTATCTTTATGAAATATAGATTTACAGCAGAGGGAATTACGTATGGGCTATTTGTCGGCTTGTTGAGCTGTGTGTGTTGTAGTCTAATGTATTGTAGTGGGTGTACTGTACTGTATATTGGCCAGAATCTGCCTTTGGGGGAGGAGGGTGGCATATCATAGTGGGGGGTATGGGTGTCCTCCCCCAGGGAAGTTTTAAGCATCAACGACTTCATTTCCGGCATTCCATACACTATGAACCAATTTATGGTGAAAATCCCTTTATTTAGCCTATGTGAAGAAAAAAGCACAGATGACAATTCAAAATATATAAAAAATATAATGGAAAGTATGTTGTTACGTGTCATTGGGCATTTTTAAGTCGGTATATGGAAATCCTGGAGCTTACCATCACGTAGACTACACCACTGGAAGTGATATTGATAGGCTAAGCGTTGCGATTTACATATAACAGCGTCAGCTTTTTTTGCCAGCTTTCCTTCCTGCGTTTTGCCTGTAAAACTGTGTCTGTGTTCTTCATATTTATGAAGAATTATAGTTTGCTCTTCTTGTTTAAAATATGCGGCTCTGGTAGATGTTTGCGATTGATCGTGCTGTGCAAACGCCGCCTGGATTGGGAAACCCTGGGTTGATTGAACTAGTTGATAACCACCATCGGGACACAGCTTATGCAGGACCGTCGTCCATCCATCTTCGTCCATTTATCCGGTATCGGTTTGCGGGGGGAGCAGCTCCAGCAGGGGACCCCAAACTTCCCTTTCCTGAGCCACATTAACCAGCTCTGACTGGGGGATCCCGAGGCGTTCCCAGGCCAGGTTGGAGATATAATCCCTCCACCTTGTCCTGGGTCTTCCCGAGGCCTCCTCCCAGCTGGACGTGCCTGGAACACCTTCCTAGGGAGTCGCCCAGGGGGCATCCTTACCAGATGCCCGAACCACCTCAACTGGCTCGCTTCAACTGCGAAGGAGCAGCGGCTCTACTCCGAGTGCCTCACGGATGACTGAGCTTCTCACCCTATCTCTAAGGGAGACACCAGCCACCCTCCTGAGGAAACCCATTTCGGCCGCTTGTACCCTGGATCTTGTTCTTTCGGTCATGACCCAGCCTTCATGACCATAGGTGAGGGTAGGAAGGAAAACTAGACAAGTAGAATGAGAGCTTTGCCTTCTGGCTCAGCTCTCTTTTCGTCACAATGGTGCGATAAATTGAATGTAATACCGTACACGCTGCGCCGATTCTCCGGCCAATCTCCCGCTCCATTGTCCCCTCATTCGCGAACAAGACCCCAAGGTACTTGAACTCCTTCACTTGGGGTAAGGACTCATTCCCTACCTGGAGAAGGCGCTCCATCGGTTTCCTGCTGAGACCCCGGTTGTTAGGGTTAGTGAAGCCGGGTAACTTAAATAAATCCAGGGCATGTTGGTCTTGATTCGTAGTACAGGCCTCTGGTTGATCCTTTTAACAGCTGTGTGTGTTCTGAAGATTATATCAAACAGACATTGGGCCTCATGAAGGAAGAGGTATACTGTACAAACAAATGTCCTCACATTTTTAGTTGTTTCCACGATGTATTCTTATTCTGTTAGTAGCCATTGATTTCTGGGATTTACCAATGTTTTCTGTTTTGCTCTTTTTTTTGGAAAGAAAATATTTTACAAATAGTCGAGTGCTCTCTGACCAAGATAAAAAAAACAAGTAGTTAGTTTTAAATTTTAGTTTTCTTAGGTTACAGCAGGCTAAAAGTGTATTATTCAGCCAATCAGGACATTGAGTTCACAAACAAATCAAATGGTTGAGTTCATTCTAAGATGTCTTTCCTCTCCAGTCCACAGGGAGAAAACTGACTTTGAGACTGACAGTAAAATAATAAAATGTTGGATTAACACTCACCCTGCCTCAGCCTTCAGTTTCCCTCCTCCTGCTCTGTTCTGTCGACTTCATAATGGAGTTTTAGGGTTCTTCTCTGTTCTCATGTACCTGGATCACCTGCTCATTATGGTCCATCCCTCTTCATTTACAGGAAAACAGGTGAGTCTGAGTGTACGTGTGTGTGTGTGTGTGTTGACACAGATCAGCTTTTTAACTCCAAATTAATCTGATATTCTGCATTTAGAAAGTTTCCTAAAGCTTCTCCTACCCACCTTTTTCTTTACGTTTCCTCTCTACATTCTCTCTATACGTTACTAGGCTCTCTTTAAGGATTCAAGCCAGTTGACATGGGCATATAATTCCTTCTACATGCCGTTTGTCCCGATAACATTTTTCATAGATGTATATTTATATTTTTGTATGTACTCTTGAAAGTTTTCATACTGTTTGCAGGATAGAATTGTTCTAAAACTTGTGTGCACAGTTCGCTTTTGGCTCAAAACTCTGCTTAAAAACCAAAAAGTAGCAGCGTAAATGTAGCCTGAGTCGTGCAACAGAAAACTCAGATTGGACAGATAGTCTAGCTAGCTGTCTGGATTTACCCTGCAGAGATCTGAGGAGCAGTTAAGGCAAGGCAGCTTTATTTGTATAGCATATTTCAGCAACAGGGCAATTCAAAGTGCTTTACATGAAAACAGATTAAAAAATAAAAATAAAAAACTGATTTAAAAGTTACAGTGCAGTATAAGAAATTAAACATTGAAGAGCAGTTAAAAAAGTTAAATATATAAAAGCAGATAAAATAGGAATTTCTCTTTATATGCTTATATAGATTGTCATACAGTGTCAACAATGCAACTTCAGTATAAGAAATAAACAGTTATTTAAAGAAAGGCAACATCAAAAAGATAGGTCTTCAGCCTTGATTTAAAAGAACTGAGAGTTGCAGCGGACCTGCTGCAACTATGTGGAGCATAAAAACTAAACGCTGCTTCCCCCTGTTTCGTTCCAAATCTGGGGACAACAAGCAGACCTGTCCCAGACCACCTGAGAGGTCTGGGTGGGTCATAGTGTAGCAGACCTGTCCCAGACCACCTGAGAGGTCTGGGTGGGTCATAGTGTAGCAGACCTGTCCCAGACCACCTGAGAGGTCTGGGTGGGTCATAGTGTACCTGTCCCAGACCACCTGAGAGGTCTGGGTGGGTCATAGTGTAGTAGACCTGTCCCAGACCACCTGAGAGGTCTGGGTGGGTCATAGTGTAGCAGACCTGTCCCAGACCACCTGAGAGGTCTGGGTGGGTCATAGTGTAGCAGACCTGTCCCAGACCACCTGAGAGGTCTGGGTGAGTCATAATGTAGTAGCAGATCAGAAATGTATTTTGGCCCTAAACCATTTAGTGATTTATAAACCAGCAAAAGTATTTTGAAATCAATTCTTTGAGGCACAGGAAGCCAGTGTAAAGACTTCAAGTACTGGAGTGATGTGATCCACTTTCTTGGTCTTAGTGAGGACTCGAGCAGCAGTGTTCTGAATCAGCTGCAGCTGTCTGATTGATTTTTTTAGGGAGACCTGTAAAGACACCGTTACAGTAGTCAAGTCTACTGAAGATAAAAGCATGGACAAGTTTTTCCAAATCCTGCTGAGACATAAGTCCTTTAACCCTTGATATATTTTTAAGGTAGTAATAGGCCGATTTTGTAATTGTCTTAATGTGGCTGTTAAAATTCAGGTCTGAGTCCATGACTACACCAAGGTTTCTGGCTTTGTCTGTTGTTTTTAACATTATCGTTTGAAGCTGAGTGCTGACTTTTAATCATTCCTCTTTTGCTCCAAAAACAACCACCTCAGTTTTTTCATAATTTAATTTAAGAAAGTTCTGGCACATCCAGTCGTTAATTTGTTCAATGCACTTATTCAGTTGTTGTATTGGACTATAGTCCCCTGGCGATAAGGTTATATAAATTTGTGTGTCATCCACATAACTATGGCAACTTATTTTATAGTTTTCCATAAGTTGAGCCAGTGGAAGCATGTAGATGTTAAACAGGAGAGGCCCCAGAACGGAGCCTTGGGGAACTTTGCACGTCATATTTGTACACTCAGATGTATAATTCCCTATAGACACAAAGTAGTCCCTATTCTTTAAATAAGACTCAAACCACTTTAGTACTGAGCCAGAAATGCCAACCCAGTTTTCCAAATCGGTCATGGTAATAGGTAATATTATTGTATGTAATTGTAATATGTCATGGTCGACCGTATCAAATTCAGCACTGAGATCAAGTAATACTAAGACTGAAATTTTGCCACTATCTGTGTTTAAGTGGATGCCATTAAAGACTTTAACAAGAGCTGTTTCAGTGCTGTGGTGTGGTCGAAAACCCGACTGGAAGGCATCAAAGCTGTTGTTTAGTGACATGAAAAGGTTGAGTTGTTGAGAAACCGTTTTTTTCAATGATTTTACTTAAAAATGGAAGGTTTGATATCGGTCTATAGTTGCTCATTAGTGACGTGTCTAGATTGTTCTTTTTTAAGAGTGGCTTAATGACTGCAGTTTTCAGGGCCTGTGGGAAGATACCTGACAAAAGAGACGTGTTTACAATCTGTAGAAGATCTGTAGCCAAACAATTTGAAACATTTTTGAAAAGGCCCGTTGGTAGAATATCAAGGCAGCAGAAGGAGGTTTTCAGATGTTGTATAATGTCCTCCAGGTTTTTACGGTTAATCATATGAAATTGGGTCATATTGGAATTTGTTTTGCCTGGACACTGTGACAACACATACCCTGTACTGGATATGGAAGCACTGATTGTTGGTCTAATTTTCTGAATTTTGTCTTTGAAGAAGGTGGCAATATCATTGCAGGCCTTGGTGGATAAAAGTTCAGATGCTACTGGTACTGGAGGGTTTGTTAACCTACCGACAGTAGCAAACAAAGCACATTAATTATTATTGTTTTTGGCAATAATGTCCGAGAAGAAGGACCGCCTTGCTTTCCTCAGTTCCAAATTATAAATGCGAAGTCTCTCTTTATAGGTGATGTAGTGGACCTGGAGATTAGTTTTTCGACACTCTCTTTTTTCAGATCTTACAAGTGTGGCATTTCTCCATGGAGATCTTTTCTAATCAGAGACAGTTTTTACCTTAATGGGAGCAATGGCATCAATAACATTTGTAATTTTACAATTGAAATTGTCAACAAGCTCAGTGACTGAGACCCCTGAGAGGGCGGGTGTGGACGAGAAAAGCTGAATGAATGTTTCACTGGTGTTGTCAGTGATATACCGTTTTCTTATTAACTTTGTTTGGAAACTTTTGTGCACAGAGATAGTGCCATTAAAGAAAACACAGGAATGATCAGAGAGAGCATAGTCCTCACAAATCCACCGGAGGTTAGAACGCCAACGCAAAGAAAGAGGAAGGGGACGGACATCCGGCGGCACCGGAGCAATCCCGGAAGTGGAACTACGTGGATATAGACCATGTGCCAAATGGACAACTTACAACCCTGCCTTAGGAAACTCATTAGGAACTATAGTTACTATACAGTCATGTCATGTGTTCGATTGTTTTGTTAAATAAATTAAGACTGTGGACCATAAGAATTATACCTACGGTACTTAAAAACATACAATACCAAGTGGTATCATTCAGTTTAATATAAGACATTTTGAATTTTTAATGCAACCAAGTTTTAAAATGTAATTTGGTTGGACAAAGATGATTTTTTATGGGTTCAACCAATGGCTGAAGAGGGACTTTATAGTGTCCTACCCATTTGGTAGTCTGTGTAGGTCTTTTTCTTTGGCTTTCTCTTATTGGAATCCATAGTGGCTCTTCCTCTGAGCAAGTCATATCAGCAGTGGTCGGTAAATCATAGTCCATTGTTATCTTAAAGAGATAATTATACACAGGTTTTAATGCAACATGCAGGATCTCAGTGGATGATGCATTTGTTAATTAAAGGGAAGTTAAACAAAGGGCATTACATTCATCAGTTAGCTTCAGTGGTCTCTGATGTTGACGTACTTAGTTTCATTGATAGAAGCACGATTGGCCTGAACTGATAAGCATGTATTTGCATCTTTACAAAAGAGCATTGTCCATTATTAAATCATCTTTCATGATCAATTAGGATAATTGCTACGTTGTCACATGATAAACCCCCCCGAAAAAAGATTTAAAGGTGGTACAGTAGTTGTTATTCAGCCCTTTGGAGGGTTTCAAAAGTTTCCTGTCTACCACAGCATCAAAAAATAATAAAGAAAATTAAAGCACCTACTTCTTTCCTGTGGATTCTGGCAGCTTAGACAGTCCGAGGAAGTCACATGGACATCGTTTTAAGATGAAATCATTTATTTTTGTCAACCCATTAAAACAATCATGAGGATGCCTGAAATCAACAGTGAGAAGCTCACTTTTCACCTCTCCTCATGCAGCAGCAAAATGAACAAGCTTAAAGTTCCACAAATGCTAACAACATATATTACACTTTTTTTCTGTCTTCATCCAGGAAACAAAAAAATGACAAATGTGTTACAATGAGTCCCATAAATATAGTGATGATGCCTAGTGGATTCTGAGGCACTGCAGCATCCTCCGAGCGAAGCTTTAAAACAGAACATCAACTGTTCTAAGACACAATCTTAAGACGTTCCTTCCGGATGTGCAGAGAAGCATAGTTCATGTGTTGTAAATAGTGTACATATATGTCAGTCTGTCGAAACATTACCATAAAAACTAAGTGGACATCATTACAACAATCTGAACAAACTGTAATAGCTTCTGTATTTATTAAATCAAATTAGTGACACAAACATTTGATCCATTGTAATTAATGTCAGAATAAAAAAAAAAATCCTCTTTAGAACATCCGCAGAGCCACCGACATTTTATCAACATAGTGTTTGATAAGAACATGAGTACCATTTTGAACACAAGAATAAAAACTGAAAGAGAACATACTTATTAAATAGACAAAACACAGAAACAGGAGACGGCAACAGCTGGACTTTCAAATAAATCAGTCCTTCTTCCATTGTCCGGTCATCTTGCCTCAGCTGGTACTGCACTCCTTTTACTGTTTCAGGCAAAATAAAAGTTATGTAATATCTAATAGATCTGATAGAAAAATACACGTTTCTATCAATACAAAATGGATGCATGTAGTTTGAGTCAGATTTAGGTCGAGGAAGAACAAAACCTGTTGCAGAGAGGTGTTCCGCTGCTACCTCTTAATGAACTTGATTCCCTGAGTTTCTCTCCCACAGTAACAACAGCTGGCTGCCTGCTTGGGGCTCCAACTCCTACATGAGACAAAAAAGAGATGGGGAAAAACTTAAAAAATAGTAGTAGTAGTCTGTGTAGAGTCTTTTAATCACACCTACATTAGGCCAATGTGGTGCGAGAAATGGGAGAACTTGTTCGGACGCGTGTTCTGGGCTGCAAATAAAGCCAGGGTTTCCCCTAGAGAAGTTGTTAGGCCCGGTGGCAAGTGTCTTTATTTGACGAGGGCCCGCCTGGGGCCAGTCACAGGCTGATGGCAGCGTTACTGTAGAGCCCAATAGTTTCTATGACAACAGAATCATGGACGGAATCGCAAAATTGAGAATTTAAAAAAGCTATGAGACAGATTCCATAAGGCTTTTCATTAAGTCAGTGCTAAAAGCTGACTGGAGATCTGAAAATATGACTACGTCTAAGTTTCCAACTGAGCCGCCCCGCTAGTTTAAAAAATGTCTTAAAGTGCTGATATTATGCCTTTTGGCTTTTTCCCTTTCCTTTATTGTGTCATACATCTTTTTTGTGCATGTTATAGGTTTACAAAGTCCACCCCAAAGGAACTTACCATCTCCAACAGAAAACACTGTTCACAAACTGCTCCAAACAGCTCTATTGTAGTCCAGCCTTTACTTCAGAGACAAACGTGGTCACTTTGGAACACACGTTATAATGCTCGCCTAGCTGCTAGCGTGGCACGCCCTCCTACTCTGCTTCTGACTGGCTAGTAGTCCTTACCTAGGTACTGTCAGGGCACGCCCTCATACTCTGCTTCTGACTGGCTAGTAGTCCTTACCTAGGTACTGTCAGGGCACGCCCTCATACTCTGCTTCTGACTGGCTAGTAGTCCTTACCTAGGTACTGTCAGGGACCTCATACTCTGCTTCTGACTGGCTAGTAGTCCTTACCTAGGTACTGTCAGGACACGCCCTCATACTCTGCTTCTGACTGGCTAGTAGTCCTTACCTAGACACTGTCAGGGCCCGCCCTCATACTCTGCTTCTGACTGGCTAGTAGTCCTTACCTAGCTACTGTCAGGGCCCTCATACTCTGCTTCTGACTGGCTAGTAGTCCTTACCTAGGTACTGTCAGGGCACGCCCTCATACTCTGCTTCTGACTGGCTAGTAGTCCTTACCTAGGTACTGTCAGGGCACGCCCTCATACTCTGCTTCTGACTGGCTAGTAGTCCTTACCTGGGTACTGTCAGGGCCCGCCCTCATACTCTGCTTCTGACTGGCTAGTAGTCCTTACCTAGCTACTGTCAGGGACCTCATACTCTGCTTCTGACTGGCTAGTAGTCCTTACCTAGCTACTGTCAGGGACCTCATACTATGCTTCTGACTGGCTAGTAGTCCTTACCTAGGTACTGTCAGGGCACGCCCTCATACTCTGCTTCTGACTGGCTAGTAGTCCTTACCTAGGTACTGTCAGGGCTCGCCCTCATACTCTGCTTCTGACTGGCTAGTAGTCCTTACCTAGGTACTGTCAGGGCACGCCCTCATACTCTGCTTCTGACTGGCTAGTAGTCCTGACCTAGGTACTGTCAGGGACCTCATACTCTGCTTCTGACTGGCTAGTAGTCCTGACCTAGGTACTGAGCATGTGCGACTCCCAACAAAGATGGGACAGAAGTGAGAGGTCTCACTCTGTAGCTAAAACAGAGAGCTCAACACACAGGGTGAAAAGAGGAGCTGCAGCAATGTGCAGTACAACAAAAATATGGTGTTTTTTGAAAATTAAACCATGTAAACTGGAACAACCTCTAAATATAATTATGAACCCTGAAAATGAGCATAATATGAGGTCTTTAAACAAATCAAAGAATACCACTGACAAGCCACGCCGACAGGGTAAAAAGCTCTTTGCATTTCCTGTGTCAATACTCCACCCAGTGGTCAAACAACACTGCATATGTATTCATGTCACCAGCATGCTACATAAAATAAAAACAAAAAAACAGAGTCACATTATGGCTCCAAGTCAGTAATCACATTTGAAAAGCAAAGGAAGTGCATCATCTACTGGCCAAAACACAACACTACCAACCTGTGATATTTTCTACAGACTAGCTGAATGTGATCTTATCAATTAATTAAATGAATGACTGACTGAATCAATCAATCAATTATTCTTCACATGAAATAAAATAAAATACAACTACTGACCCATCACTGGAATTATCACCATATATTTAATCACCGTATGCAGAGCCCAGATCAGACCCTCGGTGATGTGGACACCAAGGTACTTAAAGCTGACCACCCTCTCCACCAAGCAAAGCATGTGAGCTAAGTGCAAGCGAGCAGGGAGCGGGAGCACAAGGTTTTTAGATGGAGCGCAAAGCCGATTTTGTAATTATTTTTTTTTTTTAGCTCAGTCGCCGTTTTCTTTTATTGTATATAGTTTACAGGAAGACGCGTCATTATGTGTAATCGCAATGCTAACGGTAGGTTTCCACACGGCGAAATTTGGCTTCGCTCTCATTGAAGTTGAATGGAGACAAAAATCGCCCTGATTGGGCGAAATGAGAGCGAATCGCGAGGCAAGCGAAACAATGTTGACGAAAGTTTAACTTTATTCAAATGAGGACCACTCGAGAACCAATCAGGTCCACGTGTTTGTGTTTGGAGGCGGGAGTTACAAAAAAAGTCTGACCAAGATGGCGGAGGTTATCAGCGCTGTATCATGAAAATTTGTACGTGATTAAAATGTTTCTACACAAACATTGGTACTTGTATCAACATGATTGTGATTTATATGACACACAAACTCAGTCAGGGCTCATACACCACTAAATAGACCACTGTAGATGATAGTTTAAACACTCAAACTTTTCAGCTAGCCGACAGGCTAATTGCTAGCATGTTCGGACATTGGATTTCATTGTAAGCCTAGCCAGGCAGCTAGGCTACTTGTGCATTTGTTTGATTACATGTTTTGTTGGCAAACATTGACGCCTGTATCAACACGGATTTCACGAGCTACAATAGCAACGATAGCTTGCTAGCAAACTACCTGCTAGCTACCTATGCTACCTAGCTTCAACCCTCTCTGCTAGCTGCCTAGCAGCCGGTGTTCTGTTGCGGTCTGGCGTGTTGTTTTCGCGACCACACCGCCGAGGCAATATTTCTCCGAAGTTTGCTTGGTGTTTCGCTGTGTGGAAACATACCGTTATACCCATGTCCCTCAAATATATGTATATAAAAACATGTTCAAACAATGGAGACAGTATGTGGTCTGGAACACAAACAAAAGACCAAAAATAAATAATTCCAAACAAAAAAGTACGCGTGAACTGCAACAAAGCTGTAGCGTCTTTGTTATATGTACAACGCTAACTCTGCTAAATGCATTTTCGGCTAAGCACACACAGAGCAAAACTCTTAAACACTCAGAGTTATCAAACCGGACACACAGAGTATAATTCAAAATAAATGAGAAACATTTGTCCAAGTCACAGCAGGAAGCCATTAGCATGTCTTCCTGCTGTGACTTGGACATTTTGCTATTTCTGCACAAATTGGTAGTTATAGTTGTATTAAAGTTTGGTTTCTAGAGGAATTTTACTTTTGTTTTACCAATACCGCAGTTTGATGGTATCTTATAACATCGAGATTAGCTTATTTTAGCTCAATGTCTGTGGGATCAGCTAGCAGCTCTGCACAAAAAAGGAGAGATACTCATTTGAACCTCCCTTAAACTGAGCTGCCAAATGAACCCACTGACATCCAGCTAAAGAGCTAAGCTATGCTAATGTCACCATTTAAAACACCGTACCTTCAGTTATGCATGTACAGACTTAAAACAGAGAACTCTGGGTAAATAATTCCTCAAAAACAAAACCATCCCTTTCAAACCTGTGGAAGAGCACTGAAAGCACAACGTAGTGCTGTTTGTATTGAATGAGGATATGTGTTATGTGCATGAATGCATTACACAGTGGAAGCAGAAAGATGTTCCAACTAAAACAACTGTACAATAAATGCAACAATTGTTGACATTTAGGTGTAACCATGTTCTACGAGAAATATAAATTTGGAAATTGCAAGTGCTGGTAGGAGGTCCAATTTGGCTACACATGAAGAGAAAAAGATGTAAATCTTTCTAAATTATAAAGTGTCTCTCCCAACGTCGTCGGTAATCAATGGCAAGCACATCCAAAAGCACCAATGTATACTGTCTGTACTGACTGGAAAAAGGCTGATCCGATCGTGACAAGCTCTTCCCAAAGTAAAACGCTAAAGACCTCAAAGGTCTTCAAGCAGCTTCATTGACCGTTAATGGGAGAATAAAAAGGTCTAAGGGTCTGCTTTTTCGGTTTTTAAAAATAACTTTAAGCTCAGACTATCAATAAGTCAACAGCTATCTTGTTATGGTCTATCACAGTATCTTCAGAATAGCTGCACGTACACAAGTTAGTGAGCTAACTAGCTAGCATGTGAGCATTAGTAATGCACAGGTTAGTTGGCTACCTAGCAAGCGAGCAAATAAGCCAGCAAGTGTTGCTGCTGCTGCATTTGCACCACATCTGGAGAAGAACTGGAGGACGTGAAGTGTTTGTGAATTATTTCAAAATGGTTAACCCCATTGTTAGCCTTGTACTCGCACCATATAGGTAGCCTACATTAGCTATTGTTTTATCAGGTTACATATTTGTAGCGGTTTGTTCAAAAGTGAAACCAGATATAGGCTACACATTGTACAGCTTCTCAATTATTTCAATCAACCTGCTGTCCTCTGATATTGAATATTGTATTACATGCAACTGCAAGCGATGAAGTCTTTGCAGAAATGTCGCTACCCGCTTGCTAACACTTAGCTCGCCTTCTATGCTCGCAAGCTGCGCAGAGACGATTTTTTAAAATGTTGGAGCGTCGCCTTTCTCCCGCTTTAATTTCCACACCATAAGTTTGAATCATGCCCAAGCCTGTATCCGTGTTACCCCAGTACAGTACATGCAGATGAACGGCGCCCAGCCTCCCTACATGCCTGACAGTGCCTGTCATCCGGTGGACTTTTTGCTGGCGGAGCACCAGACATGAAGGGAGGGTGGGCGCTAGTCATCTGATAAATACAACGCAGCTTTTTTTGGAGCGAACGGTGAGCGATTTGGGTATTGGTATCGGAACAACTCCAATCAAAAGAGTTGGTTTGCATGAGAGGGAAAATGGAATATAAGCTTATATTTGTGGCTTTAACACTTCGCCTGGCATGGTAATGTCAGCTCCACAAAATACAAAACCCTCGGTTTTTGACCACAAGATCTGGTCTAAGATTAGTGGCAGCTATCGCCTGAGGAACTATGAGCGGTTTTCCTAAATCTACTCTCATTTTGCAATGCTCCAGCCTTGCTTTGCACATTTAAACTCCTGTTAGGCTCCAAAACCCCTTTTCCATACAGCGCCGCACTGCCTCAGAGGCTGACTCAGTCTCACCTGTCCGTCCCTGCTGATCTGGACCTTCTTGCTGTCGTTCCATGGGTTGACGATGTGTTGGGTGCACTGGAAGGGAACACTGTCCTTGTGGATCCACTCTACACTGAAAACCCCTCCTAGTCCCATGAAGCCCCAGTCCTGGCAGCTCTCCTGACTGATGATTGATGTCATGCGAGCATAGCCCTGTGAAAAGACAAAATACACTTCCTTTTTTTTTTTTGGTTTAAATATCCTTATTTACAGTGCTTTTTATTTTCATTTTTTACAGTGGGATTAAGAATCCGGCCCATATACGGTCTAAAATAGAGTTTTCCAATCCCAATAGCAGTATCAGAAATGCCTCAGATACTGCCTAAAATGCTGGTATCGGTAGGGTTTGGGTACAGAACCGCGAAAAACTCCACGCAGACATTGTTCACAGCAACGTGATATAGTGGAGAGGCGAAAGTGGTCGCGATGCGGTTACCCTTCCTCTGAGACAGACAGGCACAGCAGTGTTCTCCATGCGTTCTCTATGCCCTGGTGACTGACTGACAGGGATGGGGGTTGTAGGGCAAGGCAACTTTATTTATATAGCACATTTCAGCAACAAGGCAATTCAAAACGCTTATAAAACATTTCATTTCATAAAATTAAATAAATAAAAAAGAGTCATAAAAGTCAGTCATGAAAGAGATAGAAAATACAAAGGCTGAAATAGAATAAGATACAAATGCAAGAATAAAACTTACAGTGCAGTGTGAGAAATGAATCCTTATTTGATTTAATAGGTTGTAGGGACAGGTTTGGGAGGGGAGAGGGAGGTAGGGCGGGGTTTTATTGTGTGCGTTGTGTAAAATGTTCTAAATAAATAAAACGTAAGTAAATAGGATAAATAGGTATGGAGTTATTTTTTATAACTTAAATTAATTATTCATTACAGAGGGTTAGTACCCAAAAAAAAGGTACCGTTGGTTATCAGCACCGAATATCAGGTACTGGTAAAAATGTGCACAGCACCCAACCCTAGGTATCGGCGAGTATGCGAGTCTATGCACTGATCCGATACCACGTAATTAAGCATCGAAGATAATCTACTTTAAAGTCGATTATTTATCTTCTTTTTCCATTATGACTGACGACAAACTAAATAATAAAAGAAAGTTCTTTGGCATTCATTCTCTAAAACCGGAGTCAGGCCATACACCATTGATAGCAATCATATCACATGCACACATGATTAGAAATACAGAGCCGTTTACAACTAATATCTATATGTAATTTAAAAACGCACTGGTATCTTATTGGTACTCGGATGGACCGATAGGCAAGTTCAGGTATCTGTCAGAGAGTTACCTGGAAGTGTCCGGAGCCCTGAACAGAGAAGATGAGGATGATGAGGTTATTCTCCAGGAAGGCCTTGGTGAGTTTGGTCTCGTTGCTCGGTGTGGTGGACCAGATCCCTTTCTGTTGAGAAATCTCTATGTTCCTGACATTGCTGCTCTTCATGATGAAGTACCGCACTGATGAAAAGACCAGCTCAGGAGACATTGGCTTTGAGATCTGCTGGGTACAAGGGCAGGAAAACAGCAGCATTAATTATGTGTTGATGAGATAGTGACTATTAAAATGAAACGTGTCGATCCAAACACAAAAGGCTCTCAGTGTGACCAGCACCTCCTGTTCCAATGAGATGCTCTACAGAGGATTCACCACAACATCATAACAAGCTCTTGCCTCTGGCCTCCTCTGCTGCTTAATATAGAAATTACCACAGGACAGCTGACAAAGTGGTAGTCTATATCAACGATCTAACAATCTAACCCAATCTGAGTTTTCTGTTGCACGACTAAAACTACTTTTGAACGTACACACGTTCCACCAAAACAAGTTCCTTCCTGAGACTATTTTGCAGCGGCACCATGGCTCCGTCTGGCGCTTAGCGCCGCCCAAGATGATTGTGATTGGTTTAAAGAAATGCCAATAAACCAGAGCACGTTTTTCTCCCATCCAGGAATGCTGTGTGGACTAACTGTCTCCGCAGCACTGGGGAGGAAAGGTCTGGCAATGCCAGACTAATAAAGTGGTAAGTTCAGGAATGTTCCATGATGATGCTCATTTTAAGGGGCAAACACAGTGAGGGGTTGTTTACTAAGCTGACAGCAAACTGACGCACTTCTTCAGTTTATGAAGATACTGATAATGTTCATGAGCACTGCCGCAATAGAGCTGATATGAATATATTTAAAAATACCACTATAAAATGCTACACCTTAGTTGTTACATCACAGACACAAAATTCCTCTGCTGCATTGGTACATTTGATAGATCATTTTGCATTGCTACATATTAACTATATCCTCATGTTTGCTTTTGTTTCTTTCCTCATCTTTTCTGTCTCCGTTTAGCCAAAAGTCCTCCAAACCATACGACGATATGCCTATCCATACGGCGATTTTCCGTCCTCATATCTAAACCAGAAAACATTTTAAACATGCCGTTATCGTTGTGAAACGTCACAGCTAGTTATGCTATTAAAGTTCTGGTTATGCACATGACGCAGGACGTGACGTAGTTTTTGTTGGCTGGTTAGTCCTCATAAATCCACCAGAGTTTAGACAGGGTACCTCCAACTTAAATTCAAGGCTTTTTAAGACCTTTTTAATACCATTTCAAATCAAATTCAATGCCAACTTCGTACCCATTTCGACAGTAGTATGAGGGGAAAATGTCAAATCTGTATACATTTTAAACCCTAGAAAATAATGATGTACAAGTAGGTTACTTGAATTAAATAAAACATTTTATTTAAATTATCATATTTAATACAAAAGTATTGGATTATAAAATTATTCAATAAGATATATTACACTGCATAATGAGCACTTTTACTTTTGGTACTTTAAGTATATTTTGATAATACTTTTGTACTATTATTTAAGGAAGATGTTGAATGCAGGACTTGTAACTGACAAGTAATTCGTAACTCTGTTTTTTCTACTTTTACTGTAATACATGATCTGAGTAAGTCTTCCACCTCTGTAAATCACCAATAACAGTCTTGAATGAATACCAGCAGCAGTGTTTAACACTGAAAACACACAGCTCAGTTCAGCGTTTACTTGCCGCTCTGCTACAGTAGCAGATAACCTTTAACGTTACCTGCCGGTCACATTGTCTCTAAACAGTCCACTCACAGTGAAGTCCTGCACGGACGCACACCGAGCAGATTAATGCGCTCACAGATCCAATCTTTGCAGATGTTACCGCTCGGTGTTTGGCTAGCTAATAAGCCGTCAGCCTCTTAGCTTGAGCTTTGTCTGAAGTCGCCGAGCGGCCAGCCAGGCTCCGACACACACCGACATTCCGCATATTCTCTGCTCAGTTTAACCGCTAACCCCCCGGTACCGGTCAGATAGGCGTGTATACTTTGTGTCTCGGTCCTCCGGTGCGTCCAGCGACGGGCTCCGGTCAGTTTTTAATTAGCCTCCATTAGTAACGGTTAATTTTGTTACAGTATGAACTTAATGTAACGAACCTTTGTAACGAAATCCAAGACTTTGTATAACAAATTCAAGGGTTTAAAGGCCTTAATTTGAGATTTTCAAATTTAAGACTTTTTCCAATGCTTTTAAGGCAGGTACCCTGTTAGAACGCCTACACAAAGAAAGAGGAAGGTAACGGACATCTGGCAGAAAATGATTGATATAGACTAACACTTGCTGGTTATGTTAAACTTTTTGTGTCGATGCTGTTTCCCTTGTTTTCAAAACGGACACGAAACCCGGTCTCCTGGGTCAACTTCCAGTACTCGTTTGATCCGTCCACTACTGCAACCTTCGTCCTTAAGCAGAATTTGGCGCTTTGCTCCCGGCCACAAGAGTGCATAAATATGAGTCGTAATTGCTGCTTGAATAAACGACTTATGGGAGAGGACAGTCTCTGTTTAGCTGTATGTCTGTGTATATCTTTCTGTGCATTGTATTTGGTTCATTAGTACAGTATTACTAAAAAACTTTAAACATACTCAACTAAATGGATTTTGATATATATATATATATATATATATATATATATATATATATATATATATACTGTATTGAGCCGGACACTATTTTTTAGTGACACTGCATTTTGTTCTGCTGTCGTGCTTCTGCTGTGTGCATTGTTGTGGCCCCATGCTAATACTGACACTCCATATTACTGAGAATACAGATTTTCCACATCAGTGTGTGTTGGGGAGCACTGCTGCATATATGAAAGAAAGCCTTTTGTGTCTCCAGAGCTGATGAACTTACCAGACCTCTGCAGCCCGCTGCTCATCTCTGCTTAAGGCTTCAGGCTACAGTACAAGCATAACACGCCCCAATATGTGACCAAACTTTCAGCGGTCAAGTTGCACTGTGGGTAGCTTAGGCAGCAGGAAGAATAAATAAGTGGAATAAAAAAGACCTGTTGATCTTTGGTTCAGCTGCATCGATTTTGATCCTTTTTCCAAAACTGCCCACCGTGATTTCGGCAAGTGCAACGATAAATAAATGGAGTTCTCTTTTAAAGCCACGAATTCTGAATGAAGCAACTTCTAGTGATAGTATAAAAAAACTGTCCCTATACGCCAACGCTGTAATGTTTTGCCCCAAATTAATTTGATCAAGTCCGATGGGAATGAAGGCCTAAAAACACGGGCTGTGACCGTTTTCACCAGGATTGTCTCACTTATCCTACAATCAAAGCCATATGCATCCAAATAACTTGACAAATGTCATAAACACGCAAAGATTATACACAGAGGCTTTAAAAGGTTCACCTTGCACGGCAGCTGAATTCTCGCGAGATCACGCGATAATTGCACCTATAACACAAAAATCCATTGTGTCAGACTTCAAGTAATGCGTTTGTGTCCAGACAGCAGTGAACCGAAGCAATCAGCGACCGGTGAGGAGCTTCTGGCAGCTACGGGCATGGTTTAGGTGTGTGTGACGGCCATGACTGTTCGTTCAAAATAACAATGGCGGACGTGACAGACAGTTCATCCAATCACCTGCCAGGTAGGGCTGGGCAAAATATCGTTATTATATTGATATTGATATATGAGGTTAGGTAGCGTCTTAGATTTTGGATATCGTAATATCCTGATATGACACAAGTATGGTCTTTTCCTGGTTTTAAAGGCTGCATTACAGTAGAGTGATGTCAATTTCTGAACACCAGACTGTTCTAGCTGTTCCATTATTTGCCTTTACCCACATAGTTATTATATCAACATAACTGATGATTATTTATAAAAACTCTCATTGTGTGCATATTTTGTGAAAGCACCAATTGTCAACCCTACAATATTGATATTGAGGTTTTTATCCTTTATTATTAGACGTTATGTTATTAGACGGTGATTACCTTTCCTGAGGAGGAAGGACAGGGGCTGTCAAAGGGACTGTCCAAGGTCACAGAGCAGGAAGAATTACTGGAGGAGTGCAGGTCATCAGAGAGCTGATGTATGGGTAGTGAGGCCTCTTCTCTGCTTTGGGCTTTCATCTGTAGCAGGCTTGATGTTACTGGCATCCTACAAGACCTGAGGGGAAGTGGTAAACATGGAGCAGCAGTATGAGTATGAAGTGAGCCATGGACATATAACATGACTGATTATCCTACAATCTCACACACAAACCTGGTCCTGTATTTACCTCGACTGCAGAGAGACCCAGGCCTTCATATGGAACACGTTTCCCCCTATTTTCCACCGGGCGCATCTGCGCTGCATTCTGGAGGCGGCGCAAGCAATCGCAGCCATTCAAGTCAATGCTTGGTATTCCACCGGCTGCATGATGGCGCATCCCAGAAGCGTGCGTGAAGTGGCTCTTCGCTCCGCTAAAGATACGCGCCAGGTCTATATTCACGCAGCCGGGCAGGAAGTAAAACAGCGAGAGTATCCAGTCAATTTATCATAAGACGCCCCCCAATATCGTATATGTCTCCTCTACAACCAAACACCACGGACGACGAGAGATTCATCTTGGAGGTGGAAAAACATAATAGACGTCACAGATCTTTTTTATAAGGACAACGGCAGAAAAGAGAAGACATGGAGTTTAATTACAGGAGTGATTGAAGTGGAAGGTAGATACTACTTTAATAAACACATTATTGTTCTGTAAATTACTTGTAGAGACAATATAACCTGCGACTCGGGCAGCAAGATGCTCCGCTTCTGAGACGCTCTCGGTGTGGTATGGCACGTGGCGGAGGACGGAACAAAACCGGAACACAGCGTAGAAGTGCCCAGTGGAGAATGGGGGTTATATAAGAGACATGCCTTTATTTCTGATTTATCTTGTTGCATACTTAAGTATGTTTTACCATAACGCAGTAAGATCTCTATCTGTTTTCTGGTCTGATTCATAGGTTGCTCAGAATTGGATCCATTAAGAAAATACGCCACTTTTAAAGCCGGTGTACCTGTTACTCCTGTTATTTTCTTATAAGCAATGGAGCATTCAAAAGGCTGTTTTTTCTAAATTGGGTGCTTATTCCACATAATACTAGGGCTGGGTACCGAACTTCAATACTTTTTAGGCACTGACCGAATTGTCTCCTTAGTATCGAAGAATGCCTTTTTCATTCAACACCAAATTTCAAAACCTATAAAATAAGTAAAGCTCATCAGTGTAAGTGAGCCAATCAGCATGCAGCATGCTTCTATCAAGATCTAATAATGTCTGTGATTGGTTGTCTAACGTTACACGTCGTAGAGACATGCAGGAAAAAACTCACGTTACACAGAGAGATGGTCTTATGTGTGTGTTGCTGTATTTTGAGAGGCTTGACTCACACAGGTGAAAAGGAGCTGATAAAACAAAAGAAGATTTGTACCGTAATGTGTAATGTTGCAATTTCTTTTTGTTAAAATAAACTTTATAGAATTGGTATCGGAAAAAATATCGTTCAGATCTGGTATGGAATTCATGGTATCAGTATTTAAATTTTTTTGTAAACTATATCCAGCCCTACATAAAACGCTATATCACGTCACTTCCAGCAAACTTAACAGACTACAATAAGGTCAAAACAGCATCACCGATCTGTTTTAACCAAGTATTCTCTGGTCCATCTCAACCTAAAAAAAACCTGAATCCGTCAGCACGTTAGCGTGTCGTTCACTCCCGAGCCTGGTTGTAGGGTTTTTCCTATATAGAGGAATGTTTGGCGTCCCCCCAAATCACCAGCACCAAAGTGAAAAGAACTGAGAATAAAAATAGCAATTCAAATCCTCTCCAAATGTGTTTAAGAGCAATTTACCAAACAACCGTTAAACAAGCAGAACATAAACCGGAATATGAGAGCTAATCTCAGTTTTATCGCCCAGAGTCAGCCTGTACCAAACCCGGTGATTTATTTAAATATTAAACTCATTGCCTTTGCTGTACATGGGCCGATCATTACTGCTGCACGCAGTCACCCCCCCCCCAAAGGCCCATTCTGAGCCAGGAAAAACCCTGGTGTGTAACAGTCAGACTACCAACAACATTTCAACTCATTTAGCAGTTCAGATAACACACTGGACTGTCCTGCTGCTACAGACGTGAACATACTCAGACCGTTGACTGTTTATGGACTCACGGCAGTGAGACACTGCAGAATGAATATAGGGGTAAAACTATGGATATTTGGTGTTATTTTTGGCATTAAAAATCATTTTTCTGGCCTGGTGGGGGTTCTCATTGGCCACAATTATAGGGAAAACACTGGTACAACCAGAGGCTAAATAAGTAAAGAGGAGTTTTTTTTGTCCTTTGACATGGATCCTTGCAGCACTGCCAGAAAGGACAGTCAAATGTAAATACATTTAAGCACCACAATACATGACACTGCAATGTAAATGTTTTTGATACTACTTGGTACTTGTCATTGGTGGTGTTGGTGGGGGGTTGGGGGCTGTGCCTGGAGTTCTTCCCAGAAGCCTGGGGCCCGTCCTCTGACGTCATGGGCCGGGGCCGCTGGCCAATCCCTGTGGGCTGCTGCAGGCCGGCTCCCTGCTCCTCTGCTGCAAGCACCTGAGGGACATCAGTTTCAACTCCAGTCATTTACCTGCATCCTGGTGTCCATACTGAAAACACCAGAGCCAAAGGCTTTATATCCACATTTCAGTAAATTAAACATACCTGCAAACTCAGAAGGGCTGAAAAAGGTGACACATTTTAAATTCTTAAATAATTTCTGTTAAACGACAAAAACAACCACTGCATGGGAAAAGGATATTTTACAATAACTTTGAATGCAGCACGAGGCTGGCGAGGCGAGTTGCAAGTGAATGCAACATCTGTGTTGTTTTTCCAAAAACAGCATCTGCACACTGTCATACGTTCCTCTCCAGTGAAATACAGACACACTTTTACACCATTTAGCTGTCAGCATTTTTACCGTGTTTACTCAAGCTACTAGCTAACAGTAGGTTAACGTTACCTGCTGCTAAGTGTAGTGTTAACTAGCGTGACATGCGGAGATGTTTAGGTTGCCTCTAACGTCCGTTTTCGGAGCATCAGAGAGAAGCGCAGGCATTTCAGTGGCACCGGAATCCGTGTTGCAATTCGGTCCGATAGATAACGGTCGGCGGGTCTCAGTGGACTTTCCATTTATTTGTTATTACCTTATTTAACATGATGGTAGAAGGCGTTATATGTAGATATTATATCATTATAACTTTAGCTTTTGTGATAAATGTTCTGTGTTTGACTGTTCAACGTCCCATGCCTATTAAAAGAAAAATGCTTATTGCTGGCCATTCATATCCACGTTCTCATCCCTGCATAAGAATATAGAGCAGTTTTGATGGTGTCTTGTGTTATAATGCTCCATGACATGTTTTATCTGTTTACCCATGAATATTGAACTTTAGCTAAACTTTTTTTTTTTTTTTTAAATTGCAAATTAAATCGTAATATCTGGCGAAAAAAAAAAAAAAAATAAAATAAAAAATCACAATTAGATTTCCCCCCAAATCCTTCAGCCCTAGTGCAGAGTTAAGCACATGGATGATACAAGGAGGGACTTCTCAACTGGTAACATATTTGTCAAACATTCTGTACATTCCCATGTCAAGTCCCAACATGATTTATCCAGTTCCACTCTGACTGAAGATGGAAAAAAATAAGATTGGTTTTTAAAATGGACTAGCATTTTCAAACATGAGAGAAATGATGGTCAGTTAGACTTTGCAAAGGGCGCAGAGGTCAGAGTTTTAATCAGGGTACAATAGTAAAGTGATGGGATGGACCCACAGTTTGGTTCTTGCCTTGAGTTTTGGAGTTGTTGGCGTTAATGACTTGATTGGTGCAAATTATGAAAAGTATAGTTTGATAGATTTGTTACTTGACTACAAGTTGACTGAGGCAGACATTTGTCAAGTACAAGTTAGTAGGAGCAAATATTATTATTTTTTTAAAGGTTTTGTTACAGCACCCAGCACTCTAAATAAAACCGATGCATGCCCAAACTTTTTAAACATGTGGTGGCTGCATTTTAACATCAACATCAACCAATGCAATGAATATAGGACAATTATACACAGCCATAATACTATAAAAGGAAGAGGATGACAACTGTCTGAGGCTGCTCATCCAATATTTGAAACCCACATACACTGAGGGGCGTACCACGAAGCAAGTTGGACAGAGCCGGGCTTTCTTTGCCTTAGCTGGCTCAACAAAGCCTGACGCCCCAATCAGAGATAACGGATGCCATGAAGGGGGTTACCATCTTGCTCTGTTAACCCAGGCTTTCTTCTTCGGGTTCTGTGCCTGTTCCCATTAAAACGGGGCGCTTGGCATCATCTGACTCTACTAACATACAAAACGGGCCTGTCCTGGTCTGCCACCTACTTCTGCATTTAAAAAAACATTAAAAAATGATTACAGCAAAAAAGAAACACCGTTGCTGCAAAGAAGGCGAGAGGAATGCTGGCAAAAAAAGACTAATTATGTCAATTTCTTGGGACCAAGCATAAAAAAAAACATCAAGCACAAAAACATATTCCAAAGTGGTAACGTTATGGCTTGAAGGAATTATACCACATTTCATATAAAAGTAAACCCCACACTGATTTATAATAAAGTGAACTACTAATGTTTGATTTATAGAAGCTTCCTTAGAGCCAGCGTGGGCAAATGTCCAGAGAACACCACAAATAAATGCATTACTAGTTCAGTGAGAGCAACAAAATCCTTTCAAAAAAATGACAGAAAACGCGTTCTTGCTCGGATTTTCTACATTCCTGTTTTAGGTTCTTGTGGCAAAAAAATCCTGCATACAGTAAGAGCTACTGTAACTGCACAGCTTTGTTTGGTGGAATAAATAATGTAACCTTATGGTTCAACATGTTTGCATTTATAACGTACTTCCTCAGCTGAGAATAGCTCATAGATTGACTATATAGCAATGCTTTTTCCATGGAGTTGATTAGCGAAGGAGCTTTTTAGCCAATTTCAATCCGAAACACTGACCATTAACTGAGAGGCACCTTTGGACAGGGAAAACTCTGGCTTCAGACTCAACATACCTCACTAACCCAGTAATCCGGCTTCGTGGTACAGCCCTCTGGTGTTTGTTGTAAGTGAAACTTAGAGAAAGAAAAAAGACTGAGACATACAGACACCAGAGTCCGGATAATGGCCTCGTCTTGTTGAGACCAGGGCTTTGAAGGACAACGGATCCTCTTGATGAACAAATTCTGCCACTTCTGCCTCAGTTCAAACACCAGTCCTGCAGCCTGACAACATGAGATAAAACAGCATGTAAATAAAAAACGGTTGAGTACAAAATATCAGGCAGGCAGGATGGAAACAAACACAAGAGCAACAGAGTAGAGTTACCATAAGAGAACAAAAGGGCAAAAACATTGGTTAAAAGAGAAATACTGTATATGTGAGTCTGGCAAACTTTTGAAACATGTAAATTGATTTGGATGATCTTAAGTTGAGAGGTAAACTATTTTTAAAAGTGTAGAGGCTAAGACAACCAATGTATTTCGGCCTTCCTTTTGGGAACACCTAGTAGACACTGGTTAGTAGGGCGGGGACGATATGCTTTTGTCCAAAAAAGATTCTTTCACGATACATGGGTGCCGATTTGATTTGTTTTATTGTGGTTTTCATTCATTGTGATTTGATAGTATTGAGATTTTCTTTTACTTCTTTAAAATGAAAAATCCGGCGCAAAATGAACCTAGGGGTTAATAACACGTCCCGAGTCGACCGTTCTCTGGGATATGTTTTCATGCTAATCCAATGTGACCAGTTTTAGCGCAAACCGCTAATTAGCTTATAACGCTAGTTGTCGGGGCACGGGTAAAGTAAAAAGAAATCTCTATTTCTACACCACTAAAAAGGCTCAAAATAGCACCACACTTCCACGGTAGCATAATGAGGGTCCCTACATGTAAACCGAAGCATTGAGAACTTTGTAAGTGTACAGACAGTTTATTAAAAAGAAAGTTTAGAAAGACTGTACTGTTCACGTATACAGGCGGGCGCCATCTTGGGAAAACAGTCACGACCAGTCGAACGACTCGGTACACACGTGTTATTAACCCCTAGGTTAATTTTTGCGCCGGATTTGTCCTTTAACAAAAACAAAAGTTGAATGATACAATTCTAGAGACAATACATCATTAGACATTTCTAGAAACTGACTGGTTTCTAAAGAGAACACCATCACATGTCAGTGACATTTATCTCCGTTGGAAAGAAGAACATAACATGGACTTTCTGCCTCCGCTCTGTTTTGGTGGAAACGGATGTGATGTAGTCGCCGTTGGCGGTACCGTAGAAACAGAAGAAGATTTAGGTCAATCATTGGTTAAAAATAAAAAATATTGATTATAGGGAAAATAATTGATTAAAAAAAAAATCATGGCAAAAAAATTGAGATACGTACGACATTAAAAAAATATTCCCCCACCCCTACTTGTTAGCCGACCTCAGAGAGTTCAAGTTCATATATGGACAAACAATTTCATAACTGTAATCAAGGGCTTTATTGCGTAGAGCCTGATTTGAAGTTATTATTATATGAACAACAATTACTGAAAGCACTGACAATAAAATAGCGGTAAGCTCAAGAGGTAATAACTGATAGGTGATAACTCAAATTTTGTATTAAATTTAAAACTCCAGGTAGCCAGTGATGCTGGAGTAATGAGTTGTGGATGGCATACAATAATGTGGCCATGACCACACAAGAGCATGGTTTTATCTGTCACGCCTTTCAAATGATGAAATATGTGTGATCTTAAGAACATTTCTTTAGTGGAAAAGCAGGATTTTGGTTTCTTATTATGGATGAAAAAGTGTTCTCCACACATATTTCAGCAGAATGCAGCTGAACAAAGAGCTTTTTGGCTTGAGGACAGCACGCTTCCAAGAAAGAAGAGGGACTGGAGCATACTGATAGATTTAAAGCCTTTAATAGTGCAAAGAGACCAACATTTTGACCCTACTGTGAAATCTTTCATTAACTGCAGCAGCACACATGTTGTTTACAAGCTGAAATGTCCCTGTGGTCTGGTTTATATCGGAAAAACTAAAGACCCCCTTTTATACAGACATCCTGCAATACTGCTGTAAAGTAGACGCCTCATTACACTGGCTTTGGTTTTTACACTGAACCAAACAACGCAAGCATGATGCTACCCCAGTTATCATTTTAGATTGTGTGTGTGTGTGTGTGTGTGTGTGTGTGTGTGTGTGTGTGTGTGTGTGTACTTAGTACCTAAAGTAGATTTGGCTCTGTGACCACCATTGCTGCCAGCATAGCGGTGGAGCATTCTGTGTCTGGACCTTTTATACATAACAGCGCAACATTCCCGCGTTGAACAGGACGTGTTATAAGGGGCTATTAACTTCAAAGATTCACATAACCGAAAACTATGTGGAACTTGTGCAATCCTGCCTACAGTGCGAGTTAGAAAGACATCGAAGGCCACACATCAACCATCATTCCAATACAAGCTATAATAAATGATACAAAACTGAGAAAACATCTTAATGAGGAACTCAATCCATGGCTGGGGTTTTCCTTTAACATTTGGTTTGAGATTATAGCAAAGAATAACCTTATAGAGCAGAGTAGGTTACTGCAGTCAGATTTTACACCTAATACAATGGATGGGAGCTTCAGAAGATGGGGCGGGGGATCAACAATATTCTGGGAGCTCTTTAAGAAGAAGAAAATTAAAAGTTTTCAAGATCTAAAGAATCAATTTGGTTTAAAAAAAAAAAAAAAAAAAAAAAAGGATCAGGATTTCTACAGATACTTACAGATGAGGCATTATATGGAGCAAACAATACAAAAGTCCAGTTTAGATGAGGTAGAGTCGGGAATTATTAAATTGTTTATTTTAGCATATGAATCAGATCTGGGCAAGAAATTTATCTCAAAATTATATAAAGAAGTGGAAAATTTAAAAAGGTCATAATTAGGGCTGTCAAACAATTATAATTTCTTAATTGCGATTAATCATTGAATTTCTATAGTTAATCGCGATTAATCACGTTTTATCACATGATTAAAATTCTATTTTGCATTTCAGAACTGTTTGTTAAGTACATTATTAACAATGGAAAGTCATTCTTACCAGTGGATCTTGACTGGGAATCAAATGAATGCAAAGAAAATGACTTTATGAACTTGATTTTAAGATTTGTATTTGTTTCTTATACATTTAATCTAGTCACACATTTGAATCTAGAGTCAATATTAGGGTTGGGTATTGTTTGGTTTGGATATCGGTGCTAAGCGGTACTTTTAAAACGGTACCGGTGCCTTAACCGATACTTTTTAACAAAGTTAAAAAAAGTAGAGTACTAAACAGTTGGCAACATTAAAGAATGGCTTGTTTATTGCTAAGGCCATATCGTCAAAAAGAAATGTTTAATAATAATGTAATCACTATAACAATAACTTATTTTACTAGTAAATAGCTGTTGAATGACAAAAACAACTACCAGATGGGAAAAGTGGGAGGAGGAGAGGGGAAGGACGTTGTCAAAAGGAGGAATGGGAAGAGATCACTGAACAACAATGGAAGACAACATGCTCCCTCTCATGGAGAGAATATGGTTGGAAGAACATAGTAAGATATTTTATTACACCAGCACAACAGAAATCTCAGGAAATGAGATGTTGGAGACTTTTTGGAGAAAGTAAAGCCAATCATTTTCATATGTTTTGGGAATGCCCCCTCGAATTAAAGAAATGCATGGAAAAAATTTTGAAAATGGAACTTCCATTTACATTTTTTGATTTGTACTTCGGAAAAGGGAACCAGAGAATAATATATTCAGGGGACAATTATTTATTCAGAGTAAAAAAGCCATCACCAGAAAGTGGCTGAAAACAGAGGTACCTAAAATGGAGGATTGGGTCGAAGTAATGTATAACATTCACAGGATGGAAAAGTTGACTTTCTTAGTTAGACTAGAATCAGATAAATTTAAGAATTTCTGGAGTAACTGGGTTGATTTCGTAACACCATTGAGAATAGACTTTACTTGGTAAAAACAATGTATCTTATGGATCCCCTTGGTTCTTGCTACAAATTTTGACTGTTTAATTGTTCATAAGATTGTGTTCGGCATTATCCTTCACCAGGAGAGAAAGGTCTTTACAAGAGGGGAATGAAAATGTGGATTGAAGTGAAAAATGTACCGTATTTTCCGGACTATAAGTCGCACTTTTTTTCATAGTTTGGCTGGTCCTGCGACTTATAGTCAGGTGCGACTTATATATCAAAATATATATATAATTTAACATGTTTTTAAATGTTAATTCATACTGAAGACATTACCGTCTAAAGCCGCGAGAGGGCGCTCTAGGCTCGTGACAACTATATGCTGCTCCTAAAGACAACTGAGAAAGAAATGAAAATCCTATTCTGCAGATTTCAAACTGCAGGTAGTAAAATATGCAGCCGAAAACGGTAATCGAGCAGCAGAAAGAAAGTTTGGAGTGAGAGAGAAACTTGTGAGGGGCTGGCGAAAAGGTGACTCTCACTGCAACGAAGAAAACAAAGAAAGCTAATCGGCTAATCGCGGGCTGAAAGCAAGATGGCCAGAGCTGGAGGAACGAGTCCACAGACAACGTGCTGCCGGGAGAGGCTTGTTAACGGTGCAGTGTAGTGTGCTATTGTGTAGTTGAATAACTTGCCTTTCCAGATTAAATGTCTGTTCATAGTCTTGGATTTTGTGAAATAAATTACTAAATAAATGCGACTTATACTCCAGTGCGACTTATATGTTTTTTTCCTCTTCATAACGCATTTTTTGACTGATGCGACTTATACTCCGGAGCACTTATAGTCCGGAAAATACGGTACTCATTTCGAGTCTACTGAATTTTGAGTTTAATTGTGAATTTTTGTCTATTCATGTGTATGATCCCTGTTGTGAAATATTTGTATGCTCTGTATACGTGGAAAACATATGTGTGAGATGTTAAATGCTAATAGGACAATGCTGAATGGAATCAATAAAAAAGTTAATAAATAAAAAAAAAAGAATAATAACCAAACACTAAACTGCAGTAAGCACATAAAAACATGGATTATGCTATTGCTCAATATTCTGGGTAAGACTTTTTTTTTTTTTATTCATGCTTTTAACACAGTTGGGCCTTTTGGCCTCAATGAATGACTTTGTCATGTATGCTCTAATGGATTCCACTTGATGGATGCAGTACTCGTACTTTCTGTTGTAACTGGAAGATAGATCTGGGTTCTTTTGTTCTTGGTGTGATTGCCGTGCATGGGGTTTGGCACTGGCTTTGGCAACTCCAACCTTGGATCCATTATCCAACAGATTTGAAATCCTGTATTCAACTATCCAATGACAACTTTGAACACCTGTTCATGGTTGACTATAAAAGTATTTGGAACTTAAATTCAAAGTTAACAAAACAATTTGATAAATTACAGGTTCCAGAGATTGCTGCAGAGTCCTTTGAGCACTCTCGGGTCACTGACAAGATTTTGATTTTATATAATGGGACATCCTGCATCTCATATCCAGGCAGTCATTTGGGTTACGAACGGCTAATTGTCGTCCGCACAAAATAATTCAAAAGGCCCTACGATAGCATATACAGTGGGGCAAAAGAGTATTTAGTCAGCCACCAATTGTGCAAGTTCGCCCACTTAAAAAGATGAGAGAGGCCTGTAATTTTCATCATAGGTACACTTCAACTATGAGAGACAAAATGAGAAAAAAAATCCAGAAAATCACATTGTAGGATTTTTAATGAATTTATTGGTAAATTCCTTGGTAAAATAAGTATTTGGTCACCTACAAACAAGCACGATTTCTGGCTCTCACAGACCTGTAACTTCTTCTTTAAGAGGTTACTCTGTCCTCCACTCGTTACCTGTATTAATGGCACCTGTTTGAACTTGTTATCAGTATAAAAGACACCTGTCCACAACATCAAACAATCACACTCCAAACTCCACTATGGCCAAGACCAAAGAGCTGTCAAAGGACACCAGAAACTAAATTGTAGACCTGCACCAGGCTGGGAAGACTGAATCTGCAATAGGTAAGCAGCTTGGTGTGAAGAAATCAACTGTGGGAGCAATTATAAGAAAATGGAAGACATACAAGACCACTGATAATCTCCTTTCGATCCGGCGCTCCACGCAAGATCTCACCCCGTGGGGTCAAAATGATCACAAGAACGGTGAGCAAACATCCCAGAACCACACAGGGGGACCTAGTGAATGACCTGCAGAGAGCTGGGACCAAAGTAACAAAGGCTACCATCAGTAACACACTACGCCACCAGGGACTCAAATCCTGCAGTGCCAGACATGTACTGGCTTAAGCCAGTACATGTCCAGGCCCGTCTGAGGTTTGCTAGAGAGCATTTGGATGATCCAGAAGAGGATTGGGAGAATGTCATATGGTCAGATGAAACCAAAATAGAACTTTTTGGTAAAAACTCAACTCGTCGTGTTTGGAGGAGAAAGAATGCTGAGTTGCATCCAAAGAACACCATACCTACTGTGAAGCATGGGGGTGGAAACATCATGCTTTGGGGCTGTTTTTCTGCAAAGGGACCAGGACAACTGATCCGTGTAAAGGAAAGAATGAATGGGGCCATGTATCGTGAGATTTTGAGTGAAAACCTCCTTCCATCAGCAAGGGCATTGAAGATGAAACGTGGCTGGGTCTTTCAGCATGACAATGATCCCAAACACGCCGCCCGGGCAACAAAGGAGTGGATTCGTAAGAAGCATTTCAAGGTCCTGGAGTGGCCTAGCCAGTCTCCAGATCTCAACCCCATAGAAAATCTTTGGAAGGAGTTGAAAGTCTGTGTTGCCCAGCGACAGCCCCAAAACATCACTGCTCTAGAGGAGATCTGCATGGAGGAATGGGCCAAAATACCAGCAACAGTGTGTGAAGACCTTGTGAAGACTTACAGAAAACGTTTGACCTCTGTCATTGCCAACAAAGGGTATATAACAAAGTATTGAGATGAACTTTTGTTATTGACCAAATACTTATTTTCCACCATAATTTACCAATAAATTCATTAAAAATCCTACATTGTGATTTTCTGGATTTTTTTTCTCATTTTGTCTCTCATAGTTGAAGTGTACATATGATGAAAATTACAGGCCTCTCTCATCTTTTTAAGTGGGAGAACTTGCACAATTGGTGGCTGACTAAATACTTTTTTGCCCCACTGTAGATAGAAAATAAAATACGGCAAAGAACAGACCCTTGAGGCACATCAGTGATGCAATCACCAACTGCTCAATGAGAATCCAGTTTAACTGTATAAAGGCAAAGCTAAGTTCCAGCCAACCCAAAACATTTTCATTTTAGATTTCCCTATGTCAGTGATTCTAAACATATTTTGTGTTTACAGCTCTTTAAAGGTAGCCTGACAAGCCAGACCCACATCAAGATGTTGGGTCTGGGAACTCACCATTGACAGGGCTCAATCCGAGTTGAGGGATAAACGGTTGTCTTTCGATAGCGCTACAACCAGGCAGAGCAAAGAAGGTAGTGAAGCTAGTTAATAGATTCAACTTTTGCCGTATCCGGTCGGCAAAACTCTGAACACATCTTCCTTTTTCAGAATGACTTCAGTGCCGTTCTTTGTTCTTTTCTCAAAGAAAATCTTAACTCCAAGTCTTCCAGAAGACCGCTGTTCCCAGCAACAGCAGCCTTAAGCCCGCCCACCGACTCTATACACGATGTGATTGGCCTGACTAGAGTTTGGTTTTTCCAGCTCGCAAGCCATCGGAGAGTGCCTAGACCCCCCTGGCTGCAAATAAAATCTGCTGCCGCTAGGGTGCGTCTAGATTTCTAGACTACTTTAAAGGTGCTCTAAGCGATGTTGGGTGACATTAAGTCAACAGTGATGATCCCTCACCTCTCTGTCCAATTGGAAGAGGAGCCAGTCATCAATCTTCATCTCGGCTAGGTCCTCAGTCTCACTGTCACTGACGTCAACCAGACTGTCTGAAGGAAAGAACATGGAGACAAAGGTTGAATCTGCACAGGCAGGCGTCAAAATCCACTTCTGTCATAAAACATTCATCACAGGAAAGAGTGCTTTGTAAAACACCACGGAGTGTTCCTAGGAAACCAATCATGCCAGATGGTGAAAGAATCCCATGTTTGGGAAACTCAAGGGAGAGAATGCTCACGTATCTGGATAGTGTTGAGATAATTTGGTTAACATTAATTTCAAAGTTTGCACAGCCTCCCAGGGAAAGCTTATCACAATCAGAATCAGCTTTATTGGCCAAGTATTGTGTACTCATACAAGGAATTTAATAATGATAATAATATTTGTATAGCACTTTTCAAAACCAAGTTCCAAAGTGCTGACTTTGACTCTGTTTTGTTGTTGCTCTCAATGTAGTTACACAGAAATAGACTACAGCTAAAAAAAAGCACAACAAAGTACCAGAAAGCAAGTTGGACAGAGCCAGGCTTTCTCTGCCCTAGCTGGCTCAACAAGGCCTGACGCCCCAATCAGAGATAATGGGTACCATGAAGGTGGTTACCATCTTGCTCTGTTAAATAAATCAGTGCAGAGGTGATACGTGTGTGCAGGAATTGACTTTTTTCTGTAGCTTGTCAGGCTACCTTTAAAGAGCTGTAAACACAAAATATGTTTAGAATCACTGACATAGGGAAATCTAAAATGGAAATGTTTCGGGTTGGCTGGATCTTAGCTTTGCCTTTATACAGTTACACTGGATTCTCATTGAGCAGTTGGTGATGACATCACTGATGTGCCTCAAGGGTCTGTTCTTTGCTGCATTTTATTTTCTATCTACAGTGGGGCAAAAAAGTATTTAGTCAGCCACCAATTGTGCAAGTTCTCCCACTTAAAAAGATGAGAGACTGTGGACAAGCGCGACCGACATGGCCATACTTAGCCCATGTTGCTAGCATGGTAAGTTAATGAAATCTAAATTGTTTACCAGTAGCTCTCTGTACAGCAGGTTCCTGCAGGGCAGAGCTGGGTAGTTTGGCACACCCTCCAAATATGGCCACAGTGATGGGAGTCGTCAAGGAGCAACAACGAACACTGGCCATCCTGTGGCCTCGGCTCATCTCATCGTAGATCAGCCAGTCTGTGGGAAGGGCCTGGGCTGATTTGGCTGGGCCGTTCTAAACACACACACACACACACACACACACACACACACACACACACACACACACACACACACACACACACACACACACACACACACACACACACACACACACACACACACACACACACACACACACACACACACACACACACACACACACACACACACACAAAGTCTGTATCATACTGGTAAGTAGGGCTGGTTATCGTTCAAAAATGTTTGATACCGATACCTATAATGTGACCTTAATACCAGTTCCTAAACAATACTTTTTTCGATACCAATTTTATAAAAACAAAAAGAAATTACAACATTACGGCACCATTTTTTAAATTTTATTTTCAGCTCCTACTACATGAGCTGTCTCTGTGTAACGTAGTTTTTTCCTGCGTGTCTCTACGACGTGTAACGTTAGACAGCCAATCACAGACATTATTAGATCTTGGTAGAAGCATACTGCGTGCTGACGAGGCATTTTGTGATACTTGATACTTTAGATGCAATTCGCTCGGTGACTAAAAAGTATTGAATTCGGTACCCAGCCCTAAAAGTAAGTGCTAATTGCAAGTAATGTTGATTAAAAGGATTTAGAATGATACAGTAACCACCCTTATTATATCTATTAAATCATATTAAAGATCCTGCAGTTTGAATATCAACCCTCCTACTTTACTTTATTGATGTTGTCAGTTCCATTCCATTTATTTCCACAGTTCGAGATTAAGGCAGACAGAAGACAGAACCAGGCCTTTATTTCAAATGTAGAGTGTTGTGGTTACCACATTACCACAGTCACCTTATGACCACTCTTCTTGCAAGTGTGTTACTGTCAATAAACAGTTTTCAGTAGCCTGTCTGTCTGTAACAAATGTGCCTGGTGCATGTGAGCGGAGTGGATGGTCCAGAATATTTAATACGCCCGGAGCTCGGCGCTTAACGACAGGGCACAGGCAGCACAGCGGGAGATAAGATAAGAAGAAACTTTTTTTTTTTTTGGCAGGGCAGGCTCCAATGATAAGATATATATAAGAAACGTAGAAGATACATATCTGGGGGTGTACAGGACGGGCACCTTCATTTTAGGACTGGGCGATATATCGATATTATATCGACATCGATATTAGGGATGGACAGATACTGGTTTTTCAAGGCCGATACCGATACTAAATATTAGTAGTTAATGAAACCGATAACCGATATGTGGAACCGATATGCATTTACAGTGAAAATGAAAATCTTTAAGTTGAAATTAAGATTTTGGAATGTTAAAAACTCCAACACAAAAATTTTTTCAAACGCTTTAAGCAATTATTTAATAAATGAGAAACTTTGAACATAACACCCAGTAACAGAGTCAGATAGTGTTGTGTGTGTGTGGGGGGGGGGGACATGAAGTCAGACTCAGTGGTGAGTAAACTGAAGCAGAGGGACAGACACAGAGCTGTAGAGGAGCCAAAGTAGACCACTTTTTAATTCATTAACTTTATCAGTTATCAGGCAAATAAAACACAACAGATAATCTGCTGACTGCCAAAAAACGGCCCGATAAAATCACCCAGGGCCGATAATCAGTCTCTCCCTAATCGATATATGAGGCTAGATATTAAATTCCACGTAATATCGTGATATGACAAAAGTGTTGTCTTTTCCTGGTTTTAAATGCTGCATTACAGTAAAGTGATGTCATTTGATGAACTTACCAGGTATTATTTGCCTTTACACTCTTAGTCATTGTATCCACATTATTGGTGATTATTTATTTATATATATATATATATATATATATATATATATATATATATATATATATATATATATATATATATATATATATATATATATATATATATAAAAAAAAAACTCGCATTGTGTTAATATTTTGTCAAAGCACCTATAGTCAACCCTACAATCTCGCCGCAATATTGACATCCATGAAATATCGTGGTATTTTGATTTTCTCCATATCGCCCAGCTCGACTTCATCTGCATGTATAATATGAGCCTGGGTCGGGATCGGGCAGGGGTGTGAGCGGTACCGGAGCAGGATGGAGAGACACTCCAACCTTTTAAAAACATCCACTCTGTGCTTCATCCAAAGTCCTCCCACTCGCTTGCGCTCCACTCACATGCAGACCAATATTCCTGCTGCAAAGTCGGCCTCGTAATGACAACAGTGGAACCAAGATAAACATTTAGACTATATGCTATAAACAGTCTAGTATAGGAATACATGCATTTGAAAAGTTTATTTAGAAACTATTTCAAAACAGCTGAAATTACAATTATTTATTTTTAATGGCAGTATCCTAAACTGTTTAAACGGCTTTACAAATGTGTGCGCTACAAAAAAAAAAAAAAATCAATACCATGACAGCCCTAATTTCTCCAATTTTTATACTGAACTTATTTGGATCATATTGTTTTTTTTTTAAAGAAGTCTTTGATTAATGATCTGCTCGGTTTAATTCCCATTTTGAGGTCGGCCTTTGCAGCTACTGTCAGCTCAACGCGTCCTCCACCGGTTTGACATTAAAAGCCTTTCAGGAGTGTAATAGGAAGAATGAATTGATTAGCTTCCTAGAAGTTTTGTGACTGTAAAAAGACTTCAGCGAGCGCTGCCTGTATTAGTTTTAGCCTGTGATTGACTGGTTACCTGTCCAGGGTGTACCCCGCCTCCATGGGTGGATGGATTGTTTTTATGCAGACTGCACCTAGTCATTATCTAAGAACTGTTCATTATTCCAGTAGCAGCTTTTGCTTGGGAATGTATGGAATGTTTAAAGAAAATGGTTGTTAATCAGTCTGTCAGTGCTGTGACTAGGGGTGTACATGTGGTTCTCTCTTCTCTGGCTCCCTAACTGTGTGACTTCCCCCAACCATCTTTCTCCATGTAGGAGGTGGACAAACCTACGTGTAATTATATTTTTCAAAAAGCTAGAAAACAAATATGCTGGAATTTATATTAATTTATATTTATGTTCTTTCGTTCAACATATGGTTTCATATTGTGTGTGATAACTAATCATGGCTGCAGACATGGATCCTGCAGGGCTGGTAAAGGTCTGATCCCTCTGGGCAGTGCTTAGTGGATAGAAGGGCAGTTAAGATCCCTGTAGTGATAAGACCACAATGGAAAGACAGAATTACATATGAATGAAAATGATTTGTTATCCTACCTCCTTTAACTGGGACTGGCTCAGGATAGATGTGGGATGGAAGTGGACCTTCTTCTCCCTGTTACTAGAGAGCAGGGAGGTCTCCTGGTTCACATGGACCAGGTTCGGATACATGCCGGCCACCAGCGCTGCCTTCACCACGGCCCAGTTCTCAGAGTTCAGGTTCACATCGCGGATGTCACTGCCCCCACGGGCTCGCACGAAACCTGAGGGACAAACAGGCCATTTGAAACTTAAGCCTTCATTCATTCGACAAAACTATCAAATCAGAAATGTCTTCATCAAGTGTTTTCTGCCTGTTCCAAATCCTTCAAAGCTGAGTTTCAGCCAACACAGACATCCACATTTGTATTTTTTTTATTACAGAACTTATTTATTGTGAGGGACTGTTGGACTTTTTCTGCAGCTTTAAGCTTTAGTGCGTAACTTTTTGATATTAATGAACGTCATTACAATTGAAGCCATTGCCAAATGAGTTCCTACAAAGCTAATTAAGACTATCAGCTCCACACAACTCTCTCTGGATTTCTCAGTATGACTATGTTCAGAAGATTGTGGCGTCCGGTGACTTTCCCGCGCAGAAACTCAAGTGAAGATAATGACCTCTTCTGAAGAGTCCATCATGTTTTTTTAATCCTCCGTGTCCTCCTTGGCAAATAGCAACTCTTTTTTTTATCGTCATCGCAATAACAACTTATGCAATAAACACATTGTTAAAGGCTGCAACGTATCGCGACAGACACTCTGAGACTTTGTTTGCTAGTTGAAAAAAAATGTCAGTAGAAAACTGCCTTTTATAATGTAACAGTCATTCTTTTTTAGTGGGGCCTTTTATATTCCATTCAAATGTTCAATTTGTCCAAAAAAAGAATGTTGGAAATGATTTCTTTTCAACAGAATACTAGGGCTGTGTATTGGCAAGAATCTGGCGATACGATACATGGGTCACGATTCAATATATTGCATTATATTTCAATTTTGTGCGTAAGGCGATATATTGGGATTCTTTCAAGTATAATTTTAGTAAAACTAATATTTAAAAAAAGACATGATGTGCATAAAAGTCAAAGAAGTTTACTTTAGGTCAACAATTCAGTAGCGAGAAAATCAAACTGCCAGTCTGGGATTGTGGTTCACAGGTTGTTAGTGAGCTAATGTTTATATGCTAAAGTAGGCATTGCATTGTTAGCTTCTAGCAAAAAGTCAGGCCCTGCTAGGCACTGTTAGGCACTGTTAGGCACTGTTAGGCACTGTTAGGCCCTGCTAGGCACTGTTAGGCACTGTTAGGCCCTGCTAGGCACGGTTAGGCCCTGCTAGGCACGGTTAGGCCCTGCTAGGCCCTGCTAGGCACGGTTAGGCCCTGCTAGGCACGGTTAGGCCCTGCTAGGCACTGTTAGGCCCTGCTAGGCCCTGCTAGGCACGGTTAGGCCCTGCTAGGCACGGTTAGGCCCTGCTAGGCCCTGCTAGGCACGGTTAGGCCCTGCTAGGCCCTGCTAGGCACGGTTAGGCCCTGCTAGGCACGGTTAGGCCCTGCTAGGCCCTGCTAGGCCCTGTTAGGCGAGGACACTAGTGGTGTATCTCAGCATAGCCATCTAGCGGTAGGGGGTTTAAACACAACATAAACGTGAACCACTGTCTTACATGAATATTTTTGCACGTAAACTAAAAAAAACGATATTGTGTTTTTGAAAATCGATACAGTATTGCAAAATAAAATATCGCGATACTCAAGTGTATAGATTTTTTCTTACACAGAAATGCAGAACTGAGTACACTTCAATATCAGTTTGTTTGTTTATCGCAAATCATATCAACATTGCGATATTCAACAACGTTGTCGTATATTTTCCTCACATGGTGCAGCCCTAGTGTAGAATATAAAAGAAAATAAAGAGGAACGGACCAATGGCACGGAGCTGTCCCAGCAGCTGTGTCCTCATGCCAAGTATCATGTCCATGGTGGCCTGGGACAGGAAGTTCTTCTCACAGAAGGATCTCTCCCAGCCGTCACTGCGGGCCTTCTGCCATGCCTGGAACCACACAGACCAAACATGAAGACAAACATCCTGTGTTTGTTTCGACTAGGGAATATGACTCCATATCTGTATTGTGATAGATTGCCAAACATTACATTGATGACAATAATCATCTTTTCATCAGACCATGGAAATTCTTTCCAATTGTTTTCTCCATTTTGATTTGTTTGTTACTTTATGACCAGTAGAAAACGCTGGGCTTCTATACACTCTGTTTGAAAGGGATAGGAGTAAATCATATGAGATTCAGACAACTGATTGGAAAAACATTTTATATTGATGATGTGCTTTCTTAAATTATCTCCTAAAATTTAGCTTAACTTACATACTATGCTATAGTTACAAAGAGACAACATAGCATGTTACACAGATCCACCGTAAAGAGGGGGATGGGAATGCCATGGCTGTTACTGTGAATCCTTCCCTTAAAAAAACTACTTCTATTGTTTTCTATTTTATATTTGTCATTTCTTCAAGTACATTCAGGCAAAAATATAGATATCCATTTTTCATATTTTTTTATTTCAAAATGTTGTGGTATATCAATGTATTTACACCTTTAGACTTTTTGATAGGACATTTTATTCTGCTTTAATCTTGCTGATAATATGAATGAACAGAATTTAAATTGCCTTGGTACATGAGTGTGAGTTGCTCCCTAAAAGTGTCCGCCGTCAAGTTGAAATAAATATTGTTGAAAAAAAACATCTTACAGGCCACTATTTTCAGCTGGACTCCAATGTGCAAGATCATAATCCTTGCAGTGCAGGCTACCTGCTGCGGTCAGGCTCCTGACCATCTATCAGAGATGGGGACTCGAGTCTGAGACTCTGACTCGAGTCGCACTTAAGTCACACAAACAGCTGACTTCAGACTTGACTCGGACTCTACCCAAAAGACTTCAGACTTGACTCGGACTCGAGCTTCGAGACTCATCAACAACCTATTTTCTATTTTGCTAACCATCGCAAAGTGTTGTGCTAATGCTGGGGACAGGCAAATTGTATTGTTATAGTTGTATCCATATGATGTGACAGACTTAGGTTAATATTTCACCAGTAGCAGAAGATTAGACTATACGATGTCCTAAGTTGAAGAACACTGAAAAATGTAATGCATGATGAGGTTGGGCTTTACAGCCAGTTAGTAACACAGACAAACATGTATTCTTTGGTGTAGATACCAAAATACAGTTATGAAATTGAAACAGAGTCCTTAATTTGTGTTTCTTCAGATTGCATTGCAGTAGACCCCATAAAGTTCTCCTACAACTGATTTTGATACTGTACTGTATGGATGGTAGCTACAGGACATGCTTTGAATTCATAATATTTAACAATACAGTGTTAGGGACAGATCAGACTTGAGACTTGACTTGGACTTGACTTGGACTCATGGCAAAAGACTTGAGACTTGACTTGAACTTCCCCTCAAAGACTTGAGACTTGACTTGGACTCGAGCTCAAAGACTTGAGACTTGACTTGGACTTCCAAAAAATGACTTGTGAACATCTCTGCCATCTATACAAACACAGTTCTCAAACAGTGGAGAAGGCCTAGAAGCCCGGTTTTCTAACTTGCCCATTTTGTTTTGGGTGGAAAAAGTAATCTGCTAGTGGGTAGATAACAAGCCCCTCCGCTACCTTTATACCAAAGCAACGCCAATTTGTGACACGGGTCATCACAGGGGAGCTATGTATCGATTACACAGGCAGCTATGTAATCGATACATAGCTGCCTGTCCCCTGAACACACTGTAAAAAAATGCGGGGAGGGAGGGGCGAGCTAGACCTCGTTTTGTTTAACAATACTTTGAATGTCAACAAGAAGTGACATCACCCAACATTGCTTAGAGCACCTTTAACTTTTTGGTACCAGAATGATAAAATCAATTGCCCCGCCCGTTCAGTCCACTAGATGGTGGAGTTGGGGTTCTGTTTCTGGTGAGGTCAGCAGGAGAAATGCTAATATCGCAATATGTTTAAAATCGCAATAATATTGTATCGTGAGATAATGTAATATGTGATCATATCGTACCGTGGGGCCATAGAAAATATGAGAAGTTTAACTCAACAGTTATCTGCCATTCAGACAAGTTTTAGTAGTACAACTAGCACATATGCACAGGATGAAACAGCAAAGCTTTGAGAAAAGTCAGAAACATTTGATTTTTTATCTTGCTTAGTGGAAATATGCATTTTCTTCTTTCCTAACGTTTTAATCATTTTGTAGTCCACGGTGCTGTGGAGTAAGGTCTGGCCAGGCCACAGATACATTCTACGATAGGATAAAAAACACTCTGGGCTGTTTGCATTTCTTTAAACCAATCACAGTCGTCTTGGGCGGTGCTGAGCTCTGGGCGCAGCGACGGTGCCTCTGCTAGATAGTCTCAGGAAGGAACTTGTTTTGGTGAAACGTGTACGTTCAAAAGATGTTTTAGTCGTGCACCCAAAAAGAAAACGCCACAAACATTATTAAATAAAGTCAGTGTATGTAAATGAAGTCAAATTAGCTGGATTTTTGGTTAAACCCATTTGCTCTTACCAGTGTATTGCCGGGGGTACTTCGTCCACAACAATCCCACCAATCAGTCCCAAAACCTCCCAGTTAAGCGGGATTTATGGTTCTGTGGGGGCTCCATGCAGAGCTTTCGCCGTAGCCTACGTAAGTGGACTGAAGTTTATACTTGTGCCTTGGTGTGTGTGTGTGTGTGTTTAAGAGAAAAGAAGGGCCGGCATGTGGGTTAGGGTTAGCATGAATGCGCGGGGAGTGTGTGGTAGAGTGAGTGAGAGTGATAGCGATTAGCTTCGGAGCAGTACCGACTCCAGAGTCATAGTGAGAGAAACAAAGAAACAAAAATCTGGAGCAGGAGAAGTTAACCCTCTCCTTGATTTCATGTTGTTTATGGAGAAGGAGAACCAGGAAACGAGTCGGGGGAAATGCAACGCTGCCAGGCCACGGCCGGGCGACGTGCGTCCCCGCGACGTGTAGTTAAATTTTTCGAGAGGTGCACGTCAGGCTACGGAGTAGGGTTCGGCGTAAGGGTCCGTGTCTCTACGTACCTACGTACGTAGCCACAGCGTAGATTTAACGCAAAAGCATAAATCACGCTTTAGAGAGTTAATGCCATAAACTTATTCTTTGTGCATCTTTACAATCATTCTATGAAAGAACCAAGCAAGCCTGCCTTATTGCAAAATCCAATTTTTTTTTTCAAACTTGCCATTTTTAGCGTATAGCGTACTAGCTCGAGGTTTGTTGTCGTTTCCCGTAAAAAAAAGGGACTCTAAGAACGGCAACACACGGAGAGTAAAATGTCCTTCCGTTGATCCAGATTAATCATTTTGTGACCTCGTCAATTTAATGTAATCATTTGAGGGTCCTAATACCCAGGTTTGGAGCATCCCCTTACATCTTCCCTCAAAACAAGCACTTCCTAAATAAACCCCTCAACGACCATCCTACATGGACCCCCACCTACCTGGAAGGCTCTCAGCAGGGCCATGTGGTCGCTGAAAGTGTTGGAAGTGAAACGTGTGCGGCAGTGTAGAGCAGCTCTTTTCTGAGATCCCTGGGCGGGAAGGATGAAGGGGTCCCGATAGGCCAGAGTACAGGCAATGGTTAGAATGGGGTCCAGACACTTGAGCACCACAGCGCACAGCACCATCTTGCCCAGGTGGGGCTCCACAGGCAGATCTGCCAGGTGGTAGCCCAGATCAGTCAGGTCTTCATTCTGGTCCATAGCATCTATTGTCTGAAGAGAAAAGTGTCGGGAATCAATACAAACTCAATAGGCTCGTTGGAGAGGAGCGTCGCCTCGCCTGTAAAGTGGACGAGAGCAGGCGGCAGCAGCCGGGGGGGGGGGACAAAAAGCCTCGGTCAAGTTGGACAGATCCATATATCAGCTTGTACACAGTCTCCAGTTGTTTTTAATATGACAGAGTAGCTCTCAAAATGCTCTACATGTGATCTGTTGCTGATTTTAATTAACACCGTTAATCATGTAGACGAGCCGTAATCTGAACAGATTTAGTCTCTCTGACTTCTAAACGTCACCATCAGCCCCACGTTGTTTGTACAGAATAAGCCTTTAAATCAGACACATAGCTATCTAAATCCCTCCGATTCAAAATCAATAAAAAGTTTATATAAAACATCATGTTGAGTCGATTCTGAACCAATCAGCTGTTAGGTCAGCCGAGAGGCCGGCGTTTCCCAGCATGCCCTGGGTCCGCCTGGGTCTTGCAGTCGGTGAAAAGCAACTGCACTGCCTGTCTCAAACCTGCGGCCGCCTTGATCTCGTGAGGTTGTTGTTGCCCACGTGTGCATCAGACGTCAGAGGAAGTCGGGATCAAGTTGGACACAAATCTACCCAGCATGCACTGGGCGGGGATCGATTCTGCGCAGTCCTGGCTCATCTCCAACGAGCCGAATGACTTTGAGATAAAGGTATAAAGTAGTAGGGATGTCCCGAACACATCGGAGTCAATATGGGATTTTTTTTAACCCTGTGAGGTATAAGGGTATTTTTACATATCTTTTACAATTCACCTTTTAAGGGTATTTGTATATAACCTGATCCCTGTGTGTTTCATATCAAAATGTTGAGAACAAACTCTGCTTTCTGTCTAGTGTCGCCAAAATTTGTTCCAGAGCAATGTGTAAAGAGATCATTTGGCCTTAAAGCTGAAAGACTGATGTTCGCTTTTTGAAATTTCTCAAATCTCTAGTGAAAACAAACCTACACTCAGTTGTTTTGGTGCTTGAAATTAATTTACAAAAGGTCTTGGGTTCACAAAAGTAGCGTAATATAGAAACAAAATAGTAAATAAATGTCTAAAATGAAATTTTGTAATATTACTTTTGGACTTGCATCTTTTGTCCTCAGAGGGTTACACTGATCAGGGATCGTCAGTCACCCCGATCACCTTACTCTGATCATTCACGTTAGTAAATTCTACACCATTCTAAGCTGTTGATTGAGAAGTTGATTTCATATGCAAGTTTTACATAAATGCTAGCTGCACTTAAAGTTAAATGTATTAAGCTAAAGACAACATTTAGTTACTTTGTTAACTTAGTAATTTTTGTAAACCAAAAGAAACGGTGCGCAGCTCTATTATCTAGGCAAATACAAGTATTGGATGAAGACTCTGTATCGGCAGATATTTCTTTTTTTGTTTTTATCTGATCAGGGGTCAAAAAGGCTGTTCGGGACATCCCTATAAAGTAGCATTTGTAGGTTCTTGTTACCTTTAGCATCTGCACAGCGTTCCTGATGGCATGTGCAGCAGGAGGCTGTGGAGCTTTAGACAAGAACTCCGCTACTGGACAGGAGGACGGGGCCAGCAGTTTGGTCTGCAGACACAGTTCCTTAAACACACAACAACATGACACAGTATCACTATGACAGGCTTCAGCGGCCTTTTAAACAATCTGGTTAAGTAATCTACCGTTAGAATTATGCAAGATGGTAACGGTGGTGACACACATTGTATGTTACCTGGGGAATTTTAACATCAAAAAGTGAAAAGGCCTTAGGTGTGAAGTGTTGTGTGTGTTCTTGTGACCTACTGTGTGTATACTCTGTGTATGGCTCTGTAATATTAGGCTATAAGATATGAGTCAGTCCCAGGAATAGTACATTTATTTTCCTTTTCTTAGCCTGAACTGGACCAACTGAAACAATTACATGTGTGAAGAGAGGTATGCTTTGCCAATAAGTCAATAGATAATGAACACTAAGCAGGGAGTGGAAAAACTAAGTGTTTGGAATACATCTTCAACTCTTGCTGTGAGGAATGTCTTTAAAGGATTTACCAGGTTATGTATATGGAATGACGTGTGTCAATTACCGGTAAATATTATGTGTTTGTAGAGCTGTTACTGTATTTGTGAGATAACAAACATATCTGTGAATCTTTTTTATTTTATTAAGTTAATATGATTCTTTTAGGATAATAAATGTGGTAATTTAAACAAGTTCCAGGTCCAATGATGTAGATTTAAAAAATAATGCAGAAGTGATTTATCTTTATCTTGTGTGAACCTATAAAGTCAGTGTTTAAGATAAATAAATAAAAAGGATGTTGCATGATATAGGATGGGATGTATGTGTGCGTGTGCGTGTGTGTGTGTGTGTGTGTACCTGCAGTGGCATCCGCAGCAGCTGTGGAACCTGGAACTCCAGCATGTTGTTGAACCGGAGACGACTGAAGAGGTGGAAGCAAATCCCTGGTCTGCAGCGCCCAGCTCTGTGGACAGGTCACCCATTCAGTGCATTCTTTAGATGATTAAAACTTAGATTTATATCACTGATATTAACAGCAGAGGCTTTAACATTTTGTCACAAGCAGGGCCTGAAGTTAACTTTTTTGACCACCAGCCACTGTGTCAGGTGGATTTAAAAATCCACCACAGGAATTGCTGTGTCTCTATGATCCTATCCTGTCCTATTGATGGCAGCCTACTTGTGGACATTGTGCCGTCATCACATGCTGTAGGGGGGCCCGCCTTGATAATCCTGCATAGGGGTTCACATAGACAGTGAAAGTTGCAAAAAAAGTTTCATTTTTTTTTTTTTTTTGTATAGTTCTTTGAAAATAAAAAGGAAACTTGTTTTGGGGAGAATAATAATTATTACTATTAATGAATTACTCTGGGCTGAGATTTCCTAGGAACCTTACCAAAAAGGCTCAGGATGCTGCAAATGTTGGTATAATATGAAAATGGCTGGTGGATTTAAGACAAAAAATAATAATTAATTGAATGAATCAAATATGAACTTATCTGTCAGTGGCTTGTTGACCTTTACATTGTTAGTTAATTTCCTATCCTGGCCTGGGACACACATTCATACGTTCACATTCATTCATATTTGATAAAGGACTTATTGGACTTTAACTTATCATCGCACTTACAATAATGTAGCTGTCCTCAATTTAGGTTATCCTGTACGTCTCATCTCCGGTTTTTCCTGCATCCACCGTGTGTGTGTGTGTGTGTGTGTGTGTGTGTGTGTGTGTGTGTGTGTGTGTGTGTCGCAGGGGGAACTAAGCAGCCCCGTCCGCTGCAGAGAGCCGACAGTATTGAAACAGCAGCTGCTGACTTTAGAGTGAATAAACGTTACAGTGTACATTGATGTTAAAATGTCTACATGTTGGCAGGACGGTCTGAAAGGTTTTGCACGGTCTTTCGCTGTACGTTTTGTTGGTAAATGTGAGATGTTCGAGTCACACACACGTCTCGTCTTCATATCAGAAACTAGGAAATGATCAACCCGTTCTCTCTCCCGCTTGGTCATTGGCTGCACGTGAGGCTGCTGGAATTGTTGCGAGTAATGAAAATGCGATAGGGGGAACCAGCTGTCAATCAATGTCTTCCAGTGATGCGGGCCCCTGATTGGTCCGGGCCCAAAAAAGAGTGAGACAAATAACACACTTTCACCATCACAACGTGCCTAGCATTTCAATAATTGCACCCAGCTTTTGGCCCGTCTTTATAGGCTGTGAACCAAACTTGGTGTGTAAGTTCAGGGCTTAGTGCAGAATGTCTCCACTGAGTTTAATCAGCATTGCTCTAAGTGTTAGAGCAACTCAGGAGTCTAAGACAACTTGAGTCATGGCCTATTTCCTGCTAAGCCCCACACACTGAAGTTTTTTGATTGATGGCAGCCATGGTTTTGCTCGATCTGGCTCATTTTTTATAGAACTGTGTATCTCCGCCGCACAAGACCATATACCAAATTTGCTGTTGTTAGTCAGAACAACATTATTAACAACAGTATCCCCATCTCTCTCGGATCACAAGGATGTGGTTTTCCCTACCTTGCCCCCGCTTCCTGCCCTAAGGCTACCAATATCCACTCTCAGCCTTCTAATTTCAAGTCAGCCAGCAGTTTCTGCAAAAGGCTTGAAGCTGCCTTTCAGCGTGCCGTTAAAAAAGCACAGTATTTGTATTTATCCAAAGTGATTGCTAGTAGCGGCCATAGCACCAGGGTTTTATTTCAAGCAGCCCGTGATTAACCCTGCCTTCCAGCCAGCATATCATCCACCGAGATATGCAAGTTAGTTTGTCCACCATCTCTTGGTCGATTTCTTTATTCTCCGTGTGAAAGTTCACACTAATCTGCCTCATTTCGGAAAAAACATGACGCCACTTTATCGTCGGAATACTCGCGCTCTGTGTGACAGTACTCATGACAATAACAAAGGTTGGAAAAAATATGTTGACGTGTGAATTAATCACACGAAAGAAAACGTCCCTGGTGTGTAAAGACCTATTTTATTGGGCCACGTTTAACGTTTCTAGCTCATTGCAGCCTATGACGACAAATATTAATAGACCGACACAAACTCAGGTGAGATGTTTAGATTTAACATCTTTTGAGAATAAGGACATTGTTGATGTTACCTTCCCTTCCTTTGCAGAGCGCTGGCTTTTGAGATCCAAACCGTCTTTAACATGGACACATGACTGAGGGTATCAAAGGACTTCTACAGCGGGGGAAAAAAAAACATGAAAGAGTTACTTACCACAAGTATGAAATTCTATGTATTGTTAGACTTCACACAACTCTTGAGCAGTAACCGTACCTCTTTGACCTTTCCTGAATCAATGACAAAGACCACGTCGTTGATGGTGATGCTTGTCTCAGCAATGTTAGTAGAAAGAATCTGAAAAGGAAAAAAAATGACCAGTTTTATAGTTTCTATTGGTCGCCAGGCTGGGGTGGGTGTGGCTTGCGTGCGTCACGAAGCTTACAAAGCAGATGTGAAGCAGACACAGAGGAGGCCCAGTGAGAGGAGGATGCCATTCTGATTTGTCGGGATATTTCCCCACCAAGTTGTGTTAAAGCGTAACTCTCGCCAAAATGCAACCTAGGGTCTTTTTGTGAATGTACCCAAGTCAAACTTTGGTTTAAAAGCATATTTAGGACTCAATCGCTATTTTTAAGATGTACCGTATTCTCGTATGAAATGTGCCGCTCAGTGGACTGGAAGTTGACAAGTGTTGATGTTGGGATATAGAACAGTAAACCAGTTAGGGTGTGCCATGCGTGCGTCAAGATGCCGCTGGCCTGTGTTGCTGTTGAATGACGAAAAATGTGTGCCTTGAGTGACATCAGAGACTTACTATCTTCCTGATACCAGGTGGAGAGGTCTTCATGGCTTTCTTCTGATCCAGAGTCTGCATGTCTGAATGTAGAGTGAACACCTGGTACCTGAGAGACGATACACTTCTGTCAGAGACACGTGTTATACTACGGTCAACACAATCAACTGACCAGATGGCACAAACAATTTATTTATTTATTTATTTCTTTATTTGATCAGGGACAATGCACAAAAAACATTAGTCTAAAAAAGAAGAGATGTCATGTGCCAGGTTATAGCAAAAAATGCTAATTTCCACCCGCAGTCCCTAATTAATAAAAGGTCCATGTTAAAATATATGTCTAAGTGACTAAAATCTTTGAAATTGGTCCAGTATTAAAGCTTTAGTGCTTCTTTATATTAATGAACGTCATTGCCAAATGAGTTGACATAAAGTTAAATAAGACTATCAGCTCCACACAACTCTCTCTGGATTTCTCAGTATGGCTATGTTCAGAAGATTGTGGCATCCGGCGACTTTCGTGCGCAATTACGGAAGCCTTGTGTCATGTTGATGCAACAACAGTGGTGTTGTCATTACTTAGAATTCTTCATTGGGGCAACACCAACTACGCACTATAGCTTTAAGCGAGAACGCTGTAACCGGCAGCTGTGAACCCGGCTGTAATGTAATCATAGAGGGAAAATGCGCATTGTCAGTTTCCATCAACTAAAAGAGCTGGTTTTGCAACTGACAGGCTCAGAAGTGTCTGACAACATTATGGAAAGCATCCATACAGATATTGACCTTTTTGTTAACCAGTAAAACCCTTTGTGTTTAACCAGAAACAGATCGGAAATCACCAAAATCACCTGACTTCATTTAAATAAACGATACTTTTAGCGTACATTTCAGCCAAACCAGAGTGGTGATTGTTGGAACAGTGAAAAGACGAAGCAAGACGGCTTTTGGTAGTTTTATTTTGTTTCTGTCGACTTTAAAAGTTTTTTACGATGATAAGCTTACGGTTTATTTAAATGGAGTCTGGTGGGTTTGGCTATTACGAATTTCGGGGCTGTTTCAAAACAAAAAGGATGTTACTCTTGAACAAAAAGGTCAAAATTGGGGAGGAATCAACATCTGCAACCAAGATTACAGCTTTCCCTGACTTAGCATGTAGCTACTAGCTACATGTGGCAGGGTATGTAACATAAACACTGCTGACATGATACGGAGCAGATAGTAGAAAAATAACTGAGGTTTTGGATCGCAGGGATTTCTTTGATTTGAAGCTTTTGGCCACGTTTAACATTAACATCCAGCACTTTTAACATTAAAGATATGACGTAAAATACAGAAAAGCATAATAGTATAATATAGCATATAACATTATAGTATAGCACAACATCACATCTTGTCAGACACTATATATATATATATATATATATATATATATAAATAATCTGAGCCTGTCCGCGGCAAAAACAGCACTTTTAGTGGACGGAAATCAAAAGTGAACAATTGCCCATTAACGTTACGTTGCAGCTTTCGCTGCGCCAAATGCCGCGGTCTCGCTTACTACTAAACCAATTTCAAAGATTGTGGTTCCGATCAGTCACTTACATACAAAAACATAGGAAAATAGGGTCCAAGTTAATAAAAAACCAAGCTAAATCAAGATGAATCCAGGACTGGGTTTACATCTATTGATACAATACAAGAATGCATCAATTATCTGTGTATTAAAATGTAATAAAGACACATCTCTACCATATCATGACTTTAAATCAACATAACTGAAAACATACTACTATAGATATTGCATTGAAATATCTTCAGTTCTTCTTATGTACAGTACACGTAGATTACCTGTCAGAGTGGTTGGAGAATCTCTTATCGTCATACAGGATGCGACCCCTGAGTGCCACTATGTCATCGTATCCAGGAAGAAAAATCAGTACGGCACCTGAAGACCAAGAGATAAAAGATCACATTCTAATAATCTTGAAATATCATCCACATTCCCGAAAAAAATCTGGCTGTGATCAATAGCCATGTTCACTAGGCAACGGGTCAACTTGGCAGTGTGAACCTTCTGTTGTTGCCATGCATCACACTGCTCAATAAGCAGCTATGTTGTTAAAGTTAGAGATGTTCCAATACTGATAGTAGCGATGGAGTTTTTCACACTATCGTCATGGCTGAGCTGGGAAAAAAGAAGCAGAAAGCTAGGAAAGCACTGTTCAGAGGAACAGAGAAAGAGGAAACGGCAGACTGACTGAGCAAGTTTTTACAGTGCTGCCAAATATCTATTCCTAAGTTGTAGGGGGGTCTCTATAGAGAAACCTGGAGTAAAAAGCGAGAAAACAGCGAAGAAATGGCCAAAACTGCATAGCACCCCTTTAATGTCTTTTTCCGTTATGACTGACTGTCAAACTGGTAGATTAAAGAAAGCTCTGGCATTCATTGTTTGTGTTTGCTCATGTTTCACAAAAAGTTTAACCTGAGCCAGGCCGTACAACAAAGAGAGCAATCCTATCACATCCGTACAGAGATAGTAGTATACAGCTGTTAGAACATTATAAAATATATATGACACACTGGTATCGGAATCGGTGAGCATAAAATGGTATGGTAATACAGGGATAAAGTATCGGACCATCTCTAGTTAAAATCCAGTGCTGAGGCTCACCATCGCTGGTGGTGGAGCAGATGTTGTGCAGCAGATCCATGATGAGGTCCAGGTCCACCCACTCGTCATCAAAGCTGTGGTGGTACAGTTTGAGCAGCTCCTGCTCTTCGGGGGTGCTCGTCTCAGCACTGCCACACTGCACCAGAGTGGACTCACCCAGGCTGCTCACCTCCCCCAAAGGACTGCACAGTAGCAGGAACGTAGGTAGGTAATCCAATAAGTTTATACACTTTCCAAAACAGTATTTCAATGTGGACAAGCCTTTACTTTATGTATAGTTTATTTAGGGCATGTAAAAGATGCTTGAAAGCAGGGAAAGAGTGGACCATTACTCATTTCACCATTAATAACTAAAAGAGAATTTTAAGTGCTTTACCCCAATTTAAATCTTCTTCATGGAGTAATCATTTCCATATAGGCATATATACATCTTCACGCTGAACATTCCAGACACACTCTTTCTTGAAACAAGAGCTACTAAATATAAATGATCCATAGCATTCACTGCCTCTCTTTAGCAAAAAAGAACAAACCAATGAGAAGAACTCCTTTACCTTTTTAGGGTAGTTAATCAAAGTCAACATTACACTCACATGGACGATTTGAGTAGGTCCATGGCATCCATCTGCTGGAAGTGTTTGGCAAAGTCTAAGGCTGTCCTGAAATGAGATGAAAACACTGCCGCTCAATGCACTGGATGCATTAAATGCATTTATTCCATATATGCCCAACAGCTTGAAGGAGTATTAAAAGAGACCTATTGTACCCCATTTTCAGGTTCATACTTGGCATTTTGTGTTTCTACTAGAACATGTTTACATCCTTTAATGCACTTGTATTCACCCTCTGTCTGGTACGCTCTGCTGGAGCACCTGTCTGTTTAAGCCCTCCTCCCGAAAACGTCTGCTCTAAATGGCCTGCGTTTCCAGAACTCTGGAGTCTCCGTGTCTGGGCTCTGCTATCACTTCCTCTGTACAGTCCGTTGCATGAAGACTGCAAATGAGCAGGACTTTGTACTGTGAGAAATCACCAATAAAGGCTTCTAAACCAAATACTACATAACATAGTGATCCAACATCGGGGAGGAATCAACATCTGCAACCAAGATTACAGCTTTCCCTGACTTAGCATGCAGCTACTAACTACATGTGGCAGGGTATGTAACATAAACACTGCTGACATGATACGGAGCCGATAGTAGAAAAATAACTGAGGTTTTGGCTCGCAGGGATTTCTTTTAAATATGTTTACTTCATGATTTGCTTTTGGCCACGTTTAACATTAACATCCAGCACTTTTAACATTAAAGATATGACGTAAAATACAGAAAAGCATAATATAGCATATAACATAGTATAGCACAATGTCGCATAATGTTTATCGACTGTTATATGACTGTGCACGAGTTTATGTATTTATTACTTTTGGTACTTTTATACAAGCTTGTGCAATGACATTAAAGTCTATTCTATTCTTTTCTAGGTCTCCTTTAAAAATAAAACAATGTGGCGGGTGTAGGTTTGTGAGGTGAAAAATATAGTGGCCTGGGTGTGAAGTTTGCGGTTCCTACCGCTACATTATGGGTTATATTGTGAAAAGGTGAACTATCTAGCTGTGAAAGCCAGTCAAATTATACGCCGCCTCCATTTGTTATAAACAAATGGTTGTGAATCACAGTAGCAATTGTAATGGTACTTCAATTAGCTTTGCGGCCTAACGTCAGCTTGATAACATAACATGGTGGCTGTCCTACCAGCCGTTGGATGCCTTCAAGTTGATGTCTGCCCCCATGTTGAGCAGCTGCTCCATCTGTGTGAGGAACCCTCGACCTGCTGCCGCCATCAGAGGAGAAGTCCCTGTGTCACTGTGCCTGTAGTCCACTAGATAAAAGAAGACAAGTATGAGGAACAGCTGGAGAATGCATACCTCATATCTACAACGCAGGTCTTTCCATTCATTTTATATGGGAGTAGTGCGTCTAGGCTGCGACGGGGTTTGCGAAAGCTTTTGGAGAAACGCAACCCCGCGTCACGCTGCGGTAGCCAATCACGTAACCGGAGATCAGACTTGTCGGTGTGTTTTAAGGCCCTGTGTACGGAGAAATGACGGAGAAATATGGACCGGCAAATGACAGACATATTTCTGATATTACCTCTCCAACACGGGTGTGACAATAGATTATCCATACAAGGACCACGTCTGTGAACTGGTCAGATTTAGTCTGTGAACTAGGTCAATAAGAAAGACAACGACTGTGAACTTGTCAGATATTTCTGTGAACTTATCAAGAGACAGACTGTAAACTGTCCCGGATTTAGCAAGGTTTACCGAGATTAAACTAAGCTTTGTAGCGACGGCTACATCGTAGTGAAAAGTAGAACTACTGAAATCTTGTGATGGATAACGAAAACACCAACTTTTTTTTTTTTTTTTTTTTTTTAAATCATTTTTACCTGCTCTTTAATGTTTTAATTTGTTTTTTTTTTAATAGTTTTCTAACTGCTCTTTAATGTTTTATGTAAAGCACTTTGAATTGCCCTGTTGTTGAAATGTGCTGTACAAAGAAAGCTGCCCTGCCTTGCCTTTAAACTATGGTTTGAGGCGGTGTGAGAGTCCCATACAGGAAACAGGAAACATCACTGCCTCTGTCGCTGCCACAAGAAAGTTTTAAAACGCTATCAGGGTAAAAAAGGAAACAAGGATCCCACCTCCTGTGGCTCCTATAGACCTTTTAAACATCATCTATTCAACACCAACAAGTAACTCACCTGAGACTGCAAGATAATGAGACGCCGAGAAGGCATTCGACAGGGTAGAGTGGGGATACTTATTTGGGTAACACTTTACTTGAGGGTATCTACATAAGAGAGACATGACGCTGTCATGAACACAAGACACAGTCATGACTCATGAACCCTAACTCTAACTTGTCGTGACAAAAAACAAATGAGACTTACTAAAAGAAGCGTTATGTCATAAACGTTTATGACTTTTTACAATGTTTATGACACGGCCATGACAGTGTCATGTCACTCTTAAGTAGATACCTTCAAGTAAAGTGTACCCCTTATTTGCTGTGTTAAAAAAATTTGGCTTTGGAAATAAATGTACACCCGTTCTGAATATTTTTCACTAGAAGGAGGGACACGTCAGGGCTGTCCTTTATCACCATCTTTGTTCACCCTGGCTGTTGAACCGCTGTCCATCGCATTACGATCCTCCACCTTTTTTTTTTTTTCGAAACAGCATTGTGAACATTGCTTTTCGCTATATGCGGATGATTAGTTGTGCTATGTATCCGACCCTGTGTCCTGTCTTTCTGGCATTCTGTCTATTCTAGATACATTTTGTTCTTTCTCTGGATATAAAATAAAATTACAAAAGAACGAATGTTATCCCAATAATACAGTAGGTTTGCTACTTTGGCAAACGGATTTGCCCTTTAATATCAGTCACTCTGGCTCCAAGTATCTTGGTATTAATGTGACACGAACATTTTCCTGCTATCTTTCCCCTGCTTTGAACCAAAATGAAGTCCGACCTTCAGAGATGGAATAATCTGCCTCCCTCTCTCTTGTCGGGAAGATTAACGTCTTTATCTGTTCCAATCAATTCCTCTGTTCCTACCTAAATATTTTTTGACTCCCTAGACCAAATGATAAGTTCATTTATATGGGGTGCGAAGTCTCCACAGATACGTAAATCTACCTTAGCGATGTAGGTTTGGTGGTGGTCTTGCCCTCGTGAACTTTCAATTTTATTATTGGGCTACTCATATTCATAAAATACGTTGCTGGTTTGTCTCTTCTAATTTAACTTGGTGCAAACTAGACCCCTATCTTGCTGTCGGACATCTTCTAATTATATCTGCTCTCATATATTCCTCCCTTCCAACCAATATCTCATCGTTTGTTAAAAATCCTGTGGTGCTTAATACTTAAAAAATGTGGTATCAATTCAGAAACATTTTAAATTTGTAACAGCACATCTCCATTTGGTCCACTATGTAAGAATCATTTGTTCCAACCCCCATCGCTTGATGATTGAGGGTTGTGTGCCTTGAAATCTAAACTGTACAAAATGTCTATTTTCAAAACTTGATTCTGATCTCAATAAAATGTTTTAAAAAAAGCATTAAAAAAGGAAACACAAGCACTGAAGTGCCCGGGAGTTTGTGTTATAGCTGAATGTTTCCTGCAACAACGAACCAACATTACCGTTTTTTAACTTTTAGACCTGCTCTCGCTGCCCCCTGTTGGCTTCTTGCCTTGTGTGTGTGTGCACATGTGTTCATGTCTTTGTCTGATGGTTGGTCTGTTATGTTTCTATTGTACATTTTAGCTTAATAGCACGTTTTACCAAATGTATTGTAATTGTTATATTGTTATGTAAATATGTAATTTTAGGGTGACTTTTACCATCTGTCTAGGGACTGCAGATGAAAAATAGCTTTCTGGCTAACTCTGGCATATTGACAGAAATGTATATTAATATGCACTGTCCCTGTAATAAATAAATAAATCACACACCTGCCTCTCTCTCTCTCTCTCTCTCTCTCTCTCTCTCTCTCTCTCTCTCTCTCTCTCTCTCTCTCTCTCTCTCTCTCTCTCTCTCTCTCGTGAAATGAAGCTGCCTTCAAGTGTGGTCAGAAACGTCGAAATCTATAAACAGGTTTGACTGAAAACAATAATAGTGAAATATAAAGTTTACTTGTGATTGCACACAACCCTGCGGCGAATTGCCGGATCGCAGACAAATGTTATTTGTCAAAAGGAACAGTTCAACATTTTTGTAAATACACTTCTTTACAACAGATGTTTTCTGCTGAGAGTTAGAGTACGGTCAATATGAAGTTCAAAAATACACATACTTACACCTCAACAACTTGGGGTTTTATGGGGAGTTATGCGCTATGAGCAGTAATGGGTGGGCCATACGGATAAAATCCTATATCATAATGTAGAAGTTTCTGGAAATTCAGCTGAAAAACTGTTGATGGATAAAAAACAAAATAAAAATGTCTAATCCAGTGAATTATACCTTACAAATAAAAAGGTACATGACATGAGAGATGACCACATATACCACATGTACTATATAAATCATCTACTGGAATTTTTATCACCATGGTACCATGCGCAATTCTTAGCATTTATTACCATTCTAATAGTGTTTACATGCCACATATCCAAAATAGTATAATGAATGATTCCAGAAAGTTAAGCCATACCGTTAACATTTTCATAGAGGATCAGGTTGAAGAGTTGAATGAAAGCATCCTGGTCTTCATTGAGGAAAACGTTGGAAATGCAAGAGTCCATCTCCTTCTGCAGCCACGGCTCCAGCTGTTCTGCATCATTGTCGGGCTGTGACACAAAATGGTACACTGACTCAACCCGGTGCCAAGCATTGACAGTTTCACCCAACACAGCAACCTAACTCAACATAACTTCTCTGGCTAAACCAATTGTGCTAATTGCATTTTCCTATGTGAAGATTAAGCCTCATGGGAGGGACTACCAGTTTAAAAGGGGCTGCCTTGGCCCTGGTGGAGTCAGTCTTGACTTGGTTACAGAGAAGGTAATATACTGGACTTCCAGGTTGTATATTGATTGTATTTTTTGTTTTAGTTTTTTTTTTAGTAATTGAGGAACTCCCTTTGTAATACTAGTGTAGTGCCCGTTTGAAGTGTGTGCCTGTTTGGAATGGGGTAATTGTTTGGTTCCCATTTTTTCTTTTCACAAAACTTTAACCATAAGCGTGGTTCAATCAGACGTGGCTCGGCTGCGGCTCTTCTGGAGATTCGGCATGCCCCCTTTTTTTCGTCTAGCCATCACACATCCAGGTAGCGATGTGGTCTGGGCAGGGGAGGCCTCAGCCAGCTGAGGAAGCCACTACAGCACGTACAACGGCCGGGGAGACATGTGCACAACCACAGGCAACAAAACAACGTGCTGGAGAGCCCGAGAGCCTGGGCATTCATCTAACGTGTCTGTGTACAATTCATTTCATCATTTGCATGTAGGGTGGACAGAAATCACTTTTTAGCCCACTGCGAAGACATGCTTGGACAACCCATTCTCAAATACTGACGCTTGGTCAGTGGCTCTCAGCGTCGGACACCGACGCAAAAGGCACCCTTCAGAGTCTGTATGGGTAGGGGCTGTGCTGTTTGGACATACCTAGAGAGACTTATTAGGGATTACATAATACACCCACACTGAACATAACTTGTCTGGGTGAAACAATTGTGTTCATTGTAAAAATCGTCTTTATTTTCCTTCTTTTTAGGACAGCAGTAGATCTGGCAGCAAAGGGGGATCCACAACAAAAAATATGATTGTAATATTTATTTGAACTTAACACGGTACGCATTTAAAAGTATACCAAATATTCTATATGCTGTTTAAAAAAAAAAAAATACAGTGTGTTCAATGGAGGAAAAAAAGTTGTTTTTATCCAGACATTTCAAAATAATACATTTTAGAGCTGTAATCGCAATACCGCGGTATTTTTGCTGAAGGTTATCATACCGTCAGAATCTCATACCGGCCCATGCCTAGTGTGCGTGCATGCGTGTGATGTTTACCAGCTTGTTAAAGGTGTTGTCCCCTCTGTCCGGGTAGTTGCTGTCCTGGAGGAAGCCTAGGGCAGACACCTCTGTCCTCTGTGTCTCCTCAACAGAACCGTTCTCCACCGCCTCACACCACTCCATCAAACGTTTCTGCTTCTTCTCCTCTGAGAACCAGAGCGGGTGATACACGCAGGAGAGTAACATGAAGCCAGATGGAAGGCCATAATGCTTCATTTTTTATTTTTAAATTCAGTCTGACTCAGTGGCCTCGTTAATTAAAAGCGTCATACTTCTCTGTGTCTCTTCCTTGTATTTCCTCAAGTCCTTGTTGTTAAAGCCCGTCAGCCTCAGAATGTCCTCCAGAAAGAGTTCCCTCACTTCAAACAGTCTTCCTTTGACTACAAAACAAAACTCTTCATTTATTAATGATAAAATGATTTACATGCAGTTCCACATACACCGATGACCCACACACCCGGGGGGGATGTTTTGAGTTAATAATGTATGTATTTTAGGGCTAAAACGATTCCTCGAGTAACTCGAATAATTCGATTACTAAAAATCCTCGATACAAAATGATTTGCCTCGAAGCTTCGTTTAATTTATGTTACCAACGTTGTTCCGCTCACAGTGTTTCTGCACGGAGGATTATTACTGTCGCACACCGGGCTGACGCTGCTGGCGACACTTGCCATGAAGACTGACGGCAGTGTAAATAGTGAGGGGCTAAGAGAAGAGACCGGCTGGAGGAGACCACAGAAAGGGTCCAAAGTTTGGAATCAGTTCAAACGTAATTAAAACTTAAACTCTGGACAGTGTGTCTACTGCAAAATCAAACTAGCTTAGCACAATAATAGCATGACGTCAGAGCTTTAGCATCTCAACAGAAAACATGGAGTCTAACTTCATCATCCATTCCACGAAGAGGACCGACAAAAGTCAATCACAGAGTCGTATGGACGATGACACTACATCAAACACAACAACTACCAAAATCAGAAACAAGAAAATATGTAGTGGTGACCACGATCTGAGCTGACGCACTGACTATCCTTCAGAACAACAGCTGATTGTTGCACACCACTCTCACTCACTCTCTCTCTTCACGGAGAAACAGCTGATCAACGATCTACTAGCATACGTGTCAAAGAGCTGTGTAATCAAATATATAAATGAAAATAGGTTGAGTATAACTAATATTTACATATAGGCCTATATACAGATCAGTCTCAGGTTGAAACTTGTAGTTCTGAAAGTTAAGTTGCATAACTTAAGGTCATGTTTATGTATGTTTAATGTATGCCTTAGTTTGAGGTTGTTATTGCATTTCAGAAAATGTTTTCTTTAAAAACAATGTAATATGGCACTTAATGTTTTTTTTTTAAAGATGATATTGTAAGCAATGTAGGCAATAAAAATGTTGCTTTTTCCGAAAATTAAACCAAACTATTGTATATTATTGCATGCCTATTGTCTACGTCATGATGTTGTACAATTCAAGATAGTACACCCACTTCAATGCTCGAAATTTAGATAAAATTAGACCGGATTTGAATGCTACATGGGATAGATGCAAGAAAGCTCCTGCAAGTCTATTACATATGGACCTGAAGCAGAATCACAATCAGAATACTATATTGATCCCCTCGGGAAATTGTTACCGTTATTGTTATATATGTTTTGGACATATATAATTCCTGGCAACCTATTTTTCAAAACCTTATCTAACCTTCAAAATGGCTGATCCATCACCTTTTAATGCTTGTTAAGTTTTGGTGATGCACCACAGGGTGTGCATCTGAGTTCTTAACATGCCGGCCTTTTGCTCTCTTTCAGCCAGGTGAATTATACTATCCAGGTGGATCAAAAAGATTAGGCAATATCTCAAACTAGAGAAGATAGGATATTCTCTCCAGGCCTTTCTTGACATTTGTAGAAAACATGAACGCCGAGAATGTAACCCATGGCTATAAACCTTTGACTTAAGAGTCCGATTTAGTGGTGTGGGTCGGGGAGCTGTGTGGGAACATGGGATTAGATAGATACAGTTGACCGGTTTTATATTTGGAAAATCTGCAGTAACCAGGTTAGAGGTGTTTTCTGCCTCCTTTCCAACTGTCACAGAGAAGCCAACTAGCTGATAAACATGCAAACAGCACTGATGCAGAAGCACCCTTGTAAAGCAGTTAACCCTCCTGTTGTCCTCAGGTCACATTGACCCATTTTCAAAAAGTTCCTATATTTTAGAAAGTTGGGTTTTCTTTCAACCAAATTGTCAAAAAGAAACAAACAACGTGGATGGTTCCATACAACGCTCTTTGAAAGTAAAATAAATTATCAGTTTACTACTTTCATAGAATTGAGTGGTTTTATTTAATTTTATAGCATTTGAAGAAAAAAAATGTATATAAGAAAGTGATGAAAACAAAACGTCAGGAACAGTGACAAAGACATCGAGAAAAGCTTCAAAAACACCGGGGAAAGCGACAGAAGTGTCGAAAGCAAAACAGTTGGGAAAAAATAGGTTTTAATTTAAAATTTTGACCCAGAAAAACTAAAGCGTTGCATGGTCGACGGGAAGACAACACAAGGGTTAACAGCTTGGTATGAGCATGGATTTAATGACCACAGTTAGGACTTACGGTGGATCACAGGGCAGGAGCCAAAGTATTGAAGGAACAGGTCTATATCCAGAGCTGCACTGGAGAGGATCAGTTTTAATGTGGGGATCTTCTGAAGCACCTCCCGCATCTTTGTGAGCAGGAAGTCAGTCAGACCGTCACGCTCATGCACCTCATCCTGTAACAATCACATGTACAGAGCAATGGCACCTCCACCAAAGATAAGCATAAATACAAAAATAAATCAAAATTGCACCTTTACCATCACCCTCCAAGACATGCCTCAGTCCTTTCCCCTTCTGGTGTTCACCGCTTATTTTAATTCAAGGTATCCTGTCCCGTATTATCCCTGTGTAGGAGCTCCCCTATGTCTCCTTTATATATAGTCACTTTAACATGGTGTGTTTTCTCAGAGAGTACAGAACAAAAGTCAAACTGTCTTCTGAAACACCTTAAACGAGGAGCTTAACACCCCCTGAAAATCTTCTTTTTGCTGACCTCCAGCGGTTCAACTTTTCCGCTTGCAGCGGTGATCTACTGGTGAACGCCATCACCCAGTGACATCACTGCAGGGTGTGTTTACACCCCGAGAGGGCGGCAAAACACTGCCTTTCATCCTTCTGTTATGTTATTTTTCAGAGAACAATCGCAGCTTCAAATATGTGTATCCCTAGTCACTACACTTACACTACTACACCAAGCTTCATCCTGAACTTTACATCTGCCCATACTATATATTCTTTGCAAATTCTGCACTCAATCCATTCAGCCTCTTTTTTCTTATGCAACAGTTATTTTGTATGTATATATGTTTCTGAATTTATTGTTTATTTGTTTATGTATGCACCTTTCACCAAGGCAAATTCCACATAAGTGTAACTTATTGTGGCAATGAAACCATTTCTGATTCTGATCCCATGAAGCAGGATTACAGAGTGAAGCAGTTTTTTTGAGATATGTGTCTTGTTTTTGTGCAGTCTTGATACTCACCACAATGACATGTGTGACAGTTGTCAGGCTGGCGTCTCCAGCCATCAACGTCCTGAGGAACACTCCACTGGTGCAAAAGGTCAGCAGCGTCTTGGGGGAGACCCTGAAGTTTCAAAGTCAACAGTAAGTGTTTGGGTTTTTTAATGCCACCTAGGTTGAAATGGAATGCCAACTTCACAGCCATATAATGGAAAATCTGTATGAATTTTTTTAAGCCTGAGAAAAGAATTATTTACCAAGTTACCTAAATTTAACAAAACATTATAATACTCACATTCATATGTAATACACAATAGCTCTGTGAGGTGTGTTTGTCGCATTTAGAGCTCTTAAGCTATAAACTTCTCAATTCTTTTTAAATACTGCAGTAGCAGTTGTTACAATGTAATGTAATATACCAATGACAATATGTCAATGCCTTTTGCTTCAGTGAATGGTTGAGTCCGATATTGCATACTATGCACTACTTACTCAATATGTATACTATTATTCTACATACTTTTGTGTAAATAAACAGTAGCGTGTATGTTGTCGGATGCACTAAGATGTATTTTTCAGCATCACTTGAGTTGTTTCATCTCAATCTGCTTTTGAGTCTAAAGAAGAGATGTTTCAATACCATTTTTCCTTCCTGATACAGATTTTGATAACTGAACTTGCCTATCGGCCCATACCAAGTACAGATCCAATACCAGTGTGTAAAAAACGACATATATTTTGTTATGCTTTAACAGCTGTAGACTACTATCTCTGTATGGATGTGATAGATTGCTTTGTTGTCGGTCTGGCTCAGGTTAAACTTTTTGTGAAACATGAGCATGACCCTGAACCAGTTTCCATCTACACAAGCCACGTGCGTCTGGTGCTGGAGTACGCCGTCCCTGTCTGACACAGTTCCTTGACTGTAGACCAGGCTAAAAGACTGAAAAGTACGCAGGAACGGGTACACAGAGACTCTCTGTGCTCTCAGATTGTGTACTTGGGCAGAGAGAGAGAGAGACACACTCAATTGTGTCTTGACTTCAGGTCACAGGTCGTCAGACAAGGAACTGAAACAAACTGACCATCCCATGCTGTCGTACCGTTCACTTGTTCAAACTTGTTTTTTGTAGCTCATCCCTGAAGTGAACTAGTTGCTCTAATGTAAGTGTAATTTAGTAACACGTGATGTGTTTCTACCAAAGATTAAAAAAAAAAAAAAAAAGGCTCTGGTGTCATTTACCTGCTCTCTAGTCTGATGTGATAACCAACAGTCTGGCCAACACTCTCCCCTCTCTCAGCTGCCACTCTCTCAGCCACAGCGATGGCAGCCAGGCGTCTGGGCTGAGTGCAGAAGATCCTGCAGGGCTCTCCATTCCTGCTGCACTCATCCAGCAGGAACTGTGGGATCTGGACAATGCACAGGGACACCCTATTACCTTTACAGAGTCCGTCCTAAGGCTCTATCTTTACCACGCATACTGTGAATAGTTATCCAATATCAGTGGATTTTGTCCCTTCCAAAAATGTATACGTTTGTGAACACAAAAGGAAATGGAAAAATAAACCAATCCCTTTCAAGATCTTGTGGTTTTAGTGTCACAATATTTCAAAAGAAAATGGTTGAATCTAGGAAATAGTTCCAAATGTAATAATTCTATTGACATAAATAGGGCCCCGCCCGCTCTTTCACCAGATTTCGTGTCTGTATCTTCACTTTCAACTGTCAAATAAGGTCAATTATGACAAAAAAACAACAACACATGTATAAAAAAAGGCAGAAACAAAATTAAGATTATGTAAGGATGCTAAAATGAGCTAATTAGGCCTGAACACAAAGAACGACTGAGGCCTGCCGGAATGATCAGCAAAAGGCTTATTCTCTGGGAACAATGACGGCACAAAATTCCATCTCAATGTGTCTGGTAGGTGTGGAGATGTTTCAGTCGGGACCAAAGTGCTGGCCCGTCTGTCAGACAGACCCACCTGTGTGGTTTTTCCAGAGCCGGTTTCTCCCATCACCAACACCACTTTGTTTTCTCTGATGAGCTGAATGATCTCCTTCTGGCGCTCATGAACAGGCAGGGATCGTCGAAAACTGTCCAGTTCCGAGGGACTCCTCCTCCGAGGCACCATGGGTATGCCGTTGTTAAGGCGACCGCTTGCCCTGGTCCTGTCACAACTGCCGTCTAAAGGGAAGAGCTGGAGAATATTACGTGACCCTATACAACACACCTGTTGACTTGACACTCAGGTTTCCCATTTTGAAATGCTTAGTCATGGTTGCATGATATGATGATTTAGATTGGTCGGTGTCCTGACATTACTGTATACATTGGAATATTTACATTTTACTGAACAATGTGCAAAGTGAACACTGAGGTTTATCTGAGGTAGGGCAGCAGGATACGAGGAAAATATGCGATATGCGATAATGTTGATGAATATCGCAATAACGATATAAAAATAAACAGATATTTAAATGTACTCAGTTCTGTACTCAACAAATTGCTTGTTGAATTTTTAAACAACTAAAAGGGAAATCATTTCTAACATGTTTATTGAACAAATTGAACATTGAATTAAATATAAAAGGCAGCACTAAAAAAAAGAATGACAGTTACGTTTTAAAAGTGCAGTTTTTACTGATATTTTTTTTCAACTAACACAAAACAATCTCGGAGTGTCTATTGTGATATGTTGCAGCCTTCGCGATATGTATATTGCAGCAAAAAAATGATATATTGTGCAGCCCTAATCTGAGGTTTATGATACTGTGTGTGTGTGTCTGTGTGTGTGTGTGTGTGTATGTGTGTGTGTGTGCGTGTGTGCGTGTGCGTGTGTGCGTGTGCGTGTGTGTGTGCGCGTGTGCGTGTGCGTGTCATTAAAAAAGGACATCTGGTATGCCATGCAAATTCCTTCTGTTCAAACCAAATAATTACTGTTGAATTAGCTTAAATACTATGTAATCAGGTCAATGTCTTGGCATGTGTGGGACACTGCCTGTATAGTCAGTTTAACCCTAACACTAGACACAGTTTGAAACAGATGAAATTGTTTACTCTGTTTCCAGTGACTTGGGTCTTTTAAAAAACATAATCACAACAACCATTTGCTAAGGTTCAACAGTTGTTAATCTATTAAAGTGCTCATATTATGCTCATTTTCGGGTTCATAATTGTATTTAGAGGTTATATCAGAATAGGTTTACATGGTTTAATTTTCAGAAAACACCATATTTTTGTTGTACTGTACATTGCTGCAGCTCCTCTTTTCACCCTGTGTGTTGAGCTCTCTGTTTTAGCTACAGAGTGAGACCTCTCACTTCTGTCCCATCTTTGTTGGGAGTCGCACATGCTCAGTACCTAGGTAAGGACTACTAGCCATTCAGAAGCAGAGTATGAGGGCGTGCCCTGACAGTACCTAGGTAAGGACTACTAGCCAGTCAGAAGCAGAGTATGAGGGCGTGCCCTGACAGTACCTAGGTAAGGACTACTAGCCAGTCAGAAGCAGAGTATGAGGGCGTGCCCTGACAGTACCTAGGTAAGGACTACTAGCCAGTCAGAAGCAGAGTATGAGGGCGTGCCCTGACAGTACCTAGGTAAGGACTACTAGCCAGTCAGAAGCAGAGTATGAGGGCCCTGACAGTACCTAGGTAAGGACTACTAGCCAGTCAGAAGCAGAGTATGAGGGCGGGCCATGCTAGCAGCTAGGCGAGCATTATAACGTGTGTTCCAAAGTGACCACGTTTGTCTCTGAAGTGAAGGCTGGACTACAATAGAGCTGTTTGGAGCAGTATGTTCTGTTAGAGATGGTAAGTCCCTCTGGGGGGGACTTTGGGCTTTTTTCCTTTGTAAACCTATAACGTGCACAAAAAGATATATAACACAATAAAGGAAAGGGAAAAAGCCAAAAAGTTTTTTTAAGATTTCACTAGAGTATTTCAGAGAGGAGAGACTTGTGAACATTTTTTACTATGTAAAGTGGAAGTATGCACCATACCATCAGCATCGGTGCAACTCATTGCACAGTCCTACTGTAGTTTAACCACAGACACTGACACTCACCAGGTTCTGAAGCCATAGACATGCCACTTTTGTTGCTGGGCTGCATGTCGATGCGTTCCTTGTTGCTGATGGGAAACCTCTGAAGTAGGCTGCGGATGAAATACAAGGAATTGTGGGAGAGCGGGAGGGGCATGGTGGGCCGAGGTTTCTCTGAACCGTTCTTCTTCCTGAGGGTGAGGGAGCGATTTGGTCCTTTCCTGAGAGAGGGAGAGACATTATCTCATTAAAACACTTGTTATAACTGATTCAAGCGCCAAAAACTGTTGCTGTAAATAGCCTAGTCTTCTACCCCTTTATGAGACTGAGTGGGTATACATTCGTAAGATTCAAGATTTTTTTTTATTTATTTCATTAGTGCGTATACCAAACAGTCCAGGCACATAATAATTCTTGTGCAGGCTCTTTGAGTCAAGGAAAAAGAGAAAAAGCACACCATTAAAATAGAAAAAAATTACCAGGGAAATAAATTTAAATAGAATAAGTTTAGATACTACACAAAAGAGTGCAAAAAATATAATAAATTGTGAATATGGTAACTGGAGGATATAACTATGTGGGATATTGCATTTGTAACGAGAATAAATACTGCAAATATTGCACAGTAGAGTGAGGTTGTGAGGATTATTGCACATTTTAATGACAGTAAATTAACTCATGTCAGGTATACTTTCAGCACAGTATCTGAGTGATACTCAGATACTTGATGAACCCAGGTCCTGGTGGAGGAACTTACCCTTTGCTCTTTGAAATGTAACCCAGAGACTGTGCCATTCGATGGATGAAAGCCCTCTCAGTGCTGGACAGAGAGGAGGGAAACTCCATCTCTGCTCAGTCAGGGAAAAGAAAGGGTGAATATTAGGACACTCTACAAGACTCAACCATCATACCTTGCTGCTCACACTGGGACGAGTAGTAGTAGTTGACCAAGCAGAAGAGACCTGCTTTTATTTTCTGATATAACTAAAAAAAACAAAAAAAAAAAACAGGTGGTACCTTTCTGGTCACTGTAGCGAAACCTCTCCAGAGAGAGGTTCACAGCTATCTTGACTTCTTCATCTATGTGGATTTCTTTGAGGCCTCTGGACTTGGATCCACGGGGCGGTGTGTTCCTGGCAGGTTTCTGGGATGCTGTCCCAGCGTTGGACATGATGCACTGCAACACAACAACAGTTCACCTTACCAGCAGGGACAGCAACACGTTCGGTGTTCACCAAGTTTAGGCAAAACATCAAATGTCTCCTGACTTCAGTCATAACCTTTCCAAATGTTATACTATTTATTTACAAATTCCTATAGCTACTTGTGTTAAAGGGGCGCTATGCAGTTTTAGCCATTTCTTTGCCGTTTTTTGGCTTTTTGCTGGTAGGTTTCTCTATAGAGCCCCCCCCTACAGGTTTCTCTATAGCCCCCCCACAGGTTCAGCTCCTATGTTTACTGGTGTCTGACTCCTCTCTCGGTCAGTCTGTGTCCTCTCTCTCTGTTCCTCTGACAATGCTTTCCTAGCTTTCTGCCTCTTTTTTTCCAGCTCTACCTTGTTAGCTGGTTCCTGGATCATTACATCGCGAGACCTGATATCACGGCATACTTCCTGATGCTGAGGTTGCCGGCTCGCCGGCCGAAAATCGCAAGGGTGGTTTTTCCGCTCGCAGGCGCTAGGGGGGAGGCGAGACGACCACCATTCAACTCAAAAAAAGTCATAAAACCATTCCAATGACTCAGAAAGCTGTTCAGTTAAGTAAGCTAAAAAAAACTGTATAGTTCCCCTTTAAGACAGAATGAGTGCTTCAGTATTTGAGACATAGAACGATTTTTTATTGTGATATCGATACCATACAGTACATGAAATAAAGGAACTGTCTATGAATAAAAGCACCGAACAGGAATGTCTGTCTCGCCTTGGAATGCCTGTCCTTGGAGCCCAGCCAGGGATCTGTTTTGGATATTCAATGCAAAAGTCTTCTTAAATTAAATGGTGCTATTTATCAGTTCTGCTCACGGATTTACAATGTTGCCCACATTAGCCTTAGAAAATGGACAGCATGAATATAGTGCTTAGTGATCACTCAAAGCGCTTTACAATACAAGCCAGCAATCACCCACACACGGAGAGACTGCCACGCAAGGTGCCACTGGCTCATCAGAAGGGAAGGGGTAAACATTCACACGTACAGGGTTCGACAAAGAGACGGTGTAGAACCGAGACGCCCCAACTCAGAGTAGTTTCCTGTCTCTGTGTCCCGTGGGCTCCGTCACCACCACGCCTCTTCAGGAGACTAGCAGAGGGTCCTGAGTGGGTTGATTCCAACAGGAGAAGTGAACGTGAACACAGACTATGAACGATCCTTTCCCCTCGTTGTCACCAAAGTAAATATTTGGAGCCATTCAACATGCAATATATCTACTAAAACATTCTGACGCTAAAATGGCATTTTTCAGACGGACACATCAGGAGAAAATGAACTTAGTTTGAGACCTGTTTCTGTCTCAGGACCGAACTCTCGCCAGATCTGGCAACACAGAGAAGCTAACGACAGCTAATGTTTGCGAATGCTCTAACACAACTAATCTCCACGATGCTAAATAGTTCTTCACAGTTTAGCTGTGTAAATATCTAACGTTAGCAAAAGAACATATTAATAAATAATAACTAACTTTTCATCCATCCACACGATGTTCACTACACGTTCAAATGAGGCCACGCCCCTTTAGGAGACAGGAAGTGTGTACCGTTTCATACCATTGGCGCTGCTTGAAATGCACTTTAGTATAGAGGATCTTTGGTTAGACATAAGCAATGATTGGCCACTCTTACTGGCCAATCAACTGGCTCGGTCTCCATCAGACGTCAGCTGTCTCAGCATAGTCAGACAAAATGTATCGAGATATACAATTGCGTTGCCTAAAAAGATAATAACAGGCACATACTAACTCCATTTTCTTAGAACATCTGTTATGAAACATTTTGAGGGAATATAATTTTTTTTTTTACCTTTATTTATCCAGGTAAGTCGACTGAGAACAAATTATCATTTGCAACGACGACCTGTCACATTCACACAATTCCACATTCATACCTGGAAGCTGCCCAGTACAACCACAGTCTGATCTGATCACATTCATACCTGAAGCTGCCCAGTACTACCACAGTCTGATCTGCTGGCCACTGAGCAGCTCCACTGGAGCGGTTGGGGTTAAGGGCCTTGCTCAAGGGCACCTCAGCGGTGGTAATGAGGGAGGGACAAGTGCTGCTCTTTTCACTTTCCCCACCCAGATTTGTTATCCTTTTGATACTATAAATAAAATTGAATTGAATGCTACCTCTACTTTGGCACCACAAACTGTCTCTGTCTCAACTCAATAGACGTGGATCATGGTGGATCATGGTGGAACAGACTTCTATTGGCTCCCACTTGAAGACATTCTGCTTTCTTCTTATCCGTTACCAATTGTAGTGTCTATGTGGCTAAAAGGCTACATGATAATATTGGAGAACTTGTCTTTTGCAGAGGGGTGATAATTAGCCATGTGAAAAATGTTTTCATAGTAATATTTTGCAAGAGCACAACATGAGTGAGAGGGGATAATTTAGATTCAGCAATGTGACATGGATGTTACTGGTTATATCATAATATTGTGCTATACCTTTAATTACTACTCATCATTTGGGACATTCAGTTTTTGAAAAATAATTTGGGACACTAAACTGCACGTATACCTGCTTTTGGTAACCTTTGTTAAATGATGAATTAGTTGCTGACAGCTAAAATGTAAGACTTGAGACTTAGACGTATAAGTTCAAATCAACTGGCAATTCAGTGTCATTTCACCGCGAGATAACGTAAACGAAACTTACATCGGAGACTAGCTAAAGCGTTGTTGTTAGCTAAGATAGCGCAAGTAACCTTTTAAAGGGTTCATTAAGTTAGCTTAACAACAAGTGGCTTGTGTTTGTCATTTCACCGGTAACGTTATCGAAACACACGAGTAATTTAGCTAAGTTAACGTTAAAGTTCACGTTAGCTGAACGGGTAAGAGAAACATTGGGATAAGAAAACGGTAACGTTAGTCAGCCTCATGTCCAATCTTGTCGTGAAACTAATTAATGTTGATACTGTACCTTGAATATTGAAGAGCTTCGGCAGTCCTCTCAAACGAAAAACATCCTGTCAGGTTAGTGGGATGTCCTCCGTTGAATTGAAAGGTTCCGCGTGTATTTTGCTTGCGTTCGGTTCCGTCCGCAATGGTGCCGCCAACAACGAAAGCACATCCGGTCCGACTCCTTCAGAATAAAATGAGGGCATTATGACATACCTACCGTGGATGTGAAAACATACAGTATTTTTACTCAAACAGTAATGACGTACATTATCTGTAATATTTGAATTGCAATTAATTTTTGGTACCAACTTGTTTGTTTAAAACCCATGGAACTAGAAGTGGTTCTGGACTATATATTTCTTGAACAATGCAGTGTATTGCGCGTAAAATTTAGCCTGACATCACCAGACCAAATCTGTATTACTATCTGCCAGAGCAAATAAATCATGAGATCGCAGATTAATTTTGAGTCGTCAAAGTCAGCATGTACACCTCTGACATTATGAAACAAAAATGATTCAAAGATTAATAGGCTGAAATTAGGACTTCAAAATAAAAGCACAGTCGTATACATCCTGTATGTATAATTGTATGTGCCATTCACTTCTGTTCACTTCAGTAGCATGTTCCCCTGCTTCCATGTTTGGTGTGTATTGTCAGTAATTGCCTACATTTTATATTCAATATAGAAACACATTTACAAACCTACTAGACTTAGGAAACAAAATGTGAGCCTTTCTCCATGAGGTTGAGATCACCACATTTGAGCAAAATTTAAATTTTGAGCATATCAAACACATGAGTGACAAAAACTTTATAGACTTTTATTAATATTCACATTTTAAGTCTAAACACCATTGAAGCCAAAGTACAACTTAAGATCACCATCTGTACAATCAACAACCAAGAAAACCCGATCACATCCAGATTTAGTCATCTCCCATGTATGCATGTATATGATATTACCTTGAGAAAATAGAACTCTGTTAGACTGTGGGTTGAACTTTCAAGATGTCTAAAACTTCTATGAAAACTGCCTTTGCTTTTGTTTTCAGCTCTAGTGGCTAGAGATCCCTGTGAGAGTCATTTGTAATGTTTTTCAGAATAACTTATGTTCACAGTAGTGTAACGCAGTGGTCGTCCATCACGTACTATAGCTCAAGAGTCTGCAAGTTTTCATACCAACCAAACACTAAAGCAGCTAACTATAGTGGATCGGGAGGAATATGATTGAGATTTTCTGGTCTACGAAATCTCAACATGAGCTTAAACCTGTAAACCCTGCAGTCTGCAGAACAGAACAACTTTGAATGACAACACTGCTGAAAACCAGACAAACGTAATTGGGATGTGGCTCGCTTTAAGGCCAAAAACAACAACAATGAATGGAAACCTTTGGCTAAAAATGTTAAAATTAAACAATTTACTCACTTAAAATGTAATTTTCCTCTTAATGTTTGACAAAATTAAAATGTTAAAATCCAATTTCCATAGATGATGTAAAATGCACAATTACTGCCAGAATGAAATAAAATAAGAGCTACTTTGACCATGGTTTCAGTGTGCTCTTGAGCACTACCCTGTGACAATAACTAAACTTAATGTGAAATTGGATTTGTATTCTCAAATAGAAGGTGAAAGTAAAATTGCAAACCAGGCTCTTCTATTTGCATTTGTATTGCGATTAACTAATTTCTGATGAAATGGATTTCCCCTCTGGAAGGTGGCCATTGTCATGGTCATTTTCATAGTGGTCAATCTCATAATGGTAAAAGACAAGTTCAGGCCATTATGGAAATCTTCACTTTCATTCGTGACAAACAAGACATCATTTAAATCCAAATGCAAGTTTGCAATTGCATTAGGTTGCACACTGTCAACCAATTCCGTTCAATAATTATTTGCATCATGCCGTTGTATCAGTGATGTACAGTGCAGTTTACTGACAATTATCTGTCAATGGAATTTTCATTTTAATTTGCCATTTTTCTGGCCTAAATTATGGATTTCCAAACATCAGTTTGATCTAATGATTTAATCTTAATATTGGCAGCCATATAATTCCATACCAACAACAAAGTAATGTGAATTTAATGTGACATCAACTTGCAAAGACAAACTCCCAAGACCCAAGTCAATATTCTATTACATTCCCGGATAAAATCTTAAGATATACTGGTAATAAAGCCAATAACACTATTAATATCCACCTTTCTTCTGTATCAAAAACTTTTTTTGGGACTCAGTTGGAAGAATGGAGGAAATGAACAACACCTTAATGATAACATCTTAAAAGCAATATATAACATGACAAATCTGATTTACTGGCCAAATTCACTAAGATATCACAGCTGATTTAGGTTTCACTGTCACCTCATATGATATGTGCTTAAAATCCATTTTTGGTTCTCAAAATGTTTGATCTTTTGCCTTTAAAAGACTAATGTGTCATCTCCTGCAGACTGAATCATGGATTTAGATATTCAAAGATGTCGAAGTAAAACCTAAAGTTTGGATTCCGCCTCGGACAGATTGAAGATAGTGCTTGTTTGTTGGGCGGCAAAGGCAAACTACTCCGGTAAAGCTTATTGGATGTGTTCAATGAGAAATAGGCAACTCCCCACTGTAAATGTGTATTCATGACAAGCAAGGCAAGAAGGAAAAGGGCATGTTTAGTAACATCCTTGCCTAGACTGTAAAAGGGAAAAAGTCCTTGAGGCTATAAACAGGATTTATGCTTCTACGGAGGCTTCACGCAGAGCTTTCGCCGTAGCCTAAGTGGCCTGAAGTTTATACTTGTGCATTGGTGTGTGCGTTGATTTCTTTAAGAGAATATCAGGGCCAGCATGTGTGTGTGCATGGGGAGTGTGTGTAGAGCGAGTGAGCGAGTACTGACTCTGGAGGCATAGAGTCATAGTGAGAGAAAAAGTGTCTCCCCTGTTCTTTCTGACCACGGTGGGAAATCTGGAGCAGGAGAAGTTAACCCTAACCCTAAGCTTGATTTCATGTTGTTTATGGAGAAGGAGAACCAGGAAATGAGTCGGGGGGGAAATGCAACGCTACCAAGCCACGGCCGAGCAACGTGCGTCCCCGCGACGTGTGGTTACATTTTTTGAGAGGTGCACGTTAGGCTAGGGCGTAGGGTCGGTATCTCCACGTACCTACATACGTACCCATGGCGTCAATTTAACGCAGAAGCATAAATTGGTCTATAGTTTGATGCTCTTACAGGAGAGGCACAGCGCTTCATCAGCCATGTCAGTAGTCAAAACATTTCATGATGGCTTCTCTGTCAAATTTAAAATTGAGGAAAGCCTTCGAGGACAGCAGGGGCTCAGAGTCTTTGCTGTGGACTGCCTGGTGACCGTTGGAGCTGCATGGAGCCACATCTGTGAAGAGAAAAGCTCATTTTATGAGGCATGATTTATTTGTGGGGGTTGGTAAAAGGTAACTTTTAACTTTTTTTGTGTCTAAGTGACTGATGGAAACAACAATCTTTGATATTGGTCCAATATTAAGAGAGATCTCTGCAGTCTGCAGCCAGCGAAACAAGCTACAATAAGTTAATAGGGCAATTGTCCAGCTTGTATTTACCTTCACAAAAGTGCTCGTTTTACCGCTGACAGACTCAGAATAATATTCTAAGTGTCTGACAACATTATGGAAAGGATTTCAAGGGGGGCGACCTTTCTGTTAAAGAGTAAGATCCTTTTTTTAAACATTAAAACATTCAAAATTGCATTCGCCCACCAGACTCCATGTAAATAAACAGTAATATAAGCATCGTAAAATACACTTCATTCAAAGTCGACAGAAACAAAATAAAACTATGAAAAGACGTTTTGGGTTGTCTTTCCACTTTTCCAATCATCACAACTCTCAAGTTTACAGATTTACATGTGAAAATATGATGGCTCTTTACGCGCTAAAATTATTTTTTTAAATGGAGTCTGGTGGGTTAGGGTTAGCGACCTCGAGCTGTTTCTGGTTAAACAGAAAGGTCTTAAAGCTGTAGTGCGTAGTTTCTGTCTCTCCCATGAGGAATTCTAAGTAATGACAACACCACTGTTGCATCCACATGACACAAGCCTTCTGTAATCACGCACGCCCCCCCCCCCACCCTTCCTCCACGCAGTTGCTAGTAGCCAAGGAGGACACGGAGGATTAAAAAAAACACAACGGACCCTTCAGAAGAGAGTTAGGGTTATCAGCACTTTTAGTGGACAAACTTGACGATGCACATTTGCCCCATAGGGTTACAGCCCGGCCTGTGGCTGCCGGTTACAGCGGTCACGCTCAATACTGGACCAATTTCAAAGATTGTTGTTCCTATCGGTCACTTACACACAAAAACATAGGTGGGAAAGGGTCCAAGTTTAAAAAAAAAAAAACGAATTTAACCTTTAAAAAGGTTCAGTAGGTAACTTTTATAATAATAAAAAAAACAGTTAGTCAAGTTAGTTTAGAAAAATGGGGCAGTCTCAAAGTTAGACATGGTAACTATACAAACCATACCTCTCTCAAAACTGTCTTGCAGTCTTCTGGGTTGAAGTCTTTTAACTTCTTTCTGTAGAAATAGTAATACGAGTGCAATGCTTGTAGTTAAACAATCACCTACAGTGAAGCAGCATGCCAAAGTTGATCATTTTCAAATTGTATATTGGGTGTTTAAAACTGGTCAAAGATCCACTGGAAAAAAAAAAAGTCTGCAATGTTCAGGAATGTCAATTTCACTTTTTGACTGAGTGGTGTTGAGGTTTAAACCTTCCTTCTTTGGTAAAAGGTCATAATCACATGTGGTCTCTATACTAAAAACAACAAGATATGGTTTTTACCTGCTGGCAGTTGGCTCCATTGTCATTTGCTCCTTTCTTCACACTAGACGAGTCCGGGCATTTCTTTCCATTGCCTTTCAAATGTGAATTCTACACGGCAAAGAACAGAAGCTATGAGATGACTGGGATGCAGCAACTCTGTCTCAAGCCACTGACAGATTCTATGTCCCATTTCAGTGGCTGTACCAGTATCAAAACATATTCATCTACAAAAGGGGGGCCGTGCAGCTAAAGTTTGGAAACCACTGTCACAGGGTATATGAAACTTTACTGTTCGTTTTTGATATCATTTGGCAACAAAACTGTCAAAACAAAACAACATTATGCTCCTAGCAGGGCTTTTGCGATAACCATAATTTGCAAAAAAATATTGAGAGACTTCATTGTGAAGGCCTTGTCTAAATGAGCTTACCAATCATTCATTCAACCTTTATTTAAACTCGAAAGATCATTGAGGGGTGACCCTCATTTACAACGACATCGAGTTATTACAAAAACAATAACAAAACAACACAGACAAGAATACACCATCATAAGAAAGACAATTCAACTTATACTTATACTTATACAACGGATACAAAACAAAGTATAGTTAGCCAGGGCTAACATGCGTTAGTTGCAGATTATTTTTCATGTTTGTGAATAGTGCTGCTTGTCGATTGGTCGAACCGATAATAAGGTGATGGTAGCTTCACACAGTAGGAAGAATTTAGCCAATGTTTTCCACAGTCTAGCAAACGTGTCAGTATTAACGGTTAGTAACATGAACTGTCTTTTCTGACCTGGTTGAGCTCCTGCTGGCTCGCCTGGCCCAGAGCCTTCTGCTGCTTGGGTTTCGCCCAGCCGTCTCCTGGAAACGCATCAGCTCCTGTGAGGCGGCGAGATTTTGACCTAAAAGATGAAGAAAGAAAAAAACGTGGATATTTTCTATTCTACATCGACACCATGGATGGTCAACTGATGGTGGCCCAGAAGGTAATGCCTTTCACTTCTGCTGAGGGGTCATTATGATACTAGTCTGGCATTGCCAGACCTTCCTCCACAGCGCAGCGGAGGAGGGTCTGCCTTGTCAACACAGCATTCCTTAATGGGAGAAGGTGCTCTGGTTTATTGGCATTTCTTTAAACCAATCACAATCGCCTTGGGCGGCACTAAGCGCCGGACGGAGCAACTGTGCCTCTGCTAAATAGCCTTGCCTCACCAAATGTGAGAAAATGAAGCAAGAATTTATAGTATGTAAAACTAAAGACATTGTGGGTCAAAAACAAGTAACGTGGGCCTGTACCACGAGGCAAGATCAGTGAATTAGCCAGCTGTCTTTTGGCTTAGCTCAGGTTTTCCAGTATCACAGAGATTTATGGATGGATTTAAGGGAATGGATACAGCATAGTTTCGGGATATTTTCCGTGCCAATACTGTATCGATACACGGACAACAAGTTTTGATCTTTTAATTTTTTTAAAGATTATTTGTTTTCCATTTTAGGCCTTTCTTTGAAAGGCCAGCTTAGACACAAAAGGGGAGCGAGAGGGAGAATGATATGCAGCAAAGGGTCACAGGTCGGAATTGAACCTGCCTCCGCGAGGACTGAGCCTCTGTACATGGGCGCATGCTCTACCAGGTGAGCTACCCAGGCGCCCCCAAGTGTTGATCTTTTATTATATAGATTGCACATGAAAAATTAACTTTTTGGTAATAGAATAATAAAAACAATTGCTTTTTCAGTTCACTCCCATTTTGTAGCAACAAAATTGAAGTGAGACGAATCCTTTCAGATAAAAGAGATGTTGACAAAGTTTTCCTTTGGGGACATCATTTGAAGTTGGAAAAAAGGTTATATATTGCAATATATTGCAGAATACTGCAATGTGTTTAACATCTCAATCATTTTGTATTGTGGGGCCTCTGGTGGTTCCCACACCTACAGCTCAGTAGAGCTACGGATGTATTGTCATTTTTTTTTTTGCGGCGATTTTTAAAATTGATTCTTTTTCTTTTACCAATGACTGACCTAAATATTTTCTGTTTCTACAGTACTGCGGAAAGGCAACTACATCATGTCAGCAATACTCAATACTGTCAAATTGCACTTCTAGAATCCCAATACATGAAAAACACTGATAAAATCCAATCGGCACCCACGCATCATGAAAGAACCGAACTGGGAGCAAAGCATATCGTCCCAGCCCTAAGGATTAGAGATCATTTTCTATCAAGAATTGGCCTTTATTTAAAAAAACAGAAGCTCCTGCCATCACTTGAGAAGTGGTGGTTGAGTGTTCCTGACGACTGATGAAGTGTCCTTACCGAGCGTTGTCTGAAGGTTTGCCGTTGTTTGCAAAGTCCTCGTCGCTGTCTGTCGACTCGCCTTTCAGCCTGCTGATCCATTCTCGCAGCGGTCTGTACAGGTGGAGCAGGAAGTGTGCCATCAGTACCACTCAATTACTAGAACGAAACTAAATCACATTTTTCATAACATACACAAACATAAAAAGTCAACAACATTGAGGCAGCCACACACTGATATTTTAGATTTAACCAATGAGATACAACCCATTTTATAGGGACCTTTGGAGGCATTGGTAGGTGCATTGTTGAACTAATCGTAGTTCGATCCCCGGCTCAGAGCAAGGCACTGAACCCCAAACCACTCCTGATGAGCAGGTTGGCACCTTGCTTGGCATCCTAGTCCTTGGGGATTTGTACCATTGCTCACTGAAAAGAAAGCAGAGGAGCTGTAACTATGCCTAACCAGACAACACTAACTTCTGAACCTGTGTTATGATTCTGTTAGTCTCGCTTTGCCAGACCATCCACGCGCTGCGGAGCGGAGGAGGGTCTAACTAGTCTACACAGCATTCCTGGATGGGAGAAAAACGTGCTCTGGTTTATTGGCATTTCTTTAAACCAATCACAATCGTCTTGGGCGGCGCTAAGCTCCGCACGAGCTTACAGCAGGTAAGGACTGAGCCTTAGTACATGGGGCGCACGGTCAACCAGGTGAGCTGCCCAGTATATATATTTTATATTTTTGCCACTAGTTGCCTCAGCTTTTCTTTTCTTTTTTATAGACGTTTTTGTTGCTGTGGTTTGTAAACTGGAAAATATTAAAGTTGGATATTAGTGACTATTGTTGGACTTCCAGCCCACTGGTATTCAGGACACCCCCACATCTCCCTCTGTACTGTATGTCTGTTTTTTCATGTTTTGTATGCGTTGCTGTAAAACCAATTGCCCTCCAGAGACAAAAATAAAATTGAAAGTTGATGATAAGGTGAAAAAAATATGAATGGATAACTCAATGATGAATTACAACCTTCTACTACACGCACCTTATGAATGGAATGGCCATGAAAAACCTGTTGGGGGCAAGTCCAAGTTTAGACTTTGGGGTCATGTCGTTCCTGTGACATGGCAGCTTCTCAATAGGAAACCATTCAATGTTCTACAAGAAGAGAAGAATAAGACTTTAAAACCTTTCTATGAACTACAAAAAGCTGGAAATCAATGAGTACGTTTACATGCACTCTAATATTCCACTATTATTCTGAATATGACAATATTCCGAATTTGATACGGGTCATGTAAACAGCATATTCCGTTTGGATATTTCGAATAAGGCTTTTTTCTGAATTTTGCATTTTCCGATTAAGATGTGTGATATTCTGGTATTATTCAGGTTTTAGAGGCATTCTTTGGACATGTATACAGTGCATTCGGAATATGTGTCTCAATCAAGGTTTTTACTGCAGTTTGCAACAGTTAAGGGCCAGTTTACGGCTTACAGTCAGCTCTGTGCGTTGCTATGGTTGTTGTACACAAACCAACCAGCGGACAGTTCAAGTGAGTCTGGTTTGCAGTAGAGATGCATGCTTAAAAGAAACACAGCTACTTTTAAACATTATCAAAGACTTGGATATCAACAGGTTTTTGGATATGAGCACACATCCTTACCGACCTTTTCAAGAAGCTGGTTGAAAGAATTAAAAAGAGGGACGCTGAGTTTGCACGGTCCAACCTGTTTTACACGGTTACATTTAACCACGAATATTAGTGGAATATTTACTTCCGTCAGCCATGTAAACTGCTTAGTCAGAATGTTGTCTCGAAATGATGTGCATGTAAACGCAGTCAGTGTGATGATTAAATGTGGAAAAAAAGGAATTCCTACCTTGATCTCTTTCCTTGTTTTGGGGTTGAACTTGGTATCCATTGACACTCCCGGTATGATGTAGAGCCGCACCACCTGGTCAGTGATTTTCTGCTCTATGTACATGTCTTTGCAGATGCGATTCTTGATGTCGAAGCCCGTCTCCTCCAACACCTGGAAAAACACCCATTCATTTTTGAACTACGAACGACAAGCATGAATTATACATGGCTTGGAATTCTTACACTTTGCAGTTGAACAGCAAAGAACAGGAGACTCACTTCACGAACTGCACAGTCATGAGGCGCTTCATCCTCATTAACTTTCCCCTTCGGAAAGCCCCAGCCCGACTTTGCAAGGTAGCCCTGAACGAGCAGCGCCTGAAGAGAAAACATTCACCCGTTAGCTGCATCATGTGTGGTGCTTTACCTCAACAGCACTACACTGGGGAAGAGTGCAGGTTTCCCCCCCAGTGTATTGCAAGCCTGGAGGCCCACCGGGCCTAAGTTGTCCCTCATCAGGCCTAAGCCACTGGGGATTTTTTAAACCACAGTTCCAGCGGGGTGGCTGGGTTGGAAACGTAGACATAGTCATATACTCGATACTTTAGAGGCAGTTCGGTCGGTGCCTAAAAAGTATTGAATTCGGTACCCAGCCCTACTTAAGCCTCCGGTTGTCCTCAGGTCAAATTTGACCCATTTCAAAAAGTTTCTATATCAGAAATTTGGGTTTCTTTGAACCTACATTTTCAAAAGAAATAACGTGGATGGCTCCCTACAACGCTCTTCACAAGTTTTATTCAATTTCATAGCATTTTAATTTTTCTTTTATAAAAACTTTGAAAGAAAGTGACAAAAATGTCGGGGAAAAGCTTCAAAAACGTGGGGAAAAGAAAAACAAAAAGTTGCACGGTCGACGGGAAGACAACACAAGGGTTAAAACACAACTAGCCATTGGAAAGTTTGCACCAACAAGTTAACTAGCAGTTAAGAAATAGACTGTATAGCCCATTTTTCTTTTATAATAACTTTTTCTTTTAGTTAAGTTCAATTTCGGTTCAAACTTAATTTGGTCACAATTGTTATTGTCGGTTAATGGTTAGACGGTTAATCATTAACATCCTGATTATAAACACGGTCAGGTTTGGCTTCAGTGTATGAGTAATAAAAAAAAAAAAACTGCAACTCACGTTTTCTAGTGCTTCATCGAGAATGATCGCTCCATAAGTAGGTACACCCATCTTGTACTCCTTCCACTGTTCCAGGATTTTCTGAACATCCTCTCCGTGAGGCAACAGAAACGGACAGTGATGGAAAAGTTTGCAGCTGTCAAGGGAAAAAAAACGTCTAAAGGCGTCCAACGTGAGCAACACATTTGGCTTTTTGCTCCGAGGATGAGCCCGAAGAGGTGCCAAGAAAAAAAGACTTTTAAAAGGTTCAAAAAAGTGCTAATTTGTAATATGTGCAGTGCAGTACTGTGGATATGAAAGATCTGTCTCTCTTTCAGTTAAGGGGTCCTTGGCTTAAAAAGCATTGAAGACCCCTGGCTTAAAGCATTTAAACACAGTTTTGTGCTGGAGTTTGTAACATACCAAAATCTTAATTTTAACTTAAAGATTTTCATTTTCACTGTAAAAGCCTGTCGGTTCCAAATATCTGTTATCGGTTAGATTTGACTACTAATAATGGGTATCAGCCTCGATAAACCAGTATTGGTCGATCCCTAGAAACATGTATAGAAATGCATCTTTAAAAAATTAAAATAAAAAAGAGAAATAAAGTCGATTAATCCGAAAAAAATTCATGAAAAAAATGGCACGGTAATTAAAAGCTACAGTGTGTAGTTTCTGTCTCCCCCATGAGGAATTCTAAGTAATGACAACAACACTGTCGGCGCGTCCACATGATACAAGCCTTCCGTGATCGCACACGCACCCCCACCCCCCCTCCTCCACACAGTTGCTAGTAGCCATGGAGGACACGGAGGATTAAAAAAACATGATGGACTCTTCAGAAGAAGTCATTATCTTCACTCGAGCTTCTGCGCGGGAAAGTCACCGGACGCCACAATCTTCTGAACATAGTCACACTGAGTGTAAGAGCCAAAGCTAACTAATGGTCATTTTGAGTTTTTTGTATTTACTAATGTTTAAGTTTCTATATTATTATTATAGTTATTTGATTTTGACGTACATTGTATTCAACTATAAGCGTTGTTACAGATCTAATTTACTCTAGTTCTATGTTCAAGCTACTGCGCAGGTGCCCTTTTGTTTTGCTAGAGAAGGAGTCTGAGAGAAGCTCGGGGAAATGTTTGGATGAAAACAGAGGACTTTGGCTGTACAGGAAAGTTTGCTAATAAATTCACAAAACGCAACGCGGTGATGTCTATTCTGTGAGTACCTGTCTGCAAACTTAACTAAAGGATTGGAAATAAAGAACGAATCAAGACTAATTGTGCCTACCACTGACAGAAGTGGATTTATTACAAGATTTAATTTTGCCACTACACTGAGAAATCCCGAGAGTTGTGTGGAGTCTTAGTCTTAATTAGCTTTGTAGCAACTCATTTGGCAATGGCTTGAATGTTACGGACGTTCGTTATGATCAAAAAGTTACGCACTTAAGCTTTTAACATCATCATCATTCACATGTATGTAAGGATGTGAATGTAATGTAATGTAAGGATATCTGCTTTGGCAAAGTCTCTTATCCCACAGTGAGGAGCCCCCGGAGTGTTCTGCATGCAGAAGTCCAGGTAGAACCAGTGGGCCAGCTCAATCTGGAAGCACACCCGGATAGCGTTGTCCCGCTCCTCGCTGGGGATGTGCAGGATGAACCGGCTGGAGAGACACAGGAGAAGGGATGGGAGAAGGGGTTAGCGGCTTAGCGCAGCTACGCCATGAAGAATGGGAAGCGGGTGGGCAAGGTTGGCAAATGACACTGTGTTGTGCTCATGTACCGACGCGGTGGTGGAGTTAATGAATTACTCATTCTAAGAACAAATAATCAGAATGAGAAAATCTGAAAAGATGTAGCCCTTAATAGGAATTTGCCTTGGTTGATGGTGCATACATTAGAAACATATTTAAACAATAATATGCAATAAACAAACAATGAATACAGAAACAAATAACACATACATTACGAAAAAAAAAAGAGGCTGTATGGATAGTGCAGGATGTACACAAATGTAGAGGGATGTGCAGAAGCTCAGGATATATGGAATCAGCAGAGGACAGGATGTAGGACTGGATTCAATGTCAGTGGGGGTCCGGGGCCTTGTTGGTGAGGCTTACTGCTGAGGGGAAGAAACTGTTTTTGTGTTGTGAGGTTTTGGTCCTGATGGACCGCAGCCTCCTGCCAGAGGGGAGGGGTTCAAACTAGGCCTGCACGATTCGGGGAAAAATATGAATCACAATTTTTTGGCTTAGAATTGATATCACGATTCTCTGCCACAATTTCTTTCTCATGAAGTGTAATGTTTATTGCACACATGAACCATGACAAAACTAAACTAATTGGCAGTACCAAACATAGATTCTTTTTGGCACCGAGAGCACATTGATCATCACCACAAGACTGGAAACACAGAGGCTGCAATGAGTAAAGAAAATAAAGTCCATACTGGCCATTTAAGTACAGTAGGCTCCCAGAAATAGTGAGATATAACACACTGAACTAAATATGGCCCTGATACAGCCTCTATCTGAACTCCTTCAACATGTCTTTACATCATTAGAACATGTCAATCAACATGGTGCAGCTACAGCTTCAGTCTCTAGAGAAATGGAGTTTGTCAATTGCAAATTTAAGTACACTATCAAAAACAGAATGATTTCTTAGCACACTCTTTAACTGCTAGTCTTTCATCTCTTCAGCTGTCCTATCAAAATAAAGGCCGAAAAAGAAAAAAAGAAATCAAAGTCATTTAAAAATTAAATCGCGAACAGGGGTGAATCGAGATCGCGATTTTATAACAATTATTCGTGCAGGCCTAGTTCAAACTAGTCTGGCATTGGCAGACCTTCCTCCACAGCGCTGCAGAGGAGGGTCTGGCCAGTCCAGCATGGGAGAAAAACGTGCTCTGGTTTATTGGCATTTCTTTAAACCAATCACAATAGTCTTGCATTCAATTTATCGCACCGTTGTGACGAAAAGAGAGCTGAGCCAGAAGGCAAAGCTCTCAATCTACCGGTCAGTTTTCCTTCCTACCCTCACCTATGGTCATGAAGGCTGGGTCATGACCGAAAGAACAAGATCCAGGGTACAAAGGGCCGAAATGGGTTTCCTCAGGAGGGTGGCTGGCGTCTCCCTTAGAGATAGGGTGAGAAGCTCAGTCATCCGTGAGGAGCTCAGAGTAGAGCCGCTGCTCCTTTGCATTGAAAGGAGCCAGTTGAGGTGGTCCGGGCATCTGGTAAGGATGCCCCCTGGGCGACTCCCTAGGAAGGTGTTCCAGGCACGTCCAGCTGGGAGGAGGCCTCGGGGAAGACCCAGGACAAGGTGGAGGGATTATATCTCCAACCTGGCCTGGGAACGCCTCGGGATCCCCCAGAGCTGGTTAATGTGGCTCGGGAAAGGGAAGTTTGGGGTCCCCTGCTGGAGCTGCTACCCCCGCGACCCGATACCGGATAAGCGGACGAAGATGGATGGATGGACAATAGTCTTGGGAGACGCTAAGCGCCGGACAGAGCCACAGTGCCTCTGCTAAATAGTCTCGAGAAGAAACTTTTGTTTTTTGTTTTGGTGGAACATGTGTACGTTCAAAGGTTGTTTTAGTCGCGCGAGAGAAAACTCAGATTGGACAGATAGTCTAGCTAGCTGTCTGGATTTACCCTGCAGAGATCTGGGCCCTGTGTCAGAGGGCAGGTTTAGTGAAAAGTAGAGTTTGTTAACGCTGAGATGAGGGAAACTCAGTTTTCTGTTCAGAAAGGGAGGTTAATCAAACCTGAGAGAGAGGGGGAACTCCAGCCTCTTTCAGAAAGAGATGTAACTTAACCTCAGAGTCAGTTACTATGGTATATATTAATCAAATAATCTATGAATCGAATCGTGGCCATGGACGATGCTGCATCGATAATCGGCCGGGCCATAATCGATTATTTCTGTTTACAATTTAATGTAGGCCTACCAACCTTTCTGTTTATATATTCGGTTATGTTTGGCACATTCAGGAAGTGCCATGTGCTCAGTGCTGTAGTTTTATGTATCCAATTTATTTAGTATTGGAGCACTGCAGAATGCTTTGTTTTTGAAGCTTGAAAAGCTACGAATTAAATATCCTACACGGCTTTAATAGGAAAATGTATTTGACGCATCGTGATATCGAATCGAAGACATGATAATCGTAATTGAATCGGGAGATCAGTGAAGATACACACCTCTAGTAGTCTGTCAACCCAACCTGGTCAGGAGCATGTTTTCTTCTCTCAGTCTCCTCCCTCTGACACAGCGCCATTTCATTTCCTCATTCATAAAGTCTGTATCGGCGCATTTTAGCGCAGTTTGTTATCTGCATGGATAAAATAACGTATTGGTTTATGGCAGATTATAAAACTTTTTTTTTTTTCTCAAACATTGCATGTCCTTTTGTCGACGATCCCGTTGATGAAAAAGCTGTATTACTTCACATAGAGTGTACGTCAGGAGATGACATGAGTCCCGACTAGATGTATTTTCATTTCCACATAACCGATTTGAGAGGTATTTTCTTCACAGCCGATCATATACAGTGAGGAAAATAAGTATTTGAACACCCTGCTATTTTGCAAGTTCTCCCACTTGGAAATCATGGAGGGGTCTGAAATTGTCATCGTAGGTGCATGTCCACTGTGAGAGACATAATCTAAAAAAAAAATCCAGAAATCACAATGTATGATTTATTAACTATTTATTTGTATGATAGAGCTGCAAATAAGTATTTGAACACCTGTCTATCAGCTAGAATTCTGACCCTCAAAGACCTGTTAGTCTGCCTTTAAAATGTCCACCTCCACTCCATTTATTATCCTAAATTAGATGTACCTGTTTGAGGTTGTTAGCTGCATAAAGACACCTGTCCACCCCATACAATCAGTAAGAATCCAACTACTAACATGGCCAAGACCAAAGAGCTGTCCAAAGACACTAGAGACAAAATTGTACACCTCCACAAGGCTGGAAAGGGCTACGGGGAAATTGCCAAGCAGCTTGGTGAAAAAAGGTCCACTGTTGGAGCAATCATTAGAAAATGGAAGAAGCTAAACATGACTGTCAATCTCCCTCGGACTGGGGCTCCATGCAAGATCTCACCTCGTGGGGTCTCAATGATCCTAAGAAAGGTGAGAAATCGGCCCAGGACTACACGGGAGGAGCTGGTCAATGACCTGAAAAGAGCTGGGACCACCATTTCCAAGGTTACTGTTGGTAATACACTAAGACGTCATGGTTTGAAATCATGCATGGCACGGAAGGTTCCCCTGCTTAAACCAGCACATGTCAAGGCCCGTCTTAAGTTTGCCAATGACCATTTGGATGATCCAGAGGAGTCATGGGAGAAAGTCATGTGGTCAGATGAGACCAAAATAGAACTTTTTGGTCATAATTCCACTAACCGTGTTTGGAGGAAGAAGAATGATGAGTACCATCCCAAGAACACCATCCCTACTGTGAAGCATGGGGGTGGTAGCATCATGCTTTGGGGGTGTTTTTCTGCACATGGGACAGGGCGACTGCACTGTATTAAGGAGAGGATGACCGGGGCCATGTATTGCGAGATTTTGGGGAACAACCTCCTTCCCTCAGTTAGAGCATTGAAGATGGGTCGAGGCTGGGTCTTCCAACATGACAATGACCCGAAGCACACAGCCAGGATAACCAAGGAGTGGCTCTGTAAGAAGCATATCAAGGTTCTGGCGTGGCCTAGCCAGTCTCCAGACCTAAACCCAATAGAGAATCTTTGGAGGGAGCTCAAACTCCGTGTTTCTCAGCAACAGCCCAGAAACCTGACTGATCTAGAGAAGATCTGTGTGGAGGAGTGGGCCAAACTCCCTCCTGCAGTGTGTGCAAACCTGGTGAAAAACTACAGGAAACGTTTGACCTCTGTAATTGCAAACAAAGGCTACTGTACCAAATATTAACATTGATTTTCTCAGGTGTTCAAATACTTATTTGCAGCTGTATCATACAAATAAATAGTTAAAAAATCATACATTGTGATTTCTGGATTTTTTTTTTTAGATTATGTCTCTCACAGTGGACATGCACCTACGATGACAATTTCAGACCCCTCCATGATTTCCAAGTGGAAGAACCTGCAAAATAGCAGGGTGTTCAAATACTTATTTTCCTCACTGTATCTTATCCGTGGATATAGACTAGGTTCAAACAGTTTGTGTCCGGGGTTAGAGGGCTCGGCTACAATCTTTCCTGGCCGCCTCAGCGTCCTGGAGGGACGGCAGACTGCAACCAATCACCTTCTCAGCAGAGCGGATGATGCGCTGCACTCTGCCCTTGTCCTTAGCAGTGGCAGCAGCGTACCAGCAGGGGAGGATGGACTCAATGACGGCCGGGTAGAAGTGCATAAGCTGTATCGGCATAGTTCTGGCCTAACAGTGCAAGAATGTCGCCACAAATACCAGACACCACAACGCCAGTACACTGTGTATCCAACTACACTGGAAAACTTTTCACCGTAAATATACAGTTATATACTGGCAGCAGCTTCGACAGTAAACTACTGTATATTTACAGTAAGCATACAGTTTTTAAATTTGAAGGTATTTTACTGTAAATAGACAGTTTCTTACTCTATTATTTTAATTTGCAGTAATATACTGTATAATTTTCCTTTATTTTCCCAAGATGCATTGGTATTAACAGTAAATGTAATCTGTAACATTCACAGATAGTGCTGTGATATTATTATATTCTCCCAGAATGCATTGCCATTTACAGTATGATCCTGTATAACTATAACACAGTAAAATACTGTGAGATTATAGCTGTACATTTACATCAAAGTTTACAGTGTAGAACAGTCTGGTAAGTTCAGACAATGACATCACTTTAATTACTGTAATGCAGCCTTCAAAACCAGGAAAAGACAACACTTGTGTGTCATATCACGATACCCAAAATCTAAGACGATATCTAGTCATATATCAATGTCGATATAATATCAATATATTGCCCAGCCCTACACTTGGGGTGCATGTGTTATTTGGTTTTGTGCGAACACAAAAGCAGTCAAAACGGTTACTATGTCTATTAAGTTGTTTTTATTTATTTTGTATTTGCGAGTTCTTGGTAAAATAATGTTTGTTTTGTTTGTTTATAACTGTACATTTGATGGTACTTTATGGTCCTGATCCTAAACTATGTGTCGTCGGACATTTCTGTAATTAAAACTTGAAATGGTTTAAAAAGTACTTTTGGCCACTGCATGCCCTTTACAGTTTGCTGTGTACAGTCTGTGGGTAACGTACGACGCTGAACTTGGCTCCACATTCGCTCCGGTTCTCTTCAAGTTTCGATTCCACCTTAAAAATGCCCGTTTTAGCCATTGGGTGGCAGTGTTTATCGCAAAATCGAGGTATTTTGCATCAGTGCAGATCACAGCTTTGCTTTATGTTATGTTATGTTATGTTATGTTATGTATGTATGTATGTATCTATCTTTTTTTATAGCCTACACTTGTATACACTTTATACACTTGATTTTGTTGAATCTGTTTGAATGAAAGCCAACAATCTTGTAAATTATATTTAAAAAGTCACAAATTCTCATGAATTATTGAGAAAATACAGCTCAAAGTCGACATGTTGACATATTTTGACAATTATATTGCAACAATTGCTGACTTTGCACCGCCCCCTACCAGCCAAATACGGTTGTCCATTAATTTTCTCACCTGATTCACATACTACAGATCATAACGTTTCCAATGATGCCCCATATGTCCATATCTACTGTAGAATTATGGAGAAAATCAAGGTCAAAAGTACACAATTTGAAAATTATATTGCAACAATTGCTGACTTTGCACTGCCCCCTAGCGGCCAAATACGGTTGTCCGTTGGTTTTCTCACCTGATTCACATACTACAAATCATAATGTTTCCAATGATGCTCCATTTGTCCATATCTACTGTAGAATTATGGAGAAAATCAAGGTCAAAAATACACAATTTGACAATTACATTGCACCAAATGCTTAATTTGTACTGCCCCATAGCGGCCAAATACGGTTGTCCGTTGGTTTTCTCACCTGATTCACATACTACAGATCATAATGTTTCCAATGATGCCCCATATGTCCATATCTACTGTAGAATTATGGAGAAAATCAAGGTCAAAATCGACACGTTGACGTATTTTGACAATTATATTGCAACAATTGCTGACTTTGCACTGCCCCCTAGCGGCCAAATATGGTTGTCCGTTGGTTTTCTCACCTGATTCACATACTACAGATCATAACGTTTCCAATGATGCCCCATATGTCCATATCTACTGTAGAATTATGGAGAAAATCCAGCTCAAAATCGACATGTTGACGTATTTTGACAATTATATTCAACATGCTCAACATGTCGATTTTGAGCTGGATTTTCTCCATAATTCTACAGTAGATATGGACATATGGGGCATCATTGGAAACATTATGATCTGTAGTATGTGAATCAGGTGAGAAAACCAACGGACAACCATATTTGGCCGCTAGGTGGCAGTGCAAAGTCAGCAATTGTTGCAATATAATTGTCAAAATACGTCAACATGTCGATTTTGAGCTGGATTTTGGAGTGTGTGGAATGTGGAGCCAAGTTCAGCGTCGTGGGTAACGTTAACGTTCAGCATTTCATCCAGCTAAATGCGTTTAGCATGAAAGCATCATGCAACAAACACGGATCAACAGCATGTGAGCTTAGAACTACACAGTAGTAGTGTATCGCACACAGCGATAGTTTTGCTTACCAGAAATTACAGTTAGGTCAGTTTTTAAGAATGCACTTCAATGCCTCATGGACAAATAAACGACGATGGCAAAGGTCGGCAAAACGTCCAGTTAACGTTACCTGCATAGGTCGTCCAGTACGCCGGATGGGATCTCCACTCTTTTGGTTTCCATATTGGTTGAAAACATCCCAACTCTATCTCAGAGCACGCAGGTGCAAAAGCCATAAGAGCAACAAGCTAACGTTAAACGCATTTTGACCTCAGTGGTCCCCCAGCTTAACATTAGCTAAAGAAAAGTGGCTAGTAAGAAAATAACTCCTCTTGTTCCTCCACAAGGAACTGAGCGGAGTCTGTTGTTCTTCGTCTTCTTTGAGTTTTAATGGCGGTTCGCAAACCAGCTTATTGTTGCATTACCGCCACCTGCTGGACTGGAGTATGGCGCAGTTTCTTTTTTTGTGGAGCAAAAAAGATTAGTGGACTACGGAAGAGGATTAGGGCCATATGATGAAACATGTATTTCAGTCTATGGTTCTGACTTAAAAGTCAGAATTTTGAGTTTAAAGTCAGGAGAGAGAGGGGGAACGACATGCAGCGAAGGGCCGCAGGTCAGAGTCAACCCGCGGCTGCTACACTGAGGAGCAAACCTCCATATATGTGCACCTGCTCTACCAACTGAGCTACCCCAGCCACTAAAGTCAGAATTCTGAGAAAAAAATTTAGACTTAAAAAAAAGTCTGAATTCTGACCTTAATCTCAGAATTCTGGCTGTTTTCTCAGAATTCTGCCGTTTTTGTTTAGACTTTAAAAAAAAATTCAGAATTCTAACTTTAATCTTAGTTTGGTTAGCAGAAACACACAAAAAACCGTCAAACAAACCAAAAGATTTCTAAATTTTCTCTATAATTCCTGTTCTCTATTATTCGTTAAAATGGAGTCTGTTGTTTATGCAGTTGAAGTCATATGGGATGGGTGGTAGAGATGGTAAAGATAAATGCCTTGCGAGCGTTCATGACATCAACACGGGTGCATTAGAGTTGGTCGTGTGAGGATAAAAGCTGTTTTAAGTTTTCAGGCCAAATTTAACAACAATGGCAACCAAGATGACATCTTTTACTGCCGTTAGCATGTAGCTACTATAGTTAGCAGTAGACACTAATAGAGTACACAGATTAAAGGATTTTAAACCAAATACTACATAACCGAAAATGTTTCAGTAGTAATGTGACCCGGCTTTGGGGAGAATTTAACAACATTGGCATCCAAGATGACTGCTTTTACTGCCGTTAGCATGTAGCTACATGCGACAATGTTAACACTAACTAGCTTAAAAAAACACACACACACACACACACACACACACACACACACACACACACTCCAGTCTTGCCTGGCTGGAGCAGGTGACCAATCCAGTGTTTCCTCTATGTTGATTTGGAAATGGCGGCCCGCCACGGCAAAATATCTGCCGCCACGGTATCAGAAATAGCACAGACCTGCCCCCACTGCTAAAAAAAATCCTAAAGGAAACACTGCAATCATAGAAGGCCAGAGAAGGCCGGCTTGGAGTTGCGTAACACACAAGAGAAGTGTTCAGAACAGTTGGACATCTGAACGTTTTAGCTCACAGGGATTTCTCTAAACTACGTTTACCTCATTATTTGAATGTTTTGGCCACGTTTAACATTGTAGAAATGACAGAAAATAACGAAAGGCATTATATGTCCACTTTAAATACAATTAAGTGCCAAGTCAAAGGAAGTACAGAAATGGGAACGCTGCAGAACTAGCCTGAGAATCCTCCAGTTTTTTACATTTCTTCAGTATCAAAGTCATTTGGGGACAGTTGTCAGTACATCACATGGTACACAGCAAAAATGTACCGTTAATTGTTAATCGGCAACCGTCATTGCCAAAATGTTAACAAATATGAAACACGGCTTACGCTGCTGCCCACAGTGTAACTCACTGTATCCATGGCAACATTATCTTGTAAAAGTTTCTGTTGACACAAGTAAATACTTTTAATGTGACATTTTCTCTCTGTATGCACTGATGCAGCTTGAATCTTTTGAGGCCCTGAAGGTTTTTTGTACTTGTATAATAGTGTGGCGTCTTATAAACAATATTCATTATGTTGACTTTTTCCGTTTTCCTATACATTTTAGTGTTACTAAACACAAAAAGTAAAGTATTAAGTTATTTCCCTTTGATGATTTTTGTGAGGACTTCTGTTGTGTTTATTGTGATTTTTCCATCTATTAATGGATACGGTACTAGCAGGTTTTGGAAAAATGCCTGAATATGAATGCTCTACATCATTTTTTGTGTGGATTCATAATACAGAAATCGACATCCATCTACAATAGATTGGTCTGGTATGATGTTTATATTGTTACGGTTACTGTAGGTTGTATTGAAGTTTAAGATCAATCTATAGTAATAGATACATGAATAAATGTTATATATTTATGTCCGTTTCATGTGGAAGTTGTTGATTGGTGCACAAAAAACAGTCACCTCCTACAAAAGATGGCTTCTCAGGATGTAACACCATTTGCCTGAAGATGGTCTAGTACCCAAACGTTGCCTACTATTAAACTTTATATTTTTTGCAAGTTGGACAGCGTGCGGGAGTTTTCTTTGAAACTTTTGACCTGCTTGTCCCCCTCTGAAGCACCCGTCTCACGTTGCAGATGTGAGACTATTTTTCTGTACTAATGTGACAATTTCCAAATTAATTTGAAGAAAAACTTGATGTTCGAGATCATATTCACATATTAGAATATGTTGTATATATATATATATATATATATATATATATATATATATATATATATATATATATATATATATATATACCAAATGTGTCATAGAGACAGTTGTAGCTGGGATGTGTCAATCTCAATCTTGTGTGGGGAAAAAAAAAAACGCTAAGATGATGCTGCCAGTGTGCAGGTTTACATTGAAAACAATGGGTTTGGATGATATATATAGTTTAGTTTTCACATAATATATAATTGTATTCATTGGTTTAATACATATTTCTTCAGTTAATAACTCAAACTGCATGCATGCCACCTGAGTGGACATTTGAAAAAGTCTGTTTTAAAAGTCGAACAATATTAATTATTCATGCATGAAAGGGTTCGTTACATTAATTTAGGCAGCGCCATCGCTCATGTGTATTTGCTGCAAGTTCAACACACTCGGAAGTCAGCAACTTCTTGGTGTTCCTGGTTACACTAACGATACACCTGCAGAGTCAATCACACAGTAGTCTGGCATTGCCAGACCTTCCTCCACAGCGCTGTAAAGGAAGGTCTGGCTAGTCTACACAGCATTGCTGGATGGGAGATAAACGTGCTCTGGTTTATTGGCATTTCTTTAAACCAATCACAATCGTCTTGGGCGGCGAGCTCTGGAATTAAAATGGCTGTCGAGTGTGTGATGGGATTTTCACTAAAAACGAAGATCGATATAATTTGTGTCACGTTTCACTAGAGCAGAACCCAGAAGCAGACCAGGACAAGGGGAGTTGAATAAAGGTGAGTATTTATTTAGAGACTTAAATATGGAAGCAGGAGAATCCAGGTGACGGAGCAGGCAGTGGAGGTGACTAGATGGGAGGGAAGGAGCAGATCCAATGTTGTTTCTGCAGACGACCAGGCAGAAGTGGAGCGAATATCCCAGGATAGTAACTGCAGGCAGAGAAAATGATGGTAAGTTAACAACGAGCAAAAATAACAGAACAGCAAAACTAACTCTTAGTAAGCTGAGGCTGATACGCAGACACAACATACTGTTCATGGCTAACGATCCGGCAGGGAATGACTGCCAGGTCAGAGCTTAAGAAGTGAAGAGGGGGTGATCAGGACCAGGTGTGCAGATGGCTGATGAGATGCAGGTGTGGGTAATAGAGAGATCTCCCTGCTTTGTCGCCAGGCAACCAGACAGGGTGCGTTCAAGAAACTCAGGAAAAACAGACTCCAGGACAGAATACAGGCAACTCAGGCAGAAAACAGACTCAGACAGCGGGATTCATGACAATTTGATTGTCGGCCCTAGCGCATAGGGTGTTTCACGATTCGAATAGAATGCCAACACCAAGAAATCGGAAGGTGACGGACATCCAACGGCCTCCGGCCATGTAAATGAAACGTCATCGATATAGACCAGAGGTGTCAACAGTATTCCCATTCATTACTCAGGTATAGATACTCTGGTTTAAAAAGACTTCTGTAGAAGTATCAACTCAAGCTTTTTACTCAAGTAAAAGTACTGTTTCAAAACTACTTAAAGTATAAAAGTAACGTAAGGGGAAAAAAATATTATGCTTTTAAAAATTAGACTGAGAGTTTTGGAAACTTAGCTTGTGGTACTTGAGTGCGCAGAGCTTGCAGCGCATTCGAAAGGAGTTGTTTTTGCATCCAACCATTTTGAAAAATTCTTCCAGGTACGGCGAGGGATGTAGAAGGGTTGGCTGGTCTTCCTGGCTACCAACCTCCTCGCTTGGTCGGGACATTTCGCTCGAGTTCTCGAGTCTCCGCCACGGACATCTTGGTACTAGGCTACATACGGACATCTTGGTAGTCGGCTACATACGGACATCTTGGTAGTCGGCTACATACGGACATCTTGGTAGTCGGCTACATACGTCTGCCATTTCCTTGCTGGAGTGTGACGTGATTTGTCTCATGTGCGATGGATCGCATACAAACCAATAGGGTGTCGGAATGGTATATGTTTATACTTCTATCCAACCACAATCAAGTTTACTCGATTTATCTGGGTAGGTTTTTGGTTTCTTTTGGCATTTTTTTTTTTTAATAAAGATGACAAGCCAGAATGAAAACAAGCCGAACTGAAATAGGAGTAACGAGAAATTTTTAAAATGTAAGGAGTAGAAAGTACAGATAATTGCGTGAAAATGTAATGAGTAGAAGTAAAAAGTCTGTTAATAAATAATTACTCCAGTAAAGTATAGATACCCAAAATTTCTACTTAAGGTAACAAAGTATTTGTACTTCGTTACTAATCACACAGCAAACAAGAATAAATTCATACATTTCCCTATAAAAGTAGTTTTGAATCCAGTTTTACGTTTGCTTTCCTCACTTCTGTTTTTCTTGAACTGATTTGCTAAACCTGAACAGCCAATCAGCTCTGAAGCGTTTTCAACCCGTTTAATCAACTGAAAAGCCGACGAGGGTGGACTAGTGGCGACAGTCCTGGACACAGTGTAAAAACTAGCCCAACTAGGCCGATCTTTGACCGACGGCTGCCTGTCTACAGGGCCCTTAGGAGGACTGATAGGTCTGCAAGGTTGTGGCATAGCTTTGGCATAGTGGTGCTTTGCGCTAAAAGCTAAGATGCGGTTGTTTGTGTTGTGCTGATGAGTAGATGGTATAATATTGACCATGTTCATATTATTTAAGAATGTGAGCATGCTCACATTTGCACTAAACTAAAAGTAGGCTACAGCTGAGGCTGATGGGAAAGCCGCTAGTTTTGTAGATATTTGGTCTTAAACCAAATCAAAACCTTGACCTGATAGAAAAGTCAGAGGCTCAAAGTTATTACAATTCATTCATTATTAGAATTAATGTCATTTTAGACATATACGCACCGGAAAATATAAAAATGGTCTCACAGTGGGTCCTTGCAGATTGATTCTGAGTGGTTGTTATAAAAATAGTAGTGACGCCTGGTTGAGAGCTGCCTGGTCTGCAGCTCGAATTGACCTGCTGCAGCTTTCTGTCAGCAGCGGGGTGACGCGAGGATACGGTTTCAGGTGAAAGGGGCTCCTGCTGCCGAGTGACTTGACAGAAAACTGACCCATGAATAGCAGCGGTAACATCTGCTGCTTCAAATGGACTGCATTCATATAATGCTTTTCAATGTAATGTCATTTTATTTAAACAGGGACAATGCACAATTAAACATTAACATTGTATAAGAACAAGGACTGATGCATTGCACCAGATTGTATCACAATTGGTATTTTCCGCCTGTAGTCCCTGGGCAGGTAGGTATAACAATAAATGTTACATGCAAGTATAGTACAAAGCATCAGATCATACAATTTCACACCTAATTTACAAGAATACAAGTAATTAAGTGCTTTCTTATGCCACTGAAAGGCTTTGATTATTAGTCTAAGTATCTGACAACATTATGTAAGGATCCCTACATAGATAGACCTTTTTTAAACTTCAAGACCAGTTTAACCAGAAACAGCTCTGAGGTCGCTAGCGCTAAACCCACCAGACTTCTTTTTAAAAAAACAAAAAAACTTTGATGTATGGAGCCAGCATATTTTCACATGTAAATCGGTAAACTGTGTTTAACAAAAACAGTTGTGATGGTTGGAAAAGTGGAAAGACGACCCACAACATAAGTTTTGTCGATTTTAAATGAAGTGCATTTTGCGATTAACTAAAATTTCTGCTTATTTACATGGAGCCTGGTTGCTTTAGCGAACGCAATTTCGCAGAGGTTTGAAAAAAAAACACCTTTTGTGAAGGTAAATACAAGCTGCACAACTGCCCTATTAACTTACACTGTAGCTCGTTTTCGTCCAAGTTGGGGGGGAAAAAAAAAACAAAAAAAAACAAAACAAATTGTACCCTTTTAATGACCACTCACAGCACTTACACTACAGGCCCATTCATGCACTGGACAAAAAGGCGGAGCTTGGGGGGGGGATGATGCGTCTAAGCCAGTGCTGTGCTAAGCTAAACGCTAAAGAGGGAAAGTCAGATTTTTAACCTGACTCGAGTCCTCCAGTGGAGATTGACTGGCGGGTAAACTCTTACCTCCAGGTACAGGCGCCATTCATCTGCAATACGGCAGTACACACAGCAGGTTGAAAATTTAAGCTGAAAAAGACATTTTAGGTAACTAAATGTTCCAATTAAGTTTGAAGTGAAAACAGTGAGAGGGTCAAACTTTAAGATGAATACAATGACATCCCCCAAAAACAAGTTTGTCTATTTTAATGTCCACAGTGCCATGGTTAGCATCGCTTAGCCTTGGTCATGATTGACAAGTCAGCGTGTAGCCACGCCCCTAAAGCATCTTCTGCTTAATCGTCCAGTCCAAAACTAAACGGGACCATAATTTACTAAATTATCATGCTGTATTGAATAAGACTTGAAACAATCGCTTGAGGCCATAAACTCATGAAAATATTAGCTAAATCAAGTGAGAAGTAGGGTCATTTTCTCAGACTTCTACATAAACAGACTTCTCGTTGGAGCCAGTAGAGATGTGCAGTCAATAAAAGGGCAACACACGGCAGTGTGATGCGCACCAAACATCCAAACCCATTGTTTTCAATGTAAACCTGGACACTGGCAGCATCATCTTAGCATTTCCGCCCCCCCCCCCCCACAAGATTATGAGATTGACCCATCCCAGCTACAACTGTCTCTATGACAGATTTGGTGTGTGCTACAGGGTTGGATGAGACACTCCTGATGTGTGTTGTACTTAATGGCATGAGTAGAGCTGTATTAAGTCCTGTTTGACAACTGAAAGACTTTCATTACGGGTGAAGTCACACTGGACTTCACATTTTGAAGAAGCTATCAACACATTAATCTCATGTAACCGAGGCAAGTGGTGTGGGGGGTTCAAATCCAACTACTAATCAAATATAGGTTCCCACAAATGATAAAAATACAGCTTAATTTTGACTGGAAGGGTAATTTAATAGCAATATTAAAACACCATAAAAAGATGCTAATGCCAATGGTGCCAGGAATGCTGAAAGAAACAAGGTAAAATAAAAAAAGAGCCCGGACACCAGACTCACTTGTGTGCTGCCCCCTAATCACAGCAAAAAAACAAAAAAAACACAAGGCTTAGTTAGACATGCACACAGTTAGCACATACACCCCACCACATGCAGTGAAGGGAAGAGAGACAACCCGGTCTCACGCCAGTTTGTGAAATGGTCACGTTATTTTTATTTACTGATACGTGTACAGGTCACGATTTTCTCGTTTATTTTGTGTACAGGTTACGAATTTCATTACGTGTACTGCCACGGGGAAATTAAACGCCACACGCCGGCAACAACAACGGACCGCGGTCTCTGTGGCACGCAACAACGGGGCCATGAAACGCCACAACAACGGGACGGTTGAGGTTAGGAAAAAAAAAAAAAAAAAAAAAGAACTGGGAAAGGAATAGTCACACGCCGACACAAGAAACTGCAACACGCGATCCCCGCTCTCCGGGGTGAAAGTCCTGTGTTGTTTGACCCATCTACCACCCCGACCAACCTCCCCTCCCTTTGGCTTTTTATACTACTCCCTAACGTTGTCGTGCTGTGATCACGAAATATGCTTACCATTTAAATACATTAAATTAAAATTCGTAATCACTACACGAAAAAAAGACATATTTGTGTCCTGTTCACAAAACAATAGATTCAATAACGTGACCATTTCACCAACTGCCATGAGACTGGGCTGAGAGAGACGCCCATAGTCCACCCTGCTTGTCGGACGAACACTAAAAACAAGGAGAGAGGAAGAAAAAAAAAAAAAAAAAAAAAAAAAAAAAAAAAGAAGTCAGAAAGCTGAGGTAAAAGATCACAAAAATTAGCTTATAAGTGTTGACGAACTGACGGGACTCTTGTCACTGAACCGGGAGAATTGAGTGCCATACGTCAATGAACTGACTCACTCCTGTTTTTTTACCTTATTCGTGCCGTTGTGCGTAGCTGGTATTCTTCTGCTACTGTGTGTAGTAATCTAGCTCATTAGCGCCTCCACTGGAGTGGTGGTGGTAGAATCAATCAGGAAATGGCCGAGACCGCGCACCAGGCTACTGAACGAGACCAATGTAACCGTGCAACCGGCCGCTCGAGTCAAACAGTGTCTTGTTCTCGGCAAGTTTGAGTTATTAACAGAGCCTTGTTTCTGGTGCATCTTAAGGTCCTGACACACCAGACGGCCGACCGTCGGAAGAAAAAGCAGTCGGACTGATCAGTCGGGTCCCCGAGGTCCAAAAAAAACCGCCTCAACACACTGAGGCGACGCCGACTTGAGTGTATGCTCTGCACATAATACGTCTCCATAGCAGCAGGAGCCGCTGCTCTGTATTGTTTCCATTAACAGTCTGATTATTTCCCAGAAAATGAAAACCGGCAGCTGATTGGACGAATGCGTCACGTGGTTCTTTTTTCTCTGGAAATTCACAGCCAGACTGTCATGGCGGCTCGTTCAGAATACGAGCTCATAATGGACTAAAATAGTTCACCGAAACATGTTTCTGGGAACATTTTAAGCGAGAAATAGGCCGTGCAGTTTCTGAGTCGGTCTTCATTTCAGATTGACAAAAGTTAGTTTAAAAGATTTGTCAGATTTTGAGAGGCTCATCCGCTCGCCACTTCCGGGTGAGTCCCGACTGCCCTGTCTCTGACTGAACACGTCTGGTCGGCCCAAATGAAGGCCGACGGCACCTTGGACGGCACGGGACACACCGAACAGACTCGAGTCACAGACCTCGCCAGACGTTCCGACGGCCGAATATCGGGCTGGTGTCTCCTCTCTTAGAGGATTGTGTTCATGGCAATTCACACATTATGGATGGGGAAGTACATCACATACAAATACACGTTATCTCAGTAGTTATGTTAAGTTAAATGTTAGAGAAGTGAATGTTGTTACAGGGTAGCTAGTCTGTCACGAGGAGACCACGCACCAGGTTACTGAACGAGACCCTAAGGACTGTAACAGAGGGTACTGCATGAGTTTATAGTCAAACGGGTGTCTAGGTCCTCGGCAAGTTTGAGTTATCAACCGATCCCAGAAGCCTTTATGTCTCGTGAATCTTAAAGGTTTGTGTACATAGAAATTCATAGGCTATATTATCGATGGATATCACATACAAATACACGTCATGTTATCTTAGTAGTTATGTTAAGTGTTAGAAGTGAACGTTGCTACGTGGTAGTTAGACTGTCACGAGGAGACCGCGCACCGGGCTACCGAATGTAACCCTGGCCAGTGCAAGAGTCAAGTGCCGGTCAGTATGAGTGCAAGTAGCATGTCGAGACAGATTGTAAGCGCGAGTCTAATGTGTCTAGTAGTTCCACATAAAAGCAAAAACAATGACAGTTTAAAAGGCAGGCACAACAGCGGCTATAAAACCCTAAAATGACAAGAATTTAAAGTGGTTAATACAAACCATACAGTTTATATTGTTTACCTCAAACAACGCAGCGTGTGGTCAACTACCGGACGCACGCACGCACGCACGCACACGCGATATCCCTTCAATTGCCATCTCTGTAATGAGCTCTAGTGAACCAATGTAACCATGCAGTCCACAGAGTCTGGCAAACTGGCAGCTTAAAATGCCTGCAAAACAGACCAAGTGAAAAGTTCTCACAAAAGTTAATATAAAGTCAGCCTTGACACATACCTTCCAAGAGCCTAACCTGCTACCTAGCCACACTGGACCACAATGCATAAAGACATCCTGAGTGCTCCCTATATGCAGTATAACCTCTTAATTAAAGCAATGGTCTCCAGGTGTGCACCTGTTAATGGCGAGGCAGAGGGTGGAGCTTCCCTGAGGGTGATGAGCTAGAAGGTGGCCTTACTAGGCCACAAGCCTACCTATCACACTCACATTGCCAGACCTATCTCCACAGCCCTGTGGAGTAAGGTCTGACTACACCACAGATAGATTTTAGGTTGTTGAACGCTCTGGCTCAATCACAATCGTCTTGGGCGGCACAGTGACGGTGGCTCTGCGAAATAGTCTCAAGAAGGAGCTTGTTTTGGTGGAACATTTGCACCCTGCAAAAGAAAACAGCACATGCAACATCAAATGATGTTAACTGTTGACACCATATAGTAACATGATATATTTAAATTAGCTGGATACATTGTTAAACAAAATTTGCTCTTAAAAGTGTATCACCATGTGTACTTCGTCCACGGCAATCCCACTGATCAGTCCCAAAACTTCCCAGTTAGCGAGGAATCTTATTCTTTTAGATCTTTACAACCATTCACTAAAAGAACCAAGCAGGCCTGTCTAATTGTATGGTCCAAATTTTCTTAAAAACTCGTCATTTTCAGCATGTAGCTCGTTGGCACGAAATTTGTTGTCGTTTCCCATAGCAAAGGGATTTTGAGAACGGCAACACACAGAGCGAGGAAAGTGAGGGGCATCACATCGCACTGGATGTCAGGCTTTATCCTGAAAATATACTTCCGTTGATCCAAACTAGGACTAAATATATAGTCCCTGACTTTACGAATAAATAATTCTTACTGAAATTTACCGTGGTAGTAGCTGACTCGTTGACTTCCCTCGAGTTTTTATGTCCACGTTTGTACCTTTAAACCTTTGTCTGAGAACCATATGCTCTAACACGTAGTTTATCTTGTGCACTGATGACCAGGTTTTAATGTCCACCCAAATCCTAAAATGCCGTCAGTCACCTAAAACTGTCTATGACAACAAGGAATTTTACTGCAGGAGCCCTAGATGCCTGCAACCCTAGATCAAGAAGTGCTACACAATCTTCACATTGATTGGCTGGATGCCAGGGGGAGTGTTGTCTGGAGGTGGAGCTTCTACTCAGATCTTTGCCAAAGTAATGTATGTTGTTGCTGTGTTTTAGCATGCAGAATGACTCTAGTTAGCACACTGCACTAGTTTCTGAGTCAGCTGTTTGTTGTTGATGTTGTTGCCGTGGCACCTGTTGAATAAAGATTGATTTCACTTGAGTGTTTTCATCCAAATCAAGTCACTTCTCTGCATTTCCAGGCTGCCGGCCACACCGTTTGCCTCACCCTGACACTAAATTTAGCGCTGCAGCTCTGGATCTTTTAACGTATGACGTAAAAATAGAAAGGAGGAAAGTCTGCTCACCACACAGCAGATCTACAGGACAGACACTGAGTGTAAGCTAATAAAAGTTAACTGCTTAAACAGACTGAAGAGAGACAGATAAAAGACAGAGAGAGAGATAGTCAGATAGACAGGCAAAGAGACAGACAGATACTTTTGTGCTACTGTAAAGATTAGAGACAGACCGGCGTAGAGATAGAGGCTGAAAGACAGTGGACACATACTGTAGTTCATCTTAATGTAAACTGTTATTGGTCACAGCACGGGATGTAAACAGACAGACAGGCAGACTGTGAGAGAGAGAGACAGAAATACATCAGGTAAGTGTGGAATGGTTTACAGTGATTTCTCTGAATTTATCGAAGCTGAAATATACATACATACATACATACATACATACATACACATTATAGCCTATATATATGGCCTATATATTTTGGTTTGAATGTTAATTTCAAAACGGTGCTAGAGTTGTTGGAAGGAGTATTTCTCAGTTTTGTCAATCCAGCAATCTTTGTGCTAAGCTAGGGCTAGGTTAAACTCTGAAAGGCACTGCTATTATGTGGAGGCTGAGGGTCATATGGGTGGCAAAGGCAGCCACAAGTGTTTGTGGAATACGACTGCATAGGTGATAAAGTGGTATAAAGCCTTTTGTGTCCCCAGAAGGAGCTGTGTGAAGTCTGAAAAATGTCTGATGTCACTTGAGTCAGTGTCAGTTGGGAAAACTACAAGTTTGAAAATGAAAGAAATCTATGTGTGGAGTTTCTAAACCTCTGTAGCCCACCCCTCATCCCTAATGCAGGGTAGAGGCTCGAGGCTACATTAGTCACTGCTAACATAATATACCCGATCTGTACTGGAAACCCGCTTTGTTGAGGGTCTATCCCCTGATCAATGGGCTATCCTGACCCTAACCATTCAAGGTCAATACCTAACCTCAACTACCTACACAAATGCGTAGAACAAATTGGGTTTCCGATACAGATTGGGACACACCCAAATCATTGTCGGAGCTGTAGACAGTTGATTTGAATTGTGGGTAATGTGGGAGCCATGTTTTGACAAGAAAGCAGAATGTTTGGAATTATAAATCTGTCATTTTAGAATTTCTCATGCAGAAATCCTAAGCCTGTAAAATATATTTATGAAATTACTCTAACCCCAGCCAATGGGCAACCGAGCGACTATGCTACCAGTCTTTCTGCTAAAATAAGCTCAACATGTTGGATTTCTGGGCTGGACACAGAAATCTGGACATTAACACCACTGCTTTTATGAAAGGAAGTCTCCAATATTTCGGAAAATAAGCTTCTTGGTTGACATTTCCAGAGTCAGATAAGAATATGGATATTAATTTGATCTGTGTGTCCAGTGCAGAGAAGCCGTTTTTACGTGAACTCCGGACTATGTCCGGTGAATCAGGTCCCAACATAGTCTGGAATTTTCCCATTCACACATGTAGCACACAACAGGAGATTGTCTGTGTCAGTTGCGTTCATTTCAGTTTTATTTATAGTGTAAAATACTAGTAGCAGTGCAGGGCGTTAAGCAGGACTACGGCAGCAGCTGCAACCACGATCCAGGTGCCACCTCAATCCAAGGAAATCTGCGAAGCGAGAAAGCACTTGAACTCCGGGGAAGGAACTAAGTTAGTAACATGCATTAATGGGATATGAATGTACACAGATGGAGAGAGAGGAGCTCAGTGTTTTATAGGAAGTCCCCCGGCAGTCTAAACCTATAGTCTCATAACTAAGAGCTGGTCAAAGGCAAACCTGAGCCAGCCCTAACTATAAGCTTTATCAAAGCGGAGAGTTTTAAGCTAACTCTTAAATGTGGAGATGGTGTCTGCCTCCCGAACCAACACTTGGAGCTGGTTCCACAGGAAAATAGCTTGGTTCACGTACTGGAAATACTCGGTTTGATTCAGAGGGGTTGCGCCTGGGTAGAGCGTGCAGCAGACAGGACATGATGATGTTCACGCCGCGTCATGGAGCCCTTTAGTCATAAACAGCCGAGTCTCTTGCGGTTCCTTGAATTTGAATCGATTTCGGCGTCTGCCCTTACCAAGAGAAGTTCCAGCATCTCTGGAGATAGACTTTTTTTTGTTGCTGTTGTCATGTAAATCACCCTCCTTCAACCTCGGATGTTTGTTTTCTTCCCATTTTGTGCGAGCGGCATTAAATGTCATCAACACGACCACTGGCTTGCTGCGAAGTGTCACACTTTGTGCTCAATCAGACATTAGAGATTTTGTACAGGGGAGCTGGCAGGGTAAACAGTTGAGATCAGAACTGACTAGTTCAGACATTTGCGTTCTCACAGAAGGCCCTGCTGGGTAATGTTTAAAGAATTTCATGTTTGCAGTACATGTGTGAAAGGGACAAGAGAAGTCCAATACGTGTTTGTCCTATCTTAGCATAACTTAAGAGAGAGCTGCTAACTATAGCTAATCAAAAGATTGAAAAATCCACCATCAAATCTGATTAAGTTTAAAAGATCATGTATCCCAGGAGCAGCTATAGACACCACTTGTATCCATAGTTGAAATACACACTTAAGATGTCAGTGTTATTTGATTCTCAGCAGTTTTCATCAGGGACTTAAACATCATCATGTGCAGGGGCCTGAGCTCATTTCCTAATTCTGAGTCATGGTTGTTTGGATAAGTCAGCCTCATTATCAACACAGTCACTGCTAAATCCATCCTCCAGACAGATGGGGATTAAAGTCTGTGAACTCCATTTAACACAGAGTTCTCTCTAACACATTTGATTCTATGGCTTGTCGATGTTATAGTACTTAAAAGGACCATCCAGATGTTTTTATATATATATATATATATATACACACACATACATATACATACATATACACACACACACACACACACATATATATATATATATATATATATACACACACACACACACACACACTTCAGCTCATTAGCTATAGATCATTTGCCAAATCCTAAAGATAGATTTCCATTGGTGTCACTTAATTTCTATAAATCAATCAGTTGACAGAGACCGGAACTTTAGACAGATAATCCATCACAGTAGTGATGGGTGAATGAAGCCTAAAGCTTGATTTATGGTTCTGTGGAGGCTCCACGCAGAGCTTTCGCCGTAGCCTACATAAGTGGCTTGAAATTTATACTTGTGCGTTGTTGTGTGAGCGCCGATCTTGTAGCAGGGCCGACATGTGTGTGTGTGTTTGCGGGGTGTATGTGGTAGCCCTAGTGAGAGAGTGACCGCGATTATCTTTGGAGCGAATAGCGACTCTAGAGTCATAGTGAGAGAAACAAAGTGTCTCCCCTGTTCTTTCTGACCACGGTGGGAAATCCGTAGCAGGAAAAGTTAACCCTCTTCTTGATTTCATGTTGTTCATGGAGAAGGAGAAACAGGAAATTGAGTCGGGGGAAATGTAACGCTGCCAAGCCACAACGATGCGTCGCTGCAACATGTAGTTACATTTTTCGAGAGATGCACATCAGGCTACGTTGTAGGATCCAACTTAGGTCCGTGTCTCCACGTACGTAGCTACCAGTGTTTGGGAAGTTACTTTTAAAAAGTAGTGTTTTCTAGTTACTTCTTAAAAAAGTAATCCGTTACTTTACTTAGTTACCCCCTATGGAAAGTAATGTTTTACTTTACTCGTTACTTTTAAAAGCAGGCATCTCTGGCAGAGACTGAAGGTAATTATACAAAAACTATCTTTGACCATAAATCCAATCTCTGGTGTATCAGTGAAGTGTCTGAACTCCACTGCAGACTAGATTCTCTCCTCACAGAGTGAAGGCTGATTCATTATGAAGGAATCCAGCGCAGGTTGAATGCCCATCAGCAGGTCATCGGCGTTACACGGTGTTAGTGTGTACTATGTATTGTCTGTATTGACTTGTACCGGTCTTGCAGCCACAATGGTCGTAGACACATGCAGCCTCTCTTTCTGGAAATCCTTGCGTGTCCGTGCAACCGACACAAGTCCACAGCGGTCCGCTGCGTGTATGTATGAGGTCATCTCTGCCGTGTCCATCTGTGAGGCTGTCAGCTCTGTGTCTTCCTGGCTCAGAGCGCCGTCTAGCAAAAAGCTACGAAGCTTAAAACGCTCTCAAAAGTTAGCTTTGGCTGCTTCTCGCTTACTGTGATTACTCTGCTACCAGCCTCTGCTTGTGAGCGCGCAGCTGAGAAGGCAGTGTCGCTGTCAAATCTGTCCTTCGGAAAAGTAACGTTGCGCCAAATTGAAAAAGGAACTACGTTTTGTTACCAAATTTTCAGTAGTAGCGCGTTACACTACTTTTTACCCGAAAAAGTAGTTACAAGTAGTTACTGTAACGCGTTACACCCAACACTAGTAGCTACACCGTAGATTTTACACAGAAGCATAAATCACGCTTTACAAAGCTTTGGGGCTTCAAACACTGCAAACACAGTGACATCTGGTGGCTTGCAAAAGTTATAGCAGCCCTTCAAGATCGGCCGAAGCACTTTTGTAGTTTAAAGCTTTAGCGCGTAACTTTTTGATATTAATGAACGTCCGTTACATTCAAGACATTGCCAATTGCGGGGTACAAAGCTAATAAAGACTATCAGCTCCACACAACTCTCTCTGGATTTCTCAGTATGACTATGTTCCGAAGATTGGCGTCCGGCAACTTTCCCGCGCAGAAACTCAAGTGAAGATAATGACGTCTTCTGAAGAGTCCGTCATGTTTTTTAATCCTCCATGTCCTCCTTGGCTACTAGCAACTGCGTGGAAGAGGGGGGACGCGCCTCTCATCCGCCCATCTCTACATCACAGTTAGTGTTTGATTATCTTTGCATGGTCATACATTTGAGAGCAGGAAGTGTTTTGTTGGGGGTGTACAAAGACACCTACAAACAGAACTCTGACACACCAACCCGATAATCGGCCATTGGACAGTCTGGCGAGGTCGGTGACTCGAGTCTGTTTGGTATGTTCCGTGCCGTCATCAGTCAGAGGAGCTGTCAGTGTTCATTTTGGCCAATTTGACTCGCTGAAGCAGAACGTACGCTCAAGTCGGCGTCGCTTCGGTTTGTTTCCGTGGCACTTTTTCGAGAGACAGGAGCCGACTGATTAGTCCGACTGCCTTTTCTGCCGACAGTCGGCCGTCGGGTTGGTGTGTCAGAGCCTTTACATACATACACTACAAATACAGATACAGACAGCTTGCTCACCCTCTCTCACCCACACCCCCAGCTGTCATACAAAAAAAGATACATTACTAACCCGGATAGTAAACCAATTCCATAAGAATAAAGAACAATTAAAGCAGTTAGTTTTCGTCACAAACTGAAAAAGTCTCAAGTACATACAATTAAAAAGGCATGTTTTAAAGTGCTCATATTATGCTCATTTTCAGGTTCATAATTGTATTTAGAGGTTGTATCAGAATAGGTTTAAATGATTTAATTTTCAAAAAAAAACACCATATTTTTGTTGTACTGCAAATTGCTGCAGCTCCTCTCTTCACCCTGTGTGTTGAGCTCTCCGTTTTAGCTACAGAGTGAGACATCTCACTTCTGTTCCATCTTTGTTGGGAGTCGCACATTCAGTACCTAGGTAAGGACTACTAGCCAGTCAGAAGCAGAGTATGAGGGCCCTGACAGTACCTAGGTAAGGACTACTAGCCAGTCAGAAGCAGAGTATGAGGGCGTGCCCTGACAGTACCTAGGTAAGGACTACTAGCCAGTCAGAAGCAGAGTATGAGGTCCCTGACAGTACCTAGGTAAGGACTACTAGCCAGTCAGAAGCAGAGTATGAGGGCGTGCCCTGACAGTACCTAGGTAAGGACTACTAGCCAGTCAGAAGCAGAGTATGAGGGCGTGCCCTGACAGTACCTAGGTAAGGACTACTAGCCAGTCAGAAGCAGAGTATGAGGGCGTGCCCTGACAGTAGCTAGGTAAGGACTACTAGCCAGTCAGAAGCAGAGTATGAGGGCGTGCCATGCTAGCAGCTAGGCGAGCATTATAACGTCTGTTACAAAGTGACCACGTTTGTCTCTGAAATAAAGGCTGGACTACAATAGAGCTGTTTGGAGCAGTATGTTCTGTTGGAACATTAGGCTTTTTCACTTTGTAAACCTATAACATGCACAAAAAAAGATATATAACACAATAAAGGAAAGCATAATATCAGCCCTTTAAGATGAGAAAATAAGATGTCCTGAAGCACGGGTCGTGGTAATAGATCTCAGAGACAAAGGACGATTATTCCAAATATGTAGACGTCTTATGTAGATTGAGTGGAAATAAATGGTAGGATCGGTAACTTTTTAGATTGAAAAATCACTACAATAATGTAGTGATTTGATGATTAAACACATCATACATTAGAAATCACAGAGGATAAAAACAGGAGGCTTGTTTCCATTGTGGTCATTTATAAGTAGTAGTATTAGTAGGATTAGTATAAGTAGTTTTGTTGTTGTTGCTCCTTGAAGCACATTGCTGACCTGGGTTTAATTATAGAGTGACGCCTGTCTGGTTGTGTCACAGTTTGACCAGCGAGTCTTCAACAAGACACTGCTCTAAGGACTGAAACAAAACTGGACTAACATTTATCTGTCTTGTATTGTCGGTATGTAAGAATACCTGAGCTAATGAATTCTGCATTTGACTATATACTTAAGGTACACTGTGTAGGAATTTCACCCATCTAACGGTGAAATTGTATTTTGCATTCAAACGAATAGTAGGGTTGGGTACCGAAACCCAGTTCCACTATAGAACCGGTTCCTACGCAATCGGTAGGAATCGGACCGGATTAGAAATCAAATTTCGGTTCCTCTTAATATGTCGACTGAAATATTTTCCCTCTGTCGCTCCGAAACAGACGTAAAAATATCACACTTTCTCTGTAGTCTACCGTAAATGTAGGCTACTTTTAAAATGCCATATTTTTCCTCTGGGAAAGTACTTTAAAACGTTAATATATTGTTAAATTTAAATAATTTTCAATCAATAAAAAAACTCTATAAAAGAGCATTTCTTTGTCATTTTTCAGTTTTTCAAGAATCGTATTAGGAATCGGAATAGTTTTAAAAGTACCGGGTCGGTATCGGAATCGTAAAAATCCAAACGATACAAGACCCTAATGAATAGTGCTCTCTAGCGCCTCGCTTATTCAAATGCGTGTTGCAACTGCGGTAGCCGTTATGTGCCAAGAAGCTATGACAACATGTCGTCCAATTTTCGCTTTTTTGGTGACGAGGATTCCTTCTCCTGTGGCTCGGCATAATAAGGATCCTCCATTACGAACTAAGGTGCAGTGCAGGCTTTCAAATTTGCCGGGGCAGTGACAAGCGCCTCTCACTGATCTCCTTCTCCGTTTCAGCTGGTTTCAGTCAGGTGACGCTGGCTCTGAACGGAAACGCGTTGTGGATTAGCTAGACAGGTCGGCTAGTGCTGTATGTCCCTCTCAGGGGTTAGAGTTTTTCAAAATGGAGGAACAACATGGAAGTCTCCTTGGACTTGACCGTTCAACGTAAATACAGATAAGAAATTCTTCGCTTACGAGGATAAGTCAGATCATTGGCAGAGGTCATTTTACACCAATGAGGACATATTTATGAATGAAGATTGACTGACTGATTTTAGCTAATAAAATACTTTAAACACTACGCAGTGTACCTTTAATGTTTCATATATCTGTAAAAAGCACAGCAAGAGCACTATCGCAATATTTATTGAGAGAGATACAGTTATATAAATATCTATATAGCCAAAAGGAAGATATGGGTTTTCTTCATTTAGATCGGTGTACGTTTTGAAAAAGGTCTTTTAAACCAATGAAAGAATAAAAAACGGAAATACCATTTATTTTCCTCAATTTATACCAAAAATGAAAAACAGTTTCTGCTTGTGTTATCCAAATCGAAAAATATAAAATCCAAAGTTAAAAACGGACCAATTTAGGTTTTTCGGTTCATCTCAAATAAATAGGGCTGGGTACTGAATTCAATAATTAAACATCAACCAAATTACCTCTAAAGTATCAAGTATTGAAAAATGCCTCGTCATTCAATATCCAATTTCAATACGTAAAGAGTAAATCTCAATAGCGTCAGTGAGCCAATCAGCATGCAGCATGCTTCTACCATGATCTAATAATGTCTGTGATTGGCTGTCTAACGTTACATGTGGTAGAGACACGCAGAGGAGCTGAAAAATAGATTAAAAGATTTGTGCGGTAATATGTAAAAAAAAAAAAAAAAAAAAAAAAACTAAAAACAACTAATTGCATATTGATAGATGATAATAGGCTAATATTTAGTTGCAGTATTAGTTGTCCTCATTATGATATTACTTCAAGATGTCTGACTGATGCTTCTACCAGTCAAAGCTTGTACTGTAGTAAAATTTACAACTAATCCATCAAGTATCAGATGTCTGGAGATTCTTCCCAAGCACGTGAACACACCACCAACAACCACAGAGAGACAGTATATGTTACACTGTAGAAATGCAACATAAACGCCACGGGTGACACGATTGATGCCGTTTCTATTGTTTTTTGTGTCTCCTAGGCAACAGGATGTTGTCAAAAAAGGAGGAGCGGAGGTCGTTCAGCAACGGGCCGCTGAGAGACCAATGGGAGAAGAAAGCTCAGAGCATCTCGGAGCAGAACAAACAGGAGGCCGAATGGAAGAAGAAAAGTTCCAACAAAATGTGAGAATGTGTAATGTTTTAGTTTGCTTTTTGTATCACAAGCATGACAGCTCTAAGCGATGTCACACATTTTTTTAGGCAACATTTTTTGTCACATACAGTGGGAAGAACAAGTATTTGATACACTGCTGATTTTGCAGGTTTTCCCACTTACAAAGCATGTAGAGGTCTGTAATTTTTAATCATAGGTACTCCTAAACTGTGAGTGACGGAATCTGAAACAAAAATCCAGAAAATCACATTGTATGATTTTTAAGTAATTCATTTGCATTTCATTGCCTGACATACGTATTTGATACATCAGAAAAGCAGAACTTAATATTTGGTACAGAAACCTTTGTTTGCAATTACAGAGATCATACGTTTCCTGTAGTTCTTGACCAAGTTTGCATACACTGCAGCAGGGATTTTGGCCCACTCCTCCATACAGACCTTCTCCAGATCCTTCAGGTTTCGGGGCTGTCGCTGGGCAATACGGACTTTCAGCTCCCTCCAAAGATTTTCTATTGGGTTCAGGTCTGGAGACTGGCTAGGCCACTCCATGACCTTGAGATGCTTCTTACGGAGCCACTCCTTAGTTTCCCTGGCTGTGTGTTTCGGGTCGTTGTCATGCTGGAAGACCCAGCAACAACCCATCGTCAATGCTCTTACTGAGGGAAGGAGGTTGTTGGCCAAGATCTCGCGATACATGGCTCCATCCATCCTCCCCTCAATACGGTGTAGTCGTCCTGACCCCTTTGCCAAAAACCATCCCAAAAGAAGATGTTTCCACCTCCATGCTTCACAGTTGGGATGCTGTTCTTGGGGTTGTACTCATCCTTCTTCTTCCTCCAAACACGGCGAGTGGAGTTTAGACCAAAAAGCTCCATTTTTGTCTCATCAGACCACATGACCTTCTCCCATTACTCCTCTGGATCATCCAGATGGTCATTGGCAAACTTCAGACGGGCCTGGACATGCACTGGCTTGAGCAGGGGGACCTTACGTGCGCTGCAGGATTTTAAATCATGATGGCGTAGTGTGTTACTAATGGTTTTCTTTGAGACTGTTGTCCCAGCTCTCTTCAGGTCATTGACCAGGTCCTGCCACGTAGTTCTGGGCTGATCCCTCACCTTCCTCATGATCATTGATGCCCCACGAGGTGAGGTCTTGCATGGTGCCCCAGACCAAGGGAGATTGACCGTCATCTTGAACTTCTTCCATTTTCTAATAATTGCGCCAACAGTTGTTGCCTTCTCACCAAGCTGCTTGCCTATTGTCCTGTAGCCCATCCCAGCCTTGTGCAGGTCTACAGTTTTATCCCTGATGTCCTTACACAGCTCTCTGGTCTTGGCCATTGTGGAGAGGTTGGAGTCTGTTTGATTGAGTGTGTGAACAGGTGTCTTTTATACAGGTAACAAGTTCAAACAGGTGCCGTTAATACAGGTAATGAGTGGAGAACAGGAGGGCTTCTTAAAGAAAAAATAACAGGTCTGTGAGAGCCGGAATTCTTACTGGTTGGTAGGTGATCAAATACTTATGCAATAAAATGCAAATTAATTATTTACAATTCATATGTGATTTTCTGGATTTTTGTTTTAGATTCTGTCTCTCACAGTTGAAGTGTACCTATGATAAAAATTACAGACCTCTACATGCTTTGTAAGTGGGAAAACCTGCAAAAATCGGCAGTGTATCAAATATGTGTTCTCCCCACTGTATCTGCGAGCTGCCTGTCCCCTGAACACACTGTAAAAAAACGCGCTCTGTATACAGCCCAGGCTCCACAAATGCCAAAAAAAACTAACTGTGCTAACCTGTACCACCAAACATAAACAGTGTTCCAGCCAATAACCAACAAGAAGGATTTGGGGGTGGGGGTTGGGGGGGTTAGTGCATGGAAGGGAGGGGGAGGGGACGGGATGAGGGGAGAGCTAGCCTCGTTTTGTTTGAAAATACTTTGAACGTCAACAAGTAGTAACGTCACCCAACATCGCTTTGAGCACCTTTAAATACATGTGTAATATAAGATTTAAGCTCAAAATAACCTATAAACAAACCTAGCAGAGGAGAGAGAGAGAGAGAGAGAGAGAGAGAGAGAGAGAGAGAGAGAGAGAGATTTGTTTTGGAAACGGGAAAAAATTGCAGTAAAGAGGAGACATAAAAAGGTGCATATTTATTTTTACGTTTGCCCCTAGTCTTTTACAGTATTATTAAAGAGCAACAGGTTTCCATAGCTACTGTGTTAGAGACTGACTTCTACAAGAGCATGCTAGCTAACACTAGTTAGCCCATATATGTTACTGAAAAGTAACACTTATTAAAAAAATTTGAACAACAAATTATCCACTCTGACATAAGCTTGCCTTCCAGCGTGTAGCTTGATGCAGCGTTTTTCTGTTGCATTTGTTTTCGGGGTTTGTGTGCTTCTCATTTTGCATCGTTTCTGTATTTGCAGCGCGTTTGTGTATGTGGTTGTGTTGTGTGTATATGCTGCATGTTTGCTAAATGCTGCGCATGTGTTGTCAAATTAATGAAGAGGTTTTCTGAATTTGCTTGCGTTTTGTCTATTTGCATGTGTTCTACGTTGCAGGGCGTTTGCCCCTGTCGGCCACCGTACCAACGCTACTCACCTCAGGTGCAACACAGCGAAATGGTGCAGTCTACATTGTGTCCCTGTGCATTTACTAACATGAAAAACAGTGAAGGAACCTCACCACAGGTGCAACCTGCTCTGAGAGAAATGAACTAAATACAAAAACAATCAGAAACAAATATACAGTAACCTAGTCAGTTAAATAAGTAAAGAAAACTCACAAAAAAACAAAACAATAAAGAGGCAGTACAATAAATGCAAATCAAGCCTAAACTAAATGAACACAAGCTGAAAACAAAAAGAAATAACAAAACTAGACCAAACCAGAACTAAACCAAACATCGAAACTAAGAAATGGGCAAAACACCATAAGGGCAAAACAGAAGTAATTAAAAGGCAAGAGGAACCTGGAAAGAGGGGAAAGTACAATTAACCAGGTTCAACTTAAAGTGCCCATATTATGCGTTTTGGCTTTTTTCCCCTTCCCTTTGTGTCATATCTTTTTTTGTGCATGTTAGAGGTTGACAAAGTGAAAAAGCCCCTTAGTCCCCCCCCAAAGGGACTTACCATCTCCAACATAAAACACTGTTCACAAACAGCTCTATTGTAGTCCAGCCTTTACTTCAGAGACAAACGTGGTCACTTTGGAACACACGTTATAATGCTCGCCTAGCTGCTAGTATGGCACGCCCTCATACTCTGCTTCTGACTGGCTAGTAGTCCTTACCTAGGTACTGTCAGGGCACGCCCTCATACTCTGCTTCTGACTGGCTAGTAGTCCTTACCTAGGTACTGTCAGGGCACGCCCTCATACTCTGCTTCTGACTGGCTAGTAGTCCTTACCTAGGTACTGTCAGGGCACGCCCTCATACTCTGCTTCTGACTGGCTAGTAGTCCTTACCTAGCTACTGTCAGGGCACGCCCTCACACTCTGCTTCTGACTGGCTAGTAGTCCTTACCTAGGTACTGTCAGGGCACGCCCTCATACTCTGCTTCTGACTGGCTAGTAGTCCTTACCTAGGTACTGTCAGGGACCTCATACTCTGCTTCTGACTGGCTAGTAGTCCTTACCTAGGTACTGAGCATGTGCGACTCCCAACAAAGATGGAACAGAAGTGAGAGGTCTCACTCTGTAGCTAAAACAGAGAGCTCAACACACAGGGTGAAAAGAGGAGCTGCAGCAATGTGCAGTACAACACAAATATGGTGTTTTTTGAAAATTAAACCATGAAACCTATCCTGGTACAACCTCTAAATACAATTATGAACCTGAAAAAGAGCATAATATGAACACTTTAAATATTAAAATCACATTAAAAACTGTTAACTTACTCACCACCACTTAGATGGGACAATCAAGGGAACAAAATCACTTGCCAATAGATGAAATGTGGCCTATAAATGTGCCTTTCAAATACCTGGGGGTAACAAACACTAGCCTACAGCCACAGCATGGACAGATCAGGAAGCAGAGACAGGACAAAGGAGCACAGGTGCCTTATGTTGCCTAGCCCTGATTAGGGGGTTGGCCATGGGAGGGGTCAGGGTCAGGCCAAGGCTGCATTCAGGCCCAGTACACATTTACCTGCACTAAGGGAAGCCTTCCCTACTACATTACCACACAGTAGAGATATTGAAAATGTTGCTGTGGCAGCAATCATTAAAAACTGGAGATGAACAGGCTGTAAGGTTCTTGCTTTACTAGGTCTTTGCTGTACTTCAGCAGTTGGTTATTATGTAGTCTTGCATTGCCAGACCCAGGTGTCTCCAGTCTGTTTACACCACAGATACATTCTGGGATAGAAAAAAAAAACACTGGTTTGTTTGCATTTCTTTAAACCAATCACAATGGTCTCTGGAGGCGCTAAGCACCGGACACAGAGACGATGGCTCTGCTATATGGTCTCGGGAAGGAAATTGTTTTTGGTGGAACATTTGCACCCCATAAAAGAAAATGCCACATACAATATTACATGAATTGAACTGTTCACACAATAAAGTAACGTGAGCTATTTAAATTAGCTGGATACATACAGTTAAATGTAATTTGCTCTTACCAGTGTATCGCCGTGTGTACTTCGTCCACAGCAATCCCACCAATCGGTCCCAAAACGTCCCAGTTAGAGAGGAAATGCCCTAAACATATTCTTTGTAAATCTTTACAATCATTCCATGAAAGAACCGAGCAGGCCTGCCTTGTTTCTTCAAAACTTGACATTGTCAGCGTGTAGCCTGCTAGCTCGAAGGTTGTTGTTGTTGTTGTTTCCCCAAGCGAACAGAGTTTGAGAACAGCAACACATACAGAGCGGAAGGTGAGGGACATCCGGATGTCCGAATGATCCTGGAAATGTACTTCCGTTGATCCAGAGTGGTTACCATGTGATGTGAAACACAAATTCAAGTAATAACTGAATAACCTGCAACTGGCTCCAACTGGACCTGCTAACTCAAACTTATAAACTAAGATGTGGAGCTAGTTGAGGGGAGGCACTACCTGAAAGGATGATTTCTAGGTGGGGGGAAACGACAATCCCTGAAGCATTTAAATCTACCTGGCTAGCTAAAACCATAGGCCAACTATTCAGAAAAATGTTGCCCATCATTATGTTATGTAAATGCTCTTAGATGTGGGCCATACTTAAACATAGGATTTAAAAAAGGGCAAATGTGGTTGTGCTACAGAAACACATTGCATTCAAAATCGGGTTGTTAGCTGTGTACGTGATCACTCTCTTGTTTGCTCATTCACTACTCTATATTTATATTACACACAGGTGGAACTAACACTGTTAATGATGACTTTGTTCCATTGGCGGGGGCACTACGTTTCTCAGTGTTCACTTATTATGATAATATATTAATTGGTTTATTTGAATGTTTTTTGAATCTGCAGATGTTTCTCGAAGTGGAATTATCACTGGTCACTAGTTTCCAAAGGAGACTTCCATCAGCTCACCAGCAGTGAAGACGATGCGGAAAAAAACAAGCCAAAAATCAAATTTAAAATCGTCCCCCCTCCTCCCAAACCCAAATATGAGCCTGCCCCTGCTCCGCCTACTCCCAGGAAAACAGCTTCACCCAAACTTTGCAGGCAAAAACGTAAAGTTGAAGTGGATGTGTTCGGGCTGTGCTGGAAAGACTCCTGGAAGAGCCTGAAGCCTCCAAAGTATCTTTACCTGAAGGCCAAGGAGACGAAAACTAGAATCCAAGGATTTACAACCATAGAGTTGACTAACAACAGGGAGTACAAACCACAGGGGTACGGATCAGAGGCCGATTGGGAGTTTCCTGCTGAAGAATGGAGTAACTCCTGGAAACAGGTACTGAGACAGACACAAACTGATGGCATCACATTAAAAGACACTAAAACCCAGACTTTTGGTCAGTTTTTAGTCATATTTTGGACAATGTGTGAGAGTCAGGGGGGGGGGGGAGATGTGTTTTGGCTAGTATCAGGTAAGTTTGAGTGTTGTATTGCCTCAATATACTTGGGTTCAAACCTCAAAATATATTAGAGTATTTTGAGTTTTTAAGTATTTGATGCACACCTTTTAGACCACAAGAGTGCAGGGAACACAAAGAGCAGGTAGGGAGGGAAGTAAAGCAATATGCTTCATTATCCTCATTAAGCTGTAGGCTACATAAAGCTGACAACTAATTCAATCAAGAAGTGTTTTACTGAACTGAATTGTGTTGATATTGCATGTGTATTATATCATTTCAAAAACTTGTAACGTAGTTACATTTAACTTACAGCTGTTCGGCTTATTCTCGGATATTTACATGAGGTATCTTTGTCTCCATCTGGCCAACCTGTCAATCATGACTTAGGCTTACAGTAGCAATGCTAACCATGGCACTGTGTACATGAAAATATCCAGCTACTGCTAGCGCTGGCTTAAGGGAAAGATTTTCTGATATAATGTTCTGCTGTGCATGCAGATGAATGGCGACAGTCCCCGGAAATCTCCACTGGATGACTTGCTCCACACGGGTTGAAAATTGGCAACTTTCCTTCCCAACCCTGGCTTGGCCACGTCCTCCCCCCCCCAGCTCCACCCTCTGATCAAAATTCGCCACATTCGGTTTTAAAAAAAAGAAGATGGCGACCAGAGCATATGAGCGGAGTGGAGCGGTGAGAATCTCCGCTCATCGCTCACGGAGCTGTTCACCCCTCCATTCCCCCGCTCAAAGCTACATCAGGCCGCTCCGCTCATTCACAGCTGTTTAAAAGGTGCAAAGCAACACAGTTAAAACTGTTTAACCATCTTTTGTCTCCATTGTTCTATTGTCCAGGTGAAGAGCCCTGCCCAGTTGGAGCGCACTGAGGAGAAACCATTCCAATGGGAGATTTTGTTTGAACGGAAACCGGTTGGCAAAGCTGAGATAGAAGTCTTTACTCTTCCCATCTGGGCCGGTACGTGGAAGTTCATCAACTTTGCCTTCCGGCAGCAGCAAAAGTACTGGGATCGTATCTGGCCTGATTTCCAACAAAACCTCAGCAACAAGTTTGACAAAGTACAACAACTAGAGGAGCAGGTGGGGATCAACATAAAGACAATTAATGTTTTATTGTTGTCCTTTGCTCTTTCAACTTCGTTGAAGCAAATTGAGACAGAAAATACTGACACGTCATGCTACATGATCACTGAGCAATCAGGACACCCATTTTATTGTTATTAAAAATGTATGTTGTGATGGTCAAACAGGAGGAGCCCTCAGACTGGGAGGATTCATGGAAACTGTCCGGGGCAGAACTTGAACCAAAAGACACCACAGACGACGACACGCCAACTGCAGGCTCCTCCAGCACTGAAACCACAGTGATGATGAGGCTGAACCAAGTGTTCCTGCCCGGCTGGAGTGACTCCTGGCTGCTCTCTGCTGCCCCCCTGGAGGAAGAAGAAGAACGTCACAAGAACTGGAAGTCCTGCTGGGCATACAGGCAGCAGATCAGGTGGGTTGGTGCTGAGTGCCCTTCGCCTAATGTTAAGTACCTTTCAGGCATGAACCCATTCATGTTTATCCCATGGCTGTTTAACATGTCTGAATACGCACCAGGGTCCCAATTAGGCATGGGCTGGTATGAGTTTCTGACGGTATGATAACCTTCAGCAGAAATATCATGGTTTCACGGTATTGCATGGTACAGCTTTAAAATGTATTAGTAATTATTTAATTTTAAACACACTGCACACTGGCAGAAAGACGGATTTCTAAACTGCACTTTCTGTCCTTGAAGACTCTGGAAAAATGTTTAGTGGTTTTGAAAGCGTGACTTTTTGTAAGGTGTGAAACTCAAGTTGAACCCAAGTGCTGACAACAACGCAGAGCCAAATGGAAGTTTATTGCAAATGTCCAAGTACAGGGACGCAATCTGGAAAAGCAAAGTCCAAATCCAATAGATTTCAGATCCTGGGTACAGAGCGGGAGTGGTACCGTAAAGTCCAAGTGTCTGTGTCCAATAGTCCTGAGATCCAGTGTGGAGAGCAGGAATGGTGGATGGCAGGAGTGAGTGGCAGCAGGAGTCAGATTCCAAGAGCTGTGGCAAAAACAGAACAAATCAGAGCGAGGAAAAACACAAGCGCTAAATACAAAACTGGTAAAGTCAGCCGCTAGACTAAAGCCTGGTTCACACGGCAGAATAATTAGGCCGATTTTAGCCCCGATTCACCCCTTCTGACAATCTTAAGGATGCTCAGATTATCGTAAATAATCTGATCAGATATTCCTGCCGTGTGTGGTGTGTTAAGACTGCTCTCGTCTGCTTGGAAGGACGTCGGGACCGCTCCGATCTCAACATGTTGGATTGTTTTGGCCCGATTTCTCCTCGTGTGTGGTGTCTCCCGGGGACAAACGAGCATGCAGCCTGTGGACTGTGGCGTTTAGCCAATGAGATTTGTTGTTTACTCTGAAGTCACGTTTGATCTCGAGGGATTTTGCAAGATTTCCCGTCTGACCTGGGAATGCTTGGGAGTCAAATCGGTTCGTGTGTGATGTGTTGATTTTGCCGTGTGCTGCGCACCACACACTGTACGACCAGAACTGTTAGACCCGTGATTTTTTTAATCACCGTGTGTGGGGTCTCTCAGGATTGGAAAATCGGCTGACAATTTTAAAATCATCCCATGTGAACGAGGCTTTACATGGTCGTCTTGACTATGATCTGACGATGAGTGGCAAGTTGACCGGGATATTTAAAGCTGAGGTGATTATGGTGAATGAGCTGCAGCTGGAATCCTGACTCCCGCACACCAGGCTTCACTCCTGCAATTAAGGACAGACAGAGGGGAGGGGGAGAGCAGAGACAGATAGCTACCTAGCAGCAGCCACAGCAGCAACAGGCCTAACACTTTTTCAAACCGCGTTATACCTTGAAATCGGTAACCGGCCCCTGCCTAGTCCAAACGTAATTGCTGCCGCAACAAAAGGTGAAACATGTAGAGAGAGAGTGACAGGAATGTGCGTCATTACATTAACATAAAAGTTACCAATGTTAGAATGACAATAATCCATCTCTTTAACAGATGGATAAAGCCATATTCCATGTCTGAAAAGGGCCTTATACACAAAAGGTTACAGTGTGTTCCTGAAATGAACCATGGAGAGTTACGTCTTGTTCCAACACATTCTCACTCCCATCTCGTAAAATACGGACGCTTGGTCTCTTGGCCTTTGTCGTTGTTATTGACGTTAAAAGTTCTCCTTTAGCGTCATATAATGCGCTTTAACTAAATGCGCTTGCTCGGGACTATTGGCGTCCCTTTTGACGCAGCTAGGTTAAGAAAAAGGGCTTATATTTCCGTGACTCGCGGGAAGAACGGGCCAGTTAAAGAAGAAAGCGGCTTCCGTGACAAGCAGCAATAACGGGACAGTACAAGACACACGCGGTACACAAACCCCAGTCTCCTGGGTGAAAGTCCTGTGTTTGACCCATCCACCACCCGACCAACCTCCCCGCGCAGAATTTCCCCCTTACATACTACTCGCTGAAGGGCGCTTTTTTCATCGCTTCAGACGCTGACAGCCACTGTCCAAACGTCCGTATTTTACGAGTTCGGAGTGAGAACAGGTTACTTATACACATACGGACTCAAAGTAGCAGGCTCAATTATGCCTCTCATGAGCCTGAAGCATGTGTGTGTTATGTGTCTGTGTGTGTGTTATGTGTTAAGCCTCAGCTGGATAGCTTGCTTCAAGTTGAAAATTGGCAACTTTCCCTCTTTAGCGTTTAGCTTAGCGCCGTGCCATTGCAACCATTAACAACACTCTACCGCCTCGTCAAAAATTACGTTTTTTTTAAAGCGCCCCTATTATACTTTTTAGGGTTTTTCCTGTCTTTTAGTGTGTTATATAGTTTTTATATGTATGTAATAGATGTATAAAGTACAAAAAAACACATTTCACTCCAAATTGAGCTTTTTCTCCCACAGACAGCACTTTTTCTTAACTGTCTGAAATGCGGTTGAAATTCCTCGTTTTATGATGTCATTAATTGAGAAAGCCAGCCTAATTTTTTTTTAAATATGTGCAGTCTATAGGTGCTGTCTGAGCAAACACAGCCTGCCCACCTGAATTTAGTTGACCAATCACAACAGAGTGGGCCAGCTGACCAATCAGAGCAGACTGGGCTTTACGGGAAGGCAGGCCAAGAGCTCAGACAAAGTTTTTCAGGTGGCGGCACTGCAGCAATGGGCAGTATGAGAAACGTTTTTGAACATCAAAGCATGGACACCCATTCTAGTAGACCCCAATAGTACAAATATGATGCCGAATAGGAGTTTAATAGGGGCTCTTTAATCAAACTGATCTGAACAAAAAAATCAAACCCAAACTATGACTATATCCGCAGGTGGTGCATGGCTTCACTGGAGTCCCAGCAGCGACACAGCGCCATGCTGACTAGGAGACGTAAAGCCACAAACCTAGTCCTCACATCACGACTGGACGAGGAGACGGCAGATAACACGGAATGGACGGAGGCCTGGAGGACTCCTAAAAGATGGATCGAAGCAAAGGAGGACAAAGTGGCCGAGGCGCAGGAGGACGTGGAAGTGGAGGAGATGATGCATGACACAGAGGAGGAGGATGAAGGGGTAGACAACGAGAAGGATGTAGAGGTAGATGAGGAGGACGAGGGAGTAGATGAGGAGGTGGAGAAGGAGGAAGATATGGAGGACAGGAGCAAAGAAATACACAAGAAGGAAAAAAAAGAAATGAACAAGAAGGAGGAGGAGGATGAAGGCGTAGATGAGGAGGAGGAGGAGGAGGAGGAGGAGGAAGAGGATGACGAAGAAGTCGACAACGAGGAGGATGATGTGATAAACAAGAAATATGAGGACAAGAGCCTGGCTATAGAGGATGAAAGTGAAGAAGGAGACGAAGAAGAGGAAGAAAACGATCTGGATCAGGAGGATGGAACCGTAAAAGAAAATGAAGAGGAGGAAGAAAAAGATCTGGATCAGGAGGACGAAACCGTAAAAGAAGACGAAGAGGAGGAAGAAAAAGGTCTGTATCAGGAGGATGAAAGCAAAGAAGGAGACGACGAAGAGGAGGACAAAGAAGAACACGAGGGGAGGGAGAAGGAGAAAGAAGTAAAGGAGAAGGGTGATGACCATGACATGCAGGAGGAGGAAGATGCAAAAGAAGACGAGGATGGCGAGGAGGAAGAAGAACATGAGGAGAGGGACAAACACAAGGAGGGCAAAACCATAAACCAAAACGGTGAGGGGGATGAAGAAGAAGTACAGAAGGAGGAGGAGGAAGAGGGGGATAAAGAATTAGACGAGAAGGAAAGAGACAAAGATGTAGACAAGGAGGACGAGGAAGAAGTGGATGAAGAGGAGGACATAGAAGCAAGAGAAAAAGACAAGATGGACGAAGTAGAGGAAGAGGAGAATGCAGACGAGGAGGAGAGTGAAGAAGTAGATAAGGAGGAGGACAAAATAGCAAATAAAGAGGAAGATAAAAGTGTGGTGGAGGAGGAGGAGGAGGAAGAGGAAGAGGAGAAGGAAGAAGCAGACTACAAGGATGAAAAGGAAGAGTTAGACAAAGATTGGGTAGTGAAAGAATCAGATAAAGGTTACAAGCAGGAGGGCGGAGAAGTAGACGAGAAGGAGAGATTAGACAGGGAGGGGGGAAATGAAGATGTAGATGAGGATAGTGTAGATACAGGAGTGGAAGATGAAGAGGTAGACGAAGAGGAGGAGGAAGGAGGGGACACGGAGGATGAAGCAGACAATGGCCGGGAGAAAGAAGTAGACGAGGAGGAGGAGGAAGGAGAGGACACGGAGGACGAAGCAGACAAAGGCCGGGAGAAAGAAGTAGACGAGGAGGAGGAGGAAGATGAAGTGAATCAAAGAAGGGACAAAGAAGAAGAAGTAGTAAATGAGGAAGAGGATGAAGAAGTAGATGAGGGAGAAGATGAAAAAGTAGATGAGGGAGAGGATGTAAAAGTAGACGAGAGAGAGGATGTAGAAGTAGACATGGGCAAGGATGTAGAAGTAGACGAGGAAGAGGATGTAGCAGACGAAGAGGAGACTAACGAATACGATGCTGAAGTAGAGGAGAAGACGGTCGAAGCGGACGGCAACCGTGACAAGGTAGACGAGAAAGAAGAGGAAAACAACATAGACAAAGAAAAGAATCGAATCAAATGCAAACCTGATGTCCCACTCCATCTGCAGTTCCATAAACTACACACGTCCTTCTCATCCTGGAAGAAGTCGTGGATGGTGGCGGTAGCTCGCAGAGGAGGAGACGAAGAGGAAGAGGAGGACGAGGAAGAGGGTGAGGAGTTGGTAGAGGAGTGTCGTGCTTGGAAAGAGTCGTGGAGGATTTGCTACTGGAGGAAGCCGGATGATGACGAGGTGGTGTGCTTCTCCACCGCGAACCGGAGTCAGAGATACATTGGACTGATGCATGCTGCGATGCCAAAGAGGGAATGGACTCTCAGCTGGAAGACAAACCAAGACTGCAGCAAAGGATGTAAACACTGAAGTAGAAGAGGAGGAGGAGGAAAATGAAGAAGAGGAAAGTTGAAATTTTATGAAAGCTCTTTTGCAAATTGTATTAAGTAAGGGTTAATGGGAAGGACGGAACTCTCCTTTCTTAGCGTGATACTGAAAAGAAAACCCTGAATCATTCACCATATTTTGTGTACTCATATTCCCATATTACAAACACAGCTTTGTGAGTTCAGATGTTTAAGGAAGAATATGTAGAAAGTTGTAGAAAGACTGTTTAATAAAACTGAACTGTATGAGTGTAAAATGATAACCTATCAGGGTAAGGTAGAATAAGAAAAATAGTAAAGCACACAGATATGTCCTGATACAAGAAAATAATATTATTGTCAATTCTATTTCTTCTACAATTGTAGCAGATTCCCCTGTCATGTCACAAAATGCTAATGTTAGCTAACTATCCTCCATTGCTATAAAGCTAATGTTTGTACCAAAGAAACACAAGGTTCGCCAAGGTTCAACACATTTTCACAATTCACATAATCACAGGTGAGAAATAATACTGTCCAAGTGAAGCAGAAATTAAGAAAATGTCCCAAAAATCAACTGAGGATAGATTGTGAGATTGATGCGACAACTGAAAAAACTGGAACATTGAGCCAACACCTTTCTTATTTCTATTTTTAATACAAAAAACATTAACCAAAGAGTGACAGTGCTTTCCATTTGTACTCTGAAGTCAGATTTTTCCTCCTGACCCCCGAGCTTGGAACTCGGACAACCTCGGAGTAAACCGAGCTCAAAATCCAAGATGGCTGCCCGTGCATCAACAGTTGTGAAAGCTGTAGTAATATACAGACTTCTTATTTGTGTCTCACTAAATCAGTTGTACACGCTGCGCTGTCCAACTTCTATCTGTGGACATGTTGTTTCGCTGTTTGTATGCACAAAACAACAGCGTAATGCGTTGTTATCGACTGGTATTGCTAACGATAGCTAACCTGGTTTGAGCTTGTAAATGGAACGCATCCAACTGGGGTGTGAAGTCATTCCCAGCTCCGGCTTCCGAGTTCACGGGTAAATGGAACGCACTATGAGCATGTTAAGGACTAGATACACTAAATGCTAACATGAGGTAGTGACAGACTGGGTATATGAATCACTTTAAGAGAGATGACAGATGACCAAGAATTTGTCAAAATATGTAGGAAATGTAATGTGCAAAAATGTCATGTTCAGTGGTAGATGTGAAGGACGATGCACAGATCAACCTTAACAGTTTGTGTATCTTTACAGCATTGTGGTTAAGAAGATGTATAAATATATAACTGCATTTATTAAAGTAATAAGTCGTATATCTATCCAGCAAAGGTCAGGTAGCCAAATGTGTAATAATGAATACAGTTGGTATTGAAAAAAAAAAACAGTTCAACAATTTTGGGTAATGCACTTTTTCATTTTCTTTCTGATAGTGAGATCACAATCTCATGTCTGTGCATTTAGTATGGAGCTGGAGTCAGGCTGTGGTTAGCCTAGCTTAGCATAAAGACTAGAAGCATGGGGAAACAGCTTGACTGGCTCTGTCCCAAGTTCAAAAATACACCTACTAAATCCTGTACTCACTAACTATTTGGCAATACTGCACAGAAGCAGAGGGAGGATGGATACACTGTTGTTCTTCAAGAAATAGTTCCAGTATGTAACTCCCCCCTAAAACCCCTTGCGTTTGTGTGTGGATTAAACAAACAAGATACAGCATGTTATTTTATACGGTCTATTGTTATAATATGTTTGCTAGAAATGATAGTTGGTGCTTCATTTTTGTGAGAGTAATAAACACTGGAGCCTCTAGGGCAGTGATTCTCAAAGTGGGGTCTGTAGCCCCCTGCCAGCCAGGGGATCAATGAAAAGTTTTCAGATTTATTTATTTAAATTATCATGACATATACCGTATACTGTATATACAGTACATAAAAGAGGTCCTAATTCATTCATAGCTCGAAACAAATCTCTATAAACTTCAAATATGTTTGATACGTGTCTAATATATTTCTTATACATTTTTCTTATGTTGTTCTTTCACATAACTAAGACTATAGAAGTGTACAAAAAAAAGGCCACGTCAAATTATTCAATGGGACATACATGAGGGGTCCCCGGTGTATTCTCTATCTTGTAAGGGGTCCTTGGCTGGGTGAAAAAAAAGGAGAACCTCCGCTTTAGGGAATGCTAGCAGGCTAAGCAGGGCAACTTATTTCTCCAAACTAAAGCTAAATTATTGTCAGTTTGGATGATCAATGCTGAATAATGTTGGGAACCAACGGGTAAATAAAATACAGTAAACTGACCTTTCAACCTTTCCACCCTCCCAGTTGTATGTTGAATGTGTGTTATAAATCAGCCACCAGATGGAGACACAGAGTCACTGACTCTCTGCAGTCCATCTCAGCAGATTTCCCCTGCAGTGATTATGTTGTGACAGAGAAGTTTTAAAGCATAGAAATATATAGCTGAGACTTTGGCTTCACAGGCAATATTTGTAGTTTGGTTTTTAGTCTCTTTGGTTGGAATAGTTGATGAAAGTAAAAACAAAGAGTGAGTCTGCAGTTACTGTTCTATCAAGCTTCCTTTCAAACCTTTATTTAGAATTCAGTGCAACGTTCAATCTAATGGCGCTGACACACCAACCCGATAATCGGCCGTTTGACAGTCTGGCGAGGTCAGTGACTCGAGTCTGTTCGGTGAGTTCCGTGCCGTCGTCCGTTGGAGGAGCTGTCGGCCTTGTCGAGACTCACCCGGAAATAGCGAGCGGATGAGCCTCTCAAAATCTGACGAAAACCTTTGTTGATCTGTAATGAAAACAGATTCGGCAACTGTACGGCCTATTTCTCTCTTAAAATGTTTTCAGAAACACGTTTCAGTGAACTATTTTAGTCCAATATGAGATCGTATTCTGAACAAGCCGCCATGACAGTCTGGCTTTGAATTTCCGGAGAAAAAAGAACCACGTGACGCATTCGTCCAATCAGCTGCTGTTTTCATTTTCTGGGAAACGATACAGAGAAGCGCCGCCTGCTGCTATGGAGACGTATTACGTTTCGTGCACGCGCAGAGCGTACGCTCAAGTCGGCGTCCCCTCAGTGTGTTTTGAGGCCCTTTTTGGACCTCAGGGACCCGACTGATCAGTCCGACTGCCTTTTCTGCCGACGGTCGGCCGTCTGGTTGGTGTGTAACAGCTCTAACAGGAACATGTAAAAGTTTGATTCAAAAAGTAAAATCTTACCTTCACATTAACAAAAAACTGTCAAAATAATGAAAAGGGATGTAATAAATACATAAATAAAAATAAATTTGCTTTACTGCAAAGTCTCATTCATTTTTTTTTCTATAAATAAAGCCATTGTCAGGGTTTATGCAATAGCAGGCTTGGACCCAATATGCAGTTTGGAGATGACGAGGCAGCAGGAAGATTTTAAATATGTAATAAATCAAAACCGCTTCTGAACAAAAGGTGTCCTGAAGGAGGCAGGGAAAAACTGGCAACCGAGATCCAAACAAAAATCAATATACTGAAAACACTAAGAAGTAGCAAAAACCACAAGGAATAGACTACACAGGGAGAGATGCATAGAATGACAACAATCTGACAACAAAGGAAGCACAGAGACTAATACCCCATTTACATGGTTATTTTGAAAAACAGAGACATTTCCCTTCGTTTGTGCCCTTCATTTATACGCAAACGGAGAATTCGCCTCTGAAAACAATTCTTTCTAAAACCTGCGGCCAGAGTGGAGATTTTGGAAAACTTTGTTTGCACGTTTGCATGTAAACTGAGACAAACTGAGGTTTAGGCAGCTGACGCCGACGCGATGCCAGGCGCCATCTTTGTTCAAAAGAGAAAGAGGAAGTGATTTGTTGCTGATGTTGCTGTTTTCAGGATTTGAATTGGCTAACGTGGGCTGGAGCTTCTTGTTACACTGCCACCTGCAGGTTTGGCATGCTCTTTACGGCATACATATACACTGGTTTGTGTAAACGAACACTTTTCTGTAAACTGACAGGTGCGCACGATGTTATTTTTCAAAAACGGAGAGGGTGAAATGTCCGTTTATGAAAATAGCCGACCACGTGTAAACGTAGCATCAATACACAAGGTAACGAGGTTAGTAACACGGGACAGGTGACATGAGGGCCAATGAACAGGTGGAACACATCAGGGTAGGGCAGACAATCACAAAGGTGAGAATAATTTTTTTTTTGCAAATTTTTACAAATATGTGATTGTTGAATCTTAATATATATATATATATATATATATATATATATATATATATATATATATATATATATATATATATATAAATCAGGCGGTCATTTTCAATCAATGAGCGTTACAACCTTATTGATGACATAGCATAAACAAAGAAGAAAGGTATTCAAATATACAGTAAGAAAAGAAGAAAATTAAGAATTAAAACAATAGAAAATAGAATAAATAAAATAAATAAAACATTGAATTGAAAGCTAGGCTATATAATCACATTTCCTTGAAAAAATCTTGTAGTATGTCAGCTGTATGAATACTTTGCTTATTATTAATAATTTGGATAGACTCAAAATAATTCGGGAAATTCAATTCTGAGGTGATTAAAAGTTGGCCCAGATTTTGAAAATGTGGCTTTATGCATGTGAAATGTTCCTTGTAGTATTAAAAGGTCGATATTCCGCAAAGGCGGGAAAATACACAAGGCAGGAAGTAAACAAGACATAATGCAGAAGAGACAGACGACAAAATAAAACAGGAAACTAAATGACATGATGGTGGAAACACAACAATGAGGACTGAGAACCCAAAGACATGCTGACTAGGGTAGACAAGCAGGGCGGGGTCACAGGGACACAAGGTAGTAGTCTATATTGACGACCATTCATTTACGGCAGTGATTCTCAAACTCTTTTAAATAATGTTCCCCCTTTCAATTGTGTTTTTAAACCAAGTAAATCGTTTTTGGTAGAAAAAAAAGTCTCCATAAAGAGGAACAATACAGAGATTTAAGCGATAGATTTACTAAACAACTACCCTGACTCCGCCAGATGGATGGCTTCGCATTTTGCTCGGCATATCCATCTGGGAACTTTCCGTTGGAGAACTTTTGGAAAGGGGCGAAAATACTGGTCAGCTGATTGGATAAACCCTCTGTCTATCACTAACCTGACTCCACCAGATAGCTCGCGAGATCAGGACGGTCTCACGAGGCTAATTTTCTTCACGACTAGCGGAGCCACTTGATATATCAAACTCTGGCCGAAACCAGTCGGGAGAAGAGCAAAAACATCTTTTCCTCAGAGAAAAGCCTCCAGTGCCGTTTTTTGCTCTTCTTTCAATGAAGGAATACTTTCTAATTTGGATAAAACTTGCGCGATAGCTACGCTCATCTCATCCGTGGAAGCCGCCATGTTGTTTAGACTGAACAGTCGCTTCTCGTTGCGTCACACCTAAACCCGCCTCAAAACCAACGCTGATTGGTCGGTCGTTTGGCGAACGGCTCCAAATTTTCTCTCTCTCGAGATGCCAGACTGATCTGGGAGTGGAAAACTGGAGCTTGCGAGATCAGGACGGTCTCACGAGGATACTAAACAACAGCCTTGTACCTGAAAAACATTTAAATGCTAATAGAAAAAGGTGACTTTTTTTTTTTAACTACAAAACCTTGGTAAAAGACGGTAGAAAGAAGGAAGGAAGAATAGGTCAATAATAGTAACATAAACTTCAAAAAAGCAACAAGAACTTCACAAAAAAACATAGTAGAAAGAAGGAAGTAATGCAACACAAAGTTGATCTACAACAAGTGACAAAAAATGTTTTTTTTAAAAGTGACAAAAACTTTGAAAAAAGCGCTATTAAGTCTATATAAAGAGGAACAATGGTCTAGTACAACAGATTTCTAACTGAAAAACATTTCGCAAAGAATCTCACGTACCCCCTGCAGCCCTCCAAAGTACCCCTAGGGGGACACGTACCTCCATTTGAGAAACACACAAAGTTCTGGCACCACCTTGCATCCTGCGCCCAAGACGATTGTGATTGGTTAAAAGAAATACCAATAAACAATACACAATAATATGTCGTGTGGACACAGGAAACCCACACAATGAATGAACAGAAAAACCCAAATTCACAAGAAACAAATACAGTCACATATCTAAAATACAATTCAATTTATTTTCAATTCAATTTTATTCATAGTATCAAATCATAACGAGAGGGCATAGCAGTACAGTCACATAAATAGAAAGTCTGAAGGCCCCTGGCCGCAGAACACGACCGTGACAGCCATAACATTATCGATCAGTGGAGGTTAGATGTTTGCTTTGGGGTATATTATATAAAATATGGCCCTGATTTTGCAGTTCAGATAAAAAAAAAAAAAAACATGATGTGAAAGTCAGTCCTCTGTGTGCTATCATGGCCATGACCACGAGCAGTCCGGGGGGAAGACTTCCACAGCATTTCTTTGCATCATAAAGATAAAATTGTGCTTTCTTTTCATATATGTGTGTGCCTTCCTCTCCCCCTCTGTGTCTTGCAGCAGTCTGACAGCTTTCACATGCAGATTGCCTGTTGTGTTCAGATCAGGTTTCCCCTCCTGCTGCCAACTACTCCTGCTGTGTATTCGCATGAGATCAGACTGCATTGTGATGCTCCACAGATTACAAAATACCCATTTCCACCTCTGATTGTGCTTCTGTGGTCAAATGAGAGAGAGATTAACCAGAGGATAATGGAGGGGGGAGGGCTTTTCTTCTGGTTTTACTCCACAAAAAAAGGATCCAGATAAAAAAATAAGAAAAAGAAGGAATTAAAGATACAACATTGTCTGAGAGAGGGTCATATTAGCTCACTCAGCCTCCCTGAAAACATGGATGAACCTGTTGCTCACTCAGCTCAAGATCAATCAACACACTCTACAAACTCGTTACTTTTACTGACTTTTTCTATGACTGCTTAATTACATTTTAGAAAAAACTAAATGGTAACAAACCATTTTAAGTAAAGAAGAAGAGACGGGGTGGGGGATACACATCACAAGGGCATGAGAGTAGTAATTAATCATTAATGGGCAGAACAGATTGACCAAAAAAATGAAAAATTCCACCCAAGATTATGGATAAAAAATATACCCTGTCTTCTATCCAGTAAAATGAACATTTCTAGGCAATGCCAGTCCGTCTTTCGTCCTCAGAGGGTTAATATCTATAACAGATCTATAAAGCCGAGTTTCTCCACAAAAGAATTACGCAAAAGTGCCACTTTATATCTTGTATTTACCGGAGATGTACTCCCAGGTTTCTCGGAATTAAGTCATTAAAGGTCCAATGTGTAGGAATTTCTCCCATCTAGCGCTGAGATCATATATCGCAATCAACTCTCTCGCGCCACGCAGTTCAAAGTACGTATTACAGGTGTTCTTTTCAATCTCCTTTTTTCTTTTTCTGGGCGAAGAAGAAGACGACTGTTCCTGAAATTTGGATTTTGAATACCTGTGGTCCTCTATGTTTCCTTCTTCAAACTTGCCGGGGCCGGGAAGCTACCATACCCGTTAGCAGCATTAGCAGCACCTGTGAGTTTATTATGTGACAGCAAAAACGCGAAAGGCGGAGCAGTATTATTCAGACACTTAGAATATTCATCTCAGTCTGTCAGTGGCAAAAGAAGCACTTTTGTGAAAGTAAATACAAGGCGGACAATTGCCCTATTAACTTACATTGTAGCTTATTTCGTCGCTGCCGACTGCAGCGATCTCGCTTAATACTGGACCAATGTCACAGATTGTTGTTCCATCAGTCACTTAGACACATAAACATAGGAAAATAGAGTCCAGGTTGAAAAAAAACAGTAGTTACCCTTTAAGTCTATTGAATGTGTGGCCCTGTTATGAAAACTAAAATAAACATTGAAAATACTACTATTGAAGAGAAAGATAAGTGGTCAAGGATGGCATGTATGTAAAATGGAAGAAAAAAAACCCACAAAGTTTCTTGTTGTTGTCAGTGGAGCAGAAGGGCCGTGCCCTTTAAAAAGGTGGATTCCCTTTCAGCAGCAGGGTCATTAACATGTGGGGATGGGGCAGGACTGTATGGGCCTTAGGCTACTATACATGTGTATGAAGGAGGGGTGGTGGTGGGGGGGGGGGGGAGCTAGAGAAACAGAGAAACTGAGAGAGGGGGGCAGGGTGGAGGTGCAAGGTGAGAAAGAGGGAGAGGAGACAAGGAAGGTGTTTCAAATATGGCCAAATGCAACTTTTTTTTTTAAATCAATTGTTTATTTGCTCTAATTATAACCTTTATTTATTCAGGGAGGGCCATTAAGAGAAAGCTCTATTTTCCAATGATGCCCTGATTACAGCACAAATGAAGAGAAACAAAAATAATCTCAATAAATAATCTGATCATGAAAATTATCTGCTCATAAAACAATACCCAAATTACAACATGTAAAAAAAATTAATGAAGTAACAATCACAAAATGAGAGTACACATAAAACAATGAAAACAAACGAGAATCACTGATGTAGGTGAATAAGAGGGCTGTTAGAAACAAGAGCAGTCCCTGTGTGACACGTTTTCAAGCATCATCTTGAGCGTGCCCAATGGGGGCCCAGAGTTGTTCTAATTGGAGAGAATCCTGAAGCCAGTTCCATCCGTCAGCAGTGTCAAAGTTAAAAGCTCTCTTTCCCAATTAACAATTGATTCGTGAAATTGAGGGGCGGCCCTCATTTTCAATGACATTGAGTCAAATTACGAAGTGAAAAGACAAGACAAGACAACAACACGGAAAAGATGCAAAGCCATCATAAGAAAAATAGAAAGACAATAAAACTATGTTAAACTTTCTGAATCGGGAAAAAAAATGACTTGACAAACACATCAGGACAATAAGGATGCACAAGAAAGTACAATTATGTGAGGGAATTACAAGTAGAAGTTTGCAGGTTTAAAACTAGACTTCTAAAAGTGAGTTGGTTTTAATTAAGGAAGGGTTGTAATTTGTTCCAGGAGTCGGGGGCACTATGGTTAAAAGCAATTTTTTTCCATTTTATTTATGCAACATTTTTAATATATTTAAGTCAACAGCATCAACAGACCAGAAATGCTGACAAGTCTTTGCGCTAGAGTCCAAGTCAAGTCCCGAGTCTCTGGTGGATATAATAACAGATAGATAGATCTCTGCAGGGTAAATCCAGACAGCTAGCTAGACTATCTGTCCAATCTGAGTTTTCTGTTGCACGACTAAAACTACTTTTGAACGTCCACATGTTCCACCAAAACAAGTTCCTTCCAGAGGCTATTCTGCAGAAGCACCGGGGCTCAGTCCGGCGCTTAGCACCGCCCAAGACGATTGTGATTGGTTTAAAGAAATGCCAATAAACCAGGAATGCTGTGTGGACTAGCCAGACCCTCCTCCGCAGCGCTATGGAGGAAGGTCTGGTAATGCGAGACTACTGTAAGTGCGACTCGAGTCCCAGTCCCAAAACATGAGTCCCCATCTCTGCAACAGGCACACAAATACTGTCTGCTATTAGGCTCTTTTCTCATTTATTTCTTGAAATAAACGTCACTTCACTTTCAGTCTCTATACTGAATAGTTTAGAAATAGTTTTCAGCCAATACAATCACACTGAATTGCAGTGACTTCTCCAAACATGTCTGTCCAGTGAAAACTCTGTTTTTAGTTAAACCAAAGGATAACATGGTCCTTGATGGTTGGGGAAATGATCTTATTAAAAAAATGTTATCTGAAATCATCATCATCAGCCTACCATCGACAATATATTTTATTGTAATTGTAAGGCTTTGCAATTTTAACATTTGCTAGTTTCTTTTAGGTCTTAGGTCAGTTAACTTTTTTACATTTTTTTTATTACTTTATTTGAACTCACTAAGCGTTACAGATGTATGAATAAACAGCAATATATGACTTATGTTTTCACTAGATACAGTAATATGCAGAATGTAGGCAAAAGAGAGGAAAAACTTAAATGAAACAACATAAAGTAACTTAAACATGCTAGGGGTCAGCAAAGAATTCATAGAAAATAAATTAAGTGAATCACATTAAATAGGTAGCACAATGGCCTTTTTCTATTTAGTCAGGAACTGTCTTAACCCTTGTGTTGACTTTGGGTCACACTGGCCCGTTTTAAATTTTTGTTTTATATCCGAAAATATTGGACGTAGAAATAAGCGCTGAAAATGTGCAGAAGAAAAATTTAAAAATTTAAAACGTTGGAAAAAGCAAAAACACATTGTGAAAAAAGGCGTCACAAATGTTTTTTCAAGGTTGAAACGAAGACAACACAAGGGTTAGGTCAAATTTGACAAATCAAATTCAAAATGTCTATATCAGAAATCTGGGTTTATTTTCAGAATCAGAAAAGTTTTATTGCCAAGTACGTTTTTTACACATACAAGGAATTTGTTTTGGTGTTGTAGGAGCATGTCACACATTCTCTAAAATAAGTTCAACTAACAGGTTAAACAGAACAAACAATATAAGTATAAATATATGTATGTATATATATATATATATATATATATATATATATATATATATATATATATATATATATATATATATATATATATACACACACACACACACACACACCAGAATGTTTTTTTGAACTACCTAATTGTATTTACCAAAAAATAACATGGATGATTCCATACAACGCAAGTACAACAAAAGATCGGATCTCCACTTTCGTTGAATTTTGGGTGTTTTATTCAATTTTTTTGCATTTGAAAAAAACATTGAAATGTTTCAAAACTGAATGTTGACATATAACTGTGATTAACCTTCCTTTAACATTAGTCTAAATAATTCACAATTTCAGCTTTTTTAACTAAAGGATTAGGTATAATTTCCTATAAATGAGGTTTATTGACCATGCATTTCCAAAATAAGAGTGGTAGCCTAACTAATGCTAATATATTGGTGTTAATGGTGTTTATAGCCTACATGGTAGTGAACGTCAGTTACACGTCAAAAAAGCGCCAAAAGTGTCTTGTGAGGTTTTACTTTGAAACTTTACATTTATGAATGTTAAACTTGCAAAGAATGTTATGAGATTGATAAGGAAAATTGTATTTCTCACATGTAGTATTGTACGTGACAAAACAATAGTTTTAGGCGAGTTTCCGTTATTGTGGATTCCACGTGAACGCATCAGACAGACGGAAACAGAGAGCAATCGGGAGTGGGCGGGGCTTCTGGAGCCCCCTGTGTGAGAGTCACCTGAAGAGCAGAGAGAAACCTTCAGAGGAAACTAACCGCCGCCGCCAGAGGAGGGAGTTCGAAGCCGAGTTCGCATCTTCTAACCGTGGAGCCTTTGGCTGTGAAGTCGAGTCACCCACACAGGAATTTATGGACACTTTTTACCTTTTGGAAACCGCAAAACATAGACCTACGTAGCCTAAGAATCACCGTGTACTATTTTTGGAAGTCTGTAGATACAAGTTTACCGCCATTGGTCTGGGGAAATAGTTTTTAGTTTGATTTATTCAGCAGTGTTGAGACTGTGGATTTGTTTCAACCTCTCCGGTAAAAATGAGTTGGATACAGCTTCTCAGGTGAGTCTGGAGACAGAATGAGACTTATTATTTAATTAATTAATAACAATGATTTAGTTTGTTTTTAAAATGTAGAGTAGCCGGTCCCTGTTGATAACGTTGTCGTATGTGTCTGTTTTCAGGGTTGTGCTCTGCGCAGCGACCTGTCTCCGCTGTGCTGCCGCTCCGCCCGCTGCAGGTCGGTAACGCTCTCCCCATACACACTTCTCTGCTCGGTGGCTGCTAATTTAGGAAATCATTTAGAGTTTTTATGTAGGCTATATTTTATTTTTAAATACTGACATGAATAAAGACGACCGTGAAGTCCATTAACAGAAACACTGCCTCTAAATTGAACAATTTAATGACTCAAACTAGGGCTGAGTAAAATATCTAATTCGAAATTCTAAATTGATTATTTTGACCAGTATTGCCATTGCGATATGATCCACGACATTGGATGGATTGGTGATTTTTGTTTCACTAGTTTTCATTGAAAAATATATTTAAGTTTTTTTTTTTGCGAGGATCTGACTGTACCAAACAAAGATTTTGTTTTTAACCCTTGTGTTGTCTTCGTTTCGACCTTGAAAAACACTTTTTTTCTGACATTTGTGACGCCTTTTTTCACAATTTGTTTTTGCTTTTTCCAACGTTTTAAATTTTTCTTCTACACATTTTCAGCGCTTATTTCTACGTCCAATATTTTCTGATATAAAACAAAATTTTAAACAGGCCAATGTGACCCGAAGTCAACATAAGGGTTAAGTCTGTATGATAGGTTTGTCACATTTTTTGCTATCGACAAATATTGCGCACCCCTCCCTCCCCCCCACACGATTTAGATATTGCACTAGCCCAATCTATATTACAACATCATTTGAATTTGCGGCCATGTGTTTGATTTGGACTTCAAAAACCCTTGAGTAAAAAAAAAAAAAAAAAAAAAAGAGCCTAAAGGACCATACACAACGTTCACTACAAGTCATATAGCCTATAACATGTATTCATTCATCATTTCAAGGCTGTGCAGTTTTAGGTTTCTGGACACATTGTTCCTCCCATTCCAACTTTGACAGAAACTAATGCAGACGTGAAGCCCACTAGTCATTCATTTACACAATGAACAGCAATGGAAATATACAAAACATCAATTTAAATGTCAAGATAACAACTAAGCCCAGTGTTTCCCCCAGTGTACTGCAAGCCTGGTGGCCCACCGGGAATTATTGTTTCTTAATGTATTTTCAGATGTTTTATTAAAACTAGTTTTTTTAGGGCTTGTTTGGAAACTTAGATGTAGTCATATTTTCAGATCTCCAGTCAGATTTTAGCACTGACTTAATGTAGGGCCCTATGGAATCTGTCTTATAGCTTTTTTAAATTCTTAATTTAGCAATTGTATTTAGCATAGCATGATTCTGTTATCACAGAAACTATTGGGCTCTACTTTAATGCTGCCATCAGTGTGTGACTGGCCCCAGTCGGGCCCCCGATTTCAACCGGGCTAAAAAACTTTTCTTGGGGAAACCCTGTAACCACATATTTTTTTCAAAAGAGTTAGTGTGATTGAGGATTTCATCAATTCTGATTTTGTTGCGTTTTTGTTATTGTTGTTTTCAGGCTGTGAGGGAGACGAGTGCGGCAGAGGCCAGACCTCCTCTTCATCCCCCTCTCTGTCTTCTTCGTCTTCCGCGGTGGTGAAAGCCCAGCAGCCCTCCCAGGACTTCCTGGGCCAGTTTACCCAGGTGAGCTCACCAAATGGCGGGGACCGTAAACACCGCGACGCCAGCGCCGTCCTGCCCTTCATCGGCCTCACGGGCAGTAAGTTCACACTTCACCTCCGTGTGCTCAGACAGAGGTGGCAAAGCCACAAAAACCAACGAGGGAAAGAATTGACCACTTTACACAAAAAACCACAGAGAGAGAGTTTGTACATCTGACTGTATAACATTACTAACAATTATTTTGCACATTTACAAAATGTATTTCAAGGAAAATGAATTAAAAACGTCAAAACGTTTTACAAAACATAAAGCGATTTAGATAAAATAATGAAATAGAGAAAAGAAAGTTCAAAATCCATAAGGTGGGAAAAGTAGGCTGCACACGTCACGTTCCCATCTTTAAAAAAGGTTGTGAAAATACTGTCTAAGAGTTTGATTGTATTAACATTCTTTGTACGTTTCTTTGTAACATTCAAAGGGGCTACATATCTGTCTCTTAGAATAAAAAGTCTCTCAAAGCAAATCCTCAGATGAGAAGTAGTGACAGGCCGAGCACCGTTGGCTGGTTTTTAGTGTGTTTCTGTTATTTTCGGCTGTTTGTTCTGACTCTCGGCGTTTGTCTGTTGATGTGGAGCCAAGGACAGGAATGTGCTGCCAGATGGAGACTCTGGTTTATCTCACAGATACAGGCAGAGGCACAGGGAGGCTCAAGCCAAGGTCTGAGGGTCCCTACAGCGGCCGTCGGCTGCTCTCACTGGTCTCTGGAAGTCACTTTAAGAGTCTCTGGTCAACAAGTGAAGCCCACATAGAGTAGAGTAGTAACATTAAAAAGCAGCCGTACATTAGATGCATGACAATTGAGACAATAACAAGGAAAATAAGTAATAATAATAATAATAATAAACTTTATTTCTATAGCACTTTTCTTTGCAAGGTTACAGAAAAACAGCAGATAAAAACCAAGAACAACAATGAAGTAAAATACAAATAAACAGAGGTATCATAAACTATAACACACCTGAGAAAATAAATAAATACTATGAATGTACACACATATATATATATATATATATATATATATATATATATATATATATATATTATACAGTAAATTAATAATACAATGAATCAAACAGATTCTGAACAGAGTTTGTTAGGTGTATTTTCGCTTGTACAAATGAATGAAATTGTTGTGTTGAATGATTCAAAGACAATAAAAAGAAATGAAATGCATAAATGGATATAAAAATGAAAATCTATAACAAAACAAAGACTGGCCCCTGGCTAGGCCTGCACGATGCAGGGAAAAAATATGAAACACGATTTTTTAGCTTAGAATTGATATCACGATTCTCTGCCACGAAGTGTAATGTTTATTGCACACATGAACCATGACAAAACAAGTTGGCAGTACCAAACAGAGATTTATTCTGGCACCTAGAGCACATTAGGCATCACCACAAGATGTAAACACAGAGGCTGCAATGAAGAGAAGGGAGAGCATTGCAGCACTTGGGAGCGCTTTAAAATCTATTTTGTACAGTCTATGTTTAAAACTCAGAAGAAAGTAGTAGCGTTTGTGATGCAGTCGGCTCGTAAAATTAAATGACGATCGAAATCATAAAAAAAAAAAAAATCAAAGTTATTTAAAAATTAAATCGTGAACAGGGTGAATCGAGATCGTGATTTTTATAACAATTAATCGTGCAGGCCTACCCCTGGCCGTGAAGGGATAGGTAGGTCCTACCCCCCCCCAGTCAAACAAGAGAACTCAAGGAGACCGTTTTAAAAAAAAATACACGAACACTACTCCAGTTCCCCTCCCACTTTATCTAGCTAGCTCTCTATCTAAAAGATAAGGAAGAACAAATATAGAAACAATAATCAAGCTGGGTTGACGGCCGTGTTAGTTCCACTCTCCTTCCTCAATGCTGTACTTTTCAAAAGTAAATCTTTGTATCTTTTTTTTCTTTTTGTTTAATTGCAACATATTTACACTTTGTTTGATCAATTCGGTCAGATTACTTCCACCAAAGTAGCCCAAGAAATTGAAATACACGTACTTTTGAGCTTTGTCGTCTCAAGAAATCGCCTCTTAAGTTATAACCCTCTCCCCCTCCCCCCCCTCTCTCTGGCTTGTAGGTGCTGAGCAGAGTCGGAGCTGCTGTAAGAATGGAGGAACCTGTATCCTGGGCAGCTTCTGTGCCTGCCCTCCGTTCTTCACCGGGAGGAGCTGCGAGTACGACCAGCGCATCAGGTACACCACGTTCTCAATCACCACTTTAATCAGCCTCTCCCTTAACTAGCCGCCGTTGTGTCCTTTAGCCCTATTCGCACAGGACCAGTAATACCTGGGGACCTGTAGTCATTTGTAATCATTTGCAAATATCCTGCGAGTACCTGCCATGTCTGTAATTTATCAAGTAAATATTCCACTGCAAGCAGGGCACTAACCATTATTTTCAATTAGATTCATCCTTTTTTTTTTTCATTAATCAATTAGTTGTTTGATTTGTTTTTTGGGGGGCATTTTTAGGCCTTTGTTTTGATAGGACAGCTTAGACTTGAAAGGGGAGAGCGAGGGGGAGTGACTTGCAGCAAAGGGCACTGCGTTGAGGACTGAGCCTCTGTATATGTTGGCACGTTCTACCAGGTGAGCTACCCAGGCACATCGATTAGTTGTTTGGTCTATAAAAAGTCAGAAAATGTCGATCAGAGCCCCGAGATGACGTCCTCAAATGTCTCGTTTTGTCCCCTACTTAAAGATATTCAGGTAACTGTCACAGAAGGAGTAGTCTCGCTTTGTCAGACCTTCCTCCACAGCGCCGCGGAGGACGGTCTGGCTAGTCCACACAGCATTCCCGGGATGGGAGAAAAACGTGCTCTGGTTTATTGGCATTTCTTTAAACCAATCACAAATCGGCACGGGCGGCGCTAAGCTCCACACAGAGCCGCTGTAAAATAGTCGTGTGAGAGAAAACTCCGATTGGACAGATAGTCTAGCTAGCTGTCTGGATTTACCCTGCAGAGATCTGAGGAGCAGTTAACCATAGTCCTCACAAATCCACCAGAGGTTAGAACGCCAACACAGAGACAGAGGAAGGGGACGGACATCCATACTGGGTTTTATCAACTGCGTTGACCAATAGAAATGGAAGTTTTGACAGAGCCTTGACACCATATGTGGGGGATAATGTCAGTAACCCTGAGTGAAATACACACATGGCTAATTCCGTGGTTGTTGCATTTCTTTCCTGTACATCCTCAGGAGCTGTGGTTCGATTCCTCACGGCGAGTGGGTTCAGAAAGGATGCTCCTACTGTCGCTGTGGTTACGGCGTCCTGCACTGCTTCCCCCACGTCTTCAATAACGACTGTGGTGAGACACGCACACACACCTCTGACACGTTTTTAGCTCTTTTTTTTTTTTTTTTTTTTGTCCTTTCAGGCAGACGTGGGTTTCAGTTTGTTTCTATGGAAAATCAAAACGGCAGAGACTTGGCCGAGGGTTAAGGGTTAGAGGTTGTTGTTGTTGTTTTTTTGTTTTTTTAAATTCTTGCATCAGGTGGTGATGGAGAGCATCACCCCCCCCCCGAAGTGTTCATGGCCGCACAGACCGAGTCAGAGTCTGTGCTCATTCATTCCCGTGACTATCGCGTTTGTAGTTTTCCATGCTGTACGTTCCCCAGCTGCCATGTTTTCCACATGAATGAAGAGCGGGAGTGTGGCTGACGCCCGGCAGCCAGGCCCGTCTGTCACAAAACGGCGTCGTTCACACTTTCCATCCCAAACAAAACAACGCTCACAGTGAACTCCCACTGAGTGTAAACGCACCTCTGAACGAACACGAGCCCTGTCTGCTCATTTGCAGCTCAGGGCTTTTATTCCAAAAATGCTAAAACACTCTCCTACACAAACATCCCACAATAAGGACGCATGTTGTCTTCCTGTCGACCATGCGTTTTTCTGGGTCAAACTACTTTTTTGAACGTTTGTCAGTTTTTTTCCCAAATTGTTGCTACTTTTTTTTCTGTTTTTTTTGGACATTTTTGTGTCGTTTGCTTTTATCTTTTTTTTTTTTTTTTTTTTTCTTGGTTGAGGGGACGACAACACAAGGGTTAAGTGAAGTATCGTCAGATAGATAAGTAACCTTAAAACCTTGAATACTATACACGTGTATCTACTATATACAGAATGAAGCGTTGAAAGACAAACATAAAAAGGAACTAAATACTATACACAGCCCATAAAATGGTAACCACAGAGTGTAGTGTATTGAGACAAAATGTCAGTGAATAGTGATGAAATGAGAAAGTTACAATACTAATGTTTTCGGTCTTTTCTTCCCAGATGACTCGGAGGAGGTGCGCTGGTATCGTTCGTGCGCTGTCAGGACAGTTGTGCCCGGCTGCTTCCTGTTTCTGATGCTGCTTCTTCCCCTGCTTCCCCTCCTCTGATGGGGTTAAAAAAAAAAAAAACAATGCTGGACCAACACCAGCTGTGGACTACGCACGATTTCTCGAGCTGCTTCTTCAGGACTAAAGATCATTTTCCCGTACCCTAATCGGAGCTTTACAAGCTTCAAACTAATATTTATTGTAATTTTTTCTTCCAAATGCTACTGTAGGGGAGTCAAATATAGTCTGAAAACTAGAATTCAGGAGATGTTCCATCATGAGGGAATACATCCTACTTTCTAAGTAAGAGGTGTTAAATACAGATAATCTGGATTTCAACCGCTGCAGTCAGACTGTGTTTTAGTGCGATGTTGTGGTTCATGTTTAGGTCCCAACTCCTCCGAATGGTGGCCATATGAAATGTGTTTTTATCTTTCTGAGGACTTCACCCACACCACTCAGCCCGACTTTAACATTTCCAAGAATTCAGTTCACTCTAAAAAAAAAAAGGCCCGGAGATACCAAACCGACATCAAAGAGCTTCAGGCAATCAATGCCGACTGTTGCGGCGCCTGCGTCTCCGCCAAAAAGTTGCACTTGAACACACCGCAAAGACCACAACCCAAACGTCCAGCTAGCCTGTACGTCATGTGGCGGAGGTGGTCCGTGTTTGTCCCGACGTTGGCCGACCCATTTAACATTTTAGGATTCGGTACTGTATATATGATGATGAAGAGCAGGCTTAGAACTTGTCAGCTTCACACATAAATCCATGCCCAGTCTCTTTTTCAAACTTCTAAAGGGAATCGGCAGTTGGAACAGTGAACGCGGCAGCGACTGAAGTTCAAACTTTGTGTCTCTGCTTCCTCGTGCCTTTCCTTCCACTGGAAGCTCGTCTGTGTATCTACAGTGTCTTGAAGAACAAAGTTTATGTGAAGGAAGCTGTACATAAGATTTTTTTATGAAAAGTATTTTTTTTTTTTTTTGGGTGTAATTTTATGCTCTGTATAGCTCAATGTGATTTATTTTTTTCTTTGTAAAAAGATGCAGAGTTTGAAAACTTTGTCTTTTGTCTGTTTGCACAAACTATGTATGAGCTGGTGTGACATTTTGTCCTTTTTTTAAATATAAACGTCTGTTGATTATGGGTTTATGAAATTGTTTTGTTGCACGTGTTAAGTGTTGTAAGAAGCGTTCTCTGGAAAAACATTTACATCATTTAAAAAAAAAAACACATTAAAGTTAACCTTTTTCAAATGAAAAACACGTTTTCATCAGCAAATGTCTGTTATTTGCAAACTGAATCTCTCTCTCTCTCTCTCTCTCTCTCTCTCTCTCTCTCTCTCTCTCTCTCTCTCTCTCTCTCTCTCTCTCTCCTGTGTGTTATCTGGAGGTATTTTCAGTGGGAGATCTGCCTGTATCTTATCTGTAGTTTATTGATGAGGTTGGGATTGACTATCAGCTGCTCTCTTATCTTAAACAAACACGTCAGCTGTTGCTCTGCTGTCCTGCCAGCCGCTACAGCTCTACAATTAACTGTCAGAATGAAAGTCATTAGTTGTGGGGAAATTGGGCTTAACCCTTGTGTTGCCACAGGTCAAATGTTGAGGGTTTTGGTCACTCACTGTATTTTGCTGCTTTTAAAAGTGTTTTTGTTTCATTTTAACCAAGACATACATAAATGCAGACAAACCCTGAAAAACAATAGAAGCCAAACCAAACTACAGACAGCAATCCCAGCAGCAGACTACAAATAAAAATACAAATGTATAAAAAAAAACCTTATGTAAAATAAAATAAAAACACAAATTATAAAGAGTAAATACAGACAAAATGACCTTTCACCTTGGTCTGATCTCTTCTTGTAGGATATATCTGGAGCATCTAACCAATCAGTGTCACACGCCAATAAAAATATCTCTCTCCCGCATGAAAAGTACCAATTTCCTCAGAATCCCCCTCAATATCACTCATCATTTTGTTCAACCAAGTCCAAGAATGGTCCCCAAACCTGTTTGAAAGTATTTCTTTTTTTTACTACTACCAGTACAGTACATACACCAACTGATTGTCACTAGTTTTACACTTATTTTTTGGAATTTATGGTCCATAAACCTCCTTTATGTGTATTATATCTAATTGTTGTGTTAAAAAAGCTGAAATTATGAATTATTTTGACTAATTAAATCAGAGGATGGTCATGGGTCATTTTATGGATGATCACAGATTGATAGTTTAGTTTCAGGATAATGCTGTAACATTATGATGACCATAGTCCTCACAAATCCACTGGAGTTTAGAACGCCAACACAAAGAAAGAGGAAGGTAACGGACATCCGGCTGAAAAGAAGGACATCCAGCGGAATTTCCGGCGGCACTGAAGCAATCCCAGAAATGGGACGTCATGGATATAGACTACAGCTTCTGCAACTCTTTTTCATCTCAGCTACAAATTCCGCCCATCTCCGTGCAAGCAGCGCTCGAACATCTTTCCAAAGTAGTCGGCACAGAGTTTGAATAAGACACTGAATAAGTAACAAATATGAAAAAAAATAACTTAAATGGCTTCCATGCTGCTTTCTGCGCATTTGTGATGTTGAAGTGACATGAAATAGAAAAAAACATCATTCAATTTGCATTCAACGAAGACTTTCGTGGCCTAAGGTTTATGTACAGGGTGAAGCAAAGCAGTAGCTATGTTACTGAAGAAGAGTACAAGGAATGAGATAGAGGAAGAGGAAAACAAGAGGGAAAGTGGATGTGTGGCAGAGCTTTTGTCAAGAAAAAGTGGGGTTTTTCTCAGTTTAATCCCCCAATAATCAGACTGTAATCTCTCCTTTGTTATACACCAATCCCATATAACAACTTGCTTAAAACCAGGTTTGGGAGTGGATGGATAACATCTGTAAAGAATAACTGGAAAATGGGATTTAAATGTCTGCCTGCTCCTGAATGTTGTGTTCGTTGATCTCAAAGTGAGGTTAACAGGATTGGATGAGATTTTAAAAAGCTGCAGGTGGAGACGGAGACGCCTCTGGAGGCTGAGTGGAGGAGGAGCAGCAGGGGATCAGAGCAGATTTAAAAGGGATTGAACAGGATGTGAATGAGAGGAGAAAAAGTTGAATGCCTTCATCCCATGTTTCCACGTCCTCTTGTGACTTTAGTGACACCCCGTCTTCTCATGCCTCAATGCTTAACTAGCGCGACAATAAAGAACCCAGAGAGAGAGAAAAGCATGACATTCCATCGCTAGAGTGCAACTGCAGCCAACACAAAAGGTGAAACACATGGTGGTTCCAGCAAAGCAACGGAAGAGAAAGTGAAGAGATAAATATGAGGAGGAGGGAACTGTGCGAGTGTGTGTTTCTTCAGGTTCCTCCAACACTTGCTGATAGCAGCAATCAGAGGGAACCTAGACTAATCCTAAGGCCTCCTGCACACTGGCTGCGTGGCGTGTCCGTTTTTATTTCGGCTCCCATGTTAACAGGTTAGACCTTGCACACTGCCTGCGTGACACGCGTGCATGCTAGAAATAGGACTGACGCCTATTTTTTACGTGACACCAAGCGTGTTGGAAGTGTTTCCAGGCAAAATAGAATAAGAAAAGATGTTTATATGTCATTTTGACACGAATACATTTAATAAATGACATGTTGATGTTTGAAAGTCTCTAGGTTTTGACATAAATGCAGATATAAATGTCATTTAAAAATGAATAATTATCAATTTTCAAATATTGCACCTGTCAATACAGAACGACATATTCTGGAGCCTATTTTGCCTTCAACACTGCCAACGTTGTAATCAAATTTTTATTATATTAAAATTATACTTATATATAAAATATATAAATCGAAATATGTGCAAACAAATAAACACAAAAATATTGACAAAATAAAGTTGAAGAACACGCTATTATTTCATTTTATCAATGGGAAACTGGGAAATACATGTGTCAAGACAAGGCTAGCAGCAGCAGCCACGCGTCAGACACGTTTCTGGTGTGTAAAGACATAGAAAACGCCACGCAGCCGCCACGCAACTGACACGCAACAGAAACGCCACGCTCACGCCACGCAGCCGCCACGCAGCCGCCACGCAACTGACACGCAACAGAAACGCCACGCTCACGCCACGCAGCCGCCACGCAGCCGCCACGCAACAGACACGCAACAGAAACGCCACGCTCACGCCACGCAGGCAGTGTGCAGGAGGCCTAACTCTAAAACAAGGCTGTGAAAAGTACAAGACCACACTGACGCGTGCCGAGCACACACGCACACACACGCACACACACACACACACGCACACACACCATCAGATCACGCTGATGTTTGCTCAAGTGTTCATTTTTCTGATAAGATTGTTTTTTATTACTCATTTGATGCTATAAAAAAACGGGAAGAAACGTCATGATTTGACCGTCGTGACCGGCAATTGGTCGGGCATTCTGAGTAAAAACAACATTTTAGGAGAATTATGACAAAGTGCCATGCATAAATGTTACAGAGTCAAGAATTGGTCTCATCTTCCAAATAATGTAAGAGCTTCCAACACTGTTAAAGGGTCATTTTCTCTTTCAACCGGGACCCTATTTTCCTGTGCATTTGTGTCTAAAGGCAGCTACACACCGGGCCGATAATTGGCCGTCTGACAGTCTGGCGAGGTCGGTGACTCGAGTCTGTTCGGTATGTCCCGTGCCGTCCGAGGAGCCGTCAGCCTTCATTTGGGCCGACCCGACGTGTTCAGTCAGAGACAGGGCAGTCGGGACTCACCCGGAAGTGGCGAGCGGATGAGTCTCTCAAAATCTGACAAATCTTTTAAACTAACCTTTGTCAATCTGAAATGAAGACAGATTCAGAAACTGCACGACCTATTTCTCGCTTAAAATATTCTCAGAAACACGTTTGGGTGAACTATTTTAGTCCAATATGAGATCATATTCTTAACGAGCCGCCATGACAGTCTGGCTTTGAATTTCCAGAGAAAAAAGAACCACGTGACGCGTTCGTCCAATCAGCTGCCGGTTTTCATTTTCTGGGAAATAATCAGACTGTTAATGGAAACAATACAGAGCAGCGCCGGCTGCTGCTATGGAGACGTATTACGTCTCGTGCACGTGCAGAGCGTACGCTCAAGTCGGCGTCCCCTCGGTGTGTTTTGAGGCCCTTTTTGGACTTCGGGGACCCGACTGATCAGTCCGACTGCCTTTTCTGCCAATGGTCGGCCCGTCTGGTTGGTGTGTCAGGGCCTTAAAGGAGAACTCCGGGCAATTTTTACGTTAATTTTGATCGCTATACTTTTTTGAGTACCGTCTATAGCAAAAAAAACGAGCCGAATCAGTGCTAGCAACATCGAGCTACTGCAGCTAATGCCGAGAGCTCCCACTTAGCTAAAACGGCAGTTTTGGGGGCATATCATAAAGAGTGCCTTTGTGCCTCTTAACAGACACAAAATGCAACTAAAATGTCTGTGCAACATGAACAGGGCCCTTACATGAAAACAAGATGCGTTTTCAACTCAGACATTGTTTAAATTCACCTACCCTGTTAGCTGCTAGCTGCCGTCTGATGAGTGAGTGTGTTCAGCCAGGCTTCGGTAATAATCATCACGCAGCAGTTCCGTGTGTATTTGTAGCATAAATATCCATTTTGTGTGCAATCCATCTGGCGTTGGTGAGTGGGAGTCTTGTCCGTGTCGATCGTTGTGGTTTCACAGAACTGCTGCGTGATGATTATTACCTAAGCCTGGCTGAACACACTCACTCATCAGACGGCAGCTAGCAGCTAACAGGGTAGGTGAATTTAAACAATGTCTGAGTTGAAAACGCTTCTTGTTGTCATGTAACAGCCCTGTTCATGTTGCACAGACATTTTAGTTGCATTTTGTGTCTGTTAAGAGGCACAAAGGCACTCTTTATGATATGCCCCCAAAACTGCCGTTTTAGCTAAGTGGGAGCTCTCGGCATTAGCTGCAGTAGCTCCATGATGCTAGCACTGATTTGGCTTGTGTTTTTTGCTATAGACAGTACTCAAAAAAGTATAGCGATCAAGATTAACGTAAAAATTGCCCGGAGTTCTCCTTTAAGGCAAATTGTCGTCTACAAATTCTATCCAGACGTTGTGTTTTTTCCACTGACCGGCTCCAGATGAAATTGAGCAGCGATTTGTCAGCAGGAAAGATTTTAGGTAAACCTGAGGACGCAAATTCAAATTCTAATTCTTAGCTTGCCTCCGTTTCTGTCTGAGTGTGGCTTTAACTCTGCAATGAGACAGCAAAAAAACTCATTACCAGTAAATAAACACATGAACGTAAATTGCGTGCATTAAGGGCAATTCAAATCAACATTAAAGTAAATCAACTTAGAAGACACACACACCATGGTCGAGGTGGAGAAGAATGAAGGGATCAAAGGGAGGAAGGTTGTATATATATATATATATATATATATATAGCCTCTGATTGGGGTGATTGGCTGCACCTAAAGGGGGCGGTTCACAGTCACGCAGGATTGGTTGATTTAACCTCCCTGCCTCAGGTGTGGTGAGATGGCTTCTGCTTGGGGACTTTTAATGTTTTGAATGTCACGTACAGCCCCTTTAAGGTACTTGTACTTTACTTGAGTATATCCATTTCTGCTACATCAGAATTTTACTCAATTATATCTCAGAGGTAAACATTGTACTTTTTAATCCCATACGTTTCTCTGACAGCGTTAGTTACTTTTCAGACCGTTCGACTCCAGATGGATGTTTATTAAATGAAGGATGAAGTGTTCCTTTATGGCTGTTTTTCTGACACCATGAAAAGTTGACTTTATAGATATAAGTGGTTTTCACAGGACATTGACGCTACAAACATCTGAGGATCTTACAGAATATGATTGGTTGCTTTGAATTAGGGATGCAAATCCAGATTTTTGGGGTTCGGCCGAATACCGAATCCACTGGTTAAGATTCTGCCGAATCCGAAACCGAATATTGAATCCTCCTCCCATCCTCAGTCCATGAACACAGTCTACTCATTAATGAAGTAAACAACGTCCACAGCCTCTAAAATAATTCAATGTAACAACTTCATGTTGAATTCACATGCTCTTTTCACATCATAGGAAAGCACATTGCTATCGCCAGATGAGTGACAATTTTGTTTGGCAAATTTTCACTAACCAGTGTATGATGAAGGCATGTTGGGGGGGTGAAATTAGAAAGCTAATGTTAGCTAACGAGCAGCAGCCGGCCGTTCGGTCGCTCAGCTGACAGCCCGGGAGAGGCACTGTCTGGTTAACACCAGTTTTTAGCTGTGACTGTCCTTCCTTTGCCGTACCTGAAGTTGCTGCATTCTGGCTGCTGTCTGTAGATTCCTTCATGCTCAACTCGTATTCTTTCAGATGTTTGATACCAAATGTTGTAACAGCGGTGATGTTGTGTATAGTTTAGGGTCCTCGCCACCACCAGACTAATCAGCATTGCAGATTGAACATGTAGCTGGACTTGAATGGCCTTCTTTTGACTCAAAGTACTGCCAAACAACACGTTTTCTGCTCACGAGTTCCATTTCCACTTTCTCACAGCCTACTGCATTGAACGCTCCACCTACGTAAACACCTTCCCGTAATCAACGGTGCTGTCATTACGTCGACCAGCATAGCATTACAAAAGTGGGGGAAAAATATACAACTAAAACATAATTTTTCTACAAAAAATAAAAAAACAAGCAATACAACAAACAAACAGGCAAACATAGACAAAATGTATAGATATATCAGGAAATTATACACAGATAAAGCAAGAAAAAAGACAAGGCAAACAAAAATACAAGCCTTGAGTCAGACAATAAATACAATCAACAGAATTACCACCTCTGATAGAAAAATGTATGTCTTCATGTACGACAAATTGTTTTTTTTGCTTAGTTGAGTGCGAGTGAATATCTGAAGAAAGAATAAAACAAATTGTGAAAAGTATCTGGGGGATCTTGCCTGCAATTTATGAAATTAAATATTAACATTTTGCTGATAATGCTTACATATTTTTTTCTTAAAGTGATACTTTGCAGATTTGTATCCAGCTCTGTGTCATGGCAGCAGAGATGGCAAAAGTACTGACTTCCCGTACTCAAGTAGAAGTACAGATACTTGTGTTAAAAAATACTCTGGTAAAAATAGAAGTACTGATTTAACTTATTCACTCAAGTAAAAGTAACAAAGTACAGGCTTGGAAATTTACTTAAAGTATTAAAGTAAAAGTAGCCTTGCGAATGACAAGCATTTTTTTTGCAAAGCTACCTGGACCACACAAATGTTACTAGAGTGCAAGCTGAGGAACTTCAGTGGACATGGAGAAAAGGCTCTTTATATGCCATTGCCTACATTTTAAATGGATGTCTGCCAATAGGCCTAACACATCACATATATGATTATTGTGACAGAGACTTCGGACTCCAGGTTAATAAGATCCCGACTAAGGCCCTGTTTAACGCTAGCAGGTGAAAACGTAAAAATATTTTATCAGATCTGCCTTTCGTTTAGACGGCAACAGCGTTTTTGGTGCTTAAAAATGCAAAAAAGTGAACCCACCCTCCAGAGTGGAAATCTTAAAAGCGTTCCACCGTTGCGTTCCAGTCTAAAGGGAAAAAATGCAAAAGTCTGCAGCCTCTATTGCTGTGGTGGCTGGCGACCTACTCCATATTTCGTTACATGAATCAAAAATAGAGTGATTAATCACCCATGGCCACTCCGCTGCTGGGTATCCACAGCCTGCCTATACTTGGTCCGGATGGCTTTCAGCTTTGAAGATATCTGACTTTTACAGATAGTGTCGTGTGGATATGACGTCCCTCCAGGCACAGGATACTCCTGAAGAAATTCAGTGAATATGTCTATATATGTTGACTGGCAGGACTCCCAGGCCAAGCCCTGTTGTGCCACCTCCTCATCTGTCCAGACAAAATTGTTAGCTCGCCATGTTTTGGTTTCGCGCAACTAGGGAGAGAAGTAGAAGGAAGGTTCTACGCAGGCGCGCGGACTTGGTGGTGTTGTGTGGCAGTGCTTCACACTACCACCTAGCCGCCTGGTGTGTATACTACATCGAATTTCACACACTTTTGCGTCACCATATGCACGCAGATTTCCCCCCCAAAATGCTCGTCTAAACGCGGAATAAAAAGTGTTAACGCAACGCCACTTTTGCGTTCTCTTCAGATCGTTTCCGTCTAAAAATAGTCTCTAAGCAGCAAGATATGAATTCAATTGTGATTCTGTGAGAATTCACAGATCCAGTTTCTCTTTTTTTAATCTTCCCCTTAACATTTAAAGGAATCTACATGCATGCGTGTGTGCTCAAATATGACTTCTGGAAAGAAAATAAAGGATAAAATATGAACAGATTGTGTGAACTCCTTTTCTCTCCTTTATCCTTTTGTCTTTTCTCTCCTCTTCTATTTCACTTATCAGTAATTCCTCATGTCTTCTGTTCTCTCCCCCCCCCCCCTTTATTTTTTTTTACATCTCTTTATGTTACTCGTCTACTACTATCCTCTTTTCTCTCTTTTCCTTTCTCTTTTATCTCCTCTTTTGACTCCTCCCCTTCTCTCCACCTTTCTGTGAACAGACATTAATTAAGAAGTTCCCCACATGTTTAAAGTTACAACTAACAACCACTAGATGGCAGCAGAGTGCTAATAATAATAAAATTGAAATTCGATGGTGAATTCTTGAAAGCCAGCAGTTGGTGGTGTTTCGGTTGGCACAATTTGCATTACATTCGCCAGGAGTCATAAGGCCAAGGATGACTGAGAATGTCTTGCTGCTTGTCTGCCAAATCTCTGGGATCTCCGTTTTCTTCATTTTCAATCATGTCGGCGTCCATACTACTACGTGCCAACGTTACCACCATCAAGCTGCAATGATTTGCCGCGAATGAATGCCGCAGAATCTGTCGAGTCGTCTTGTAGTGGTGCGTCAAGTGCGACGTATATTCCCATCCAATTAGATTGAATTCGGTATTGATGACGCGAAAATGAAATAACGGTAACTCCACTGAAATTATTTGAAACTAAAGTAATGAGCCAATTTTGTAAAATGTAGGAGTAGAAAGTTGTGATATTCGTGTCAAAAATGTAAGGAGTAAAAATAAAAAGTCGGCACAAAAATAAATAGTAAAGTAAAACTATCTGACAAATCTACTTGAGTACAGTAATTGTACTCAAGTAGATTTTTACATTGAACTTACATTGAACTTACATGAAATGTTATCATATTTACATTCTGCATAAATCTCTGCACACCCATTACTGTGAAATATCTCACAAACTCTTAACTCAACACATGCATCAGTACAACAAGCGGTTCCTGAGTAATCCGGTTTTGAAATTGCAACAAATTTTTACATGGTCTACAACTTTATAATGTATTCTCATGTAAACTATTTATGTTAGCACAGATATTTTTTGTAAATTGCTTAGCCAGTGTATCCCACCATAATGGTTATTATATTGCCAGATTCCAGACAATCCCACTTACTTATATATATCCCACTTACAAATATGAATATATATATTTCTACTGGTATGCTTCCTAATGACATTAATGCAAAAATACAAAGAAAAAAACTATTCCACCTGTGTGTGCATGGTTAAAATTCTGAAGTGCAAAATAGTTCAGGCTACAGCACAAATATTTCCATCCATAGATATATGAATAATCAAGTCTAACCTCTGAATTTCTCTTCAAAGTGCACCAAGATTGATCCATTTAAACATTAAAATACACAAAATTTTCTTACAGGGGAGCATGCCCATGGACCCCCCCCCCCCCCCCCCAGGGGAGCTTATGCCCCAGTGCAGCTCTAGGTCTACTGACGCCCCTGGGGCAGTGTCCCCGTTTTAAGTTTACAAAGATAAAAAATTACCTGTTTTTGAGGTATTTACGCTTCTGAGCTGAAAATGTCCCCGGATTTTGTCTCAGAAATCTGGTCACCTTAGCCTGGCCGCTACGGAAACCAAAATTTGCGCATATTAAATTGGGAAGCGATGATCAGATTTGAAACCAAATCCTCCAAATGATTCCAATAAAGGTAATAAAAGAAGAAAAGAAACGATTCTACTGGAATCGTAACAATTCCAAGTAGGAATCGGTTCTCGATGCCCAATCCTAAATTGCGCAACAATTTGGGGGATATAAACAGAAAGTATAATGTCATGGATTTGTCATGCCGTCGGGAGATCCGCCAGAAGTCCCTCCTTTTCGGCTGGATGTCCGTCACCTTCCTCTTCCTTTGTGTTGGCGTTCTAACCTCTGGTGGATTTGTGAGGACTATGGTTAACTGCTCCTCAGATCTCTGCAGGGTAAATCCAGACAGCTAGCTAGACTATCTGTCCAATCTGAGTTCTCTCTCGCACGACTAAAACAACCTTTGAACGTACATGTTCCACCATGTTGCCTCTTGCCATGTTCAGGTGTTGGATAATAAACTGTACCATCTCCCTGCATGGAGCAGTTTCCAACAGGATGTCCTTTGTTTCACAGAAATTTGGCCTAATCCGGGAATACCGGACAGGGGCATTCAACCAGGTGACACAACAGAGGACTCCGGGAAGAACAAAAGGAGAATGTTAGGGCTTCATGGTGACTATTAGAATAATCAGTGGTGGAATGTAACTAAGTACATGTACTCAAGTACTGTACTTAAGTACACATTTCAGGTACTTGTCCTTTACTTTTCTTTTCATGCCACTTTCTACTTCTACTCTGCTACATTTCAGAGCGAAATATTGTACTTTTTACTCCACTACATTCATCTGTTACAGCTTTAGTAACTAGTTACTTTACACATTAAGATTTCTGCACACAAAACACATGTAGTTTATAAAATCTGATGGGGAAGACATGCAGCAAATGGCCGCAGGTCGGACTTGAACCCTGAGCCGCTGCATCAGGGACTGAGCCTCTGCATATGGGCACCTGCTCTATCAGGCGAGATACCCAGGGACCTGTACTTTTAGTTTTTAATACTTTATTTACATTTACCTGATGATACTTACATACTTTTACTTAAGTAACATTTTCAATGCAGGACTTGTACTTGTAACAGAGTGTTTTCACAGTGGGGTATTAGTACGTTCACTGATTATATCAAATATGTAAACACATATAATAATAACATCCTGTTTTATGAACCCACACCCACAGACATGCTACTGTCAGCTGTTTTAATCTCTGTCGTGCTGATCAGCTGTTTGGATGGATTTGAATAAAAGTCATTGGTGTTTGTGTGTGTGTGTGTGTAAGTGTGTGTGTGAGACATGATATCAAAGTTTTGTCATGCCTTCCATCTGACTCGCCTGTTGAGGGATTTTGTTAGCAGCCGTCAAAGATCTCACATTAAAATGTAAACGTACTGACGCGCACACACACACACACACACACACACACACACACACACACACACACACATTTGATGATGATCACAAACATGAGCAATACATTTAGTTATACTTTGTAGCTGAGTTAGGGGTCTTCCTGCTAACTACTGAATGAAATGAAATGAACTGAAACAAAAACAATCAAAGTGCTCCATTAGTGTTTTAATTGGTATAATACATTTGTATTATAAACTGTTACACTGTTTTCCTTCCTGAAGATTTATCTGCCTGAACACTTTTTTCTCTCACACACACACACACACACACACACACACACACACACACACACACACACACACACACACACACACACACACACACACACACACACACAAAGTCATTGCTATGACATTAGATGATATTGCTATTAGGGTATATTACTAGCTCTGGGAACACACTGGGTGTGTGTCATCACTGTGACATTAACAGACAGCTTAACTCCAGCAGCTGTGGTGTTAATGAGAGAGAGAGAGAGAGAGAGAGAGAGAGAGAGAGAGAGAGAGAGAGACAGAACTAAGTAATGTGTAAAGGGAAGTAAAAAAAGAATCCAATCCTATCTCCTAGAAATGTTATATACTACTAATTTGTTTTGCCAATTTCCTTTCATATTAGGGGGAATTGTGTTTATGAATTATGTTTATTGGCACAGTTTATACCAATAAAGCCAGTGCAATGTTTTTGCTGATGGGAATAGGTGGATGGTGGGCATACAAAGTGCAGAACTTTCGCACCAAAGACCACGTGTGGTGAGGCTTAGGTACCAAAATACTTTGGATAAGGTTAGGGGGAAAATTGTGTACCTCCCAAACATATTTGCTGTATCAAATTAGTTATATTAGTTATTGCATTTCTAGGAGATAGGGTTATGTCCCCTATTCTGTCCACACTTCTGGTACGTTTCTTGAATACAGCTTTGGTTTGGTCCAGTGACTTTTCTTCAGGCATGTTACATTACAAGAGACAAGCCCACACACACACACACACAATCGGACCGGATAAGAGCGTAGATTTCGGTTCCTCATTTCGGTTCCACTTAATGTCCCTCTGTCACTCCGAAACGGATGTAAAAATATCACACTTTCTCTGTAGTCTACCGTTAGCTAGCTACTGTAAATGTAGGCTACTTTTAAAATGCCATATTTTCCCTCTGGGCTCACCAAAACGGACGTAAAAGCATATTAACCATTCACTGCACGTGATCGCTAGTAAACATATTACACTTGCTCTGCTAGTCTATCGTTAGCTAGTTAGGTTGTAGTGCATTTAAAATGCCTAAAGCAAAGTGATCGAAAGTGTGGCTGTATTTCACAGCCAAGGATTCCAATATCGCAAAATGCAACAAATGTTTAAAAACGATTACGTGCAAAGGGGGAAGCATGTCGAATTCATTGAAACATGCGGCGACGCACTATGAAAGAGCCTTTCTTTGATGTCATTTTTCAGTTTTTCAAGAATCGGTTTAGATATCGGAATGGTTTTAAAAGTACCGGTTCGGCATCGGAATCGTAAAAATCCAAACGATAACCAATCCTAATTGTGAGTGAGACATAAAAAAGGTTTCAAAAAACTGCAGCAGATGACTTTCAGTCCTTTGTATTTTTCAAGCTCTTCTGTCAAATGCCACACCTTCAGGTTTTTTTTTTTTTTTACAGGCTTTTTGTTATAAATGTGTAGTCTCCAAGCCCAAAATGACATAACCCAGATAACATCACTATGACAACGTCAGGATTCTGTAGTCAGACGTTGGAAAGCTCCCTTTAGAGCTGAGTAGTACTTCCCCTAATGATGAACAAGAACTATCACAGCATGGATCAGAAACATCTCCTGAGAGAATAACTGAATATAAGAGGAGAAGGGAGGTCAGAGAAGAAGAATAAAATGAATGAGGGTAGAGGAGATAACTAGAGAGATGATAAAACAGAAAGCTGGAGAGAAGGGGAGGAGTCAAAAGAGGAGATAAAAGAGAAAGGAAAAGAGAGAAAAGGGGACAGTAGGAGACGAGTAACATAAAGAGATGTAAAAAAAAAAAAGGGGGGGAGAACAGAAGAGATGAGGAATTACTGTGAAATAGTGAAATAGAAGAGGAGAGAAAAGACAAAAGGATAAAGGAGAGAACAGGAGTTCACAGAGGCTGGAAGACAGCAGTAAGTAACCGAGGCAGATTCATTTCATCGGTGTTTATGGGACACCTCAAACATCAGATTTTTGTTGGATGAAGAATGGAACATTCTTCAAACATGCAAAGCTGTAGAGGAGATATCTGCCCCGATTGTGACCTCAGGTTTGTTTCCCCCCCGTTGCCAGGCGATGAACGCAGCTCGGATTCACGACAAACAGAAGGTGAAGTCGTTCTGGGAGCAGAAGATCGTGCAGCACGGCGAGCAGATGGACGAGGAGGAGGACCGCAGGAGGAGCAGCGCTTTGACACGGTCCGCAGAAACACTTATTATCTTAAATCTGTCATTTTAACCCTTGTGATGTCCTTGGGTCAAATTTGACCCGTTTTAAAAGTTTTTCATATCAGAAATATGGGTTTATAACCAAATTGGGTATACATGCAGTTTAGTGTCCCACATTTTCCATACAATGTCCTTAATTATGAACCTGCTAAACCACCTGTTCTGCCCTAACCCTAACCTTAACCTGTCTCAAATAAGACCCTCATCATTTGGGACACTCAGTTTTTGGAAAATAATTTGGGGCACTAAACTGCACGTAAGCCACCAAATTGCCTGATTATATCCATTGAATTTTGGTTGATTTATTTAATTTCATGGCATTTGAAAAAAAAAATGGTTAAATGGTTTCCAAACATCATTCTGACCAAACTTTGACATAAACCAGTCTGCGATTCACTCAACATCCTCTGATCTTAACTATTCTATTAGTCAAAATAATTCAGAATATCTGCTTTTTTTCAAACTCAAAAATTAGGTATAGTCATTTTATTAGGTTTACTTACCGTAAATTAAAAAAGCATGGAAAAGAGGGACAAAAACGTTAAAAAAGCGCCAAAAGCATAGAAAAAGCAACACAAATGTCAGAACAAGTTCCCCCAAAAAAGCGTATTTTTCATGGACGTTTATGTTTATGGACGATGGTGAAGACAACACAAGGGTTAAATGCACAAATCTGGAGTCCTGGGAGGTGTTACAAGTGGTCAGCTGATTGGTTACAAACCCAGATAAAAGTAAGGTTAACCCTCCTGTTGTCTTCCGGTTGACCATCCACTTGTCCTTCTGGGTCAAAATTAACACTTTTGTTTTTTGTTTTTCATATTTTTACACATTTTCTGATGTTTTTGTCCCTTTTTTAATGCACTTTTTTCAATATTTTTGTCACTTTTTTCCGACGTTTTCAATGCTATTTTTCACTAACACCAACTTATTACCACTAGTTTTACACTTATTTTTGGAATACATGGTCAATACATTTCATTTATAGGAGATTATACCTAATTTTAAAATAATTCATTATTTTGACTAATATTAGAGGAACCTTTGTTGATGGATAATCACAGACGTGTATCTCAAAGTTTAGTCAGGTTTTAAACCCATTTTAATTTTTTCAAATTATATAAAATGGAATACCCAAAATTCAGTGAAAGTAGTGATGAAGTACTCGCCATTGTACTTAACATTCTGGTTAAAAAAACAACCATATTTCTCTTATAGAAGTTTTGAGAACGGGTCAAATTTGACATCTAAGACCTCATTTCAACTTTATGAGCGATCAGATATCAAGAAAGAGTGAAAAATGTCGATGACGTCCTCAAATGTCTTGTTTTGTCCACAACTCAAAAATATTCAGTTTACTTTTTTTATTCATTGTCAATAAACCTAATTTAAAAGACATCATACCTAATTTTTGAGTTTAAAAAAGCTAAAATAATGAATTATTTTGACTAATAGTCAATATCGGAGGATGTTGAGTGAATCACTGTCTGGTTTATGTTGAAGTTTAATTAGGATACCGTTTTAAAACCTCTTAAACATTTTTTTTTTAATGCTATGAAATGGAAGTATTCATTTTGACCTGCAAGGAATGTTTGTATGGGTTCCATCCATGCATCCAAGTTATTTTGGGGCAATTTGGTTGTAAGATACCCATATTTCTGATACAACAAATATGAAAACGGGTCAAATTTGACCCGAGGACAACACAAGGGTTAAGAAGCTGGAATCAGAGAAGCCGGCACAGCGATCTTGCTTAATACTGGACCAATGTCAAAGATTGTTGTTCCCATCATTCACTTAGACACAAAAACGTAGGAAAATAGAGTCCAGGTTGAAAAAACGGTAGTTACCCTTTAAATTGTTAATTTTGGGAACAGAGGCCAATGAAGAGGGAGAAAGGCAGCCTTTTCACGCAGTCTATTCTGTCAAATGATGGGAGAGAGATCAAATGATTTGTTAATGACGACAGGGTTTTTTTTAAGTTCAGGGGAGTACAGCGGTAAAGTTTAGTAGCAGCTTATGTTCCTCCACTCTTTCTGTCAGTGTCATACATATTCTGTATCATGAAGTTCCAGCTCTTCATTGGATCTGGGTGATCAGAGTGAAATGATTAAATATTCAAACACTCAGACTGCATCGTTTTTATCAAAAGGGAAATATTCAACATGTCCTGTTCGTCATTCCCCCCTACATTTAGCCTGACATATTTGGTATCTTTGGAAACTTTTGGATCTCTACTAAAAGTCATATTCCCAGGGTTTAAATAAAGTCTACACAACACCATGAGTTGATTAAGATGGATGAACGGCAGGGTCAGAGATGAAGAAGAAAAAAGAGCAAACACATTTAATCACTGTCCTCATCCTTTGTCCGTGTCTCTCCATCATAACTCGATTAGATTGGAAAATGCCTTGGTTATGTTTACAGCTCTTTTGTCTGTCACCACATAGTAGCCTGAGAATGTTGATTGGAGGCATCTCGGCTATACATCTGAATCCTGGAGATCAGTGTGGATATCTGAGGACAGACTGCAGATTAACCAGCACATGGCGGAGCGTGCTGACAGACGAACGCTCGCTAACACAGACACAACAAACACAGTGTCACTCACACACACACACACACACACACACACACACACACACACACACACACACACACACACACACACACACACACACACACATACTGTTCCTCTTTTTCTGTAACACAATTAGCCCTGACAGCAATGCCTGCAGATCAACTTTCACTGGATGTCTGCACGATTAGTTTAAGCCCAGGAGTTATGGTGTCCGGGTAAATATTGGCCTCTGATTCTCGGTCAAAACCTTCACTCATCTCGGCCTCCCGATCACTGAATTCAGCCTACACAAAGAAAAAAGTAACGATAGTCTTTTCCTTCTTTTTATTTTTCGAACAGAAAATAACAATAAAATGAAATATAAACACAGAATAACTGTGCAGCAACACACCAAAAGGAAAAACAACATCAGATTATGTGACTTTAAGAATAATGGATGTTGCGTCTGTAAGCAGCCGCGTGGGACTAAACACTGAGAGATGCATAAACACACTGTGACACGCTCGAGATTGTATTGCAGTGGTTTATTCCTCCACACGTAAAATACAACAAGCACTGCAGTTACCAAATGTAAAGTTACTTTGTGAGTCTAAATAAGTGCGTTAGTGCGGTGGTCAACAGAGTGTTTGCTCTCAGGCTCACCCCCTCTCTGTCAAAACCAAAAAAACCCAGGTAAACAGGTGAAGCAAACAAATATTATGTTATCACTTCCACTCAAACCGCAATGAAAATGCCCACCACCTACAATATAAGTGCACAATAGAGCTTTCAATCTTCCTCAATAATACCATTCAAATTCCTTTTGGTTTTTTTAAATATTTGAATAATATTCAAATATTTAATGCTCAATTGCAGCCTGTTAAATAATATGTACTACACTACTCAGGCTTATGCATTGTCAATGCCACTATATACTATAAGCATGTGGTTGTTGTTACACGTTCTGTCCACTAGAGGGACTTCTAACATCAGTCTGGCCTTGAAGGGACCTGCACGCAACTTTGTTTGCATTCATTTTCCACAACGAGCACACAGCGACAAACACAAATCAACAGAGAACTCTGTAATGTAACATTATCTAACAAGTGTATTGAAGCGGCTCTGTTGTAAAGGCTAACGGTGCTCGGTTAGTACAATGACATGTCAGAAAGCACAGCCGAAATGATTTGTCATAAACTAGCTAGGTAAGTAACGAACAATGCTAACTGCATTAATAACCAAGCCAAACTGTGCTGTCAGTACTATTTTAGTGATTTAAAAGCAACCTGTTTCTTGCAGATTGTCATGTTACTGAGAATACAGCTGTCAGAAGGTAATATGAAGTCTAAGCTAACTCTGACAGCTGTAGGGCAGCTAACATTAACTTTTTGCTGTCTCCATGAAGCTCGTAGCTACGCTAACGTTACTATACCTCGCGACGCAGTTAGAAAACCAGAACGAGCTAACTAATGTTAACATAAGCACTTTGGCTCGGTGGATGTCGATTATAAAGTCATGTTAAAACTATTTACCGTCTTTCGTTATGATTTCCAGCCGCAGCCTGTCACTCCCCCTTGTACTAAGTTAACTTGGTACGTAACGTTAGCTCCGTAATGTTGTAGTAACGTTACTCGGTACGTAACGTTAGCTTAGACCTCACAATGCCTTGTGTTTCTCACTCCCGCTAAGTTATTGTTCATAAGACGTGACATAAGTGACGCATGTGGGTAGGCCAAGGCGAGAAGAGGGAGATTAGCTAACGTTTGCCAGCATATTTATAAAGAAAGTCACATTCGAATAGTAATTTCAGCATTCGAATAGTATTGCTTTTTTTACTATTCGAATTTCGGTATTTGTTCCAACAGTCCTATTGCACAATATAATAATCAATAAATAATATAAATGAGACCATAAACAACATACAATATGTGGCTCCTACAATGGATTTGTCTGTTCCAGATATTCCAGCAATCAGATATTGATGATTCTGATTGCTTTCTTTTGTACTGTGCGCAAAGACTGTAGGTTGGTTTTGTATGCATTTCATCAGATTTCCACGCAGTAACTCAGATATGGCAACATGAGTGTATTATACAGAGTATGCAGTTATTTATTGTCAATCTACGCTGGTCAGAGTGTAACAAGCTTCGGTGAGGTTCTGTGTGATTCTCTGATTTGTGAGTGAAACGACTCCTGGGTCAAAATTTCTTCACAAATAATAATTATCAAATGTTAGCATGCTAACACAGATTATGTGCAATTCTTTCACCCCATAGTCACCAAAGTAAATATTGGAGCCATTTTTCACAAGCCACATATCTCCAGAACATTCTGACACTAAAATGGCAACACAGAGAACGTCAGCTAACTTTGTGAATGCACTAACAAAACTGATCTCCGTGATGCTAAATATGTCTTTTAGCTAACGTTAGCAAAAGAACATATTAATAAATTATACAAATATAACTTTTCATCCATCCACACAACGTTCACTACACGTTCAAACGAGGCCACGCCCCTTTAGGAGACAGGAAGTGTGTACTGTTTCATTAGCTTAGAGGATCTTTGACCCTAAATTAAGATGGTGAACATTATACCTGCTAAACACAAGCATGTTTGCATTGTCATTGTGAGTATGTTAGCATGATAATGTTAGCATTTAGCTCAAAGCACCATTGTGCCAATTAAAGACTGGATATAAACATAGGAAACTCGTCTCCACTTTCTCCCACTGTACAAAAGTGAAGGCAAAACATCCCCGATATAGACGCTGCCATCTTGTCATTTTGCAACCAGAGACTACGCAGTAGTGATCTGGCTGTCCGATTTTTTTCTTCATTTCATCATTCACTCTTTTTTCAGTCTCAGTTTTTACCTATGAAGGTAAATATGGTGTAAAATGTGAGTGATTGTAGACTTCATGTGAGAACGTACGTTAAACTTTTCACTCAGAAAATGATGCCTGTATTCTAAATGTGAAGTCACAGAAGAAATATTCACAAATGTGTAGATTGATATTTACACGAATACAATAAAAGCTGTGAACTTGTAATGCAGCATTCACTTTAGTTCTATTTCTAGTCATAGATCGATTATCTTTATTGTTACTATAAGTGCCGCGGCGCATCATGCCAACTGCTATAATTATGAATCATATTTCTGTGTATCTATATCAGTGTCTCTGTGTCCCAACCGGCAGTGGCAGATGCCCGCCCACCAAGAGCCAGGGTCTGTCCGAGGTTTCTGCCTGTTTAAAAGAAGTTTTTCCACCAAATGCTTGCTCGTGGGAAATTGTTGGGTCTTTGTAAATTATAGAGTGTGGTCTAGACCTCTAGATCTGTAAAGTGTCCTGAGCTAACTCCTGTTGTGATTTGACACTATAAATAAAATTGATAAATGCAGAATGCCACACAGCATCTTTTCAGCATTGTACCAAGCCAAAAAAAATAAATAAATAAATTTAAAAAAAAAAAGAGTAGAGAACCGCTAACAAGGGGTACGCCCATTAATTCGAATAGTTTGTTTTTCCCCACGGCATAAACGGAAATGACGTTTTTAGTGGGCGTTCCCAGTAATAGCATAGACCTTTTTCACAGCAGACATTTTGACATGTTATAGTCACAGCTGAAATTGATAACCTTAACCATGGCTAAATTCCATCAAGTGTCCCAGTAAGTTATTTCAGTGAGTCAGCATGCACAATACCAGGGCCTCTCCTAAGTGGAACGCAGCCATCATTAATGGGTTTGAATACTCCAATACTTTTCCTACTATGACATGTCAACATGTCTGCCGTGAAAAAGGTCTATGCACGCCAAGTCTATGCTGACCCCAGTCTGAACACCTGCTTATTCCTTTCTCCCCCTTTGAACCCTCTCTCCCCCCCATCTCTCTCTCTCTCTCTCTCTCTGTCCAGGCTGAGAGAGCAGTGGTTAGTCAGGTTGGATCAGCGGAATCAGCACCAGCAGAGTTTCTTCGAGGAGAGAATCAGACGAGCTCAGAAAACTCAGCAGAGCCTCAGGAAGCTTGACTCCGCCTGAAACCTGCCGATCAAGCAGGAGAAGTTTGCAGTGACTCCTACACCAATCAGCTTGCAGGTGAAGAGCAGCTGTCTGGTGTTTTGCAGAGTCGTGCATTTGTAATATTGACATCTTTTCATACACATTTACATAAAAATAGATATTTGGAATTGAAAGGAGAAAAAAAACACAAACACTTTATTCACTATGAAAAATCTACTACAAAAGTCAAACAAATATGTAAAACCTTTGTCACGAATAGCAAGTCAAGCAGAAATCAAACATCCTTTTTTGTCGTCGTTAGAAAACATTGAATATGTATAATGGGTGAGGAATGTTTTACCTTCTGTGATCCTGCTTTCTGACATTGTATACTGTTTTGTATAATAGTTTTTTTTCCAATGGGTTATAATAGTGTATGATGGAAAAACCTTATATGTTGTTGTTACTCCATACCATCTAATCAATGGTCTTAAAATAAAATATCAATATAGATCTGAAAAAGTTGAAAAAGTGTCTTCAGTTTTATGGATTTTCATGCTTGGAAAGATGAAGTGGAAACATTCAAATCTAAAACCCCTTTGAAACTGGAAAATGACAGAAATGAGCTGTCATCTAACTTGAATAAAGATATTTGAAGATGACATTTTAAAGATGCAAGGGTAACACGTCAAATAGTGTCACATAAACTGGGTGCCGTTCAATTGGTTGACTCTTCTGTGTGCTGATCTGATGGCCACATTCTGCTTTATGATGAATCATGCACAAGTTGAAGATGGTAAAGGGATAACATTTCACTGGTTTGTTTTGTGAAAATTAAAATGGATTGATTGATCGATCATCTGATGTCGTAGCACACACCGGACTTGTCATAAAAGTAGTTATGGGACAGGAGCATGTTGAATCAGGTAGGGAAGCGGATTCAAAAACGTGAAGCCAATCTTGTCTCGGTTCACTTTCGCGAATTGAGAAATCAAAAAATCAAGTGTTTTTTGGAGTATTTAGCAACTCGCGAATATTCGCCCCTACGTTAGTTACGTTACACTGTTGCTAACTTTTTTATGCCCCACAACTTGCCATGTAGTCCGATGGCTTCACTCTAGTGATGGCCAAATAAAGCTAAATGAACCATTTTCTCTTTTTTCTGAGCCCGCTAGATGGGGCTCTCTCTTCAAAGGGTTGAAAACACACTGAATTGCCATTCCTTTAACCTTTTTCTTTGAACAGAGAGCGCCATCTAGTGAGCTCAAAAAATAAAGAAAATAGTTCACAAAGCTTCATTTGACCATCACTACTTCACTCACTTTCCTCCAAACCCTCTCCTTTTTTGTTCTCTGTCTGTATCGCTAGTCTATAGCCACAACGTTCCGCTGGTACCGCCGGAAATTCCGCCAGATGTCCCTCATTTCCTTCCGCTTTCTTTGTGTTGGCGTTCTAAACTCCGGTGGATTCATGAGGACTACGGTTAACTGCTCCTCAGATCAGTTTTCTGTTGCATGACTAAAACAACCTTTGAACGTTCACATGTTCCACCAAAACAAGTTCCTTCCTGAGGCTATGTTACAGAGGCACCATGGCTCCGTCCAGCGCTTGTGACAATTGTGATTGGTTTTAAGAAATGCCAATAAACCAGAGCATGTTTTTCTCCTATCCCGGAATGCTGTTTTGTGTGGACAAGTCAGACCCTCCTCCGCAGCGCTGTGGTGGAAGGTGTGGCAATGCGAGACTCAGAGATGGGCACTCGAGTCTGAGACTCTGACTCGAGTCACACTTAAGTCGCACAAACAGCTGACTTCAGACTTAACTTGGAGTCGATCCAAAAGTCTTCAGACTTGACTCGGACTCAAGCTTCGAGACTTGTCAACAACCTGTTTTCATGCAATTATTGCTTTTTAAATCTAAATGTATTCATGTATTTCTATTTTCTTTTATTGGTGCATATACGTTGGGGAAAACGTATGAGGAGCTGCATGTCCTCTGCCCTTTGCCATAATGTGCAACGTAACGCATGCGTTATGCCTTATGTGCGCGCACTCACATAAAGAAAAAAAAATACATTGACATGGCGACACCAAGTCTTCCCAGAGTTGTGCCTTTTGTCATTAGTTTAGCTTTCAATAACTTGGTAAACAGTGGCAATAAGAGAACAGCTACATGCAAGGTGTGTGGCACCAAGATAAATGATGCCGGATCAACAACGTCGAACTTCATCAGGCATCTCAAAACGCACCCAAATAGGTCAGTCACTCACACACTAATGTGAAAGAGACGGTACATTTAGCATATATTGTCACAGGTAACAAGCTAACCATCGCAAAGTGTTGTGCTAATGCTGTGAACAGGCACATGGTATCTTTGTAGGTAGTAGTTGCTGAGGCTCAGACATCCATGGCGCACAGGAGGCGGGACGCACGGATCCATCTCCCCAGGAACAAACGTTTATCAGTGTTTTTTGCCCCCAACTAGGATTAGGCACTGGTTATGGTTAGGGTTAAGGTTAGGGTTAGGTACCATAGAGGCAGCGGTCGCAGCGCTGCCTGGAAGGAGCCGTTGGGGGCAAAAAACACCATCAAGCGAACCGAACGCTGTGTCGGGGGGGCAAACTCATGTGATGCATAATTGATCCCGTGGATGATTTATAGGCTATTAAGTGAACAAGGTGTACCCTTGTCCACCAAACACTGGGCCGTCTTGACTGTCTTAATTCTGCACATATTTCTGTTGCTGTAGTCCTATTTACTATTGCATTATTTCATCCATGCGTGGCTCAGTGGATCCGTGCGCACTGTCACCTGCCCTGGAGACGCTGGCCTCACTAACCTCTCCTCCTCTGAGTCAGATCTCCCTCGCACTGGACTCAGTTTCACTGAGCGTACTAACACTTAAAAAACTAAATAGAATTACATCAGTGAGTTCAAACTGCTTATTGTGCATAATTTGGACTGACACTGAGATGCATGTTGTTCTGTAACTGTTGTGGTGCTGCCACTATTCTCTTTTTTTCCACTTCGACATTAGACATTTTGTTTAGTGAAAGAGACGTTACATTAAGCATATATTGTCAAAGGTAACAAGCTAACCATCGCAAAGTGTTGAGTGCAAAATGCTGGGATTGCCTGGGAACATACACGTTATATCTTTATAGTTGTATCCATATGATGTGACAGACTTAGGTTAATATTTCAGTTTGAATTCATAAGATTTAACAATACCGTGTTAGGGACAGATCAGATGGCCAGAGACTTGAGACTTGACTTGGACTCGTGGCAAAAGACTTGAGACTTGACTTGAACTTGCCTCTCAAAGACTTGAGACTTGACTTGGACTTGAGCTCAAAGACTCAAGACTCGACTTGGACTTCCAAAAAATGACTTGTGAACATCTCTGGCAAGACTACTAGAGGTGCATCCCCTATTCTGACAAGGCAGCACCCACACAGCATCACCGTCAGCCCTCGGATGAAGCCGCGTGGAGCGCGTCGACTCAGGGACAGAGGTCTCCGGTCAGGCACCTGTCCAGACTAGGTTGGCCATGAAAGGCGCCATCCGCAGCTCCCCCAAAATGACATATCCGTATTCGCAAAAGAGGGATAAAAAACACACAGGAAACAAAACCTTGAAAAAATGACATACAACCCTGCCAAATCACAGACACTTTGATTTACACGTGACCAACATTATCACAGGACCTCGGTGTTCAGAAATATGGTAGGTCAGTGATCTTCAACAGGGGGTCCCCGACCCCTAGGGGGTCCTCAGTGTCACTGCAGGGGGGCCGCCAAATTATTGTTTAATACTTTTTTTTAAAAACTTTTTTTACCCCCCAAAAAAATTCAAATATGTCTGAAAATAATAACATGAATCTGACATATTATTAGCAAAGATAAATCGGCATGTTGTTTTAAAACAACAACAACCTCAACAACATTGATGAGAACTTTACTGGCCTGTAAGGGAGCCACTATGGTAGCCATCCACAGATACAGGTAGCTTAGGGATTCACTGTGCCTTCCACATGTATGTTTGACAATAAAACATAATGATATATATATATATATATATATATATATATATATATATATATATATATATATATATATATATATATATATATATATATATACAGTAAAGTTGTGGGCCCTGCAGCTAAAAGAGCGAAAAGAAACTGAACATAAACTCCAGTAAAGTTGAGGGCAGCTGCAATTTCAGGTGATAATTATAGGTTCAGCAGCTCCTTTTACATTGTCATTTGGTACATTGTTGCTTTAATGCAAAACATTAGACAAAGAAAGATTCTGTGTAATAGTTTACAATAAAAAAAGAAAACAAATGTAGCTCAGCGCAAATTCTTTCAGGAAGACCTGAAAGAAAACAAATAATCAGTCTCCTAAAGTGAATAAGCTCTGGAGGCGTTCACCTTCTGATAAACCAATCAGGAATGGCCAAAGATTCCAAAGGCCAATCACAGCGTCACAACACTGTTTTAAAAGCTGCTTCTCTCCCTGTGCTATCAGCTGTCATTTCAGAAAGGCGTTCATGTTTTCAGTCGGACGGCTGTGTGGCGCTCGTTCCTTTGCTGTTTTGTACCGTGCTCTGCTGTCTCGCTATGTCGGATTTCGAGTCTGATCCCGCATCGGACCCAAGTCCTGATCTCTACTCGTCTTGGCTCTAATTCTCGCTTCTCTTCAATCCCTGGCCGGCTCTCTTCAGTCCATGGACGCGAGGCTGCAGTCCATTGAACGCTCGTCCGCTTTCGTTGGGTCCTCAACCGCCGCCACCGCTGTGGCCTCCATGTCTCTGCCGGCACACGTTTTTTCTCAGCCGGCTTCTCCCTACAGCCCCGGGAGAAGCCGACTTTTCCCTGGCCACCTCTGCTCCAGCCCCGTTCATAGGTAGGCCATATATTCCCGCTGCTGCCAACATTTCTGGCCGCTTGCGTGCGAAAATCCTGCAGGGCAAGGATGTAAACCTGGTGAGCCTTATTCTGCCTTCCCCGAAATGCAATAAAAATCTGGTGTCCGGGGACAGTTTCTCAGCAGTGTTCAAGTCTGCAGATCCCAGGTTGTGCAAGGAGCTGTCCATAGGGCAGTTCTTGGTTGTTTCGGGACGTTATTTGCTCTGTGTACCCGGGTAGGAGGCCAGAACTGGACTCCTACTTAGCGCCGAATGGGGATCTGAATCTGAAGTATGGAAGGAATGTGTTCTTCCAATACCACAAGGCGTTCTCCAGCAAGGCTGCGTTGCATCTCGCACGGTCCAACGTCCGGGTGGACTGGTCCGTGGTGGATCTCGAGCTCCTTGTGATGCTCGTCGATGGCGCACAGGTCATTTCATGCTCTGTCTGCGGCGCGCCGGGCCACATGGCCATCCTCTGCCCCATGGCGGCGTTTCGCCCGGGCCCCGGTGCCGCCTCTCAGCACCCTTGCCGTGGTTCCCCGCCCGGCGTGCCTTCCCGCGGACGTCAGGTTTCTTAGAATAACAATCCTTCCATTTGCAATAACTTTAATGAAGGTGTCTGTTCTTTTCCTAATTGTATTTTTTTTCATGTCTGCAGCGCTTGCCGGGATACACACCCCTGTTTGGTCTGCCCCCGGCGGGCGGGCCCGCCTCGGGCTGCCCCGCCTCGGGCTGCCCGGCGGAAGCCTCGGCCCGAATCAAAGACATTATCACTGTTCACCCATCCACTCCATCAAATCTTTGTAATTTTGCAAATAAATTGGCTTTTCATCCTGACTCTGTGTTTGTGGATCACCTGCTTTCCGGGCTTTCTCAGGGTTTTAGAGTGGGCGTGCTCGATGTTCCTTCCATCTCATTCGTCGCTAGGAATCTCTTTTCTGCGGTCTCAGGCCCCGCAACCGTTTCGTGGCTGCTGGCGTCAGAGGTCGATAAGGGGTACATCATCGGACCTTTTAGCTCATCTTCGTTCGCAGTGTTTCGCGTCAGTCCCCTCGGCGTGGCTAAGTATTCTGGGAAGAGACGCCTAATCTTTATTTATCAGCACCGTACAACGGGCCTGTCGCAAGCGTCAATAGTCTTATTCCTGCTGTCCCTTTTTCTCTGCATTATGCCACCGTGGATAACGCCATTAGATTGATCAAGCTGGCGGGGGTTGGCGCTTGGCTCTCCAAGGCGGACAACACCGACATATTTAAAATAGTGCCCATATATCCTTCGCAGTGGCCCCTCTTCGGTGTTAGGTGGGACTCTAAGTTCTATTTCGGGGTGAATTTAACCTTCAGCTGCCGCAGCAGCCCATGCATTTTTAACCACGTTTCCGAGGCCCTGTGCTGGATCCTGCTTAACAGGGTGAGGGTGCCCTCGTGCTTCATTTGCTGGACGACTTTCTTCTTGTAGACCCCCCCACGATGGCTCCGGCGCGTCCCTGGGTTTTGGGTCCCTCGGCGTCCCCCTGTCCGAGGCGAAAACTATCGGTCCTGCCACCTGCCTGGAGTTTTTCGGCATTACTTTAGATTCTGTAAGCATGAAAGCGTCTCTCCCGCTCAATAAATTGATGTGCGTTCGCAGCATCGCTGCGTCCCATTCTTCCGCCGTCTCCATCTCTAAACGTGAGTTGCTCTCCCTTCTTGGGCAACTCAATTTTGCCATGGCGTAATCCCGCAGGGGCACTCGTTTATTTCCCGGTTGTTGGACACAGCATCCTCCGTCTCTCAATTGCACGATCGTGTGTCCCTCGATGACGGGTGCTGCTCCGATTTGCATTTTTGGTCTCACCTTCTGGAGCATTGGAATGGGGTTTCCTACTTTTATGATGAGTTGGTGCGTTCTTCTGACTCTCTGCGGTTTTTCACCGACGCTGCCCCTTCCGCAGGTTTTGGGGGATTTTTTCAGGACCAGTGGTTCGCAGGCCACTGGCCTCCCAATTTCACCCAGTCCGATTCCTCAGCCCTGCATGAGATCTACCCCATTGCCGTAGCCTGCCGCGTCTGCGGGCATCACTGGAAGCGCAAACGCATCTCAGTCATGTGTGATAATCAAGCAGTTGTCAGTATAATCAATAGAGGGCGCTCATCGTGTAGCAAAATCATGCCGTTCATGAGAAGCATCACATGGTCCGCGGTTATGAATAATTTCATCATCACCGCCCGTCATGTCCCCGGGCATTGTAACACTGTGGCTGATGCGCTGTCTCGTTTTCACTTTCAGACCCTTCGAAGCCTCTGCCCGTCAGCCAGCCCCGTCCCGGTAGAGCTTCCCTTTATCCAAGAGCTAGCGCTTTTTTAAATCTAAACCCCTTGCAACATTATCTAGATTCTTCTAGGATGTACATGAGGAAAGGTCTAGCGGCTTCCACTCTTAAAACCTATGATTTTGCCTGGCATACATTTTAGTTTATGAACAGTGTTTTCTGTTGGTACTGGACTTTGGGCTTTTCACTTTGTAAACCTATAACATGCACAAAAAAAAGATATATAACACAATAAAGGAAAGGGAAAAAGCCAAAAAGCAGAATATGAGCACTTTAACAGTTTTTTTCTGAGATGACTAATGAGATGCAAGGAAAATGTAAATGTTTTTGCCTTTTCTTCATAATTTGGTAATTCAATGAGAAAATGGAAGTTTGACACAGACTGTCTGTCTTGGTGATTGTTTTGAATACATTTATTTGGAAGAAGAATTCAGATCCTTTACGTAAAAGTACTAATACCACACTGTAAAAATACTCTGTTACAAGTGAAAGTCCTGCATTGAAAATGTATCATCAGAAAAAATTTACTTAAAGTATTAAATGTAAAAGTAGTCAATGCAGAAAAATCCCCCCATTTTACAAACTGGAAACAGTTGTGTGTTTAATGGTCTAATCATTTCAGCTGGACTTATCGGCCTACATATTGTTGGCTACATTGTATTTTTTAATAAACTATGTGTTTTGAGTGCAAATTAATGTAGTGGAGTAAAAAGTACAATATTTCTCTCTGAAATATAGTGGAGTAGAAGTAGAAAGTGACATGAAAAGAAAAGTAATCAGCAAACAGTATGCTGATACATATGATTTTAAAATTATTTTCCCCACCCCTAGTAATTATTATGTAATGAGGACACATTGATGATGTGTAGTCTGCAAGAAGATGCTGCAGTTCCTCTTCTGACCACCAGAGGGCAGCAGCACACAGTAAAACATGCAGCCAGAAACTTCATCAACATAAATACTTTTGGTCTTATTTCATGGTTTGTGCTGAGCTCCTTAGTTTTAAGGCCAGGTCCATAAAGAAATGATTTAGACAGTATATTTTATTTAGTTTATTTTATTGTTTATTTATCAGGGACAATACCTACAACAGTATCACAACCACATGTGAAAGATGCAAGGCGGTGGAGGGGGTGGGGTCGTGGGTATACTTGAAATTTTTTCCCCTCCGGGATAAAAATAGTTAAGCAGAGGCAGGGATATATAGACCAGAAAAGGGGGAAATCCCACGCATCCTCCCTAGCAAATCGCACCCTGGATGTATGTAATCCAGTTTGTTATATTCTTAGGAAATAATGGAGACCCCAGGAAGAGTAGCTTCTGTTTAAGAGAGACAGAAGCTAATGGGGATCTTAATAAACTAAATAAACTAAACTGACTAACGGGCAGGGAATGATGTGAAAAAGCTGCAGGACTCGGATGAATAGATGAGACTGGACGTGACTAGCTAAATATAAAATGCTGACCTCGCCTCGGACGCAGAGAACAACAGAGTCACAGCTGCTGCTGCTGAAAACACAGAGAGGGGAAACGCAGAGAAATGTTCTGTGGTTAGAGGTAAAGATAATGACACCGGTAATGGCGGTAATTATGTTTTTTTGTCCGGCTGGCGGTGACGGCCTCGGGCCTGTTCCAGAAGCCATGTTTATACTGTACCATAGAGTTTTCAGCAGCCGATCAGTTAGTTCAATCAACTCTACGTTTGGTTTAAAAAAAAAAAATCTTTTGCTACGTTTACACCTCGCATTCACACTGATCTGGCATTTCAGAGCAACTTAACCGGAGACATTTGAAAACACTTTTGATCCCGTTTTGGTTTGAAATCTGCGGGGTTGTGTTTCAGTCTCAACAGCCGCAAACGGAGACCTTTGGCAACACCGACACTGATGCCAACGTTTCTCGGCCTGATTGGGTCTTGTCGGTCATGACATCTTGTTCTGACCCTGGATTTCCACCAAATGTGGACCGGCTACTCTGCGTATCGGCTCCGTCCGTCAATACCCACCAGGTCCAAATTTGTTGCTTAACGGCTGCGGCCATGACTGACTGCTGTAGTCACGAGGACCCACGAGATCTCGCGAATTCAGTTAGAATAGAACCACAAAACCAACAACAGTTTGTTTCCATCCAGAGGAGTAGAGTGGAAACAACTCTGTACTGTGTTTTCAAAGTGTGGTGCAGGAGATATGATCCGCCGTGAGCATGATGTATTTTATTTTGAAAATTAACCAGATTTTTATTTTGCTTCTGTGCTCGACTTCCTGTCCAGCACTATCTGCCCTGTGCTGAATTGCTGCGGAGCTCTCCGGCATCCGGCAAAAATAGAAGCTCTGCGTATCTGCACCGGAGAACTGCAGACCGCCAGAGCTGGGACGGAGTCCGAAAGCATCTGTTCCGCAGTCAGTGGAAATACACACACTTTAATGGACACCTAATGACTCCGCCGCCGTTCCAGAGTGGATCCGCAGACGTTCCGCAACCGGGGGTGAGACTAGGGGCGCTTTTACACCTGCCTGGATCAGTTTTGTTAAATCGTACTAGAGTTCGTTTGTCCCGCTGGTGCGGTTCGTTTGGGCAGGTTTGAATGTGGAAATCACACTCCGATGCCCACCAAAAGCGGACCAAACAAGTGTACCGAGAGCGTGCTTGATGAGGTGGTCTCGAACTCTGGAGTGGTTCATTTGTGGTGAGAACGTGATCCGACCTTGAACCGCACCGACTATATATACTCAAGGCAAGGCTGAGCTCATGTCGCCTGTAGTCAGGTCTGCTTTGCAATCTGCGATGCAGCAGAGCAGCAAACTGTAGCAGCTTGCAGTCTTTCTCTCACAGAAACAGACTGCAGTCAAGCTCGCCGTCTGTCACTCACATCTCCGTGGTCAAACCAGCCGCTGCTAATGTTGCAGACAGACGCTGGCAGAGCAGAGCCAAGTCTCAGTGACCAGAGCAGACGGAGTATCGTCGCTCGTGAAACTATGTCTGATTATTATATAAATGAAATGCGCTGGTTTGAATGTGGAGATGCAAGAAATATGAACTAGTCCAGAACACAGGACCTTCTTCCTGTATTTACTTTCTTGCTCCCACCACCCCCCCCAGACACGCTTGGATTTTTCCAGGTGTGAAACCAAACCAAATCAAGGGGGAAACCGCCCCAAACGTATCAACTGATTTGGACCAAAGCAAACAAACTACAATATAGGTGTGAAAATGCCCTAAGATCCTAACATTACCATGGCAACTACCAGCAATGGGCAGAGTATACATGCTGCCTCCTGTTTATGCCCAGCATACGAGTATGTTGATGAGATATGAGGTGTGCACGGAGATCACTTGTGGCTCAAAACTCAAATGCTTAAAAACCAAAATTGTAGCAATATTGATGTAGCCTGAGTATGTTGCCTCTGAATTATGGTGAATGAAAAATAAAAGTCAACACAAGTGGAGCTCTAATACTGTACTAGGATTCACCATGCCAACGGGTCAATAAAGAGAGACCAGGGAGCCTCCATTTTTATGACTTGAAGCTACCTAGCATAATAATAATAATAATAATAATAATAATAATAATAATAATAATAATAATAATAATAATTTCTGGAGCAGGGCCACACCTCAAACAGGGCACTTCTGGTATTCTTATAAATACCAAAGATTCTCTATACTAAAGATAGCACATTTCAAGCAGCGGCAATGGTATGAAACGGTATGTGGCCTCTTTTGAAAGTGTAGTGAAGTGTAGTGAAAGTGTGAAAAGTCATATTTGTATAATTTATTATTTTCTTTTGCTAACGTTAGATATTTACACAGCTAAAAGACACATTTAGCATCACGTAGATTAGTTTTGTTAGGGCGTTCACAAACGTTAGCTTCTCATTGTTGCTAGATCTCGCGAGAGTTTGGTCCTGAGACAGAAACAGGTCTGGAACAAAGTAAATTTTCTCCCGATATGCCCCTAGCCTGGAAATCCAGACCCAAATCCAAAAGATTAAGGGTCTGGCAGTGAGTAATGAAAATGGCCCAACTTGAGGGGCGGCACCAAGCATGCATTTGAAAATCTCAGTGCACGCAATTGGATAACACTACGACCAATCACAACAATCTACGGGCTGAAGTATCCAGAGCCCCATACGCTTAGAGACCAGCGGAGCTAACTGGTAGATTAACCCTCGTGTTGTCTTTGTTTCAATCTTGAAAAAAAAACTTTTTTTTTCTGACATTTGTGATGCCTTTTTTCACAATTTGTTTTTGCTTTTTCCAACGTTTTAAATTTTTACATTTTTCTTCTACACATTTTTTAGCGCTTATTTCTACGTCCAATATTTTCTGATATAAAACTTAAAATGGGCCAATGTGACCCGAAGTCAACACAAGGGTTAAACTGTCGTCATCTGTTTAGCTCGCCTCTGGCCCACCTATATCAACTACTCTGATGTGATTGGTGCAGCTCGGGTACAAGGGCATAGTTAATGAGCATCATTACTCAATGCCAGAATGACTCGCTGAGCAAATTCAAATTGTGCTCCCACGAGAACTCTGGATTTCCAGGGTAGATGTGTCCCACTGAAAAATGCCATTTTAGTGTCAGAATGCTCTGTAGATATGTGGCTTCTGGAAAATGGCTCCAATATTTACTTTGGTGACTATGGGGGGGAAGAATCGCCCATAATTTGTGTTCACGTTGAATTCTCCCATTGCAATAAAAACACTCAGGACCTACCACTAGTCTCCTAAAGAGGCGTGGAGGTGGCGGAGCCCACGGGACACAGACACAGGAAAGCACTCTGAGTTGGGGCGTCTCGGTTCTAAACAGTCTCTGTAAATACCCACCTAACCCTCTCCTCTCATTCACTTGGCATTCTGCGTCCCTCCCTCCCTCCCACCCAAGTCAAGTCAACTAAAGGCCATTTTACAGTCGTGTGTCAACTCCACGCCGTAGCTACGGCGTTGCTCCTACGGCATCGTGACCTTTTCGGAGTTCTGTGTTGGGGTTGAACGTGTTTCTTTGCAACGCGGTGCATTTCACCGGCAGGATGCTAGAGGGTGTGTGGTTTCCGGAGGGTCAATCGCGAAACTCTTTGATCGTTTGTTTTGTTTCTGCTTTTTTCATTTCCGGAAATGGCGAGCGAAAGAGCGAGAGTGTTGTTGGAGCTGGAGATGATCGACATTGAACAATAAATGATTTTATTGCAAATGTTAAATCGCAGAAGGAAAAGAAGACGTCGGCGAAGTTGGTATGTACGACCAGTGAACAAAGAGAGGCCAACGATGGGCTAATTTGTTACAGTTGTTTAACCGCTGAGGGACTTGGACAAAGAAATTCAAGTATTTTTGGATGTCGAAAGGTCGATTTGACGATCTTGCTTGTCGTTTAAAACCTTTAATACACCATCAGAGCACACACCGTATGCCTATTAATGTCGCTCAGAGACTGGCAGTGATTTTATCTTCAGGTGCCAGCCAACAGATCACAGGATGGGCTACAAAATGGCTGCAAGCACTGTGTCCTCCATAGTATCGGAGGTCTGCAAAGCGCTGTGGACTGCACTGCAGCCCGAATATTTGCCCTGCCCTTCAACCAACCAGTGGGAAGCCATGGAGTGAACATGACCAGGGACAAACAAATCTACAACTACCGCCACTCCAGAGCAAGGCAGGTGATTGAAAATACCTTTGGCATCATGACTGCGCGGTGGAGAATTCTGGGAAGACCAATTGAGTTCCAGCCAGACAAAGCTGTGAGTGTAGTTAAAGCGTGTGTGGTACCTCATAACTACCTCACCTACACAGACGAAGCGAGCACCCCAGGGAGCCGATACATACCCCCGCATTTTGCAGACTGTGACTCTGATGGAACGGTGCAGCTTGGAGAGTGGCGCAGAATGGTGGCAGACGACACAAACTTTGCCCCTGTAGATCCAACACAGCTGTCCAGGGCCCGTTCCACCCGAGCTGCCATAGCTGTTCGGAATGACCTGATGGCTTTTTTTCAGTCTCCACATGGAACTGTGCCAAGTCAGGATGATGTAGTGTGGTCAATGAGTGATTATATATATATATATATCTCCACACACACTCCACCTCTGGCTCTACATGCCGCTGTACTGCTCTGTGTGTGTGTGTGTATATATATATATATATATATATATATATATATATATATATATATATATATATATATATATATATATATATATATATATGTGTGTGTTATACTTATATTGTTTATATTCTAATACATTTAGTGAATGTGTGACATGTACCTACAACACCAAAACAAGTTCCTCATGTAAAAAATGTACTTGGCAATGAAGCTTTTTCTGATTATGATACCACGATGTAACCATTAATGTTGAATTGTAAATAAACAAACTTATTTCAAAACAAACTTGGATTTATTAATGTAAAAATAAGTAAAGTGCCAAAAACATAGGGCAACGGTTTAAGTACAAGAAATATTAAAAACACACAACTTTACTGTAATATACAACATATGAAAATTTTAACTATTTACAAAAGTGCACTGAATCAGTAGAAGGGTGCAAATGTTCAGTCTTGCTGCACAAGGGTGCAAGTGTTCAGTCATGCTGCTGTCTGCTGTCATACAGCATCTTGTACACAATGAACATGACATCAGACCTCCGGCCCTCTGGCACCCTCCATAGCAGATCAGCAACTGCCTGGGCAAATTTGATACACTCGGCGCCGGTGTCCTGCAGCAGCTTCTCTTGGAGGTCCATCCGGGTTCCTCTTCCGTTTCAACCCCACTCGGGACACAGGTGACTCTGGCAGCATTGAAAGTGGGGACCCACACACAGCAGGCACAGGTGGTGGTTGGGTAGACAATGGCTGTGCAGGTGAGGCTGGTGGCTGGGGGGACACTGAGGATGGCTCAGTAGGTGAAGTGGATGGCACAGAGTTGGAATCTGAGGATGTTGTTGAGGTCTGTTCCTGTGAAAGACAAAGAGAGAGTTGGTTGGTCTTTGTCTGTGCAGGTAATTACATTTGTGGTCTATGCAGTGTGATTTGCGACCAGAAGTCTGTTATAAGATATGGAATTAGCAGTGCTATGAAAACAGCATATCAGAACAACATTTACAGACTATGTACTATGTACCATGGCGACACGTACAGTGAGGAAAATAAGTATTTGAACACCCTGCTATTTTGCAAGTTCTCCCACTTGGAAATCATGGAGGGGTCTGAAATTGTCATCGTAGGTGCATGTCCACTGTGAGAGACATAATCTAAAAAAAAAATCCAGAAATCACAATGTATGATTTATTAACTATTTATTTGTATGATACAGCTGCAAATAAGTATTTGAGCACCTGAGAAAATCAATGTTGAGGCATGTAGAGCCAGAGGTGGAGTGTGTGTGGAGATATATATATATATAATCACTCATTGACCACACTACATCATCCTGACTTGGCACATATTTGGTACAGTAGCCTTTGTTTGCAATTACAGAGGTCAAACGTTTCCTGTAGTTTTTCAGCAGGTTTGCACACACTGCAGGAGGGAGTTTGGCCCACTCCTCCACACAGATCTTCTCTAGATCAGTCAGGTTTCTGGGCTGTCGGTGAGAAACACGGAGTTTGAGCTCCCTCCAAAGATTCTCTATTGGGTTTAGGTCTGGAGACTGGCTAGGCCACGCCAGAACCTTGATATGCTTCTTACAGAGCCACTCCTTGGTTATCCTGGCTTCGGGTCATTGTCATGTTGGAAGACCCAGCCTCGACCCATCTTCAATGCTCTAACTGAGGGAAGGAGGTTGTTCTCGTAATACATGGCCCCGGTCATCCTCTCCTTAATACAGTGCAGTCGCCCTGTCCCATGTGCAGAAAAACACCCCCAAAGCATGATGCTACCACCCCCATGCCTCACAGTAGGGATGGTGTTCTTGGGATGGTACTCATCATTCTTCTTCCTCCAAACACGGTTAGTGGAATTATGACCAAAAAGTTCTATTTTGGTCTCATCTGACCACATGACTTTCTCCCATGACTCCTCTGGATCATCCAAATGGTCATTGGCAAACTTAAGACGGGCCTTGACATGTGCTGGTTTAAGCAGGGGAACCTTCCGTGCCATGCATGATTTCAAACCATGACGTCTTAGTGTATTACCAACAGTAACCTTGGAAACGGTGGTCCCAGCTCTTTTCAGGTCATTGACCAGCTCCTCCCGTGTAGTCCTGGGCTGATTTCTCACCTTTCTTAGGATCATTGAGATCCCACGAGGTGAGATCTTGCATGGAGCCCCAGTCCGAGGGAGACTGACAGTCATGTTTAGCTTCTTCCATTTTCTAATGATGGCTCCAACAGTGGACCTTTTTTCACCAAGCTGCTTGGCAATTTCCCCGTAGCCCTTCCCAGCCTTGTGGAGGTGTACAATTTTGTCTCTAGTGTCTTTGGACAGCTCTTTGGTCTTGGCCATGTTAGTAGTTGGATTCTTACTGATTGTATGGGGTGGACAGGTGTCTTTATGCAGCTAACGACCTCAAACAGGTGCATCTAAATAATCTAGGATAATAAATGGAGTGGAGGTGGACATTTTAAAGGCAGACTAACAGGTCTTTGAGGGTCAGAATTCTAGCTGATAGACAGGTGTTCAAATACTTATTTGCAGCTGTATCATACAAATAAATAGTTAAAAAATCATACATTGTGATTTCTGGATTTTTGTTTTTAGATTATGTCTCTCACAGTGGACATGCACCTACGATGACAATTTCAGACCCCTCCATGATTTCCAAGTGGGAGAACCTGCAAAATAGCAGGGTGTTCAAATACTTATTTTCCTCACTGTATATGGACAACCTGATAGCATTGTTAGCTAGCTTAGTAGCCCACATAAACAGAGGTAAACAACGAACTTAGCGCTATAAAAACAGCATATAAAAACCAACATTTTCAGCATGCTATGTTATGTTACATTTTCTTTGCACAGATGTTACAGATTATGTACCATGGCGACATGTATTTGGACAACCTGATAGCATTGTTAGCTAGCTCGCTTAGTAGCCATGGTAAACAATGAACTTATATTTACCTTAGATTCGAAATTTGACTCTGTTTCCCGGTGCTTGACATGGGGTGTCAGCCAGGACAGAAAATGGTATAAAGCGGGCACCTTTTTGCCACCTGGATCACCACTTCTTGGCGCCAACTTTTTGCGGAGACGATCAAATTTGTCCCGCAGGCTTTTCCACCGCTTCATGCACTCCATGATGTCCAGTCCAACATTTTGGGAAATTTCTCTCCATGAATTGTTTGCCATCTGGCAATCTTTGTAGTGCGCCGAAGATGAGTTATAAAGATGGTCGTACTTTCTTACTTCTTCTATAAGACGCTCCTCAACTTGATCCATCATTGTTTTTACGAAACAAACAACTCCGGGCAAAACAATGGCGTTATAGAGGGACAGGAAAACCGGAAAAGCTACACGCTGGAAATTATGTATTAACTGACCAATCACAGTCCTTGCGGTCTGCGTTGCCTTGACGTGTAGTTACATTTTTCAAGAGGTGCGCGTCAGGCTACGGCGTAGGGTCCGGCGTAGATTTGTGTCTTCACGTACCTACGTGCGTAGCAACGGCGTAGATTTTACGCAGAAGTATAAAAAGGCCTTAAGGATTACAAGCGACTTCATGTCTGGCATACCAGCGACTTCATGCCTCACATTCCAATCCTCTTATATCATTAAATTGTTGAAATGTATCAGGTTGATGCTGTTGTCCTTGATACATGTTCATTTATCCTTAAAACAAGACAAGGGCCTGCAGCCATGGTAGTGGGATATGCATGAACCAGCTTTGCAAACTTCCTACTCCTTTTCACATTTATAAGACACAGTGAACCAAAAATGTATTTACATAAAAAACACAAATATAAATAAAATGCGAGAGGTTTAGTTACCACATGTCACACTTTGTTACAATTTAATATTGTGAGACTGTGAGTGTTTGAGAACTCCTAAGGATGATGACTTTACTTACTAATAGGAGTAAGGAACCTACCCCACATCCTTCAGGTTACATTCATATGAAAGTTTTGTCTTGAAAGACTAGCCTGTCGCCGCCCTCCTACGTACTTCCGCTCAATTTTCATTTTCCTTCAGTACACGTCTGGGTTTGCGGTATATTCTTGGGTTTTCTCCGGTCAAATCTTTAGCGGTCCAATCAGCGAACAGAGGGAGTGGCTGAGAACGATGACGTTGAGGTCGTGCGCTAGTTTGAGTTGTAGTTCCGTAATGGCGGAGGAGAAAGATGCGAGCGAAGTCTTTCGGTCCGTTAGGGCAATGCTGCCGAATTTCCCGAAGTTAAAGCCCGAGCAAGAACAATCTTTGCTGAGTTGTGTTGGTGGCCATGATGTTGTGGCCCTCCTCCCCATGGGGTTCGGGAAAAGTTAGATTTTCCAGCTTGCTCCGTTAGTGGTGAAGGAGTTGGCTAAGGCGAACGTTAGCGATGCTAAGCCGACGTCATGACCAAACGTTTGGATCTGCCACAACCAATTGCAGAGTGGCTCTGGGCAGATCCAAATAGTTTTAAACTTCAACAGAGTACCCGCCTTCAAAGAAGTTAACACTTGTCAATGGAGAGTGGCCAGACTCTCTGTACAAATGAAATGTACCAGAGTCTGGTAGGACCAAGGGGGTAAGCGTCCACAAAGCGTAGCTCCTATGGAGCCATTTTGTTGCTATCAAGCCATCACCCGCCGTTAGCATCCCATTGACTGCCATTCATTTTGACGTCACTTTGACAGCGAATAACTTTACATCTGAAGCGTTTAAAGACAATTTGTCCATTGTTTATTTCTGAAGAAACAAGGCGATGTATAAAAGTCTCCATTACCTTGTACCTCACGTTATGGCTCCGTAGCAGACATTTTTATAAAAATAGGCTAATGATTGTGTCATAGCCACAAGACTTACTGTCTCATAGTAGAGGAATTACTAGCCAGTCAGAAGCAGAGTATGAGGGCCCTGACATTACCTAGGTAAGGACTACTAGCCAGTCAGAAGCAGAGTATGAGGGCCCTGACAGTACCTAGGTAAGGACTACTAGCCAGTCAAAAGCAGAGTATGAGGGCGGGCCATGCTAGCAGCTAGGCGAGCATTATAACGTGTGTTCCAAAGTGACCACGTTTGTCTCTGAAGTAAAGGCTGGACTACAATAGAGCTGTTTGGAGCAGTTTGTGAACAGTGTTTTCTGTTGGAGATGTAAGTCCCTTTGGGGTGGACTTTGGGTTTTTTCACTTTGTAAACCTATAGCTTGCACAAAAAAGATATAACACAATTAAGGAAAGGGAAAAAGCCAAAAAGCATAATATGAGCAGTTTAAGAAATTGTTGTAGCAACCAAGGTAATAATAATTTAGATTGATATAGCGCATTTCATGAAACCCAAGGACGCTTTACACAATGACAAGGGGACAAGGGGATAGAAAATAGTAGACACGGACTGAAAGGAATAAAACGACCACGCTAAATGTTGGCTACTGACCACATGCGCAATCTAAAGTTATTTTATGAATATCATACTATTCAGGGTGGGTTTGGAATCATTTACAATACCGTAATTGTCTCCATCTGTTGAATGCCCGACCGTCATCTGTCGCTTTCCCTTTTTAGTTGTTCTTGGTTTAATTTCCTTCTTTTTTGTGATGGTCCTGCCCCAGTATCAGCCATAACTACCACAGATAACTTCAATCACGCCTATTTAAAGAAATCTCCTGCTACCTTTTACCTGCCTGCATAGGCTTTTCCGGTGTTACAAAGAAATCTGTGAACCCTTAAAATGTCGTTTCACCTGCCGTAAATCATTTTATGATTGTGCGGGGGAAAAAAATCGGACCGGGCAAAGGAATATATTAAAACATTTATAAAAATAGCATTCTTTACACTGTTAGTCTTGTTTATTTTTACAGGCCATTTATGATCACCGGATGAAACATTACACAGTTTCAGTAAGTATTTGTTCCTATATGTAAAAAAGTTACATATATGTTCCTATATGTAAAAAGTTACATATAGGAACTTTAGGCACTGGCATCAGTGTGCTGGTCAGCAGGGGGCAGCAGTGAGCCGTCTTTCACATTCAGAGAACTGCCGAGATATGAGTGGCTGGTTCTTCCACATTAACTGCTGGACTCTGTATTGGAAAAACTCCACTCCGTGATGGCTCTGTTTGCTCTGTGATTTTCAGGACTGAAGTTCCCAGCAGCTCATTATGGAGCCTGTTCACACACTAAAGCTCTCACTCAGCCGATCTCATTTGGTTAAAGTGCTCAGCAGTGACCCTAGATCCCCCAAATTTCCCCTGCTGCACACACTGTCGGTATACTCGAGAAACCTCGACACAGCTCACAACTGAGCTACAACGCATCAGCAGTCAGACAGTTTCTGGGATCGTTGCTCTGCACAGCATCCATAAAAAGGACAACAGCAGCGGCAGCAACAACAAAGAAGAGACTACAAAATCCACAAGCACAACACCGATTACAACATAGAGAAAGACAACAACAAAGACAAAAAAGATGAAGGCTACTTCAAGGAAAAAGATGACAACAGCAGATACTAAAACTAAAACAAAACACTAGAAACTAGATTAGAAAACTAATAACTTTTTTTAATTTTTATTTTCAAGAACTTGTCTATCCAAATACAATACACATTTTCTATGGGCTCTTAAGGCTGAACATTTACATAGTCATCGTGGAAACATTCATTGGTCATGTGACAAGGGCTTTTTTCACAGAACCGTATAAAAATAAAGTGCAATACACTTACAATAAACTTGCCTCAAACATAAAAAAATAAAAACCTTGCTGTACACAGTTTTCAGATAATAGGAAACGAAGTGCATCCCAGAAATGAAGTGCAATGCACAATGTATTACATACAGCAACCAGCGCTCTAAAGTGAGTTCACTATGTTCCTACTTCTAAACTGGCCTTAAAATTTAAACAAAGTACACAGTTGCTGTACAAGCAGCAAAGTGACTCTGTTCCAATGGAAATTAAAATTTGTCAGGTTGACAGCACTCTAGCCCAAATGCATTGGGGGCACCAAGGGGGACAATCATATTTCGGGGAGGCGCGTACATACATACATTCAGATCAGTGAGAGGCGCTTGTCACTGCCCCGGCAAATTTGAAAGCCTGCACTGCACCTTAGTTCGTAACGGAGGATCCTTCTTATGCCGAGCCACAGGAGAAGGAATCATCGTCGCCAAAAAATTTGGTAATTAAAATTGGACGACATGTTGTCATAGCTTCTTGGTTCAAAATGGCTACCATAGTTGCAACACACATTTGAAAAAGGGAGGCGCTAGAGAGCACTATTCGTTTGACTGCAAAATACAATTTCACCGCTAGATGGGAGAAATTCCTACACAGTGTACCTTTAAGAACGGTAGCGAGTAGTATGAAAAACTGAAAATCTGTGTATGGAGGTTGGTGGATGGGTGGATGGGTCAAACGACACAGGACTTTCACCCAGGAGACCGGGGTTCATGTCCTGTTCTTGTCCCGTGTTTCACTGAAACGTAACCCCACCCCCAATCTTTTCCTAAACCTAACTGCCCTGTTCTTGTGCCACAAGTAAGTTAAACGTACTTAGTGCATGTAAAATGTGATGGCAAGAGTCCTGACCAAGCAGATCTAAATATGACGCCAAATGGCTAGACGCGAGTCCCGAGAGCATCAAACAGTGACGCCAAGAGTTCCGACCAAGCATGTCTAAATATGACGCTACAAACAATCAGCTCATAGAGCAAGTTCCAGAGGTCAAATACCTTGGCGTAATGCTGGATCCTCTCCTGAAATTTGACAAACAGGTGAAATAATTAAACAGAACCGTAAAGGCCAACTTATATTTATTTAGACTAATTAGGGACTGTCAAACTTTAACCTTTGATGCTGTCAAAATATTTATGCACACAATGATTTTTCCACACCTCAGTTATTGTGCTACCTCATGGTCACAGACAAATCCATATGTGACTAAACCATTAGAGAGATTCTACAATCGTGCATTGAAATTATTGGGCAAAAGGCCAACCAGATCACATCATTGTCACGTCCTGAGAGATCCAAACATGTTAAGATTTGACAAATACATTGCATTTACAAATTCCAATCTCATCTGCAAGTGCTTACATGAACAGGCACATCAGGCTTTCTGTGGCATGGTGCAACCATTACAGGCCAGTGGATTGTCCACTAGAAACACAATTGCAGGGAACTATAAAATATCCTTCAGAAAAACCTCCTTTGGCCAGACATCATTCTCTATTAAGGGAGCTAAGGCATGGAATGAGCTGCCCATTGAGCTAAAAGATGTAGATGTCTTGTATGTATTTTAATTGTGGCAATTGTTAATGTTTGCTTTCATGAATGTTTAAAAGCCCTTCTAGGGACGGGCATTGGAAATTAGCAATAGCTATGAATGCTGTGATGCTGTACATTGGAGATTTGTTGCACAAATGTCTATATCTAAGCATCTGTCCCTATTCAAATAAACATGAAATGAAAAAAAGAGAAAACGCTAGGAGACTTTTTGCAAAGCAATATACATATACATACAATATTAAATGAAGTTAATGGTTCACACAATACAATAACGTCAGCAATATAAATTAGCTGCATACATGGTTAAAATGTCTCCACTCTTACCAGTGTATCGCAATGTGTATTTTGCTCATAGCAAATCCCCGCCAATCTGTCCCAAAACATCCCACTTACATAGTAAATGCCGTAAACATATTCTTTGTAAATCTTTACAATCATTTCCCGAAAGAACCAAGGCAGGCCTGACTTGTTGCACGATCCAAAAACAGAGTGTTGCAAAGCGAGGGACATCCAGTGAAAGACCCGGCAGCGACGGATGTTCCGTCAAATCCAGTCGATCCCAGACTGAATTCAGAGTAATACACATCAGGATGACAGTGATAAAAAGCAAATAAAAAGCAACAAACTGTCAGGCTGAACAGATAACGACATAGAACCTGATAGATGCACAGTTGGCACAAATGGAAGCTCATACATTCAACTTCTGACAGTAGAGTTATCGATCAGCATCTGCTGGACTTGTTCCCAGCACACAGTCAGTCAGAGGATCCTGCCTTTATCACCTGCTGTCTGACTGAGTGCTGAAACCACCTCACACTCAGTATGTCACCTGCCCTTATCTACATTAAGGGACTGTCCCTAAATGTATGTGCAGCATTCACAGATCCATCTTTAAAGGCCTTAAGTACAGGGGAGATTTTCAGGATTTTTCAAGTGGGGTGAAATACACTTACAATAATTGTGCCTCAAACTTTATCAAAGACAACCTTGCTGTACACATTTTTTTAGATAATAGGAAACAGAACAGCCACACAATGTGCGTTTGAAGTATACATTCATTTACCAAATGGAAGGGCAGTGATTGGCAGAACAGGCAGCAAAGTGACAGTACTCTGACCCAATGTAAATCAAATTTGTCAGATTGACTACACTCTAGCCCAATGGATTGGGGGGGCACCAAGTGGGGGCAATCATATTTTAAGGGGGTAGCACCATTGACCCCCACAATCTATTGGGCTAGACCCGCCCCTGCCAAAGTATGAAAACAGCAGCTCAAAATCAAAAGACATGACTTATGGTGAAGACATTCTTTAATAATCTGCGGCTGTTACACAGGAAGGACTCTGCTGTCTGTCTGGAAGCTCATTAGCATTTTTCTTTTATCAAGCAGGAAATTAATCCAACGCTCTGTCCAGCTATCACATCATCGCTGACACACTTTCATTGGTGGATTTTATTCAGTCCTTTTTTTAATGAACGGTGAACACTGAAACAGAACAGAGCAGCTGTTCACTTTCTGTTCACAAAGCCAATCAAGTCATGAATAAACCTTCAAATTAACTTTCAAAACCCAAGTTTATTTCCTGACGGCTGACAGGAATGTGGACTGGTGTAATTTGTTATAGTGACATAAAGTCTATATATTGGTTTTATGTATATTATTGTGTATCCCCTCACTGCCTTCCTTTAATATACTGATTTAAGAAATTTGCTACACAAAGGTTCTGTAGAGGGTCAAGGTTTCTAGCATCCTTTTAAAAGATCCTTCTGTTTTTGAAATTACACACTGAATTATTTGTTTTCTGCCAAACCACAACATTTCTATCCAAATCTTCTGCATTCCTTTCATCTTGCATTCTGTCTCTTATCTACATCATAAGATAAGTATTTGTGTGTTGTCTTAGCTTTAGTTCGCCTTGAGTTACATTGCTTCAGTTTGTTTGTCACATAATCACATTTGTATGAAGACATTCTTCAATTTGAACTGCATACTTGAGATTTAGTTTGATGACTTTTATATTGCACTCCTGCCTGTCTAGATGTGGGCTTAACAAGGACAAAACATTTAAGATGAACATTGATATGTATGTAAGGTTATAATAGTCTTGAATTTCAATAAATAAAAGCTCCTTAAAATGTTTTCAAATTACTTTTTTCTGGAAAAAAAGTTTTTTTAAACATATGTATAGTCATTTTTAAACATTTTAATGCAGACATATTTAACATTTAACACCAGTGTGAGTGGGAACCACAGCAACAGTGTTTGCACTTCAATAAACAATTGTGCTTACATATGTAAAGATGCATCAGCAACATTCTGACCCACATTGTTAAGAATGATTGTTTAAAGAGTGGGTCCTAAAACAGACCCTTGGGGCACACCTTTGGTGACTTCTAAATAACTGGATGAGAGACTGTTAAGATGCACACACTGCCTACGACCTGAAAGGTAGTTTACAAACCAGCCAACAGCCTGGTCTGAGAAGCTTATATCTGAAAGCTTCTGACATAAAACGCCATGATCTACAGTATTTAATGTTTTGGAAAGATTGACGAAAAGCACAGTATTCTTTCATGCTGTTCAGAGATGAAGACACTTTATGGGAATATCCTGGAAGAAGTCCATAGCGTAAACAGTTGAATAGTCCTGTGAGGTAAGGGTTCGCTACGTCTTATTCGGCAAAGTTGTTTTCCCATCACATTTAGCGCTTCAACTCTTTTTCGACAAAGGCAAAAAATGCCTCTAACGGGCCTAAAAACGTTTTTGCGCAATTGAGGAAGTTTTATTAAATGTAGCCGTTTCCATTAAGCTTTTCTATTGCGATACTTCAAAATGCGCATAAAAATACTTGAATTAAAACTTTGCATGTGTTTGTTTAATTTAGGGGCCTTGTGGAAACATCAGACTGAATCAGTAGCTTTAAAAGGAACACGTTGACTGGGGACTGAAAGACTTCTGAAAACAAATCTACGGCCTTCCCATTTACATTAGTATTGCCTTTAAAACCTCGGGTATGGCCCTTTAAAGCTCTCCACACTGAGAACTGTAACTGACAGGTAAGAAGTTCAGTCTCTTCTACTACTCTCCTTTCTATAATCATTTAAAAATCAAATTTTCCTCAGCATTTCGCTGACTCACTGCAGGTCATTCTGGATTAGAGAATCAGCTCTGGTGTTGTTCCCTCCCCTGCTGCAGTGTGTGCATGCTGTTTGCTAATCTTTCTCAAATGAGCAGGGAGTGGATCTGACAGCTCTCGGTTTGCTAACTGACAGCCAATTAGCCCAGTTTCAACACGGAAATTAAACAGACTCTATTCTTGGATTGTGAATTGATGCGACATGTTTCAGTTGTCGCACGGCTTAGAAAAGCTCTCTGTTTAATTTGAATTGCACTGCAACAAGGAGTCGATTTCTAATTAGAGTCTAAGTGGGGACAGGGAGAGTTTTTGCTCTAACATTCCTGAACATGAACACAATGTAGTAGTAAGTAGCAGGTAGAGTGATGTAGTTATGTGTTAGACCTGCGTGCTGCCAGACATCACGATTTATTAGTTCTTCAGAAGTTACTTTTATATAAATAAAACGTGAGGATCGCAAGGTAAACAATGTAACTATCCTGTTCATATGTTACAGTATCCACCAGAATGTGTGCTTGCACGTATCTGATTGGCAATTCATACTGCATGCAGTACCTTGCAACATTTGCAACACAAGTTTTTTTGCCGGACGACCCTGCTGTCAAGGTTAGCAAATTCAAAAGGAGGACCCTAATGCAGGAGACCAGCCGGCTGGTTGATTAAACAAAAAGTGAGCTTTAATAGCAAAAGCTGGATCCAAAAACAGATAGGCAAACAAAAGAAAAGCCAGGCACAAGCACAAACAATCCAACACTGAACAAGAGAACACCAAGACTAATATACACAAGGAAAGGAGGGGGGTAACGAGGGACAGGTGACTTTAGGGCTGACTAACAGGTGAAACACATCAGGGACTAATAGATAGACCAGAGGTTCTCAAACGTTTCACTCAAGGTTTTTTATTCCAGCTCAAAGGTCCGGAACAATTGGAAATAACAAAACATTTAATCCACTCACTTTTAACTTTTAAGCAACGTTTATTCAAGTTGAGTTCTCGGTTCCATGCTCAACTTTTGGACCGATTTGGATACAGGGACCCAACTGTACCTTTTTAAAAAAGTTTCATGCAGTAAAAGACGGGACGATTTTTCTTCTTTTTTTGCGGCTTTTTCTACGTCTTTGGGACCTTTTTGTGACTTTTTTTTGTCATTTCCTTGGGAGTAGAAAAGGTTACTCTTTATGAGGTATTTTACTCATAACCCGAGGCATTCCAGATTAATCTATTTCCTTGACGTTACACTTCCGGGATTGTTCCGGTCCTGCATGAAATTCCGCCGAATGCATGTATGTCCGTTACCTTCCGCTTTCTTTGTGTTGGCGTTCTAAACTCCGGTGGATTTCTGAGGACTATGGTTAACTGCTCCTCAGATCTCTGCAGGGTAAATCCAGACAGCTAGCTAGACTATCTGTCCAATCTGAGTTTTCTCTCACACGACTATTTTGCTGTGGCTCAGTGCGGAGCTTAGCGCCGCCCATGATGATTGTGATTGGTTTAAAGAAATGCCAATAAACCAGAGCATGTTTTTCTCCCATCCAGGAATGCTGTGTGGAGTAGCAAGACCCTCCTCCGCTCCGCAGCGTGTGGATGGTCTGGCAAAGCGAGACTAGGTCCATATCAACTTGTCGTTTGCTCTGATGTGGACCTTGGTACAGACTTTGAGATACCCTGATATAGACTTTTTCACTGTTTTAAACAAACATTCTAAGTGGCCCCAAGTTGATTTCATGTTGCAGTGTGTGGGAATGACATCAAATGACAGGAAGTTAACAAGGGGCCATGCGGTTGCCTAGCAATGGAATTCCACTGAAAAGGTCCGTAGTGTGTTTGCCATTTTGTAATTAAAAATGTTAATTTCATTCACTAGCTGTGTTTCGAAACCCGTTCCCTCAGTCATTCACTTACTATTCCCTGTATGGGGTTTTAGTAAATAGTGAAATATATAGGGAACGACAAAACGAGATTTCAGACACTACATTGAAAGTTTTAGCATCATGTTAACGAAACAAAACAAAAATACTTCTAATACATCCCTGAAACAAAGCAAGCACTCGGGAGACTAAAAGAGTGTACATGTACAGTATGGTGCATGTTACATTTCCACTGTTTAGAAACGAAAGCCTGCTCCATTTTGCCTTTTCAGTTTTCACGGGTGCTTCTGCTCCAGAAAAACACAGCCGCGTTGCATTGAGGTATACGGGAGTCATACCTCGAATGTACATTCAAATTAGCTGTGCATTGTGGGTATTTTATAGTGGACTATAGTGTATGAAATTAACCGTGGAGAATTCGAACACCACTACAGAATGGCGAACACAGTGCACTGTTTCTGTGATAGGGAACGGTTTGAAACACAGCCATTATATAGCTCCCAACTCCCAAGTTAAGACACACAAGTCCAGAGCCAAGTCCCAAGTTAAAGCTTTAGTGCGTAACTTTTTTTTATATTAATGAACGTCCGTTACATTCAAGCCATTGCCAAAAGAGTTGCTACAAAGCTAATTAAGACTATCAGGTCCACACAACTCTCTCTGGATTTCTCAGTATGACTATGGCGACTTTCCCGCGCAGAAACTTGAGTGAAGATAATGACCTCTTCTGAAGTATCCATGTTTTTTAATCCTCCGTGTCCTCTTTGGCTACTAGCAACTGCGTGGAGGAGGGGTGGGAGTGGTGGGCAATCACGGAAGGCCTTTGTCATGTGGATGCACCGACAGTTTAGTTTGTTTTGTTGTTGTTTGTTCCATAGACTTCCTCATGGGGGAGACTGAAACTACGCAGTATAGCTTTAAGACTACAAGTCCCAAGTAAAGACCAACAAGTCCCAAGTAAAAAACATCCTCACCAATTCAAGTCCCCAGCAAAGACTAACAAGTCTGAGTCAAGTCCCAAGTCAAGTACATAGGACCAACAAGTCCCATCGGCACTTACCAGGAACCCAAACAGCACCATGATTCTCTGGTGGAGCAGTTTAGGTCAAAGGTGTTGCAGCGTTAGCGGGGCAGTCCTGTCCGCCCGTGTCAGCGGGACTAAAATCTTGTGTTTGTTTATTTGTGTGGTGTGTTCAGGTGGGCCTGGGACAAACTTACGACATCCCAAATGACAGATTGTTTTACACATCAACCACACGTGTAGATGTAGTAAGGTGGGGAAGAAGATTGTTTAATTCATCTTTGTTGTGTTGTATTATTTTCAGTTGTTGCGATGAAGACACTGCTATTTGCATGATCAGCAAACATAATTTCACAGCTCAATACACTGATCTAACGGGAGGTAATGCAGTGTGTGTGTGTCACATAGCTGATAACACAGGGCATAAGGCTGAGGAGCTGCTTATGTTTTATAATAAACTGAAGGTATCTGTGATTAGGTCAGGGATCCATCACACCAGCTATGTGATATGTACAATATATTCCCTTCCTGTCATATTACATCTTTGACTGCATTTCATAGAAACAGTGGGAAATAGGTGAATGAAAAACGATTCACGGCAATAATAAATAAATTCCTGCTTCTGTCCCCATCAAATAAACCTTAAACGTAACATTGACAGCGAATTAAACCAGATGAATGAATGTTTCAGGCCTTTCATACAGTCTGTTTGTCATAGAAATGCAAATAATAGAGAAAGACAAAGATACAGGAAGGAAAGAAGGAAAGAAAGAGAAAAGAGGACAGTTTGGAGAAAAGACAGAGAAGAGATACAGCAGAGAAATGATGATGAGGAGGAAGCTGATATAATTTGCCTGTCAGAATTCATTAGGGCTAAACTGGAGACAGACACACACACACACACACACACACACACACACACACACACACGATGGTTTTAATTCCAGAATCTCATTTCAGATCTGATTAATTACTCTCTCACGCTTGACGAAGGAAATCAGCAGCAAAACTGAAGGGATTAACACACACACACACACACACACACACACACACACACACACACACACACACACACACACACACACACACACACACACAGAGTAAATGAATTATTCATCCAGTTTGCCTGTTTTTGTTTTAAATTGAAACTGCAACACAATTATATCAGCAAAACAATGGGACATAAACTGTGTGTGTTTGTGTGTGTGTTTCACTGAGCTAAGCACATAGATGTCAAATGAAAACAAAAGCAGTCCATTCTGGGACACTGACAACAACAAAAACAACTACTTATGGGGCTATAGTCTTTACCTTAACTGCAGTTTAACATCCAACAGTTTTAAAGATTTTTATTTTGGGCATTTGAGGCCTCTGTACACAGGGCACATGCTTAACAAGTTGAGCTACACATGTGCCCTGAGACCCAACAGTTTAATCGTAATATTATTAGTAGTAATCACACAAACTGGGCTGACTTTAACTGTCTGAGGTTTACATTACATTCCTTTAACAGATGCTTTTGTTCAAAATGACTATAATAAATGCATTCAAACTCAAAACAAAAAGGTAGATGTCATGTCATGCTAAATGCTACATATGAAGCTCAGCGCAAATTCTTTCAGGAAGATTTCTAATAACTTCAATCACTGCTCTCTCTTCCTAAAACTATTCAGCTGTTTAGAGGCATTCACTTTTCAGTAAACCAACCAGAATTGGCCACGGAATTCATGATCCAATCACAGCATGACCTGCTTTAAATGTCTTCTCTCCGTTGCTGTCAGCTGTCTTTTCAGGCAGACATGCAACTCGTCATCGGACGGCTATATGGCACTCGTTTCCTTTCGGTGTTACTTTTGGCTCTTTGTGCTTACCATATCGGACTCCGATTTTGATCCTGCGTCGGACCTGGTTCCAGAAAGGCTAATACAGGCTCTCTGGACAGCATTCGTAGAAGCTCTCGCCTAGCCAACCTGTCCGGCTCTCGTTCGGATGGGACGGAGATGATGCTTTTGCAGCTCCAGGATCGCGGCATTGCACCGGCTCCAGGCTTACCTTCTCCCGAGCTCTGCGAGCTGGCTGCCCAGGCCGGGTGTAACTCGCCGGTTCAGGAGAAGCCCGTGTATATTCAACCCAGAGCGGCGTCTAGCAAAAAGCTACGAAGCTTAAAACGCTCTCAAAAGTTAGCTTTGGCTGCTTCTCGCTTGCCATGATTGCTCTTCTACCAGCCTCTGTCATGGCCCGTGTGGAGCTTGTGAGCGCGCAGCTGAGAAGGCAGTGTCGCTGTCAAATCTGTCCCTGGGAAAAGTAACGTTGCGCCGTATTGAAAAAGGAACTACGTTTAGTTACCAAATTTTCAGTAGTAGTGCAAAAAAGTAGTTACGTTACACCCAACACTGCTTCTAGGGCATCTAAACTTCGGCATGCATTTCCGGGTTACTGGATACGGCGTCCTCCGTTCCTAATCTGCATGATCTCATATCCTTCGATGACGGCTGCTGCTCCGATCTGTGTTTCTGGTCTCACCTTCCCGATCATTGGAATGGTATTTCCTTCTTCTATGATGAAGAGTTGGTGCATTCCTCCGAATCAATAGTTTTTCACAGACGCTGCCCCTTCAGCAGATTTTTTTTTACCAAGGCCAGTGGTTCGCAGGCCATGCGACAATCAAGCAGTCGTCAGCATTATCAATAGAGGGCGCTCTTTGTGCAAATATATCATGCCTTTCATGAGAAGCATCACATGGTCTGCTGTCATGCACCATTTCATCATCACTGCCCATCACGTCCCCGGTCATTAGACCTGTTCGAGTCGTGATTCACTCGGATCTTTAACCCGAGTCTTTAAATTGCCTCACGAATCGCAAGTCTCTAGTATCATTAACCTGGTTCAGTTGAGTCCTACTACAATTCAATCTAAAATGATAACAGCGCCACAGACAAACCTCTTGCAACATTAGCATCTACTATGCTAGCCATCTTAGCTGCAAAAAGCTTTATAACTTACAATTTTGTAGGCAATAGCAACTCCACAAGTCAACTCAAGCGCCTGAGTGAGCAGAGAGACAGTCTCGACCTGCAGACTCAGAGCCGGAAGCTCGCAGACCATGGAATTCACTCGAGAACTCACAAGTCAACGAGGGCTTGTGAGTTGTCGGGTGATTCATGAGTTGTCGGGTGATTCATGAGTTCTCACGCGAATCAGCCGTCTATATGAGTGGCTCTGATTCAGACGAGCTCAGGGTAAAGCAAATCCACAACAAAAGTCATTCTTTCACTTCTGAAATAACATACAATGTTCAGCACATAGCCTAGCTAGGCCTACTGTAGGTTTGGTGTATAAATGTAGTATGTTAAAATGCAATTACGATGCTGAAAAACTAGTCCATGCATTTGTTACTTCGAGGCTGGACTACTGTAATTCCCTATTATCAGGATGCTCAAATAAAACTCTTAAGACTCTCCAGCTGATCCAGAATGCTGCAGCGCGTGTTCTGACAAGAACTAAGAAAAGAGATCATATTTCTCCTGTATTAGCTTCTCTGCATTGGCTTCCTGTAAAATCCAGGATTGAATTTAAAATCCTTCTCCTGACCTACAAAGCTCTAAATGGTCAAGCACCTTCATATCTTGGAGAGCTCTTAGTACCTTCTTGTCCCACTAGAGCACTACGCTCCCAGAATGCAGAGTTACTTGTGGTTCCCAGAGTCTCTAAAAGTAGAATGGGAGTCAGAGCCTTCAGCTATCAGGCTCCTCTCCTGTGGAACCAGTTCCCAGTCTGGGTTCGGGAGGCAGACACCGTCACCACTTTTAAGAGTAAACTTAAAACTCTCCTCTTTGATAAAGCTTATAGTTAGGAAGTTAGGAGTTGCAGCATTCGCCTGGACCGGCGGGGGAAGGTGTGTAGCCATAGTCATGACGCACCTCCTCCATATCTCTGCTTCTCTTCATAGAAAGCTTACTATATTTAGGGTATGAGGAGTTGCAGCGTGCGCCTAGACCGGCGGGGGTGGGTGTGTAGTCACAATCGTCGAACACAGCCTCCCTATGCGGTTATAGTTCTTGACTACCGGGGGACCTCCTTTGACACACTGAGCTCCTCTCTCTTTCCATCTGTGTGTATTCATGTTCCAGAAATGCTTGTTATTAACCTAGCTCCGGGGAGCTTCCCCGGAGTCCGTATGTTCTTTGTCCCCCCCAGCACCATCATCTTGGATCATGATGGCACCTACATCATGGTGGCAGCTGTCGCCGTGGTCCTGCCCTACGACCTGCTGTGCCCCATTACACCCTGCAATGCCCGGCGTCGACTTGCTATGTCCGGCCAACGTCCTGTTACGCCATGATGTGCTCTACGACACCATGAACTATTACAATTACTCTAGTCATTATCTTAATTGTGACTTTTTTATTGCCATTGTTCATCAAACCCCCAACCGGCATCGTCAGACACCGCCTACCAAGAGCCTGGGTCTGTCCGAGGTTTCTTCCTAAAAGGGAGTTGTTCCTTGCCACTGTCGCACTTACACATTCATGCATGCTCTTGGGGAATCACTGGAATTGTTGGGTCCTTGAAAATTACAGAGTGTGGTCTAGACCTACACTCTATCTGTACAGTGTCCTGAGATAATTCTTGTTATGATTTGACACTATAAATAAAATTGAATTGAATTGAATTAGGGCGAGCAGACAGTCCATAAGCTCACCTCACCGACAACTAATTTTTTTGTCTTCAAAAAACTTTATTATTCAAGTACAGATACACATACACATTGAAAACATTAAATGCATACATACATACATACATACATACATACATGAAAAAGGGGCGCATGGAATTTACATTAAAGAGGCTGTAAGTCACTGTCAGGAGTCAGAGTCAGGATGGCTTTCTTATGTCAGTCCTATTCAAGTTTCAAAATATAATTTCATGTCATTTTTAAATGAATATTCGGTTTTCTTTCAGTCCATTTACATTTATGGATATAACGTTTTCCAAATAAAATCAAAAGCTCACCTTGGATGTAGCATACAATACTGACTCAAGCGACTCGCACAACCCGGATCAGTTTAGTGAGTGACTCAGAATAACCCGAATCCTTAAAAGGAATCAAGTTTGCCAGGCCTACCGGTCATATAACAATGTGGCTGATGCTCTGTCTCGCTTTCGTTTTCAGATCTTTCGGAGCCTCTGCCCGGCAGCCAGCCCTGTTCCTATAACTCTTCCCTCTCTTCAAGAGCTAGCTCTTCACTAAATCCAAATCCCCTTCAGTTTTATTTAGAATCCTCTAGTTATACATGAGGAAGGGTCTAGCTGCTTCCACTTTAAAAACTTATGATTTTACTTGGCATACTTTCTCTTTTTTTGTGTATCTATTGGTGTACCACTTAAACCCGTTCTCATAAACAGCATTTGTGCATTTATTTGTTATTGTACGATACTTGTCATTTTAAACCACAGTATACTCGTGGGTTGATTGCTGGCATACAGTTTAACATCAAGTGTTACGCTCCATCATTTCCAAGCCTCTTTTCTAATCAGCCTATTAAACTGCTTCTGAAAGGAATCTCTAAAACTCATCCTTGACCTCAGGCAGCCGAAGACACTCGGCATTTTGCATAATTTAGTGTTGACTCTTAGAGCAGACATTTTTTTCTTCCTACATTGATATCTTACTGGAGTCTGTCTTCTTGTTAGCTTTTTATGCTTTTCTCAGATGCAGCAAATTTAATACTCCCTCCAAATCTTTCAACCCCAATAGAGATTTCACTTTTTCTGATCTGGCTTTTCATTCTCATCATTACTGTTTAAAACTTAAGCATTCTAAAGGCCCTGACACACCAACCAGACAGGCCGACCATTGGCAGAAAAGGCAGTCGGACTGATCAGTCGGGTCATCGAGGTCCAAAAAATGCCTCAGAACACACTGAGGCGACGCCGACTTGAGCGTACGCTCTGCGCATGCGCAAAACGTAATACGTCTACGTAGCAGCAGGCGGCGCTGCTCTGTATTGTTTCCATTAACAGTCTGATTATTTCCCAGAAAATTAAAACCGGCAGCTGATTGGACAAACGCATCACATGGTTCTTTTTCTCCGGGAAATTCACAGCCAGACTGTCATGGCGGCTTGTTCAGAACATGATCTCATATTGTACTAAAATAGTTCACCGAAACGTGTTTCTGAAAAAATTTTAAGCGAGAAATAGGCCATCCAGTTTCTGAATCTGTCTTCATTTCAGATTGACAAAGGTCAGTTTAAAAGATTTCCGTCAGATTTTGAGAGGCTCATCCGCTCCCCATTTCCGGGTGAGTCCCCACTGCCCTTTCTCCAACTGAACGTGTCAGATTGGCCCAAATGAACGCCGACAGCTCCTCGGACGGCCGATGGCACGAACACACCGAATAGACTTGAGTCACTGACCTCGCCATACGGTCCGACGGCCGATTATCGGGCTGGTGTGTCTCCTCTTCAAACATGGAAGTGCTTTCCATCATCATTGCCCGCACAAACATTTCTGCCCTTTCAAATCCATGATGAACTACGTTATGCTAATGGCTCATACTGGCTCCCTCGCACCTTTGTTTCTTACTCCCGGGGAATTTCCCCTGTCGAAAGGTTGGTTTAGCCTTCATTTGAAGCTATTTCTCATCAAATCTAACATTTCACCTCAGCATTATTCGGGTCATTCATTCAAGATAGGGGCTGCTACTACCGTGGCAAATCAAGGTATCTCTCGTACTTCACTACAAAAACTTGGTCGACGGTCATCCTCTGCCTACTCATCCTATATTCGTCCCGACGTCAACGATGTCCTCGCAAACCAAAGATCCCTAAAGCCGTAATTTCCGGTAAGCATGCATATAACTGGTGGTGGTGTGCTTTCATGGTCACCGTTTTTGTATATCTCACATCTACGGAGTTGTCCTGCTCATATTGCAGGGTATAAAAATCCCGGTGGAGATGCCGGGATTTATTTTGCCTTCATGTTTGCCGGCCTGAGTTGCCACACCTGCTGAGATGCCGAGATTTATTTTACCTTATGTTTGCCGGCATGAGTTGCCACACCGGCCAAAATGCGGGAATTCTTTTGCTTCTTGTTTTGGGGGCTGAATCACTACACCGGCCGTATCTCTTTACAGATCCGTTGCTGCCCATTAAGGTAAGTATCTTTTCTTTCATGTTTTCAAATCACTCATTCTTGTCACGTTTTTTTGGGGGGGATATGTCTTGGCTTCTCTACCCCTTTAAAAATTATTTTATAACGATGGAGCCTAATCTTCAAAGACTGTACATTTCATATTATGCATATGCACAATAAATCTCTGCATATCTACAACAGAAATACATCAATCTTTCTGTTTTGTTTTTAACCGTAAAGGCATTTTTAGATATCTTCTTGAATTTCCCTTTCATGGGGAATTTGCATATAACTGATCTCCATGTGTTTCATATCAAAATGTTCAAAACAAAGTCATATTTCTGTGCAACGACACCCCAAATTGTTCAAGAGCAGTGTATTAAGAGGTAATTTGGCCCTAAAGCAGAAACATTTCTCAAATGTCTTGCGAAAACATTCCTACTCTCACTTGTTTTTGTGCTTGAAATGAGTTTACAAAAGTCTTGGCCTCTCAAAAGTAGCCTAATATATGAATAAAATAGTAAATAAATGTCTAAAATTAAATTTTGTAATATCGCTTTTTGCCTTTTATCAAACATCGCTCGGACACGCTGGTGTGTCTTTTGTCCTCAGATGGTTAAAGAAACGAGATATTAATTGCCAGCAGGCGGTGTTAAAGTGTAGTCTGAAATAGTCTGGGTTTCACATATATACAACCTTTTGTTTGTTTGCTCGTACTCAACAGTGCTGAGTACCGGCACTTCTGATTTTTGTCCACATCAGTACCCTTACATCTTATTGCATACAGGTACAGACCCCTTAACACCTGCCTAACTGTGTCTCTGTGTAAACAAATAGCTGGCTTAAAGCTGGACTTTTCAGCATGAGCCTGTCTCTCTCTACCGTTATCACTTTATTCTACTTCGTTTAAGAATGCTTGATTCTGATTGGCTGGGAGGAGGGCATTAACCCGACAGGTTGCCCGCTGACTGAGCACAGCGTCATTAAATAGTAGCTCAATACGTCGCTTGTATTTTTTTTTCCATCACAGAAATTTCAAACATGAGGGCCATTGCAAAAATAAACCTTGTTTAAAAAAGTTTCTAAAATGTGTCGGAAATCTATCGGAGGGTCAGTCGATACATAGTTTCGCAAGTGAGATACAATGTAGCAACTACGTTATTAAACTAACGTTAGTGATCAGATGCAGCCTTGTGTGATTGCTATAGAAACTAATTAACGTTAACTACAGTTGAGCTAACGTTATTCGCCGTAGTTCTAAACATTACAGTGTTTTAAAAATGGATGAATTCATTGTCATTTTTAATATATTTGGAGTAGGGAAGACATTTGAGGACTGGTTAAAGAGCGACGAGTACTACGGAATGACAAAAGAAAAAGACAAGGCCCAGGGTACCCGTTTCTGAGATCTGAGAGATGAGGAGCTGTGTACAATTGAAGACGGGGCCCTTAAATCAAACACAAAAAGGCAACTGCCTTTGCTATCAAGGTTTTCACCGAGTGAAAGAGCCACCAGAAGGATAGACTGACAGTGACAACGGACCCAGACACCTGCAGCGCTGAAGAACTAAACGATTTGTTAAGACGTTTTTATGCTACAGCTCAAAGCGCAGTAGGCAAGTCATACAGTGGGGCAACGATGACCGCCATCAGAGCCTCACTGAACCGTCAATTCTCAAGGTTCAATTTATATGCGGACAGTGAGTTTACCACCAGCAACAGGGTGCTCAAATCCATAACGAAAACCCATCAAAAGAATGGCCAAGACAAGGCGAAACACCATCCCCACGTCACCGAGGCTGACCTGAAATTGCTGCGTGAATCCTCTCTCCCCGGATACCCCGTTAGGGCTAGTCTCCAAAGTTTGGTTTGACCTCCAGCTTTGCTTGGCGAGGCGAGGCAGGGAGGGCACTCGGGAGCTGACTGCGTCCTCATTCGCCATAAAAGTGGATGACGCCGGGGATGAATACGTTAGTTTGTCGTTCAATCCGGAGACGAAGAACCACAAACATCTGAATGACCCAAACAAGGAAAACCTCCGAGGCGCAATGTATGCGGAGCCAGGCAACCCCAGATGTCCAGTCCTGAGCTTCAAAAAATATCTCGCCAGACGTCCGCCGGGTGTCACCGCCTTCTACCTCCATCCACTGAAAGACCCCCAACCACATCTTTGGTACTCCACACAGCCGATGGGGAAGAACTACCTGGGGGACATGCTTCCACGATTGTCCAAAGCAGCTGGTCTGACCACCAGATACACCAACCACAGTCTTAGAAGCATGGCTGTCCGTCGTCTGTCTGAGGCCGGGCTGGAGTCCAGACAAATCATGTCTCTTACGGGACACAGGTAAGCCTAAGCCTAGGTTATACATTCATTGTGGTAATTATAACCTGAAGCCTACTGCAAATATACATTTTTTTTATTATTTTTTTTGCAGGTGTGAATCCAGCCTCAAAAGCTACTGGCCGCCATCCAACACGGACAAAAAAGTTTGGAGTAGGGTGTTGTCCGCACCCCAGCAGGCCTCCGCAGCAATCATGGTCTCTCCCCCCCCAAGCTGCACAATCCTCTCAGCCTACCTCGTCCGATTCATCTTTCTCTGCCATGAATTTCCCTATGCCCTTCTCTATGTCTCATTTTACCATCAATGGGAATGTCCAGTTTAATACACATAAATGAATCGCCTGAATCGCAATCATTTTGTTATACATTTACTGCAAATAAAAATTTGGAATAAGGAATACATGTTTGATCGATCGCAATTAAAGCTGACTTGATACAATGTAGCAACTACGTTAAACTAGTGATCAGATGCAGCCTGGTGTGGTTGCTATAGAAACTAATTAGCTACAGCTGAGCTAACGTTATTCACCATAGTTCTAAAGGGGACTACTTTTTGAGGGAGATGAACTCGAAAAGAGTATTTAATAAGCATGCAATACGAATAAGAAAAAGCATAATTATTAAAGTATTTGATTTGTTTTATTATGTTGGCAAGCAAGAAGTAGAATAAACGGCTTGTGGACGGCTTACCGCCCTCGACTTTGTCTCGCAGTAAGCCGTCCACAAGCCTGGCATATCAAACTGTTTATTGGCCTGCCTTGAGGTGATTATCCCTTACTTGTCTGTTGTACACCTGACTGTCTTATAGGCTATATTAGCCCTCCTACACATTCTGGACTGTGGTCATAACATCTACATCTTATAACTTATTCCCTGTTATATATTCTTCTTAAAGTATATTATTTCTTTTCTTGGTTATGGTTATGTTTACATTCTTGTCATTTCATAGTCATAGTTAATATTTAAGCTATTGCACTGTTCAATCCCTGCACTGTTCACTTTTCCACTACCACCAGTGTACACACTCTACCATAGCACCCTATCATGGTCATTGCATCACTTGGTCAGTCCATACCAGACCTTTGTAATCACAAATTGTTAACTCTAATTTTCTGTGAGTGATTTTTATGTACAGTGGGGAGAACAAGTATTTGATACACTGCAGATTTTGCAGGTTTTCCCACTTACAAAGCATGTGGAAGTCTGTAATTTTTATCATAGGTATTCAACTGTGAGTGACAGAATCTAAAACGTAAATCCAGAAAATCACATTGTTGTTGTGGTTTGGGACATTTCTGTTACCCGTTTGTTGATTTCTGTGTCCTGTATTTATTTCTGTATGTTTCCTGTTGTATATTTTATTCTGTATATTTCTGCCCGTTTTGTAGGTTACCTGTTTTGTATATTGTTCTCTGGTTTTGTATTTTCCTGTTGTGTATATTTCTGTTCCTTATTCCCCTGTTCATTGTGTTTCTGTTTATTCCATTTTTAGCTGTGTATTCTTGTTTGTATTGTGCATTCCGGTTCTGTTTCCTGTTTTATTTTGACAGTCTGTGTTCTATCTTGTCTTGTCTAGTTTTGCTTTCCATGTTTCCCGCCTTGTCTGATTGTCCTGCCCTGCCCTGATGTGTTTCACCTGCTGTATCACCTGTCCCTCATTTGTTCATTACCTCTGTGTTGGCTTTGTCTCTTGTTGGATCGTTTTGTCTCCGTTGCCCTGTCTGCGTGAGTTTGTGTTCCTCATCCTGCTAGTTTATATTCTGTCAGTTTGTTTCAGCCTTGTGCTTTTTTTTGTATTTTTCCCTCTGAGTTTTTCCTAGTGTTTTCCAGCCTTTGTGCTGCCATTTTTCGTTATTTAATAAATCCCTGAGCTCAACCCATCTCCTGCCTCTCCCTGCTTTTGGGTCCTTTAATTCCCTATTTCACAACAATAGTGTGATTTTTTAAGTCATTAATTTGCATTTTATTGCATGACAAGTATTTGATACATCAGAAAAGCAGAACTTAATATTTGGCACATAAACATTTGTTTGCAATTACAGAGATCATACGTTTCCTGTAGTTCTTGACCAGGTTTGCACACACTGCAGCAGGGATTTTGTCCCACTCCTCCATACAGACCTTCTCCAGATCCTTCAGCTTTCGGGACTTTCTATTGGGTTCAGGTCTGGAGACTGGCTAGGCCACTCCAGGACCTTGAGATGCTTCTTACGGAGCCACTCCTTAGTTTCCCTGGCTGTGTGTTTCAAGTCGTTGTCATGCTGGAAGACCCAGCCACGACCCATCTTCAATGCTCTTACTGAGGGAAGGAGGTTGTTGGCCAAGATCTCGCGATACATGGCCCCATCCATCCTCCCCTCAATACGGTGCAGTCGTCCTGTCCCCTTTGCAGAAAAGCATCCCCAAAGAATGATGTTTTCACCTCAATGCTTCACGGTTGGGATGGTGTTCTTGGGTTTTCTGGTTTTCATCCTTCTTCTTCCTTCAAACACGGCGAGTGGAGTTTAGACCAAAAAACTCTATTTTTGTCTCATCAGACCACATGACCTTCTCCCATTCCTCCTCTGGATCATCCAGATGGTCATTGGCAAACTTCAGACGGGCCTGGACATGCGCTGGCTTGAGCAGGGGGACCTTGCGTGCGCTGCAGGATTTTAATCCATGATGGCGTAGTGTGTTACTAATGGTTTTCTTTGAGACTGTGGTCCCAGCTCTCTTCAGGTCATTGACCAGGTCCTGCTGTGTAGTTCTGGGCTGATCCCTCACCTTCCTCATGATCATTGATGCTCCACGAGGTGAGGTCTTGCATGGTGCCCCAGACCAAGGGAGATTGACCGTCATCTTGAACTTCTTCCATTTTCTAATAATTGCGCCAACAGTTGTTGCCTTCTCACCAAGCTGCTTGCCTATTGTCCTGTAGCCCATCCCAGCCTTGTGCAGGTCTACAATTTTATCCCTGATGTCCTTACACAGCACTCTGGTCTTGGCCATTGTGGAGAGGTTGGAGTCTGTTTGAGTGTGTGGACACGTCTTTTATACAGGTAACAAGTTCAAACAGGTGCAGTTAATACAGGTAATGAGTGGAGAACAGGAGGGCTTCTTAAAGAAAAAATAACAGGTCTGTGAGAGCCGGAATTCTTACTGGTTGGTAGGTGATCAAATACTTGTCATGCAATAAAATGCAAATTAATTGTTTAAAAATCATACAATGTGATATTCTGGATTTTTGTTTTAGATTCCGTCTCTCACAGTTGAAGTGTACCTATGATAGACCTCTACATGCTTTGTAAGTAGGAAAACCTGCAAAATTGGCAGTGTATCAAATACTTGTTCTCTCCACTGTATGTGATCTAAAAACATGGTGCGTTCCATTTATCTCAGAACTCGGAAGCCGGAGCTGGGAATGATGCCACACCCAAGTTGAATGCCTTTCATTTTCAAGTCAGATTTTTCATTGTGGGGTTAGCTCTAGCCCGGTTAGCCATTGTTAGCAATACCAGTTAACAACACATTACTCTATAGTTTTTTGTGCATACAACAGCTTAACATGTCCACAAATAGAAGTTGGACAGGACTGTGTGTAGTGAGACACAAATAAGACAGAAGTACTAATAACTGTATGTTACTAAAGCTTTCACTACTGTTGATGCACAGGGAAGCCATGTTGGAATCACTCAGGGTACAGTGAGGTTGTCCTAGTTCGGAGTTCTCTGAAATCCAAGGTCAGGGTGGCGTGTTTCCGACTTTGACCTCGAAAAATCCGAGTTCTGAGTACAAATGGAACGCACTAACAGCACTGAAAAAGTAATTGTTAACAAACATATTGTAACCCTGGTCGCTGGAGTAGGCTACTATGCCACTGTACCACTGCCCGACACAGGAGCACACTGCCGAAGAATGGTGACCCAGCAGACACCAAATTCCGCACACCAGACCAGCAAGCTGCGGCACGCATAGGGCGGGTGCAGCATAGGCAGCGATTGCGTCTGTTGCAGAAAAACATTGACAAAAAGCTTGTAAAAGAAGTTGAAATTGCCCACAGCAGGACAACAGACTTTCCTCTGTGCGTGCTACATCTCGTGGGCCAGCTGCTGAGGCTAGAGTGACACACGAGCATGCTCCAAACCACTTTCAATGAATCTTATACACCTCTGCACCACTTATGCAATAATAGTCAGGATCAATCATGTCAGGATCTTATTTATGGATTTCTAATCTGCATGTTGACACAATTTCTAATCTGCATGTTGACACAATTTACAACAAGGCCCAACAGCACATGTGTCTTCTCAGAAGGCACAAAGGATTTGAAGTGAGACAGGACAGTCTATCCAGAGTATACCAGTCACTGATAGTCTGTCAAAAAGTAATTTCCCACAAAATAGTTGCTAGTGAAAATGCTGCTAACTTTGGAAAACCACACTTTAAGTTAATGGCAAGTCCTGAATGTATATAATGAAATGCATTTGAAGGGATATATTACAAATATATGCGTATAAATATATCCAGAACACATGCGATGATCATGTCATGCAACTGCTGAATTAGAGTACTGGCACCTTTTTTTGTGATCTAATTCAGGCACCGCCATGGTGGTCTCTCTCCCTGTCTGTCTCTTTAAACACTCAGTTACAGTCTTGACTTTCACATGTCAGCCTGAGAGCATCTGCAGGACCAATCACAATCCATTACCACGGTGGCTGTCACTTAATGCCCGGGGAAAATTAATTTTAACTAGTTTCATGCCTCATTATGAACTTGTGACCTCCAACAGAGAAAATGATTTCTCTGCTCAGTCCTAGAAAAAAGGTGCACATTTAATATTATTCGACTTGTATTCTTATGAATTTCACTGTTTGGTAATTACTTTGTAAAGGCAATGTCAAAACATAAGATGACATTCAATTTTTATAAAGGAAAGAAAAAAAGAAATGCACACTTTGGTAACTTCTGTTCAAATTGGCATCTAAAAACATTCAAACCCTAAACTTCTAACTCATAACCACTGTAAAAGAGGCTCTGGGATTTCAGCTGCACTGTGTCCCTGGTGGTAGATAGGAAAAGAAAGTTTAGGGCTTCATGTTTACTTTATTTACACAAAAAGAAATGGAGCGGAAGAAACTATCACTTACAGGGAAGAAAAACAAAACCTCTAGAGAGAGTGGGTGGCATAAAAAAAGCCTGCTGGGTTTAATAAAGAAAAAAAAAAAAAAAAAAAAAAAAAACTGTTTTGGTAAGGAGAAACTAAACAAAAAAAGAATATGACTAGACTAGATTGGGATGAACTCACTGCTTCTCATTCTTCTAAATTGCAAAATATCCAACACATTGTCACTACCATCACATGGTCACATGGTCAGATGCTTTTGGCATTTGTTATTGACACAAAAAGTCTCCTTTAGCGTCATATTCAGACTTGTTTGGTCAGGAGTCTTGGCGTCACTTTTGACATTTGGGTTGGGACTCTTAGCGTCACTATTAGACACTCTCGGGACTCGTGTCTAGCCCTTTGGCGTCATATTTGGACACACTTGGTCGGGACTCTTCGTCAAACCATCGGACGGGAAGCTTTTGAAGTGCAAAAACCTGGTGCATTCATTGACAAAACAACCATAAACAGTCAAAGACAGGGCACAAACTGAACCCAGATAGACACAAAAACTAAATTAAACTGAGGCAAACTAACACCCAGTGTTGGGAACGTTACTTTAAAAAACTAATTAGTTATAGTTACTCACTACTTGTTCCCAAAAGTAACTGAGTTAGTAACTGAATTACTCTATAATAAAAGTAACTCGTTACCAGGGAAAGTAACTATTTGCGTTACTGTTAAAAAGATCTTTGGCTATATGTCAAAGAATTTGGATTTTTTTTAGCAGTTTTTTTGATGTGAGGCAGAAAGATCTAGCTTTTGCTGCTTGGAGGATTTTGCTCCGAGTCCTTCTTTGCTAGTGGATGGCGAGCTATCATCTGTGGTGGAGGTATCGTGTTTTTGGCCACTAGCTTTGTAGATGCATGTGTCATTGTGAGATGCTTCATTAAATTAGAGTTGCTTACAACGGATGTCGACAAAGTCTTCGCTCTGGACATAATGTACACATTACATGCACGTTCTTGCCTTTGACCACAAGGAATTTGAAGTAGTGCTTATAGTGCTTATATTCCTGAAAATACCATTACAACTAGATAGATCAGTTACTGCCGACATTACTATTTATACATATATGTTCACCCACAACAATAGGCACCCCAGATATTATAAAAATGTCAGTCACTGCTATCTTACCTATTGTTCTACACCTTAGGAATGCTCAGGACTCAGGCACAACTGCATGCACTCTCCTTAATTAAGCTGGTGAGCAGCTGATCTACCCCCCACATCACAGGCAGAACCATAGCAAAATACTATGAACCCATAAACCAAACAGGCCTGTCAAATAAGAATTTATCTAATAAACTAAAACATTACACTGAATTTGAAGATTAAGCAAAGCCAAAACATAGAGAAAAAGAGAAAATATTTGTTTTTGTTTAGGCAAAATAAAAAATAAATATGTATTTAAGTAGCATTCTGTGTTGTCCTTGGCAATGTTTTTTTCAAATTCTTACACACACACTGCACCACTTTAACTGCTTTCACCTGTGTTTCAGCTGAAAAGTCCTACAGCCAGACAGAATCAATCGATCGACCATTGTTCTATCCTCAAATGGCCCGAATTCCCTCACTGAAATCTAACATCACGGAGGAGACAGAAGGAAACAGTGGTGCTGTCATATTGTTCAGCTGTGGGAGAATCTCCACTGACAAACACAGACAAACATATATATATATATATATATATATATATATATATATATATATATATATATATATATATATATATATATATATATATATTTTAGAGATATATTATTTCCCTTTCATGGGTTTGTCATTTGTCCCAACAGATTCTGTGTTCTCTCCCTTGTGGACCGTCATGCCACAGCAGAACTCCTTGAAGCTGTAAGTAGACAACTAAATACTCCAGACATGATGCAAGTAGTTTAAAGTCTACCGAAAGAATGCTCATCTTCACAGGATGAAACAGATGAAGAGGACACATTGTCTGCTGCCACAGAGAGGGATCCAGAGAGGCCTACAGAGGTAAGATATCACCACTATGTTACTGATAGTCTTGTATAAAGTACTCAAAAGCAATACTTGAGTAAAAGTACAAGTATCTTACCAGAAAATTACTTTGGTAGAAGTTAAAGTCTCCTTTTAGAATATTACTTGAGTAAAAGTCTTAAAGTATCTGATATTAACAGTACTTAAGTATCCATAGCAATTTTCTGATATTAAATGTACTTAAGTATTAGAAGTAAAAGTAAAAATAAAAAAAAACTTAAATTATGAACTTTATGGCCAAAGTTGTGTAACATTATCTTCATCACTACCGTTGTCGGGGTGGTCATCGTCTGTTACCATGGCGGCAGAGCCTGTACCAGGTGCTTCCATGACACTATCAGTCATTATGCTTCTTCCTCTTCTTCTTTAATTTTTGCCTATGTTTTTTTTTTTTTTTGCCGCTTGGCCACAAACAGGCATCACGTCACCAACTGGAATGGAGCGTACATTATCTTGGCCAGGGACGTCGTTAGGCCTATTTTAGGGGGGCTGAAGCTACCCCAAAATGTCCCTAAGCCCCCCTAAATAATAAGAACAACAATATCAATAGCCGTATCCTCATTCATATTTAGACACAACAAATGATATATATCCAGCTACAAAAAAATAGCCAAAAAGTCGCAAGTTAGACAGAAGTACAAAGAGTCGTTGTGCTATCAAGATGATGCACCGCACCGTCTCGTTGCATTGGTGTGAACTGGCAGCTTTCAGAGCGTTGCAGACCGGAGCGTTGCAGGTAACTGGGGGATTCATCTCGCCTCGTCGTTACTCTTTGGTCTGAACTCGCTATGCACCCTCCCCCCCACAAACACACACACCGATACACACACTAATGGTGAAAGGAAGATTGATTACACCTAGTGTGATACAGAGTGAAATTGTAAGTTGTTTTTAATTACCTGCTTACCTTTAGCTACGTTTTCTTCAGGTAAAGGAAAGGAGATATTTTGGTTTGCTATGGAAAACTAAAGTCTAGCTAGAGTGAACAAGAGAAATACAAGAAATGGTTAACTTAGCAAGCTAATCACAACTCTTTATTCATTTCCAATAATATAGCCTATCTCTATAGTAGGCATATTCTAAAACAATATCAACCCCCATAGAATGTTGTTGTCACTCAAAACTAAATGTCATAGGGTCCCTGTTAATGCCAATGTACCGGTGTCTCCTTCAATTCAGTGAGCAGATGAGATGGATATTGGAAGATATTTCAGCAGAGAGAAAGAGAAGCAGGAGATTGGCAGGGCAGTTGATTCTGAGGGAGCCGGCGTGATTGAGGTCAGTAGTGGTCTGTAGGTCGAAGGATTGTTTTGTAACAGTAAGCATTTGTTAGCAGGCCTAGGTACTATGCATAGCCTAAACTAAATTATGTCATTATATGTATTATATATGCTAGCTATATTCTAACCAATTAAACTTTCTTCATTCATTGGCTGTGATAAATTAAATAAATATGTAGATGTTGCCTAAATGTAGCCTAGGTTAAAGATCAGCACATGCCCACAGATACACATGTGAAAATAAAATGAAAGCAATCCTACATACAGTACATACAGTAATCATTACTCCAAATCTTGTATTCCTTCTGCTATCTATTCGCTGTATTTAGACAGTAGCAACTTTAATTAGGATCCGTATTAATATCTTACATGATAAAGTATGCAGTGATGCCTGTTATGCCTATTTTTTTCTTTTTCTTGTACTGCTATTTGTCATATTTGTTTAACTTACCAACTTATTAGCTATCTGGCCTCGGTTTGTCAGTTTTTGGACATTTTGGATGTTGTTTCATGTGACCAATTTGCATTTAGAAGTCATGAAATTAGCATCAGGGTTTTTTTTTTTTATCTTAAAGGGTTAGACAGAAGATAGTAGAAATGGAAGAAGAGGATATGTCTGTCAATTTGTACTTGTTAACCCTTGTGTTGTCTTTGTTTCAACCTTGAAAAAAACTTTTTTTCTGACATTTGTGACGCCTTTTTTCACAATTTTTGTTTTTGCTTTTTCCAACATTTTAAATTTTTTAAATTTTTTTTCTACACATTTTCAGCTCTTATTTCTACGTCCAATATTTTCTGATATAAAACAAAAATTTAAAATGGGCCAATGTGACCCGAAGTTAACACAAGGGTTAACATATTGGTTTCTTGACTGGTTGTTGACATAAGTGTAGCTCTAATACAGTAACGAAAGATGTGAGTGCAAAGATTTTGCAAACGCAAGTTACAAATACCCTGGGGGCTAAGCCCCCCCTGTCTTACAATCCTAGTGACGTCCCTGATCTTGGCAATTCAGGAGCAATGATTTGGCAAACTTCCTTTTTTTCAGTGTAATAATTTTCTTCTGATTTTATTTTGTAGTAACGAGTAACAAAGATGCTTAGGGGAAATGTAGTGGAGTAAAAGTATACATTTTATTTAGGAAATGTAGTGGAGTAAAAGTAAAGTTTCCGGAAATATAAATAACGAAGTAAAGTACAGATACGTAAAAATTCTACTTAAGTACAGTAGTGAAGTATTTGTACTTCGTTACATTAGAACACTGGTTACTGATAGTCATCTCCACATTCACAATTCTTAACACTGCTGTGTGGTATATGGAGTGTGACATGACTGGATATTCTACTTTTTAACAGACCATGGCTGGGCAACAGGAGGAGGGTCCATCAACTTCCACAGCACAGATAAACACTGAGATGTGCAACAACTGCCAGAGGTTTCCCAGTTACCTGTGACGGACCAATATAAACTAATATAAAAAATTATTAATTTAATATAAAAAAGTAATTTTTTTTATTTAACCTTTATTTATTCAGGGTAGGTTTACTGAGAGGCAGCCTCTCTTTTGCAGGAACGCCCTGATCACATTCACACAGTTACACATTCATACCTGGAAGCTGCCCAGTACAACCACAGTCTGATCTGCTGGCCACTGAGCAGCTCCACTGGAGCAGTTGGGGTTAAGGGCCTTGCTCAAGGGCACCTCAGCAGTGGTAATGAGGGAGGGACAAGCGCTGCTCTTTCACTTTCCCCACCCAGATTTTATCCTGTCAGTCTTGTCCCGGTCACAAGATCGCTTCTCTAACCTTTAGGCCACCACTGCCCTAAATGAAATGGTATTGTTGGACCGCCAGATTCAGAAGACAGATCTGGAAATTGAAATCCTGAAACACAAGTTAGAGGCGGGTGCATGGTCACAGGTGAATTATGTTAAATATTTGAACAAAATAAAAAACCTAACTGTTGCTTTTGTGTTTTTAGGAAATGAAGAGGACACAATACAATTTGAATTATTTTTCTTTATTTGGGTGGTGCTTGTGTTTTAGTCGAATTGATTCCTGAATATAATGTCTCTGACCGCTCTTCCATCCTGGAACTCTGCAGGGTGGATGGGCTCCTCATCAGGGTCCTCTATATGTAGGGCAGGGTGTTGCTCTCCTATAATTGTGGCAATATTATGGAGAACAACACACGGACCCCTGGTGGGGTAACATTGGAGTCAATTGAAAACCTGGTGCCTGGTACATACGCCAAAGCTTTTGCGTTGCCTATGGAGACGCTGGCAGTATTGTATGACCTGGGAATAAGAAGGGGTTGCCCCAAACAGAATTAAAAAAATATTAAAACCCCTTGGTTGTTTTTGATTGTTACATTGTTTCTGGATATATCTTCTATTTGCAATTTACTTGAACAAAAGAAAAGAAAAAATCCCATTTTGGAATTTCAAGCCTTTATATCTGAATGAGATGGAAAGACAGAAAACATCTTACATATCAGATGCAAAAAAAACAAAGAAGGCAGGGAATGAGAGGGAAAAAGGGAAGGGCGTAAAGAAGGAAGGAACCAGAGCTGGCTTGTGCTTGTTTGTATTTGCAATATGAAGGCAAAGCAAGCAGCTTACTTCCTGTGTTTATCTTCCTCTGTCTCCCATTGAGATAATTGATGGTATAAAACAGGACAGGAGGGAAGAAGAAAGAGATACAAAATGGATGATGGGAAAAGATATGTTAAAAAAAACATTATTTAAGTTTTTATCTCAAAACAAATCAATTAGTGCCTCATACATATACAGTGTGACTGTGTTTACATGAGTCACCGTCTCCAGGCAACCAATGAGACGAGCTGCAGCGAAGCAGCTGCACACGATGAAGAGCCTCTTCAGAGTAACACTGTGTGTGTGTGTGTGTGTGTGTGTGTGAATGTTTTCAGTTCATGGAGGTGGAATTGAAATCCTGTACGAGAACTTTAGTTTGCACCTGTATGTCTACCTTTGTGAGGACTTTATACACTTTTGAAAGCTTGAGTGAGGATATTTTTGGAAAAAAAGGGGGAAATATTGAACATTTCTTGGAGTAATATTATTGCTTTCTGAAATATAACTATTTCTCCGTGGTGACAATTCTCAACAACAGCAAAAGCTGTGGGCAGTGACAAGAAGCCACTTTGTTAAGAAACAGTTGCAGCACATAACTCCCCCTCAAACCACAAACTAGTTTTGACATTTTGTGTTGAGGTTGATATTGATATTGATCTCACAAAATGTCAACGTTTGTGACTGTAATGTGATCTTTTAAAAGCACACAATCTTCAGACCTATCTCCACAGTGCTGGGGAGTAAGGTCTGGCTACACCATAGAACCAGCCCTATTTCAACGATCTAAGTGCATGGTGTGAAGCGCCTGGTGCAGGTGCGTTTAGGGCGTGTCCAAATCCACTTTTGCTAGTTTGGCGGCGGAAAAACGGGTCTGTGCGCCGGGCGCATGGTTCAAAAGGGTTGTACTTAGTGTCTTCATTAATTCATAGGTGTGTTTTGGGCATAACATGCAATAAACCAATCAGAGATCATCTCCCATTCCCTTTAAAAGCCAGGTGCGTTTGGACCTTGGTGCATTGCTATTATGATGGCGGATTTCCACCGTAATATTTTTATTTGTAATCTTCTGCATGTTTGTGTGCTGCTGGGCTGTAACAAGCATAGTTTGCGTGCGCTGTGCATAAGCCTAGATGCATTTGACTAATTTGCTGTTAAAATAACAATGAAATGTTGCACTATTGACTTTAGACCAGGTTTTTGTTGGTCAATGGCGCGATCACTTCCCGCTGCCTCAAGATAGCAATACGGCCACAATGCACCTGAACACACAAAGGGCGCAGGTGCATTTGCTATTTAAACGACGTGGGTGCTGGACAGGAAATTGACAACTGTGTCGGTCTTAAACTAGCAAAGACACTTGCGACGGGATTTGCAGAGTGGAAGATAGGACCCTCTGGGTTATTTGCATTTCTTTAAACCAATCACAACGGTCTTGGGCGGCGCTAAGCTTCGGACGCAGCGACAGTGGCTCTGCAAAATAGTCTCTGGAAGGAACTTGTTTTGGTGGAACATTTGCACCCCATAAAAGAAAACGCCAAATACAATATTAAATGAAGTTAACTGACACAATACAGTAATGTGAGCTAATTAAATTAACTGGATACATGGTTAACGTAATTTGCTCTTACCAGTGTATCGCTGTGTGTACTTTGTCCACAGCAATCCCACCAATCAGTTCCAAAACGTCCCAGTTAGAGAGGAAATGCTATATGTAGCTATAATGGCGGTTCCAAATGGCTTATTTCTGTGTTTCCACAAGTAATTTTTTTAGCCAGACTCAAAGACAAGTGTTTGAAATGATTTATGTTTGTTTGGAACGCTGTAGGAAACGAATGCAGCCTGCTCTGATGTTTTGCATGAGTCTACTGTATGGTGTGTGTGTGTGTGTGTGTGTGTGTGTGTGTGTGTTCTTGTTTAACTACATTTGTGGGGTCCAAAACCGGGAATACAGTATACTTGTGGAGGCTGGACAACTTTGTGGGGCCATAATGCTGGACCCCACAAGGTTAAAGGTCTGTTTGAGGGTTAAGACTTGGTTTTAGGATTAGGGTTAGAATTAGGTTATGGTTAGGGTTAAGGTTAGGCATTTAGTTGTGATGGTTAAGGTTAGGGTAAGGGGCTAGGGAATGCATTATATCAATTACAGGTCCCCACAAAGATAGTGAGACGCACTATATGTGTGTGTGTGTGTGTGTGTGTGTGTGTGTGTGTGTGTGTCCCTGTGACATCTGAATATTTTTCTTCAACTGCTTTCCTTTTTTCCCCTTTGTCAATTCCCCAATCAAAATCTTATGTCTTATTATCTTATGTTTGAAAAAGGTTGAAGATACAATCAGCTCATTGGTCTAAATAAATCTACCATTTGACACAGTCACTCAAATGTTCCTTTTAGAAGGAAACGTGACATATTTGTTGCGACTTGCCTGTTCCTTCAGTCAGCAGATGGAAAGCAGCCGACAAATGTTTACCAGAAACATTACGGTGTCCTCTGTGTTGCTTCAGCGGATGTTTTTTGTGACTGATAATGAGATTGATAGGATTAATTATCCTCCTGGACAAAAACTCGGAATTATTATAAAGAAAAGATTTTCCAAATCTGAGACAGACATTTGCAGATTGGCTTCATTCTTAAAGAGCCCTACTAAGTCCTTTTCAGTTTTACATTTGTACTGTTATTTATTATTATCACGGTTTTTGCTAATGTTGCTGCATCGTTTCCTGAAACTCCCAAACTACAGCACGGCCCAAGGCCCGAATCACAGAAGCCGTGTGCGTTAACCACGCTTAAAAAAGTAACTGTTTAAAGTAATTTGCATTAACTTATTATTGCGTTCATTTTGACCGCCCTATTTTAAATATATAGCTGTTGTTATATTTAATTTGTATGAGAGTGTGCTCCTAGCGTACTTTCATCATATCTTAATGACCAGATCATGAAAATATTTTACTGAAGTGTTTTGTAAGAGAGAGAGAGTTAGAGAGAGAGAGAGAGAGAGAGAGAGAGAGCGGTGGATGTGCTCAGAGCAGACAGCTGTCGGCGAGCCTGTACAGAGATATTAATAACCTGATTTATCTGTGTGCCATGTAAAAATATCCTGAATATTATAAAAAACTGCAAAGGCCTCATAACCGCAATATTCATGTCCATGTTACACACATGATTCAAACAACATGCTATAGAGCTCCGGGCGTCACGTGACTTCACTGTTTACGCCGCCATTTTGGCAGGAAAGTAGTGGCAAAAATGAACGGCACCAGCACGGATTTCAACCCGACCGAGTTCACTGCGCACTTTAATTCAAAAGACATAGGCAGCTATTAAGCAAAACTTGATTGATTAAACATTAGTGATCCATATAATGCCCCCAGAGTTATTTTTACGACATTTACAAGTGAAACAGAAAGCTTTCCTGAACTTCAGTATCCAAATAGTTACAACTATTTAATCAACTTTCCTTCGTCCTACTCTGGAGAGTCTTTGAAAGCCTACAAAAGCCTGGAGGGATATAAATGGACGCAATCAGCTGGATTCGTGATGAATATTCAGCTCCATCCATGGGTTTAGCAATACTCACCGTCCAGCAACCAGTTTATCTGCGGATCGAGTCATAAACACGAACATTGTGATGAATAGTGAATGGGTTGCTGGTGAAATAATGTATAATTAATGAGAAAACGATTACGGTGAACAGAGCAGAGAGCAGAACAGAGCTGCTGCTCCTGTGCGCATTTACGCATTGGCATCATTAGATGTGTTGCATGTCTCACAGAAATAAAATGTACGCACAGCGCGTACAGGATTATGGCTGCTGGCGCCACTGTATTCATTAGAGTCCTCTTGTCCTGAACCGGCCTTTCCAAATTTGTGTTTTTAAAAAAATTATCTAATCACTTTGTCTGGTTGGCGGCGTCCGTCAGGTTGGCAGGCGGCAGATGGAGGCCGACGTCTCTGTGCGGAGAAAGGAGACGAGCTGTCAGATAGTTTATCCTGCAGTCTCGTCCTGCGCTAACAATCAGCTCACCACAGGCCTCATTCATCCGCTTCGTCAGCCTGCAGACAGCGGCTGGCAGCTCGTCAGTCTCTAAACAGAGGAGACAGTGGAACAGAACAGAGTGAGGTGCCTCAAACACTTCTCTCTCTGTGCTGTCCTCAAGTGCAGTATGTCCATAAAGAGAAAACCTTTTCAACAACTCAACAATTTAAAAAACCCATAGCCAGAAGCTAGTACTGTACTCTAGTAGAAGTACTTATCAACTACTTTAGTTAGAGAACAAAAGCATCTACTGAAAAAAAGGAGGAGTAGTAGCAGCCGGTCAATCAGGAGTAGTTTATATCGTGAACGTTTCATTTAGGGGATTGCTGCCGGAAATTACGCCGGATGTCCCTCATTTTGGCCGGCTATCCGTCACCTTCCTCTTTCTTTGTGTTGGCGTTCTAAACTCTGGTGGATTTGTGAGGACTATGGTTAACTGCTCCTCATATCTCTGCAGGGTAAATCCAGACAGCTAGCTAGACTATCTGTCCAATCTGAGTTTTCTGTTAAACGACTAAAACAACTTTTGATGGTACACATGTTCCACCAAAACAAGTTCCTTCCTGAGGCTATTTTGCAGAGGCACCATTGCTCCGTCCGGCGCTTAGCACAGCCCAAGACGATTGTGATTGGTTTATAGAAATGGCAATAAACCAGAGCACGTTTCTCCCATCCCGGAATGCTGTGGGGACTAGCCAGACTAACTTTCTAGTAATGTTAAACAAACAGTGTGCACCGTTCGGCCGTTTTCCCCCTCCAAACCATGTTCCCACCGCTAAGTTACTGAAATGTAATCTTCTTCACAGTGTTGCTCGGCTCTGCAGTAAATTGCTGTAAGACACTAGTAGACTGTTAGTTCGTTCTCATACACGGGACAAATTGGAAATCGACTGGCTACATTAACCACATCATTGGATACAACATATTATGCATATGCAGAGCAACTTCAACTTTAATCAATGAAACTGGCTACATGGGCTTAGCTGTCCTGCCTCCAGCTTGGCTGACATGCAGCACTAAGTGTATTGTGTCATTTCCATTTGACGATGCCTCTTTGTTGCTGAGAGCGTCCAGCTTAGGTAGCTTGACGCAGTTGATTTTGTCGTATTCTCATTACAGCGGCTAATTATCCACTTTACATTGCAATGGCTTATCTTGCGTTATCAGAAGACTTGACAAACAATGTAGAGCCCTGCGCGGGACTGTTTTCTTCATCCCGCTCCTGCCCGCTCCCGGCGAATTTCTGACCATTACCACCCGCACCCGCAACATGTGTCTTACACTCCCGCCCGCTCCCGCAATGTGTATGTCCACTCCCGCCCGCACCCGCAAAACTCTGAGAATTTATGCCTGCACAATAATAGAGATGCATTGATGTTGTGACTTCTCCCGTCCCGCATGAGAAAACACGTAATTTTATAGTTTAATAAGGAGAAGATGCAGGCAAAGAAGGCAGGTGCTTGCTGCTGTTAGATGGGGAGGAAGGAGCCGAGGATGAGGGAGCGGGCGGACGGTGGACGAAGCCTTGGCACGGAGCTCCCCCTTCCTGGGAGGCTCAGACACGCTTATGAAGTGTCAAAAACTGGTGTTTATTAACAGAACAAAAAAAAAACATACTCAAACAACAGGCACAAACTGAACCCAGACTAATACAAAAAATAAACTGAGGCAAACTAACATCAAACACACCAGCAACCTCACAGCAAGCTGCCAAATCCTTTCTATCTTCCCCTCCTTCTGATGGCACTTTTAACCTCTAACCAGCCTCACCTAATTGGACCCTACCACCTGCACAGATGATTAAAGGGTGAGCTAAACTGAACAAATAACATTAACAATCCGGATCTTGAAAACACCATTACATGTAGATAGATTAGTTACTGCTGACATTTCTATTCATCTATACATGTGCACCCACAACAATAAGCACCCCACATATATAAAAATGTCATTCACTGCAGAACTACCCGTTCAGTGCCCAGTCCCTCCCTGGTGAAAGGACCTAATCAGGCCCACCTGTATGCACTCCCCTTGATTAAGCTGGTGAGGTACTGACATCACAGGCAGAACCATAGCAAAAACAGTATGCACCCATGAACCCACTAAAAAGACCTATGTCAAATGATAAAGTTGCAAAGTAAAAACAGTACATTGAAATTAAGGATTAAGCAGACACAAAACATTGCTAGTTTTGGGAACAGAGGCCAGTGAAAAGGAAGAAAGGCAGCCTTTCCACATGTGTTATAGCCACATGTTTCTCCTGTATGTTTATGGTCTCATTTATATCATTATTATTATTCACTGATTACTATATTATGCACTGATTTTGTATTTGGTGGGTGTGTTCACCGGGGTTTGGGCTGATAAGTGATAACAGTATATTTGTTTGCTTCATCTGGGTTTTTGGCTTTGACAGAGAGGGGGTGAGCCTGTTGACCATACTCACACACTTAATCGCGTCACAAAGTAACTTTACATTTGGTCTCTGCAGTACTAGTTGTATTTTACGTGAAGGAATAAATGATTGAAATTGCATATTCAGCACAGTGTTTTTCATCTCTGTTTAGTCCCTCACGGCAGCACTTTTGTGGACTGCTTACAGCCGCAACAACATGTACATGTAATAACTGTGGACTCCGCACAAGGGAAACTCAATGGTTAACATTAGCTGCCCAGTAGTCGGTGCTGCCTAATGTAGCTCCTGTTAGCCGTCCCCTGGCAGCAGCTGGGAAGTCAGTGAGGCTGAGTGACTGTCCGAAAGCAGCACGGCCCATCAGGTGTCAGATCCTTGGAAAGAGATGACAAACGGGTTTGTAATTAACGTAAAGGATTTAAAATTCACTCATCACTCGTGCTGATTAACAAGGCTCAGTGGGCGGACTTAACGCTCCACCAGAAACATTGCTGAATGAACAGTCTGGCATAGATTCTAGATATTATTTTTTTTATAATATCTTAGTTCTGATACGTTAATTAAGATTGCTTTAATATCGGCATAGGAAAAACCAATTGCCCATTATTCCTTCAATCATCGATGTACAATCTGATCGCCAATCAGGACAAGCTTTGAGTCTATTGAGTTTGTCATCAGAATTACAAATGGTTTTATTGCCACAATAAGTACATGTATGTGGAATTTGCCTTGGTGAAAGGTGCATACATAGACAAACATATTAAACATGATTATTAAACAAAAAATAAATACAGAAAAAACAAATATATACATACAAAATAACTGTTGCATAAGAAAAAAAGAGGCTGAGAGGGTTGAGTGCAAACTTTGCAAAGAATATCACCTAAAGGATTAATAGGAACACCATACTAATACTGTGTTGGACCCTCTTTCGCCTTCAGAACTGCCTTAATTCTTCGTGGCATTGATTTAACAAGGTGCTGGAAGCATTCTTTAGAAATGTTGGCCCATATTGATAGGATAGCATCTTGCAGTTGATGGAGATTTGTGGGATGCACATCCAGGGCACAAAGGCATGACAGACCCATGTCCTCATTCTGTTTACGCCAAATTCTGACTCTAACATCTGAATGTCTCAACAGAAATCAAGACTCATCAGACCAGGCAACATTTTTCCAGTCTTCAACTGTCCAGTTTTGGTGAGCTCGTGCAAATTGTAGCCTCATTTTCCTATTTTTAGTGGAGATAAGTGGTACCCGGTGGGTCTTCTGCTGGTGTAGCCCATCCGCCTCAAGGTTGTGCGTGTTGTGGATTCACAAATTCTTTGCTGCATACCTCGGTTGTAACAAGTGGTTATTTGAGTCAAAGTTGATCTTCTATCAGCTTGAATCAGTCGGCCCATTCTCCTCTGACTTCTAGCATCAACAATGTTTTCCTTTTTCAGACCATTCTTTGTAAACCCTAGAAATGGTTGTGTCTGAAAATCCCAGTAACTGAGCAGATTGTGAAATACTCAGACCAGCCCGTTTGGCACCAACAACCATGCCACGCTCAAAGTTGCTCAGATCACCTTTCTTTCCCACCTTTTCTTTTCCCAAGAGATTGTCTTGACCTCACCCCTAAAATGTAAAGTTTGTTCTGAGTGTGACATAGGGGAAAGGTGATGGGGCCATTCAAATCTAAAGGTATCATCCTCTGAAGAGAGACAGTATGAGAGCCTACAAGAAAAAACAATGAGGAAAAACCCTAACATCTGACTGTTAAATGCCAGGGTCAGACTGCCCTAACATCTGGCTGTTAGAGGCCAGGGTCAGACTGTGCCCTAACTTCTGGCTGTTAGAGGCCAGGGAAGCCTTAGTATTGAGACAGAGACGAGAAGTTTGGTTTGAGTTTTACTGTGTACATTTATCAGGGAAAAATACATCCGGTGCTGAGCTAAATGAAACAAAAGTGTACTTGCACTGGATAATGAAGATGACTGTTTAATAATGTCGTGATTTGAAGTAGCTGCCATGTGATTGGTTGATTAGCTAATTGCATTAACGAAAAATGTGTTCCTAATAATCCTTTAGGTGAGTGTATAGTATGTGCAATGGGCAGAAGTAAAGTCCAGGATGATGGTTAGTGCAAATTGTGTGTGTGTGTGTGTGTGTGGGTGGGGTTAAGAGTCAATGTAGGCCTATTGGAGGTTGTTTTATGTAGATATTGTTCTATGTAAAATCTTTCGGTGTGTATAATCATACGGTCTCTCTTCAGAGGATGATACCTTTAGATTTGAATGGCCCCATCACCTTTCCCCTATGTCACACTCAGAACAAACTTTACATTTTAGCTCTACTATTAGTAAGACACTAAGAAAAGCTAAATCATCCATACAGTATGTTGATTGTTCTCTCCAACACCTTAATATTATGGCTGTTATGAACCCGGCATCCTCTGGGGGACACAAAGAGTACTGTTTTCCACTATTACTCAAGCCATAGCCTCTAGAGGGCATTGCAGTAAAAACAAGGTGAGGACCGGCCAAACGTCCTCACTTTGTAAAACGGTCCTCACTCCAAGGTTTAAAATGTCATGCCGGTCCTCACAATGATAGCCATACAAACACAAACACACACACACACACAAACACACACACACATGCACGCACGCACAAACATTATTGGCCACGGTGGCACATTTATGCATAAATACTAGTTAAAGTGTTTGCTTTTGTATCAAAACTTTATTTATCAAACAAAAAGAATGCACCATTGAAATAACATTTCTATAAAAAAGGACCATGGGACTGTTCTACAGTGCATTACAAAACCAGCAATTGTATACAACATTGTGGATAGAAACTTCTTTACTTCATCATCATCATCATCATCATCATCATCATCATCATCATCATCTTTCTCCCCCCCCACTCAAATTAACAAAATGTACACTCTTAAGTATTGCAGTCACTAAACTAATTTGGTTGTAATGACTCTAGGATTGGACATTTTCTTAAAAGGCCGAAGTCAAACTGTATTTACTCAGAGAAGTCCGTCTGTCGGCCCCCCTGTCAAACAATTATGTTCTGGAAATGAAGTAATTGTCTGTGTGAGAGGAGATAAGGGCTGTTTTAATTTGGGCCCTTTTCACCCAGATGAGATGAGGTCCAAATCATTTTTTTACTTTTTATCTTCCCATTATTTTCTTTTTTCTTTCTGTAAGCCATTAGCCTGAAACTATCCGTGTTGGAGCTAACTAAGTTGATTTCACACCAACATCAGGACACTTTCAAAGTCAGCATATCCCTGACCAACTTCACTTGGTCTTTTTTTGACCATGTAATTTGTCCCTTTTTGATCCTCAGTGGTTCGCACACAGGAGGGAAACACCCAAAGAAAGAAGTTAATGAAGTGGAGTTTCCCTTTGAAATGCAGAAGCTAAACCTCCCCAGTCTCCACCTTATCAGGTCTGGTTGGTGTTTCAGAGTACCACACAGTCACCACAGGACACAGGAGTTCACAAGCCTTCACAAATAAAGGGCAAGGTTTTTTTTTATTATAAAGGAACATCCTGGTGTGTTTCTGCATGTTGTAGTCCATTCACTACAACTTATGTTTTACTAACTTGTAGACTAAAAGTTGGCTGTGATGGATATCTATTTTAAACAAGATTCTACAAAATCAAACTACATCTCCGCCGCCACTTTTGCCCAAATTAGGATTTCCTGGCTCCAGCAGGTGAGGTGTAAAACCTATACCCCTGGCTTTAAAACATCACAGACCCTAGGGACACATCTGCCATTATATACATGTTATAATTAAAAAGGGTAACTGCATAGATGCCATCAATCTACATATTTCAGACTGAAAATAAACAAGAGTGGGGGTGACTGTGTGTCCTCAGAGTGACCTAGTTTGGTGACAAACCATTTCAATGTTTCATTAAAGGCAGAATGAGTAGGATTTGTTGGTTGCAGTTTGTAAACACAACATTCAAAGTTGGACCCCCAGAGTCACTCTTGTTTTGGAACAAGCTTTGTCCGCTTGGCGTTTCGCCTTGCTATATTTGCTTTTTTCTGCGCTGTGTCCGCCATAATCATAACTTGTTCTTGGATGCGTGGTTACAATTTGGCAGGGAAATCCTACTCATTGTGCCTTTAAGAAATAATCTCTCTACAATATTATTTTGAAAAGTACTGAAACCTCTTAAGGCAACAAACGAGAAGAAAAGAAAAAACTCTGAACAACGCTTCAGTCCTTTTTTTCATTTTGTCCTTTGCTAAACTAAATTTACATTTGCAGAAATAGCACATGGTTATAAATAATAGTTTTAAAGAGCACTCGAAATAAAGTAATAATAATAATAATAATAATAATAATATATTAAATTTGATTATAAAAAGTTACTACTACTCTAGTGGAACTGTACACTGTAAAAAAGCAGTGTTCTATAGTTCTGCTTCAGCAACGCTTTTCTCCACAGTAAAATATGTATGTAGAGCCTACAAGAAAAAACAATGAGGAAAAACCCTAACATCTGGCTGTTAAAGGCCAGGGTCAGACTGCCCTAACATCTGGCTGTTAGAGGCCAGGGTCAGACTGTGCCCTAACATCTGGCTGTTAGAGGCCAGGGAAGCCTTAGTATCGAGACGGAGACGAGAAGTTTGGTTTGAGTTTTACTGTGTACATTTATCGGGGAAAAATACATCCGGTGCTGAGCTAAATGAAACAAAAGTGTACTTGCACTGGATAATGAAGATGACTGTTTAATAATGTCGTGCTTTGAGGGGGAGTATTTCCTTTTGGGAGTATGGCCATTCTGTCTTTGTTCTGGGATCATCATACCAGTATTTTTTGGATGTTTCAGTTTATTAAATTCAAATCACATATTTGTACTTCACAATTGCCAAATCATCCCATCAGTTTTCAGATGAATTCTCTCCCTTCGAGCAGCAGTTGATTTCAGTAATTTCTATCAAAATGAACTGAGCTCATCCGTCGCGCAACATGTCTGCATTATTCCTGTCAAGGTTATGTTGCTGTTGTGTGGTGAGAAAGTACTTTTGATTTCCACACTAAAAACACTTAAGTCTAGATGTGTTTGACATGTAGTGATGGAAAGCAGGTACAGATTTTTAGAGTCTGTATGGGCTGGTCTTTGGTGCAGGGGGATCGACTAGTGTTCAGGTTTAAATACAATACGTTACTTCCCTGCCACTGTCTGGCAAAGAAATAACATTATCTAAAATTATGTAAAATGTTCCCTGTAAGATATGCTATGAAATCTGATCAGTGGCACAGACACAATCTGCTGCATGTCTGCACAGAATCAAGAATCCAATTTGGCTGTTTTGAAAGTGCTGTACTCGAAATACTAAAATACAAATTTTCTCAATAAGGATTTTGATTATCAGCCATAATGTAAATTTAAACCATCCAAAGTAGACTGACCACGAGGTTGTGAAACCAAGGTTTCTGCTTCTGTAGAAGCCAAGTTTGTATGAAATCCACCTCAGTTTAAGAAAAATATGTCGTATTCGCGATCTTATGGAGGAATACTACACTACCCCCAATCCTAAGCGTAACAGCGACGTCTCTGATTGGTCCAACTTGCTGTTACCATGGAACCGTACCCGCGAAACCGCGAACGGCTAGAGCCGAGCTTTTACCATTGAAGTCTATGATAGTTTCTGTACAGAGTCTTGTACCTATGCCTTTTTCAAAAAGAAAATGTGCGTTCATCAAATGTTTTATGGTCATGATTGATCTCGTAGCTGGTTGGCTTGGTTTCCAGACTTCAATCTCTTTATATGAGCAATTTTTTAAACGTCAGTGGAACAATTGATGGAATGGAACCAGAGCCCTATACCGAGGCTTTCTCGCGTCCCTCAGCGTCTGATACCGAAGCATGAGGGACTCACATGCACTGCTCTCATTCTCTGCTCAGGACGCCATTCCCCCACTATATCTTTACATAGCAAATATATGTTTGCTGCTAAATTCATGATCTGAATATCGAGTACAGCTCCTTTAACTGAACAAGCAGAATAGAGAATGAAGAATTGAGAAAAAAGCGAAAAGTTAACTGACTTATTGTCGTCTAAAGAAAAATTTGTCTTGAACTTTGAATCCGAGACTAAATGACTCATGACGATGAATGTTGTTTTTACAGTGCGAGTCTGGATGACATTTTAATGGACACACTGGCTGTTTTGTGGATGCGATCTGTAATATTTCAGGTACAGGATGATCCTTGTCATCAGTACATATAGCATGTCTGATGTATCTGATTCCAGACAGCTGTGGATATGCTGCATCTGTGCTACTGAAGTAAAAGAACCAGTTGTCTCTTAGTTCTCTCTGTTTAAAAAGGGACATGGGGCCTTTGGGAAAAACCCTCAACAGTGCAGAGCGTCTCATCTGTTCCTTGTGTGTCGGCTGCGCAGGAACAAATTAACATAACACAGAACACATTCTAAAATTGCACAAAGACTTCAAATAAAGCTACTAAATACAGAGAAAGAATTAAAAAAAAAATTAACGCTTCGGTTAAAAGTAAAGGCACGCAGGATGTCTTGTTTATCTCAGCGGCAGCAAAAACAAGGCAAATGAATCATGATAAATTCAATATTTGACACATTGTGGAATCGAGAGATGGCTAGCTGGTGTTTTTGACCAGGCAATAACAGAAAAACCTGTATTTTAATCGGACGTTTTGACGAATGACACATAATTAAGGTGTCAAATTAACGGTCAATTAAAATCTCTTGAAATAATGAGAATCCTTGAAAGTTATTTTTGACAACTGCAGGGAAATGGCATCCAACAACATTTGTAATCAAGAGATGTGTGCTGCAATTGAAATGTCTGGAGCCATGCTAAGTTTGAAGCCTCTGCAAGTTTATTTTCATATAAATGAAATAAACTAATGGCTGCCCGCAAGGAAGAAATCAATCTAAGACGCGATGGATGATTTAGAAAATAATCAGTAGTATGCTTATTTATGGGCTAAAATGTGTTTGACCATTTAACCCTCATTATTTCCTCTGCTTTCATCTTTCCTTCCCCTTCTGACACTGAAAATAAATCTACTGTGTCAACAGGCCATTTCATTTAGAAAGGACTGTCAAAGTAAGATTTTCTTTCGTTAAATCAAATTTCAGTCTCGGCCGGCAGCATCAGATCATCCCATCTGTCTGCAACTCTGCTTTGCTTTCCGAAAAGAGGAAAATAAGAGAGAACTGGAGAGAAGTATGAAAGCACTCAGCTCAGACTGGGTGAATCTCCCAGAACACACTGATGAGTTTGATCCCCACACCGCCTGCTTGCTCTCTTGCTCTGTTGAGACGTTACCTTTCCATCCCCTTCCAGCCACGGGACCCCCCCCCCCCCCCCCCTCCTCCCCACCACACAGCCGTAACAGCCCAGTGAGCGTGAGCTTGAATCATAATATTTGAAGCCGCGTTATAATGAATTCCCGGCCTCATTCCTCCGTGCCCTAGCTCGCACATACAAACCACCTCTGAATATCAATTCACCTTCTCTGCCTCCACTCTCTGTCTCCCTCAGGCTTTTTCCTTTCATCACAGAAAGATAAAGGTCTGAAAATTACAATATGGTGACTGGGTTGACACATTCAAATATAGAGCATACTGATGGCCTGTCCCCCCACCCCTAGAGCTGATTAGTGAATCATTTGTCATTTTAAGCTCTTGCCTTTCTACGCACTCCCAAAAATATCCCAACCCATTCATTCTCACACTAATTGTCCAAAATCAGATTTTTCTTTCCCACTGTCAATACAAATCTAGTTGTTTTAAGGAACTAAAAGGCGGAGGCTCTCTGCTCCGCCGTCCCGATTGAAGTCATGTTAGAGACATCATCCTGAATCCATAACACTAAGCTTCATTCCCTCATTGCAAATGTTTTCCTCATTCCACTTTTGAAAGTGAGTCAAACTAAAAATGGTACAAAACATTCCCTCCGTACTCGTTAACAAATTAATTTTGAATAAAGTGTAACTTGTTTTGACGGTATTAAAAGGCTGTATTTCATCAATTGTCATAGTGGCTCGTGCCCTTAAAAGTAGCTCTCTGTTGAAATGTGTTTAATAAAACCTGATTTGAAAAAACACAGTACTGACAGGACAGCAAATGTAAAAATATACTTTGTGGAATATGCATTATTTGTGTGTATGTTTTTGTTAATTTTTTTCTTCTCGTTATTTTTGTATAAAAACGGAGCGCCCTGAAGTTAACTCAAAGTGAAGCTGGCGGTTTTGCAATTGTCCCATGTGGGCGATCAAGGTTGACAGAGGTACAAGTGTGTTTATCTCATGAAAAATAAATATGGATTCATCAAAAGCACACACTGACATTCAGTCAAACACAAGCTGAAACTGCACAAAGTGAAAAAAATAAACACGGGTGAATATCACTGTCATTATCATCTGCTGCCCACAACCATCTCTAATCTCAATAATAATAATAATAATAATAATAATTATTCCAAAAATAACTTGATTTCTTATCCTGTTGCTGTAACACCTCCTTCACAATTATTTTTTTTCATCACAGTTACAACAAATTTCAAACTATTTGTTTTCTCAAGAAAACAAGATGGTAGTTTAGTTATCTTATAATTGAGATCGTGATCCAGAGATAACAGTTAATTCAATAGTTAAGTTCATTTTTTTTGTCTCGTGATTATTACTTCATTATCTCTTTCTTACAATAAAAGCATGTGTTCTGCCAGTGCTCTGAATCATTTTTTACTATAACCTTGCTTCAGTGACTATGCCTCAAAAATGTAACTGTAGTCTTTTGTGAACATGTGAACAGGTGTCCCGAAAGCCAACAACGTAGTCTTCATTTTGCAGACTGTGATCAGTCTTCAATACTCCAACCAGCAGGGGGTAACGCGATGCACTGAATGTGACGTACATACAGTGCAACGTGACAAATTGTGAACGAGGGGTTAAGACCAAATTTGAATGAACAGTTTTTCAAAAGGACATATCACCATATACCATATCAAGTCAATCTTCATTTGTCCAGGATGGGATGGGTCCTACCGATCCCAATCCAGATTTCTTATAACATGTGTTCCACACGGATTATCTTACTGCTTTTCATTGACTTCCAGGCCATGGTCGAGACTAGGCAGACTTGAACAAGGAGCAAAAACAAAGAAGGTTACAATAAGTTTTTCAAGATGAGAATTTGGCAACGACACAAGTCCTTGTAGGTAAAGATTGGAGTATGTCTGGGTTAGGGAGAGTAAAGGCTTGATCAAGAGCAGCAACAGACTGTGGGAGTCTATACAGTCCTGTAAGAGTAGTCAGATGGATCCGATCCAGGCGATTCAGACCGGTCTAGTAGGTTCTCACACTTGTTTTCGAGCCGGCCAAAATCAGTCTTAATCCCTTTTGTTTTTTGAAACCTCAGAATCCAGAGGTGAAAGTGTTGCATGGGTTCTGAGTGAAAGTTGAAAGCTGTTTTGTTCGGAAAAGTAGGCATGAAATGCCAGAGAGGATCACCTTGCGTTACCACAACAGGCGACCTCTGATCCAGGTAAGAAAAAGAATGTTTTGTTGAAACTTTGGTGGTTGAGGATGTGTTTTCTATTTCTTACTGTAGGTTCTGTTGGTATTTCAAACCATATACACATCCTTGTAACTGCACAAAGCTGGAATACCCAAACAAAAAACAAAAGACAAAAGGAATACTTCCAACAGCGATCATGAAAAATAAATGAGCTACAGTCACAGTTACTGAGTTGTGGATAACTCAGTGATGACGCTAATAAATACCACAAAGAAGAGAAACAGGAGGGATCTTATAACTTTGTCTTCTTTTTTTGTGATTATCACATCATCTTGTGTCATTAAGCTGAGGCGCTAGGCATTGGGTTTTTCTAGTTTTGTGTTTGAGGTTGAAGAGTCTAGAGGGGTTTCAGTTTGAACTCCTAAAGAAGCCCCTCCACCATTGTCCTGTTCTTAGAGTTTGATTCCCTTCTATGCTATCCCGGTCCCAAATAGTAGACACTACCTGAGCCCAGTAGAAACCAAACAAACTCAACCCAGCACAGATGTAGGTCTGATTCCAAAGAGGCGTCTTCAAACTCAGATTGACCTGTTGCTTCCCTTAGCATATGGACAGCAGGTGACATCAAGGCTTGAAGAAAGTTTCCAGACTGGAACAAGGCTGAGGGCTGGGCTGGGCCGGTGTCAGGGGTTAGAAGGCGGAGCCGGTAATGGCGTTGAGCTGCTTCATCAGGCCTTCTAGACTGGCCATCTGCTCTGAAAGGTCGTCCTGCTCATAAACCTGAAAGACAAGAACAAACAAAAATAGAGCAGGTTACACAACTGTGAACTTCATAAAAACCTGCTTGAAGGTCGCTGTGGTAACTCTATAGATCAAGAACTTAGCAGTTGGTTGACAACATCTGTGACAAAGCTGATATTACCTCTTGCTTAACAATAACAGCCTTACCACCATTTGCCGAGGCAAAACACTTAATTCCAGCTCAGAAAAACACTGAGGCTGCTGTCTGTTAGGTTATGGTCAGAATTGAACCGTAGGAGTTAAACTCAACTCCTGCAGCAACTACTGACTAAACTACTGAACTAACCACTTAATGCTGAACACAATAAGCATTTGAAAAATGTCTCCTTTTTGGTAATATGCAGGTCAAAAGACAAACATTTAGTTGAAAACTGATTTTAATTTAGATGTTTAGGTAACATTGTTTAAACAGCATTTCAATTACTATATATCAATGAGAAGCACGTCCTAACTACACGCTGAAATACAGTAATTAAAATGCTGCTGAAACACTGGTTTTATGTAGAGCTCCCCCCTAAACGTCCTGTAACGCCCTGCAGTGCCCTGCTATGACATTAACTACTACGACTACCATTTGTAGTCACTGTTCAATTATCTTTATTGTGGCTATTATTGCCACTGTTCATCACATCCCCAACCGGCACCGTCAGACACCGCCTACCAAGAGCCTGGGTCTGCCAAGGTTTCTTCCTAAAAGGGAGTTTTTCCTCGCCACTGTCACACTAAATGCTTGCTCTTGGGGGAATTACTAGAATTGTAAACTATAGAGTGTGGTCTAGACCTACTCTATCTGTAAAGTGTCTTGAGAGAACTCTTGTTATCATTTGATACTATAAATAAAATTAAATTTAAATTGAAGTTATCTTTCAAGAATCTTCCGATTCAAACCTCATGTTCCAGCAGCACTTCTTCTACTGCTGTCCAATGTGACTGCCAGCGCAGCATGCAGACATGCAGAAGAGATACTCCACTGTGCTTTAGGTTTGAGTTACTTAACTATGACTTGGACACACACTTCTCATCCATCACAGATTATCAAAGGTACTAAAAGGGAGGTCTTACAGGTAGAATGTGAGACTTGACATGTACACCCTGAATGTGAGGCATTTTCCCACAGAGAGTTGACTTGGACAATTCTGATTCAGGCACAGCCTGGATGTGTAACCTGAATGTTTCTTGCTTTCACATTTTATTTGGCTTGGGTTTAACTGAGACATCTAGATGTCTTTTGACCTATCAATAACTACATCAGTGCTTACTGTCAACCCTACAGTTTATTGTGATGACATGGTTACTGCCAGAGTTGGAGGAACAAATCAGAAACATCATCATTCTCCATCAATCTGTTATTCAGGAACAACATATTAATGATTTTGATGATGAAATCTGGGCATCCCAGGGGAAGTTGTGACATGTTTTAAAGCTCCATTCTTGAGGCGGCTGCTAGGACTTGTAGTCAGAAGGTTGCTGTGCTGGGCCGCCAAGCTGAAGACGCAGGCCTTCCAGGCTTGGTTGGCCCAGAGGTCTCCTGAAGCAGCAGACAGTTCTGGGGGGCCAGAAGGGCTGCAGCTACGATGGTCACCAAAGCAAAAATCTGGGTGTTGGAGGAGTTTGGAGACACTATGGAGAAGAACCTCTGTTGGCCTCAAAGAAGCTCTGGAAAAGCAGGGCTTCGCTCATGTGTTCAGGAGTGGGGGATAATTGCAGACCCCGACTGGGGATATTGTTGAGCGGTGAAAAGAGCACTTTGAGGAACTCCTGAACCGAACCAACATGTCCTGCGTGGGGGATGCAGAGTTTGAAGAAAGAGGGGAAGCTATACCCATATTCCTGGAAGAGGTCTGAGGTAGTCAAAAAGCTCTTCAGCGGCAAGGTTTCCGGGTTCTGGGTTTGTCTAACTGCTAAGAGACCTAGTGGTAGACCCAGAACATGCTGGATGGCTTATATCTTTCATCTGGCCTGAAAACGCCTCTGGATCCCCAAGGATGTCTCAACAAATAAGTACCAGGCCATTCTTCATTCGTTCCTTAGTCACATTTTTGTGTGCCGTTGTTACGGCCCTCGGTTAGCGATAACTTTATTTTTGTACAAAGCAGTAGGGTTGAATCACCACATCAGTTTGACTATGTTTTCTCAGGTTTTTCTTTAGGGAGTTAGGTTTAGAAATTGTATTTTTGTGTGGATTCTTTTGATTAAGGTTTAGACAGAACTTTGGTCGGGAGAATTAGGGTTTTCTGTTTATTATTTTGGCATTGATTCACCCTGAAGGTAAGCTTCCGTTAGAGTTATTAAGATGAAATTGTGAAATAACCTTTGTTGTATCATTAAAGCAATACATTTCTTTGGTATTATTTCAATTTTCACTCTCCCGTTTCCTTTATGTTGTGCTCCGACACTCCTAAACCAGGTTGGGGCGTAACAGCCGTATTAAGTGTTAGCCATTTGTTAATGTGTTTCTTCTGCATTTACTGACTCCTTCATTTAAAATACAGATCTCTTCAGTTACCTAATACATAACAATAACCTTCATGTCTGCTTTTATTTCTGTCAGAGTTATTGTTACCTGGCAGAGCAGTGCAGATTTTCAATCTCTGAATAAAATAAAAGGTGACTTTATGTTGATAGTGATGGATTATCTATCAGCAGGAAGTTTCAGGTCTGTGCAAGTTGAACTGAACTGAAACCTATAGCAGCCTTAAGGTTAAGAAATCAGAATAAGAAGTTGAAAAATGATCAGAAATGCAAAGTTCTCAAGATTTATAGTTATGGGCTTAATCAAGTATAGAGCCAGTTATAATATCCATGTTCACAAACTGTGTCACATCAGGTTAGATAACAGTTTGCCTCCGAGTCAATCACGGCCCATTCAACATGTTGAATTGCCGTCAGAGCTGTTGGTAGGCATCAACCTGATTGGCTGTTAAGCTTACAGATGTTATAGGTTCCATTTGACGTCCTCGCTGCCTTACTGCCTTCCATCACTTAAGTGATGGAAGGCGGGGAATTAAGTGTGGGCTGCACTTGATAATTGTAGACAGTAGGTGGCAGGGGAATGCTTGAATCCTGTTGACAGCATGGTTGACAGGACTTTAGGATTTAAAGGAGAATTCCAGTCAGATTCGCTGTGTTCCCTCGGAATGAATCACTGCACGGGTAGGCACTTGTAATGACAATTCAAACATGTTTAGAGGCTAAAAACATCTTTAAAACTTGCCCTGTTTAAGCCTGTTGGGTGCTAACTCTAGCAGTGGGATAACACGGTGTAGGCAGCACCGATTGTTTTCGTTTTTTCTTGCTACTGACAGCACTCAGAATTTCCAAACAACAGAGCTACGTGTTAAAATCGACCGGAATTCTCCTTTAAGAATAATACACCCTCCGACCACAAAGTGGGTTGCTATGGCAGAGTGGCACTGTCTGTATTTCTACTAGTTGACAGAAAGCGAAGCAACTGCAGAACCAACATTTCAAAAGTTTATGACTTACAATAACTTCACTGAAAACTTTAGCCAAAATATGAGATATTCGTGTCTTGTTATGGTTGTAAATTAAACTCGCAAGATTTTCTTATGTTCTACCTGATATTCAGCCTATTTATTCTGCTGCGGAACCAGATGAACGGTAAAGCCATCGAAACATGATCAGAGGTAGCCCGACCCAGGTACAGCGCAGAGCCTCAGCAAACCTAGGCAGTGGGAGCACTACTCTCAATTGTTTGTTATACAGAAATAACAGACTGTAGAACAAAACCTCTGCATGTTCTTCGTTTTGTGTCTATACCACTGCACTTTGCACACATGATGTTATTCGTTGCACTGATGGAACATAATTCCTATAATATTGGAGAGTATATATTAATATTTCTGAGGTTGCAGGGTCGTGGTGTAGCTGTTGTAGTTTTTATTGAGTGTGTTTAAATTGGCTACTCAGTTTGTTAAACCTGTTTTCTGTAACAAACGAGAGACAGAGAGTGCAATTACTGACATTGCCAGGCGGGCGGCGCTGCGGTGGCAAGCCTGTGGCAGGTGTCAGGACAGTGGCAAGCGAGCGGCACTCGTTTATCACCTGTTGAGAAGCTGCCAATCTGAGTGGCACCACAGTTGCAAACTGTCGGCAGTTCAGAGAAGAGAGCTCCTACAAGAGAGGAGTGTGCATGGTTTGTGGTCACAACAGGTCAGCTGCTCTTAGTCAGGTTTAAAAATTATGTTGAGCTTGACTTTTTTATTTTTCATTTATTTTATTAGGCTTCTTCTGCATATGTTACATCAACCCGTTCTCACTCCCAACTCGTAAAATACTGACGCTTGGGCAGTGCCTCTCAGCGCCAGATACGATGCAAAAAGCAGCCTTCAGCGTTTGTATGGAACGCACCAGGCAAAGCAGCAGCTCTGTGGTGCTTTAAGATGACGTAGTATTAATAGCGACAACGATAGCGAGTAGTAGGTAATACTGAATTGCCGTGTAAGGAGGTTCATTGGGGTGGTGAATGGCTCAAACCACACTGGACTTTCACCCAGGAGACCGGGGTTTGTGTCCCGTTCTTGTTCCGTGTGTCACTGAACGATAATTTTATAACCTCACCCACCATCTTTTCTTAAACCCAACTGTCCCGTTCTTGTCCCGCGTGTCACGGAAACTTACCTTTTATAAGCCCACCCACCATCTTTTCCTAAACCATCAGAAAAGCTTCCGATACCGCCTAAAATGTTGGTATCGGTATCGGCAAGTACTGGAGTTTATGCAACGATTCCATACCATGTAATTTAGCCCCAAAGAAAATCTACTTGAAAGTAGTTATTTATGTTCTTTTTCCGTTAAGACTGACTGTCAAACAGAATAATAAAATAAAGTTATATGGCGTTCATTGTTTGTGTTTGTTTGTGTTTCACAAAAAGTTTAACCCGAGGCCAGGCTGTACAACAAAGATAGCAATCATATCACATCCATACAGGGATAGTAGTATACAGCTGTTTAAACATAATAAATTATATGTATATTTTAACACACTTGTATCGGATCAGTACTGGGTATCAGCCGATACATTTCAGGTATCGGAATCGGGACGGAAAAAATGGTATCGGACCATCTCTAACATATACTGACTGAAGTTCTCGGATCTGGTCGTCTTTCTAGTTATACATTTTCGTCATTTTGACCACAGCCCTGGCATGGAAGAATGGTGGGTAAAATGATAAAGCTTGCTAACAAGCCAGCCATCCGCCTGCTCGGTCCCTTGGTTTTACCACCGCATGGAGACTCCTTTACAGAGAAAATGGATGACTGCTGGGATGACAGCGTATGCCGGGAGATAGCTAGTTATATTGTCCATCTCCCAGCATCCGCTGTTGTCCCCGCGGGTAGTGAGCCAGAGGGACCATAGCAACGGTTTGTATATCCGGTTTCCCTTTTTGAATGACGAATACATTACCGAGCTTGCTTGTTTGGAGAGTTGTTTTCTCTCACACAGGCACAGATGGTACGTGCCAGTTGGCGCTGGACCTTATTCTTTGTGGTGCAAGTGCAACTATTTTGCCAAGACACAGGGGACTAGAGGCATTGTGAGGCAACATCACAGTGGGCCTTTTTCGCCACTAGTTCTTTGCCGTTTGCCTAGTGTGTCTGCACCTTTAGAGTTGTTGCAGTCATTGGTCTGCAAGCGTCTCAAAGGACAGGACACACTGACAGGAACGGCTTCACCTTAATCCTGCAGAGAATCTGTGATGATTGTGTAATGGCACTTTCGCTTTACAAACTGTCACCTCTGAGTGGGCTGGCTTAAGTGCCTCTATCTCCGTGTTTGTGTGTGTGACAGTCAAGTGCATATCCCTTACACACTCTCTCAGTGTGTGTTATTGAGCGTGGCCTTCATGCAGAGTTTGTCTTTGCAGTTGGAAAAAAATATATTCAATATTCTCCTCAACACGCCATGGAAAACCAATGAAGGCTCACAGAAATATTTCTCACACTTAAATTGAAAGGTTTGTGTCAATGCCCCAAACCTTGTCCTTGTACTTGTACTGTATTAGCACTGTATAGAGTCAAGGTATGAGTCCTTCATTATACTGCTTTCATCCTGCATAAGTAAGGTGAAAAGTCACTTATTTATCTTCATCATTGATTATTCAATTGAGATATATAATTTCAATAGTAAACAAATGACCCTTTACAAATCATCAAACTGCATGTTGTCCAACCACAACTACAAATTAAAATGATCAGTACTTTCACATACAACCGAGAGAAGCAGAAAATCCTATCATTTGAAATAGAAAATATTAATTTAATTTAATTTAATTTCTTTTTCTGTCATTTGACTAATCGTTTTAGACCCACTGTTTCATTTTTGTTTGTTGAAGAGTAGATGTTAGTATTAGGGCTGAAATGCGTGAGTTAATTAATATTAGTCGATCCACAGTGTATTTATAGCCAACAATTTAGATAATTGAACAATTGTTACAGTAATTTAATCAAATTTTCTCTAGTTCCAGTTTCTTTATTGTAACAATGTGCTGCTTTTTCTTCTTCTGTTATATCATTGTAAACGGAATATCTTTGGGTTTCTGACTGTTGGACAAAACAGGACATTTCAAGACCACACCTTAGATTCTGGCAAATTGTGTCAGACACTTTTTCTGTAAAATCAGTTAATTGTGAATTGAATCAAAAGGTTAAATGATCATTAAAATAATCATTAGTTGCAGCCCTAGTTGAAAGAGTGCTGTTTTGTACAGAAAAATTGAAATTTACCCATTAAGAATAGGGGGTGTGGCCTTGACCAACTGCCATACTTTGCTCGTTTGAAAGCCATGATGTCTCTCTCTCTCTCATGGGCAGTCCAAATTCTCTGGGCGGGCAAAGCAGAGAAAGGGGCAGTAACCTTTCCCCTTATGACGTCATAAAGGGAAGATTCCAGATCGGCCCATCTGAGCTTTCATTTTCTCAAAGGCAGAGCAGGATACCCAGGGCTCGGTTTACACCTATCACCATTTCTAGCCACTGGGGGACCATAGGCAGGCTGGGGGAACTCATAATAATGTTAAAAAAAACTCATGAAGTGAAATTTTCATGCCATGGGACCTTTACATTCTGACTACTCTCTCAGATATTCAGCTTTCCATGGTATCCTTTTATTTTGGAATCAAGCATATGTACTGTATGTTTCCCTCCAGAGAGGCCTGAACCTGCTGACCTAGATTTTAAAATATAGATACCAGTCTGGTCCAGTTAAAGCTTTTAACCTGACCAGAGAGAGGCATGTTGGATCCACTTTTGACCGATTTCTCCCTCAGGACAACTTACCTTCCAGTCATTTATAGATTTTTATATCCCCCCCATTTAAAACATCAGTGGGGCTCAATCAGGACAGTGAAGAAATATCCTGAATCCACCAGTAGCAGCCAGTTTACCAGTTAACAAAGACAGTAAGGTGATCATTTCACAGTCAAAACATATTTAATTAATAATCCATTAAAAGCTTGCTAAATATATCACACATTGATGCTTTACAGGCATATGTTTTGCAAACCAGAAAGATCAAATTGGTGCCAAAATATTGTATTGACTTACTTTTTTGTACAGTGTCTTGGAACAACACTACTATTACACCAACAGTTCTCCCAAATGACACTGAATATGGCACACGTACACTGAATGTGCTCCAGATGTCAGATTTGGTAAGTGGAACATTTTACTCGTAGTGGCTTATCAATACATTGATACATTGGTTTTCCAAATTCTACTCTACTCTTTTGTCTATTTTCTATCATACTATTTCATCCTCTATCAACTTTGGCAATGCCAATGTAATTTAATCGTACAGTAGTACAGTCTTTCTGGTGGCTGGTGTATCTTTCTTTAAATACAATTCATAATCTTGCTTATTACAGATTTTTGTTCTAATTAACATGTGTAGTGTATAAAGTCTTTTCCTTGTCCTTTTCTGTGTATTTGGTTTGAAACTCCAGTGTGGCTTTCCATTGATATAAATCTGACTGTGGCGATTCACATCATAGGAAGAAAAAGGACTTAACAGAACCTGTACGGTTGTCCTTTATCCGTGTAATAAACACAGAGTGTGACCTTCCTCTTTCACTCTGAATGAGGCCATAAAATCTCATCTAGAAGCCCCACACTGCCAGGTATTTTCCATCTTCCGAGGACAAAAAGGTTCCTGTAAAAATCATAGGAAAACCCAGTGACCTCCTGATCTCATTTGTTGACCCGTAATAGCAGAGTTTAACCGAGTCTGAAAACTCTTCATCAATGGGATTAAACCCCCTTCGATGCAGTCTGTTTCCCTCTGATATCCTGTTATCTCTGTCGGCCTGCTGACCTGGATTCATGCTCCTCTGTAATCCGTCAGAGAGTCATCCCAACACAGCAAAGCGAGAAGAGGGCATGTGAACTCACTCACTTTCATACTGACAGATACATCTAAAAAACTGTTAACAGGTTTTCTGTCCACATATTCAAAATGCTCTCTTAAAGGTGCAATGTCACGCTTTTTTTTAGGCTATACATTTTTTTGTCACATACAGAAAACATCTCACTATCCGCGAGCTGCCTGTCCCCTGAACACTGTAAAAAAAACACGGTCTCTGTAGACAGCCCAGGCTCCAAAAACAAACTGCGCCAACCTGCACCTCCAAACATAACAAACAGTGTTCCAGCATTCCAGCCAATAACCGACAAGACGGATTTGGGGGTGGAGGTTGAGAGGGTTAGTGCGCAGAAGCACGGAAGGAAGGGAGAGGTTGAAGGGATGAGGAGGAGGGAGGGGCAAGCTAGCCTCGTTTTGTTTGGATATACTTTGAACGTCAACAAGAAGTGACGTCACCCAACATCGCTTAGAGCGCATTTAAAATGAACCACTGCTGAAACGCCAACATTACAAAGTACTACGTACAGTAGTTTCCAGAGGTCAGGAATAAGCAGCAGTGTTAAAACTGAAGTCTGGTGATATTCCATATTTTTCTTACTGCCATCAAATCCCATGGAAAACGTTGGTAATGTTCTATATCTTGTATGTGCATTTAAACGTAGTGACTGTTGCACTGAATGACATATTCCTTCAATACCATGAACACACACACACACACACACACACACACACACACACACACACACACACACACACACACTGTAGTTTATTTTGACTCAATCCCAAACACACCATCCTGCTGACACAAATACTCACTGGAGCGCCAAATAAATCCGCCACTGAAAATAGTTCCAAACAAATGCGCTATATACTCCCATTTGAGTTGCATATATTTTATCCATATCACTCTTTAAATAAGTCAACATAATAAAGCACCGTTGCGTTGCACTTACATTTTTCACTCCGATTGTCACAGTCTATTAACTAGCTGTGTGTGTGTGTGTGTGTGTGTGTGTGATAGGCCAGGGGGCTGATGGGAAAAGACTAGATCAATTACAGAGATAGAACAGCAGATGAAGAGAAAGACCTGTTGACCTTTAACACCTCCCCTCCCTCTCCCCTCCCTCTCCCCTCTCTCCTCTCTTCCATCTTTCCATCTCGTTTGTTCCACTCCTCCTCAGTTTTATCGCTCCTCCCTCTGATTTTCTTCGTCTCACTGCTTCTCATCTTCTCTATCTCTCTCCCATCCCCCTTTCTTTCCTCTCCTCCCCCCCCCCATCTATACTTCTCTTCTTTTCTCTTCCTCCTCCTCCTTGTCTCTCCTTCCAGAAGCATCCCTCTCATCCAGTTGTCAAGGCTGCCCTCTCCTCCTGCCCTCCTCCCCTTTTCTTTTCCCATCTCTTTCCCTCCATCTTTCTTCCTCCGGAATCATCCCTCCCTCCCTGTTGCTACAACACCTTGCTCCTCTACTCTCTTTCTTTGTTCTTTATTTACACCTCTCCCGTCCTCTTTTTTTGTCTCATTTCCTTAGGGCTGGGTACCGAATTACACACTTTTTTAGGCACCTGTCGATACGCGATATGCGCATGTGCATAAATATGTAGTAGAAAACGTGACGTTTCCCTACACTATTTGTATCACGCACGCGTTGAAACACTTGACGGTCTACAGTATGTTATTCATTATGCAGTTCACGGCTGGTTTGTATGATAAATATATTTAAATGAAGTAATTATTGTCACTGATCCAAAACCACATATCGACGTCCGTGTACCTACGCCTTGGCGACATTGTTATTTTTGTGACATGTAGTGTGGGGATGTTGTGATGTTTTTAAATGTAGCTCACGCTATGCATTACGAGGTGTTTACATGGTTACCAATCCAAAATAATAAAGGAGTTGTTACATGTTACATTAACATACACCATTTGGGTTACATGTGGGATGAAGTCTGAGTCTTTCTGTCACTGCACACCTTCAGTTTTCTCCACACTCCCGTTTGTGATTCATTGCTATATGGTATAGCACAGATCGTGCAGTGTCAGTGTCAGTGTCAGTGTAAATTGTCGTAAAACAGAGTTATCATCTGCGCATGCGCGAACATCTTGCGCTAGAGTTTTGATTCTCTGCCCGAGCCCGAGCCGATATTTTACGGCGCTATGATCGGGCTGGGCTGGGCCCTTGATCAAGCATTTGTGTTTTTTAATCATTACTTTATTAGCCTAATTCGGTGGGGAGCACGCTATGCCTCTCCAGCTTCTCCTGTAGCTCTAGGTGTAGGCTATGTCCTGACCTGAGTGTGAGGTAAACTGTGCTACATCGTGTCTCCCCCCTCTGCAGCACTGTTGTTGGCCAGTGCGTCGGCATGCAGACCGTGGTGAAGGACGGTATTAATTAGGTGATCGAGACAAGAAAGTCTCCTATATGGTTCCAGGGCTTTGGTTATGTTGCTGCCTTGATCTGTTACCCACACTATTCAGCTGAGGGAGCTAGGGTCAAGTTTGTTTTACGTTTCTTCATTTGGATCCATTTGCGATCCGTTCCATTCTGAATAAACAAACAGCGCAGTTTTCATGCTTTGTCCTTGTTGCATTATTCATTAAGATAATTCTAAACAGATTTCTGCAGTTCAAACAACTCGGAACTGTAGTTGAGAACGTCAGTTATAACGGCCCATGTATTAAAAAATTGTCAGGTTTAAATCGGGCTCGGGCTCATAATTACAGTTAATGTGTCGGGCCGGGCTCGGACACAACGTGCACGGGCTCGGGTAGGGTCAGGCTTGATTTTTTTGGGCCCGATCTAATATGTATCTTGCGCATGCTCGTGTCGACAGCACTGACCGAATTTCCTCTAAAGTATCGAGGATCGAAAAATGCCTCGTCATTCAATACCTAATTTCAATACCTAAAGTAATACATCTCATCATGGTCAGTGAGCCAATCAGCACGCTTATACCAAGATCTAATAATGTCTGTGATTGGCTGTCTAACGTTACGCGTCGTAGAGACACGCGTTACACAGAGACAGCTCACAAAGTAGGAGCTGAAAGGTAAATAAAAAGGTTTGTGCCGTAATGTCTTTTTGTTTTATAAAATTGGTATAAAAAAAAAAGTCGAAAATGGTTTAGGAACCGGTATCAAAGTCACGGTATTGGTATCGAAAATCTTTGAACGATACCCAGCCCTACATTTCCTTCCTCTCCTCTCTCTCTCCTCTATTCCTTTCCTCCTCTGTCCTCTCCTCTCTTCTCGTTGCCGTGGCGACAGCTCCTCCTGTCCTATTGTCATTGAGTCATGTATGAATATTTAACAAGTGCCAACGTCCGGCGTCCCTCCACATCATCATCTTCTGTCATTTATCTCTTCTGCTTGTCATCCTCTGGCTCCCCTCCCTCCTTCCTCTCCTCCTCCTCCGCATCTCTCAGACCTTTGGTGTTTTAATTTTTTCCCTCACCCTCCTCTCCTCTTATGTTTCCCTTCCTCCTGCCTCCTATTTATCTCTCCTCCTCCTTGTCCCCTGTTTCCATTGCTCTTCCTCTTCCTCTCCCTATCTTCTTCCTTTCCTCTTTTACCTATCCACCTCTTCTACCTCCTTCCCCCTCCTCATCTTCCTCTTTTCTTATATACACCCCCACCCATTACTTTCCCAGCACCTCTTCTTCCTAGTCTCTTTCTACCTTTCCCTCTCCTCCTCATCCTTCTTCGTTGTCCTTTACGCCTCCTCTCCCCTCTTCAGATTCAGTTTTATTGTCATTCAAGCATGTTAAAATCATAGATGGGATAATCCTAAGCGGTTTGGATAAACACATAAGAAGCTGGGTCCAGACTAGTTTACTGATAGCCAGACAGATTCTCTTAAGAGGATGGAAGAATGAAGGGGTGCCGCCTTCAATCCAGGAGTGGGCTTGTGAGATGGCTAGGGTGGTGGCATTTGAAAAAAAGTCATATAACCGGTTTGCGGTAGCTGAACTTTCTGGAGGGCTCCAAAGAAGCTTTGTGCTGGGGAGAGACGTGTATGATGGGCTTATGGTGTTGTTTGTTATACATGTTTATGGTTTATTGTGTATTTTGTTATTATTTTGTTAAATGTCTTCAATGTTGTAGTTACTGTCAACTTTTCTTGATTTTTGTCTGGGTGGGTGGTGATGATGGGGGGGTGTGTTCATGTTGTGAGTTGTATGTGTGTATATGGTGTATGTGGTTAAAAAATAAAACTTGTTAATCACAAAAAATCATGTTAAAATGTGTGTGTGTGTGCGTTTGTGTGTGTGTACCCTCCTCACTGCCTCTCTCTTCATCAGTCTGTCTATTCCACCATCCACCTGCTTTTTTCTCTATTTTCCCTTTTTACATCTTTACTGGATATTTTGTTTAGATTTGACTAATTAGATGATTTATCAAGTTAAAAAAGAAATATAAGACATCCTTTAGTCTAGGTGAACGGATTTACTTTGCTAGGATTAAGGCAGACATCAGGCGTTGTCCCTCCCCTCTCACTATCTCCCCCTTAGCGCTACACAGGAGGGTTGTGATTGGTTTAAAGAAATACAAACAAGCCAGTGCTTTTATTTCCCCCTATCCCAGAATAGATAGGTGGTGGAGCCAGACCTTACTCTATCGCTGACACAGCGCTGTGGAGATAGGTCTGGCTAAGGCTGGGCAATATATCGATATTATATCGATATATGAGGCTAGATACTGTCTTAAAGTTTGGATTTTGAAGTGTTGTCTTTATCTGGTTTTAAAGGCTGCATTACAGTATAATGGTGTCATTTTTGAATTGCCAGACTGTTCTGGCTGTTCTGTTATAATTGATGATTATTTATCACAAATCTCATTGTGTAAATATTTTGTGAAGGTACCAATAGTCAACCCTACAATATTGCCGCAATATCGACATCGATGTATTTGGTCAAAAATATCGTCCCTTTTGCCCAGCTCTAGGTCTGCAGGGTTTCTGCAGGTTTCACCAAAGTCAAATTTAAGACTTTTTAAAGACCATTTTAAGACCATTATAAATTAAATTTAAGACTGATATCACAACATAAAAGTACAACAAAATGCAGAGTCACAAAATTACTTGCAAAGTAAATAAATGTATTCAAATTGAAGAAAAGCGAAACAGAGATATAATAGTCGGTAAATATACAGTGAATTATATTTGGACCAGCAAAAGAAAGAACTACAACACAAAAAAAGCATTATAAAGCGCTGCGGAAGCATTAGAGGTAGCGTTACATGGACGTAGGAAAATAAAGACCTGTTTAAAATTATCTAAGACCTAAAACACAATACTTAGCGAATTTAAGGCCTAAAAGTTTGAAATTGTAGACTTTTTAAGACCCCGCGGAAACCCTGGTCTGGCAATGCGAGACTAGGCATCCTTTAAACCCAAGCTTTGGGAAGTTATAGACCTTTTGTAGACCTCCATGTGTACTTGTCTTGATATTATGTTTGATTTGTATATTTGTATTTTTGTATATTATGTTGATATGTGCCTATATGTACTGTATGTTGTTGTCTCTATTGTACAGTATGTGTCTATATTATATCTGTCTACTGAATGTTTACTACAACATGTCTATTTGTTGAATGTATAGAGAGTTAACACCTACCAAAGTCAAATTCCTTGTGTATCTAAGTATACTTGGTCAATAAAACTGATTCTGATTCTCATTTTCAATGGAATTCCATTGCTAGGTAACAGCCTAGCCCCTTGTTAACTTCCTGTGAGGTTGATGCCATTCACATTCACATGTATAATCCAAAGCAAAATTCCTCATATGTGTCCTTATACCTGGCAAATAAAGCTGATTCTGATTCTGATGATACACTGCAACAGGAAATCAACTTGGGTCCATTTAGAATGCTTTGTTTACAACTGTGAAAAGGTCTATATTGTGTTTGCTTTAAGGTGCTACAAACTGAAATGTACATTAAGACATGTAAGACTGAATCCAACAATGATCATGTTTGACATGGACACTCTTTGGCCCAGCGATGTACCCGTTGTGTACAATTAAATCACCAACACGTCCTACAACATTCTCTCCATGCAGACTTACGTTGGCAGCTGAATCCTCTGCAGGTTTTGTTCCTCCCTCCTCCAGTAGGTCTGGCGCTGTAGGGACTGAGACGGGCAGCAGAGGGGAGCGAGCCTTACCGGCCTGACCCAGAGAGGCCGTCTTCACTTGGGGCTTGGGAAGGCTCGCACCTGAGCAAGAAAGAAAGAGTTCTGGTTTCTAACATTATATAGACAGTTTAGACCAGAAAATAATTTGCTGCTCATTGCTTTGTTTTTGACATTTGGTGTTCTCGTAAACCGTAGACCTTCTTCTGAGCAAACACAAAACAAACTTGGATTGTAACTAAGCTGCAAATCAAGACTTGAAAGAAAGTTAGCTCAGAATAAATTCAGTCAGCCAGGACATAACTGTGAGTGAAACTGTATTTCAGAGACATAGTGAGTGTAACTGATCATTTCATAGACCAAAAGACGAGCGTAACGGATGATTTTTCTTTTGAGCACTATCTAAATTTTCAAGTTTGTAAACCCTCAATTTCAAATCTGGTTGCCTGGTGCAACCACCCTCCAGACACTGTCCGCTAACAGTGGCAACGGAAAGACTCGTTTCCTGAAAGCTGCTATTTAATATTGATGTTCATGTGAACACTGACAGGAACAGTTTGATCAGATATTGACTGACAAGTTCACATGCAACTAAGTGAACCATTGAACAGGAAACATATCTGGGGCCTGAGCCAGCCAGCCAGCCAGCCAGCATTTTCCAATTCACATTGTTAATTTAGCATCCATTCAACTATTCTATCACCTAGTGATTTTGCCACTCATTTGTCTCTCCATCGTTCTCTTCATCATTTCACAAAAGTACTACTATCAAAATGCAAACAAAGGAGAAAATGGCTAGACCAACAAGGAAACAAATTGACCAGACACAGAGGAGAACACACATCCATGCAACAAAACACACAAATGAATGAAACAGAAAATAAATCAATGAAGACATTCAATTGCATTGTCTCCACGATACAAATACATTCAGGGAGTCAAATTTAAGGATGCCTCTTTACAAAACGAGAAAGAAAGTGACAGAGAAACAACTTGGAAGAGGAAAAATTGGAGACAAAAGAGCGATTTTCCCCTCCTCCCTAATTCCCTGAACAGCCTTGTGTTGTCTGAACACATCCTCAGGCTTCTGCTACCCACAATCTCCGCCCTCTTTTTCTGCACTTGACTCCTTCACTTCATGATCAATAAACATCCAATCTCCTCCCCGCGAAACAAAACACCTGGAACAGCCTTGATAGCAGTAGATTACACCAGAGAACATAAAACAGTTGGATTTGAACTGCCTTAAACATCAACAGTCTTCACGGCACGGAGAAATGACTTCCAAACTGTCAAAGAAAAGACAACTTTGCCAGCAGTACAAAATCCATTGTCTGCAGACACTACACAAAAGGAAACATTGCTCACAACAAGAGCTCTAAACCTAACGACAAAACATGTTGAATATTTTTTTGAATTTCAAGGCTAGAGCATGGATGTATAATGAGAACTGGATACAGGAGGGGAAGCCCCGTTCATTCCTATGAGAGTTCCTCATTGGTGCATGAAGCCAAAAAAGTTCAACTACCGCATTAATAATTATCCAGATGTTCCGAGCTGCTTCCGCACTGTGTGACCCATTGAGCTGGCGCACTAGTAGTCTAACATTGCTAGACCTTCCTCCACAGCACTGCGGAGGAGGGTCTGGCATGTCCACACAGCATAGGATAGGAGAAAAACGTGCTCTGGTTTATTGGCATTTCTTTAAACCAATAAAATTATTTAATCGTGCAGCTCTTCTAGACTTTCCAAATGTTATCGTACCTAAAGGATCAAATTCTGATGTGATAATTGTGACACTCAAATAAAACTATCCACTGGTGTACAGATGTCTCTTTTGCTATATAAGTGTATGGGAAAAGTGTTTTTTTTTGCAGGAAGTTGGAAGTTGCAATTCCACTGTTTGGCCATTACAGAAATTGGCTTCAAAGCTTGGGGCACTTCCTGGGTGCCTAGGCTAGATTTGAATTAGATTTCTCATTTTACCAGTGAGCATCGAGCTTCATGATCATGTTGAGAATACAGATGTATTTCAAACTGTTTAATCATACTCATGCTTTGCTAAACAGCATGAAAAAAATAAATCCATCTTAGGATTCCAGCTGAGAACAATGAAGACACACTATAAATACTGTCATAAGAGCCCTACAGAGATAAAGCCTTCCCTGTGGTTAACCTGTACACCGGCATAATTATATACTGTATATGCGCATGTAGTATGTAACATAGACTGATTACTGGTCTCTATGACAATGATATGATTTCATCTGGTGATACCTAAAATAATAAGAAATGTTTTAGTTTATGAACTACAAATCCCGTCCAAATCCCACTACTTCTACCACTGTTTCCTTGATTTCAGTGCATTTCTATGAAAATCCACTAGCAGTAACAGTGAGTGGGCGAGTTAACCAATATTCAGACAGAAATGTAAATGGAAAGGGAATGTGGAGACCTAAAAAAAACAATAATTGTTTGTCTGTGTAACTCCTGTTTTTATTCTAAATTTAAGTTGAATACGTTTTTGTCCTTCCTAAAATACACACTTTAATAAAGTGGGTTTGTGTCTGATCCTCTCTATTCATAACATTTCAGTTCCACATTCTGTACAGCCTACAGCCTGCACTAAATGTTTTAGAAAGAAGATTTAGACATAGGCTATTTTGATGAGATAATAGAACTAGCTGGAGTCAATTAAGTTTATCTTGGCATTTTTGTCATATGTTGGCAATTAGCAGGTGATGTAATCTAGCGACATCTAGCAACTTTTTGAGTAGGCCTTGCTACTTTTCATTGACAATCGATGGCAACACTGCTTCCCAGCTAGCTAGCATGCTACTGGTTAGCTTGCAGGCTACGTCTCACAAACTAGCAGAGAGAGCCGAGGGCATCCGCAAGCTACTTTTCGGTAGCCTTGCTAACTATCCAAATTTGTACTCAAAATGATCTGAATGATTCAGGTCCATGACCTTACAAGCAGGATAACATGTGGGATGTAACATGAATAACAAGTAAATTGATCTGATTGGCAGTTTCATACATCAGTGCGTTAAAATAATGCCAAATACCCCTTCCAGTGTTTCCCCTATTCACTCTCAGCAGCGCACCGCCGTGAGTCCATGAACAAGGCAACTGTCTATGGTGAGTTCACGTCTGTAAAAATAGCAGGACAGTCATATACTATCTGTTAGTTGAACAGGTGACGATCACGTTGCCGGTAGCCTACCGGTTACAAACTTGGTAGTGATAAAATAAAACGGTAGCGACACTGTAACGTGCTGCAGATCCGGTGTTTTTAGCTGAGCTGGACCAGAGAGTATTCGGTTAAAACAGACTGGTGATAGTGCTCTCCAGTGCTGTCACTGTTCTCCGTGAAGTTAATGTAGCCACGGCGTGTTTTTATGTGGACTGACTGCATCGGACAAGTTGGTAACTTAGGAGGCAATTTGGCCTTGTGTGCTCTGATTATTTTGGCACCGAATCCTAATTTGGTTTTAATAAAAACTCTTTGCAGAGAGTGACCAGACCATGAGGCAGCAGGAAGGTTTTGACAACGAAAAGTGTCCAGAGATAGGCGGGTAATCTTAAAAACAGGAAAACAAAACACAAAATCCAGAACACCAGGAACACTAGAAAAGCCCAACCAAGGGACAAAGGGAGCACACAGGCTTAATACCCAAGGTAACGACGGTAGTAAGGAGAGACAAGGTGACATGAGGGCTGACGAACAGGTGAGACACATCACACATAATCACAGAGGCGGGAAAACACACAAGGCAGGAAGTCAAACAAGACATGACACAGGAGAAATGATACTACAAAATAAAACTAAACAAAACCCAGGATCATGACACTTAACTCCTGACTGTTTTGGAAGAAGGAAATAATTAGTGAAAACGTGAGTTTTCTTTAAGTGCTGTATAGTGTAGAGCACATAACTTCAACAAGGGTTCCGGGACCCCTAGGGGGTCCTCAGAGTTACTGCAGGTTAAAGTAAAAATTAAAAAGTTGATGTTAATGTCTTAACATGAATCCAAAATATTATTAGCAAATATAAATCAGTTTATTCGTGAAAAATTGACACTGGCCTATACGTAAAGGTAGCCATCCACAGATACAGTTGATCAGGATTCACTGTACCTCATGTACTGTATGTTTAACATTAAAACATGATATATAATTATTTTAATAGCTTATGCACTTAAAAGTTATGTAAAAAGGCTTTAGGCCGCCCTACACGTTATTGTAGGCCCAGTTTAATATGCAACTTAATTTTATACAATATATGTATTAGGGGGTCCTTGATCCGTCTCGGATTCAGTTAAGGGGTCCTTGGCTTAAACAACATTGAAGACCCCTGGTGTATAGACTTTATTAAAGTAGCGTAGCCTAGTCTAGTGTTAAATTCAAATTTGACATTGGAATTTTGGTGTGATGTTAACACTCCCTTCCCTTCTCGATTGTGGTGTTCCCCCACCTGCCATATCCCACTTTAAAGCTATAGTGCTTAGTTTATGTCACCCCCATGAGGAATTCTAAGTAATGACAACAAAAGTGGCGGCGCATCCACATGACACAAGCCTTCCGTGATCGTGCACCACCCCCACCCCTCCTCCATGTAGTGGCTTGTAGCCAAGGAGGACATGGAGGATTTAAAAAACATGATGGATTCTTCAGAAGAGGCCATTATCTTCACTCGACGACACGTTCTTCTGAACATAGCCATGCTGAGAAATCCAGAGAGAGTTATGTGGAGCTGATAGTCTTAAATAGCTTTGTAGAAACTCATTTGGCAATGGCTTGAATGTAACAGACTTTCATTAATATCAAAAAGTTACGCACTAAAGCTTTAAATTAAATTAGAATTTTCGTGTGGTCTTAACATCCCCCTTCCCCCTGGATTGTGTCCCTACCTGCCAGATACCACTTTAACCCCTGCTAACAAGGGGGCACTAGAGTGGTTGAAGGCTTTGAGTCTGAATATTTAAGTCCCAGTACTTCACTCTGACAGTTTTACTGACCTTGTGTGACTTTGAATGTCTGTAAATGCGATGTAGAAATCGCTGCCAGCTTCATTTCAAATTGAAGCCGAACCAAATGTGTTTGTATGACTTCCCAGCACGCTGCTGTCAGACTGAATCCAAAGCGAGCCGAGCTCCAGGAGAAAAAAAAACATTTGGTGGAAAAAAACACAATGAGCTGCAGCAGTACAGCGCCGAAGCAAAGGTTACACATCCACAGTGGAGAAAGCCATAAAAGAGAGTTTCACGGTGCTTGGCTCACCCTCGGGGGATGGGGGGGGGGGGGGGGGGGGGGGCAACTCGTCTGCTCAGAGAGGTGGATATATTTACCAGACAAGCAGGAGTGGAGGTGTGAAACGCCCGCCGGGGGGTCACATCAACGGTGTCTGTCTCCGTTTCTGGGGTTCGAAGGCAAAGATGGAGAGATTTAGAGGTGAGGGTGGAGGGGGTGGGGTTATTGATCCTGAGGATGGTTTGAAGTAAATACAATTTAAGATGAAAAGTGTCACGGAGGAGACATCGTGTCTCTGGAGGGAGAGAGCCGACATCTCCTCCACTTCACACGGATGTTTGGTGTTTCTTTGTCTGACGATTTTAGCTTCTCTTCATTTTCTGTCTGTCTGTCCGTCTGTCTGTGTGTTTGTTGTCTACCTGTCTGTGCACCTGGCTCCCTCATTGGTCAGGAAGACAGGGGCACACACAGGCTAGAGTGGTTAGGGTTTAAGAACTTTAGGGAAAGTATCTCTAGGTTATTTCCAAAAAATTATGTCTTTATCTTATTTGTGCAAAAGCTGTGAGAAATACAGTACCAGTCAATCCCATCAAATCCCATTCAAACTTTCGACTGGTACTGCTATCTTCTAGTGTCTGGTAGGCATAACACGTTTTTAAATATCTTTGACTAAAACTATAAAACTATGAAATTACTAAAATATAACTAAAACTAACAAGCATTTTCATCTAAAGACCAAGACACTGCTCCCTACCTCACAATTTTCTCTGTCTCATAATTTTATTATTTGCCGTGTTTTTTTCCCTTTCTGGTAGAAATGGGCCTCCGCGAGGATCAAGGTGAATCATAAAGTGTCTATATGTCTTAAATTAAACTACCGATATACAGGAAACGACTTGATGACTGTCAGTGAGTGGATTGGCAGTTTCATTTTGAGAGTTTTCTGATTTTATTTCTTGTTTCCCTCCCCTGCGTCCTCTGATAACAGCTGACAGTAGATTGAGGTTTTCACAGCTCTGTGCCGGCTTCAAAAAACTAAACAAACAACAACAATCCCAAAGCAAAAGAGCTCTCCGTCTCGCCTGTGACTCATACAATTCTATGCCGTGTGTGCGCTGAAGGTGTAGCCGGTTGAAAGATACATTCGGTCCGCATACGTTACGCATTCAATGTAGCCAAAGTCGCGCAACCTTGCCCCTATTTTCAACTGTTACAAACTGTTGCTAAATAGTTATGTGATGTGTAAATCAATGTTGTTTTTATTTATTTTCAAAAACTATGTGCACTAACCCCCCCCAAGAGTCACAACCCTATACAAATGACTATAAAAAAAACATCTCTCCTACGTGGTTGTCCAATTGTTCAAACCAAAACTATATATTAAAACTATCTTAAAGCTTTTCATTGGTAATAACGTGAGCCCTCCGAGGCAAGATGAAGGCGTGCACTTCAAAACATCCATCACAGCTGGCCATGCGTCTACCTCCAGCTGTGGCTGAAATGTCCTTTCTCAGTATCAGACATTGAGTCAGACAATCCCATTACAGCTTCCAGCATTAGGCCGCACATTCAGGCCAATTTGGGTGAGTAACTGTCCGCCATGATACTTAACTCTGCAGATGGGCTTTGGAGGCTCAATTTAAAAAGAGAAGAAGGTCCTAGCTTTAAAATTTAGATTAAATTAGGTAGCACGGGGTGGTTGTTTCTGCAGTTGGTGAAGAAGAAAAAAATTGGATTTTTTTGCTCAAGCTCAAAACAAGTTGTCGATAGTATTTATTTCTATTTTCAACTGTTTTCATAGAAGCAACATCATTGTGGTTAATTTGTTCCACTTCACATTCTTTCATTTAAATCCAACAGGGTTTCTGGCACATGTTTGGATTACAATGGGATGTCAGCTGGCTCCTACAAAATAGGTTTACATTCTACTAATGCGTTTTGGAATAAACTTATTAGCGAAGGTTATGTTCATTGGCATTGCTTTTTTTCAATCCAGGAATTGTGATACCCTAATATCACATGGTTGGATATACACAGCTTGACACTTTGACAGGGATTTAGGTTCCACTGTTTAGGTTTAGGCTAGGGACGTGCCCGTATCACTATTTCATAGCGTGACAATTGTGGCCAAAATATTAAAGGGTAACCACCGTTTTTTTCAACCCTATTTTCCTATGTTTTTGTGCCTAAGTGACTGATGGGAACAACAATCTTGGAAACTGGTCCAGTATTAAGCGAGATCGCTGCAGTTGGCAGTCAGCGAAACAAATACAATGTAAGTTAATAGGGCAATTGTGCAGCTTGTATTTTTAAGTTCACAAAAGTGCTTGTTTTGCCACAGACAGGCTCAGATTAATATTCTAAGTGTCTGACAACATTATGGAAAGGATCCCTTCAGAGAAAGACCTTTAAAACCTCTTTGAGACCTTTCTGTTTAATCAGAAACAGCTCTGAGGTCGCTAGTGCTAAACCCACCGGACTCCATTTAAAAAAGCAATACTTTTAGGGTATATAGAGCCAACATATTTTCACATGTAAATCGGTAAACTATGTGTTTATGTCAACCAAAACTAGTTGTGATGGTTGGAAAAGTGGAAAGACAACCCAAAACATCTTTTCATAGTTTTATTTTGTTTCTGTCAACATTGAATGAAGTGTATTTTACGATGCTAAAATAACTGTTTATTTACATGGAGTCTGGTGGCTTTAGCGAACGCAATTTTGTGAATGTTTTTATGTAAAAAAAAAGGATCTTACTCTTTAACAGAAAGGTCGACCTCCTTAGAAATCCTTTCCATAATGTTGTCAGACACTTAGAATAATAATGTGAGCCTATCAGTGGCAAAACAAGCACTTTTGTGAAGGTAAATACAAGCTGGACAATTTCCCCATTAACTTACATTGTAGCTTGTTGTTGTTCCCATCAGTCACTTAGACACAAAAACATAGGAAAATAGGGTCTAGGTTGAAAAAAATGGTAGTTACCCTTTAACTGTGAACTGTGGGACAGCAATTAGATCTTAAATATAGCGAAAGGATGTCACACCTTGTTTGCCCTGGATTTTATCAAACTAATGGACTGTATGTTGCAACTTTGCAAAAGCATTAAAGAGATAATCCATTTTTTAGCGCCATTTTGAGTTTTAGCTCCAGTAGCAGAACTAATCTCTGTCCATACTAACATATCACATACACTGGGCATGTGCATACCGGTGTAAACAGGATGCAGATTGTTGGACATTACTCTGCGGTTGAAAATCATGGATCGTTATCGATCAGTTGACTTAATCGCAATGTATAAAACTGAGTTTCTCGACAAAGAAACATGCAAAAACACCACTTTGAAGCTTGTTCACTACAGAGGGGCTCATATGTTTTTTTTGGGGGGGGGGGGAATTTGTCTCACAGCTGAAAAACCATAGAAATATGACTAATTGACTAAAGAAATCTTAGTGGACTAAGACCAAAACCACCGATTAGTCGACTAAAAGGGGGCAGCCCGACTAAAACACTTAATCAAGGTTGAAAAACAATTGTGGCCTTCGTAATAAATGAAAAATTAAATCCAGAAACTTCGATAACAGAAGTCAGATGTTCTGTTTTTATTTGAGCTGTCTTGATTGACTCATTTAAACCTGATCATCACATCAGGTATATTTAGGGTTGGGTACCAAAACTCGGTGCTAATACGGCACCAGTCCAAACAACCGGTATCTACTGGACCGAATAGCAATGCGGATTTCGGTGCCTCATTTCGGTGCCACTTGAATGCTGCTCTCCGATGCTCTGAAACGGACACATCAGGCAATAGAAGTGTCACTGCACGTGACACTAGTTAACACTACATTTGCCAGCAGGTAGCGTTAGCCTACTGTTAGCTGGTACCTGGCTTAAACACGGTTAAAGTGCTGACAGCTAAACGGTCTAACGTGTGGCTGTATTTCCCTGTAGAAGATTCCAACACCGGGACGTCCAACAGTCTGCAGCTGCCGTTGAAGGAAAAACAACACAGACGGTGCGTTCACTTGAAACTAGAAAGCCTCGTGGTGCATTCAAAGTTATTGGAAAATACCCTTTTCCCATCCGGTGGTTGTTTTTGTCGTTTTAACAGCAATTTACTGGTTATTGTTATAATTTATTGTTATTACATTTTTTATAAATCATTTAATTTTGACCATAAACAAGCCGTTCTTTAATGTAGCCGACTGTTGTTTTATGCTCTTCTTTTTTTTTTGTATCGGTTTAAAAGTATCGTTTTAAAGTATCGGAAAAAACCCAAATGATACCCAACCCTAGGTATATTAGAGAAATAACTTGTGTCAGGTAAACCTCTTTCCTCTGCAGCTTTCTGTTCATCTTACAAACTGGAGTATCAATCTCCAGGTTTGTTTAGGTCTCTCTCTCTCTACTGCTCTCGCTCTGTACCGCTCCTGCCTCTCTCCCTCTCACCACAACAATCCAATTAAACCATGAAAGCATCTGATTCTATTCACCGAGGGAGTCATTCAAGCTCAGATAAACACACAAACAAGGCCAACAATGAACATCAAACACCATCGCTCACAAGTCTGTTTTTTTCCCTCTCCTCAAAAGAGAAATGGATGGGAGGGGGGAGGTACAGTAGCAATGCCCGGCTCTGAGGCTCTGTGTTGGGGAAGGAGGGTGGGGGTGGGAGGGTCACAGGTAGTCGAGCCGCGCGTCGCCGCAGGCTCGCTATTTCTGAGCAAAAGGTTTCCAGGAGCTGAAAATCAATGTTAATCTGAGGCCACCTGGGCGTGTAAACAGAACCATAATGGAAGTATATATACACCCACACAAACACCCACACAAACACCCACAAATACACCTCCACCTCACCATACTATCCAGGCATCATTTGTACTATTCACATGGCTGCAGGCCATCGGAGAGAGGATGACAGGATGAGCCACGGACGGAGAGGAAAGAGAGATAAAATGATCTAAAACAACAGAGGAATGTCAAGAAAAGAAAGACTACAGTACAGTAAAGAAGACAGAGAGGGAATAAGGGAATATCTTTTGAAATAATTGTGTTCATCCCTCCAGTAGAGTTCCTCTTCTAGAGCCTCATGGTGGAACAAAAGCTTACTAACGCACACACTTTAAAGGTCCCATGGCATGAACATTTCACTTTAAGGTTTTTTTAACATTAATATGAGTTCCCCCAGCCTGCCTATGGTCCCCCAGTGGCTATAAATGGTGATAGATGTAAACCGAGCTCTGGGTATCCTGCTCTGCCTTTGAGAAAATGAAAGCTCAGATGGGCTGATCTGGAATCTTCCCTTTATGACGTCATAAGGGGAAAGGTTACCTCCCCTTTCTCTGCTTTACCCGCCCAGAGAATTTGGCCCAACCATGAGAGAGAGAGAGACATCATGGCTTGAAAATGAGCAAAGTGGCAGTTGGTCAAGGCCACACCCCCACCCTCCACCTTGCCCCCTACTTTAAGATTTTTTTTGACAACCGGCCAATGAGCGGAGTAGCCAGACCTGTCGTTTCCATAACGACAAGAAAAAATGGAGTCGGAGCACAGCGAGTTATATGCTTATACGGTATGACCGGGTGCTCCCTGTACAGGGAACTAGCTTTGTTTTATGTAAAGTCAGCAGCACCGCTCTCTCTCTCTCTCTCTCTCTATTATTTCTCTAGCTCGCTCCACCTCTTTGTTTTATCCAATGTTAGCGCCTCTCTCCCTCTCTCCCTCTCTCTTTCTCTCTCTCTCTGTTCTTTTTCTAGCTCGCTCCACCTCTTTGTTTTATCCAATGTTAGCGCCTCTCTCCCTCTCTCCCTTTCTCTTTCTCTCTCTCTCTGTTCTTTTTCTAGCTCGCTCCACCGCTTTGTGGACCTAATGCTATGTGGAGCGGTGTGCTCTAGCTAAGATACTATAGCAGTAGCTGTTATAGCAACAAAAGACCATCTCGGCTGCTTTTTGGAATAAAAATGCAGCCAGCTTTTGTTTTCACTACAAACTTTTTCTTGTCAACAAAGATACCGAGTGTGGACATAGCCTCACCATGCTTTGAAAACCAGGATTGGCCTGAGTATTGAAAACAAAATCAATCTACTTTCCTATGATTTGACTGTGACTGTGCAGTACTGATATTTGGGGTCTAAGCTCTAACCGTATCACTCTCCATATGGGAACACCAAACTTCTCTTTTGGTCGCCATTTTAGCAGCAATCTTTCTGTTGCTATTTTGGTTGGAATGTAGCTACAGTGTGAACTGATTCCACTTGAAAAGCTCTGATTGGTCAACTGCTTCTCCAACCAGTTCGGAGGTCTGCATATGAAAGGATGAATTGGATTCAGGATCTGCATAAGCTGGAAGAGTTCAAGGTTGAAGAACGGACTTTGGAACCCTGACATTTGCTGAACTAAATAAATTTGCCGATGCATCTGAGGATGGCTATTGAAGGTTAAGCTCTGCTTATAAGTAAGTGAGCAAAGGAGGCTTACTTATTTCATCATTAACTAAGGTATTAAAAAGGTTGACATTTATACATTTTTACATCATTTAATCCAAAGTGGTGGACCGACTGATACTGCCATCGCTAGAGCGATACCCTAGAGCAGAGATCTTCAACAAGGGGCCAACATATTATTAGCAAATATAAATCAGCCTATTTGTGAGAAAAAAAACAAACATTGATGATAGGCTAACTGGCCTATAGGTAAGGTAGTCACTAAGGTAACCCTCCACTGATACAGTTCATCCTGAGGATTCACAGGTGCCACATGTATGTTTATCATTAAAACATGATTCATAAAATCATGCCAACAAATATTTTATTAGCTTAGTATTCTATGCACTAAAATGGTATGTATAAAGGCTTTAGGCCGCCCACACGTTATTGTAGGCCCAGTTTATTATGCAACTTAATTGTATACAAAATATGTAGTGGGGGTCCCTTCTCCGTCTGTCTCTCAGTGAAGGGGTCCTTGGCTTAACCCTTGTGTTGACTTCGGGTCACATTGGCCCATTTTAAATTTTCATTTTATATCAGAAAATATTGGACGTAGAAATAAGCGCTGAAAATGTGTAGAAGAAAAATTTAAACATTTAAAACGTTGGAAAAAGCAAAAACAAATTGTGAAAAAAGGCGTCACAAATATCATAAAAAAAAATGTTTTTTCAAGGTTGAAACAAAGACAACACAAGGGTTAAAAAACGTTGACGACCCCTGCCCTAGACCAGACCCTAGTCTATATCGACAACGATTAATTTAGGGAATTTTGCAGAGGCACCGTTATTGCGTCTGTTGCTTAGCGCCGCCCAAGCCCATTGTGATCGGTTTAAAGTTAAACCAGAGCACGTTTTTCGCCCATCCCATTTTCAGACCCTCCTCCGCAACGCTGTGGAGGAGGGTCTGGCAATGCGAGACTACAGTATAACATACCCAAAAGACAACTGTGGAGAGTCGGATTTTCATGAGGTAGAAGGATGTTTTGTCAAATACAATGGCTCATTGTGAGAGAGAGAGAGAGAGAGAGAGAGAGAGAGAGAGAGAGAGAGAGAGGTGCTAACATGGGATAAAACAAAGAGGTGGAGTGAGCTAGAGAAAGAATAGAGAGAGAGAGAGAGAGAGAGAGAGAGAGAGAGAAAGAGAGAGAGAAAGTGAGACATTTTGTTTGTTTGCTTTTGTCTTTGTTTTCTTTATTACATTTGACACTAGTGATTTTACTGTATATGGATATACTGTTATTGTTTTCATGGTTTTTACTAATGAATTGTACGTATGTATTTCTTTTCACATTATTATCCTTGATGCTTTGGCAATATTGTTATTTCTGAAGTACATGCCAATAAAGCAATTTGAATTGAATTGAATTGAGAGAGAGAGAGAGAGAGAGAGAGGTGAACATTATGTAGCGACAGACAGGTAACATAAAGAGAAAACAGAGGAGGTCAGTGCAGATCAGATCCAACCCTCAGGCTATGTCAAGGCCAGATACAGTGCATCTTTACACACACACACACACACACACACACACACACACACACACACACACACACACACACACACACACACACACACACACACACACACACCCCATGTAACAGCCTTAGGCTAACACATTTAGCTTCCATGAATAAAGTATTAAGCAGAGAGAATACAGCTTCAACCAAAGAGTCGCTGGAATCGGACAAAGCACTGAACAAACTGGATCAGCATCAGGAGCAGCTGCCGAGTGGAGCCAGATTTTTTTTTTAAATAAAGAAACAAAAATCTTTTTCATCATTTGTGATAAACCACACTTATTTTCTTGGTTTCTCTTCAGCAGACCCACCCGTGAGTATTTCCATGGAATGAAAACACCAAATGAAACATTCTTTTTTGGAACAAAAAGCTCCAGACGGGGCCATGCTCTCCACTGGGAGGGAGGTTTCACTGAGAGTTTGCTTAAAAATACACAACATTTTTAATTATTCTGCCTAATCGCGAGTTGACTATAAGGTTTGAGCGCATCGCGTCATACTCTGAAAGCCTTGCCGCCCGCTGTGCTCATTGACTTGTATTGCGTGAAGGTGCATCCTCGTCTATTCCGTCTGCTAGCAAACAACAGAGAAATGTCTAAAAGCTGCTCTGTGGTAATATTCACTACCAGCAGGGTAAATAACCCATGCCATAAGTTTATTAGAAGCTGCCGATCAGAAAGAGCTCTTATGAAGACAAAAGTGGATACAGACGCGAGCAATCAGCAGAAAAAACTGGGAAGACTGTGGGATCCTGACACTAAAACTAACGTTACATCTGAAATTACGTTTGCAACAAGCATTTTGTCACAAAATCACATATCCAAACGTCAGTTTTAGGCTAACTATATGTCTGTAAGTTAAGCTAAGCTACATTGGACATAAGGTTAGCTTAGTGACAGGATCCCAGTCAGTTCTTTCTGCTGATTCCTCACATCAGTATCCACGTTTGTCTTCGTAAAAGCTCTGTTTTTCGGTTCAGCATCTTATAAAAACTTGACTTATGGGTTCTTTACAATGTTGGTAGTTCATATCACCCATGGGCGTATGTGGGAACACACATTATAACCGAACCCCAGAATATGTGGAGCGACATTTCCTGCATTCTGGTGAATTCAATTTAATTAAAATTTATATTGATATAAAATCTAATTTCATTATTCTCCTTTATTGTTCAAAACCTTCATTTACATCTTGTTAACCTTGTGACACTGCAACACGAACATGCATTGCAAGCAGGGTTTCTGGAAGTCAGATTTAAGACTTTTTAAGACCTTTTTAAGACTGTTATGAATGAAATTTAAGACCTTTATCACATCATCTAAGCCCTAAATTCAGATTTTTTTAGTATCGCTAAACTTGCACTTCCCCATAGCTGAAGAATAACGTCAGCTTTATGTCTGTGGTACAATCTGAAAGAGATTCGCGTCAATGACACGAAAGCTGATTGGCTGCAATACAAGTTGCATGTTGGTCTCATTTGTAGTCCTAATACAGTGAAATTATATTTGGACTAGCCAAAGAAAGAACTCCAACACCATGGAATTAAAAAAGGTAGTGTTGCATGGTTGTAGGGAAATTAGGACCTGTTTAAAAATGATTCAAGACCTAGAACATAAGACTTTTTAAGGCCTATAAATTTTGATTTTGAACTTTTCCGACTTCAGTCCCCCTACAGGTTGGAAGCGGAATTGTGGGACTGGGGCGGGACTTAAATGCGCTCTGTCTCTTTGGACCATCATGCGATTAATTTGCGACGTAACATTTTAATTGATTGACAGCCCTGGTCTCTAGTATTTGCGAAACAATCAGCTGTACTCACTGGACTGCGGCAGCATGGAGGTGTACACCTTGGGGTCGATGGTGCTCATGGGCGGAGGCAGCAGTGGGTTGGTGAAGCTCCGTAGCGGGTGCGTGGGCCGCACGCAGGCCGTCGGGATGGTCCGAGCGCTTCCGACCTGGGACTCCTCCGCAGCGGCAGCAGCGGGGACTCCTGGGATTGGGCCGACACCCAGAACATGTTCCCCTGGTGGTGCAGAGGAGCCGGGGAGCAGTGGAGGAGCCGGCTGGGGCAGAGACTGCTGCTGGAGGAGAGGATTGGTGGAGGTGTCTGAAGGCATCACTGAGGAAGAGGGAGGAGGAGGAGATGAAGGGAGTAAGAGGGTGAAAAGAATTGTCGGGAGGATATAAAGACATGAGAGATGTTTGGGATAAATTTGGGTATGGGAGAAAGGAAAATATGGGAATGGAGAGAGGGAAGGGCGAAAGACCAAACATCCAATTATTGTAAGGAGTGAAGACTCATTTGGAGAAAAGACAGAGTACATCAAAATACAAACTTCTAATGTGTGAATATTTTTGCCTCAACATCCCTAAAGCACTTCAGTGTTTTTCATAGACAGCTTCTGCGTAGATCTAGGCAGTAATATGCTGAGAAAATATGGCACTAGTGTGTAAATAACTGTTGCTGCAGGACTGCCGTGGGACTGAGAGTGTTTCTGTCAGGAATGTAAATGCAAATCTAGTCGGCATGGACCTTCTACCGTATGCTTCATGCCCCTGAGGTCCTTCCACGTGTTTTTGTACAAATAGATAGAAGATACATATATAAATGGAACGGTTGTTGTTTGTCTACAGTCTATGTTTTTTTATCTGTTTTTCTTCCATGAAAGCAGAAACAATTTCATATTTTACATACCAAAAGGCTCACGTATTTTAAAACAGTATAATTTGATAACTTGATTCTAAACATCGATCTTATCCTCACGCATGATGAAATCCGGAGCTCTGCCAGGTTTGCAGTTTTGTTCTTTTACTTTGTTGAGTGTAACTCGCTGGTGTTTCTTAGTTTATATGTCGTCCTAACTGTCTTCACAGTGAGAGAAATCCCATTTTTATCTCGTCAAGAGATACATGCGAGAGAAAGAGGAAGGAAAAGAAGAGCAGCTTCTTGCTGAAGAAAAATGAGATCTTGACTGTGGGCAAAAAAAAAAAAAGCCTCAGATGTGACATGATAGATGAAACGCCTCATGTTGCTACAGCCAAATCCGATCCCAGGGAACAAGGGAGAGAGAAGACAGCCAGTAATTACATGTAGAGCCGACGAGACGAGGAAGAAAGAAGAGATAAAAACTGAGAGAGGGCGTGAGAGCCTCTCCTTATGGGAGGGGAAGGAGACAACCAGTTCTCACTTCCAACTGATGCTTAGTCATTGACTCTCAGCGTTAGATACCAACCCCAAAATCACCCTTTAAGGCCTAGATATAGTAGCTTTTTAACAATGCGTACGAGTAGACAAACGGCAGCGCAAACAGCATTGTTTACATACTTGCCTGCGTACTTTGCGTTAGAGCTGTAATCGGGCCTTAAAAGTTCGGCCCGATAAGGCCCGAGCCCAACAGAATTCGGCCCACGCCCGACAAGTACATTTTGATTGACAGCTTTTTAAAAGACATTATTCAAATGTGTGCATGCACACAGCTCTTTTGCCTTTTGTCAAGAATGACTCAATTATACATTTAACAGCATTTATTCATGACTAACCTCGCACTAATCGAAACGCATCACCTGACCGCTCATTTACAGCGCAACGCGGAGCGCAATCCCGAGCCCCGCCCGAGCCAGTGTATAATGATAGAAATTAAGACTGAACACGACCGAACCCGACCGACTGACGGGTTCGGGCAAAGATCTTCAGCTCTACTTTGCGTGTACCTGGAGGATTAAACGTCTATCCACTAGGGGACAGATCAGGGCCATATCATCCCTGGCCGACACCGGAACATATGCCTTGGCTGGAGTGTGGAACAGCTGCTGACCTGCCTGTCGGTTGATACACTGCCCCCACTTTAATGTGCTGAATTGCATCTTGTGGACGCGTAGCTTTCATTTCTGAAGACGTGCACAACCTACGCTCCAAAGGAACGCAGGATACACGTGGCATACTCATTTACATATTCGAACGCGTAGTTAAAAGCAAGTATATCTGGGCCTTTACGGAATGCACCGGGCAGAGCAGCCGCTTGACTGCAGCGCTGTAAGATGACGTATTAGTATTAAGAGAGACAACGGTAGCGAGTAGTATGAAATACCAAAAATCCGCGTAGGGAGTTTGGTTGGGGGGGTGGATGGGTCAAACAACACAGGACCTTCCTCCAGGAGACCGGGGTTTATGTCCCATTATTGTCCCGCGTGTCACTGAAACATACATTTTATAACCCCACCCACCATCTTTTCCTAAACCTAACTATCCCGTTCTTCTGCCGCATGTCAGTTAAACGAACGTCCCGACCCTAGACGCGAGTCCCGAGAGCGTCAAATAGTGACACCACTAGTACTGACCAAGCATGTCAAAATATGACACTAAAGGAGACTTTTTGTGTCAGGAACAAACACCAAAGGCACCTGACCAAGCGTCGCTTTTTGACGCGCCGATAGTGAGAATGTGTTGCAGGAGAAAGGGAGAGAGACTAAAGAGGCTACAACCCTCAGAGAGCCCAAAGAAAGGAAAGTACAAAAACTCAAACCAAAATGTTTGGCCTCAAAATGACGTGCTCTCGAGGAATTCTAATTGGTTTGTGTTCTTTTTTCACAGAACAATCTCAACTCATCAGGAAAGCGTGAACAAAATGTCATCAAGAGGCCGAGACGAGAAAATTCACTAAGATGTTGCGTATGCCCTCCTAATTAAACTGCAGAATATGGTGCTTGTGTCTGCTTTCCAGGAAGAAACATTATAGTGATAACACATCTTTTGTTAGTGCCATTTTTACAAAAATAAAAAATGTTCTGATCATCAACATCTACGTTTTTTTTTCATGGATGTTCTCCAAGTCATGAAATAGAATATTCAGTAACACTTTTCTTGAAGGTATCTACATAAGAGTGACATGACACAGTCATGACACATGAACCCTAACCCTAACTCTAAGGGTAAGGGTTCAAATTATTACACATTTGTAATGGTATGTGTACTTTTTAACCTCAAGGGCAAGTAATTCAGATAGTACTTTAGACTTTTTAAATGTTTGTAATCCTCTTTAATGTGGATATAGATTGGGATAGAATTTTTTTTTGTATTGCAACGCTGAGGCATTTATTTTCATTTCATTTTCATATATATATATATATATACAAAAATGGATATATATATAAAAATGGATGATTAGACTATTGTGTAATAATTGTTACAGGCCTTCTAAAGCGTATGTCAAGCGAGACAATGAAACAAATGGAATGGTAAAAGGTTGTCATATTGACATTTCAAATGAGTTGATTTATTCATAGTTTATATCCTTGACGTTCCACTTCCGAGATTGCTCCGGTGCCGCACGAAATTCCGACATTTTCGACGATGTCCGTTTCCTTTGTGTTGGCGTTCTAACCTCTGGTGGATTTCTGAGGACTATGGTTAACTGCTCCTCAGATCTCTGCAGGGTAAATCCAGACAGCTAGCTAGACTATCTGTCCAATCGGAGTTTTCTGTTGCACTATTTTACAGCGGCTCGGGGCGGAGCTTAGCGCCGCCCCTGATGATTGGGATTGGTTTTAAAATATGCCAATAAAGCAGAGCACGTTTTTCTCCCATCCAGGACAATCTTCTGAACATAGCCATACTGAGAAATACAGAGAGAGTTGTGTGGAGCTGATAGTCCTAATTAGCTTTGTAGTAACTCATTTGGCAATGGCTTAAATGTAACGGACGTTCATTAATTTACAACAGTTACGCACTAAAGCTTTTATATTCAATATGTATGTTTGCATGTATGCACCAAAATACCAAGGGAAATTCCAAGTGTAACTTACTGTGGAATAACTGCTGTTTTGATTCTGACAGCATGTGGGCACAATTCGGACGATTTATTAAACCATTTAAAGCCCGGCGGGCCCACAGAGCTACTAATAATTTTAGACTTTCTTTTAGTCAGAATTCTGACTTTTTGAAAAAAACTAAAAACAAAACTTTTTTTTTGGACTTTTGTGAGAAAAAAGTAATGTGGCCCTAATCCTCTTCCGTAGTGATGCATTCTAGCCAGATGTTAATTTTTTTTTTAAATGCATCCCGGGCTCAGGATCCCAGATCAGTTCAAGAATGATCTAGGATATAGGAGAAAAACGTGCTCTGGATTATTGGCATTTCTTTAAACCAATCACAATCGTCTTGGGCGGCGCTAAACTCCTGCACAAAGCCGCTGTAAAATAGTCGCGCAAGAAAAAACTCAGATTGGACAGATAGTCTAGCTAGCTGTCTGTATTTACCCTGCAGAGATCTGAGGAGCAGTTAACCATAGTCCTCAGAAATCCACTGGAGTTTGAAATGCCAACACAAAAGACAGCGGAAGGAAATGGAAATCGGGGAAAATACATGCATCCGGCGGATTTTCCTGCGGTACCGGAGCAATCCTGGAGGTGGAACATCGAGGATATAAACTATTGTTTGTATGACTTCAGAGATGATGTTACCTCCCTCATTAACTGCCTCTGTTTCACTTGCTTATTATATCTGCCTCTCTGTCACCACTCCACCCCCCTCCTGCCAGCTCATTGAACGTGTTTGTTTTGCCATCAGTTCCCCCGCTGTGTCGGCTAATTCAATGACTTAAGCTTCTCCTCGTCCCTCTGCTGTGTTAAATCACTGATACAAGTCAACCAGGAATTAGCCAATTACTGAAATAACGCTCCCCACCATGTCATTTAGCATTTAGCTCTGCTGCACAATTGGCTTAAATACGGGGAGAGGTGGGGGGAGCGGAGGGTGAGCTGAAAAGATTAAGATGTTGCAGTGTAAGCCCTGTTGTATTTATGAAAGATTGAGGTTGTAATATTTGTTACATGTAATGTTATTTATTTATTTTTTGAATTGTTGCAGTGGTCATAGCAATGGCATCACCAGTTATAATAGGGATACATTAATAATAATCATTACCATGGCAATAACAGGGTTTCTACAGGTTTCACCAAGTCCAATTTAAGACTTTTTAAGACCTTTTTAAGACCATTATGAATGAAATTTAAGACCTCTATCACAACATAAAAAAATTATGATGTCAGAGTCTGGAAACATTGTTTGAAATAATTCTCAGATTTCCTCATCAGCATTATAGGAATGGTGTCTGGAGTGGCTGCAATTTAAGTTGCATGATGTAGTCATAATACAGCGAATTATATTTGGACAGAAAGAACTACAACACCACAGAATTAAATTCTAAAGTGCTGCGGGACGTAGGAAAATTAAGACCAGTTTAAAATAATTTAAAGGACAAGCATTGAGAACATTGTAGGTGTACAGACAGTTTATTAAAAAGATAGTTTAGAAAGACAGTAGCTCCCAAGACGGCGGCCGCCTGTATACGAGAACGCAAATCTATCTTTTTAATAAACTGTCTGTGTACCTACAAAGTTCTCAATGCTTCGGTTAACATTTAGGGATCCTCATTATGCAACCGTTGAAGTGTGGTGAAATTTTAAGCCTTTTTAGTGGATTAAATAGCAATTTGTTTTTACTTTCCATGTGCCCTGAATACTAGCGTTGTAAGCTAATCAGCGGTCCGCGCAACCTTGTTTCAAGCTACAAACACATTGTATTAGCATGAAAACATGTCCCAGAGAGCGACAGAGTGGGTACACATATGTTAATAACCCCTAGGTTCGTTTGGCGCTGGAATTGTCCTTTAAGACCTAGAACGCAACACTTCAGCGAACTTAAGACTTTAAAGGCCTAAAATTTTCATTTTGAAATTTTAGACTCTTTTTAGACTTTTTAAGACCCAGCTGAAACTCTGAATAATAGTAAATCAGTAGTAGTAGCTACTGTGGTATATTTCCCCTCTCTACTAGTAGTTTTGTAGTATTTTTGGCTACGTAAAAGTCCTGCTCCCTATGCCGTGTTTCCACTGTACAGCGCAGTATGAGTAGTGTATGCCGTAGTTTTAAAAAATTTGGTCAAGTGAATATAAAAAATTGTAGTCGCTATTGACCGTAGATTAGAAATGGCAGGTTTGTGCAGTATTTCCTTCTGCACCAATCAGTGGTCTGCAGTGTTTTAACTCCTCCTTTTAGCATCGGCTCAGCTCGCTTGGAATCTCAACCTCGAAGTGGTAACAAAGAAAGTACCAGGTACTATCCACAACTTTTGCTAATGGAAATGTGAAAATAGCCCTTCTAATGTGTAACAGACTGAACTAAACGGTGTTCCATTCATTGCACATACTATATATATTCTATGCACATTCTGCACTCAATCCATTCGGCCACCATTTTCTTATTTTAAACAGCTATTTTCTACATATTTGTCACTGTATTTATTGTTCATATTATTGTTTAGTATGCACTAACCAAATTTTTGCAAGTGTAACTTACTTTCGCAATAAACCCCTTTTCTGATTTTGATTCTGACCATGATAAGGGGGGCAGATTTACCATCAAACGTCATACTGTAGCAGTATTTTAAAAACATTTTCAAAAATGCAGGGTTCAACAACAAGGGTTGCCCGATGGCCCCACTTGCCTGTTCGGGCACATCGTATGCTAATAATTTGATTTTAATGTGCTGTGGGCCATTCTAGAATTGAGTTGGCGCTTGATGCTTTTGATGTTTTTTTCACACATCTTTCTACACTTTTAATCCTATCAACGTTTGATTTTTTTCATCATTTTCTGACGTTTTTTCATCATTTTTCCTCGGAAAAAAAGAATTGTATAGGGGCCAGTAAAAATTTACTTCAGACAATTAGAATTTATTTGTACTTGCCCAACCGGACAAGTGAAAGAAAACCTTAGTGTTGAACCCTGAAAATGTATTTCACATATGGCGTGCATCTCTGTCTCTACACTAGTATTAGTAGTTTTCTCAGTAAGTATTAGTAGTAGTAGTAGTAGTATTGCAGTACCTGTAGTGTATCCTCTGTCCACGGTCAGGCTTGGGAAAGGCATCGGTCTCAGGCTGAACTTGTTGTGAGTGAAGCCGCAGGAAGGGGAAGGCAGAATCCCTGGATACTGGGAGGAGTCCAGAGCTGGCACCGGGATGGCACTGACCACCGCTGAAACACAGCAACAACACAGTCAGTAGTCTCGCATTGCCAGACCTTTCTCTGCAGCGCTGTGGAACCACAGTGCCGCTCCAAAATACCCTCTGGAAGGAACTTGTTTTTGTGGAACATATGTACGTTCAAAAGTTTTTTTAGTCGAGCTAGCTGTCTGGATTTACTCTGCAGAGATCTGAGGAGCAGTTAACCATAGTCCTCATAAACCCACCAGAGTTTAAAATTACAACACAAAGAAAGCGGAAGGTGACAGACATCTGAAAATAGTGACATCCGGTGTAATTTCTGGCAGAACGAGAGCAATCCCAGAAATGGAACTTCGTGGATGTAGACCCAGTCTATATCCACACACACACACACACACACACATACACATACACATACATATATATATATATATATATATATATATATATATATATATATATATATATATATATATCCAGTCCCAAGGCGTGCTTCAAGGCTCTGTGCTTGGACCCATCTACATGCTCCCCCTTGGTCAGATTATCTGGCAACATGGTCTCAGTTTCCACTCCTACGCCGATGATACACAGCTCTATATCAGCACCAAACCATCCACTCAGCTCCCCCCCCCCTCTCCCTGGTCAACTGTCTGCATGACGTCAAAGCCTGGATGTCAACCAACCTACTCAAACTGAACAGCAATAAAACTCTTGTTTGTGGCCCCCAAGGCGCTGCTCCGGAAGGATCTTATCCTGGATGTTGACAGGTGCACCATCTGCCCATCCTGTGAGGTCTGCAACCTTGGTGTAATCCTGGACTCCACCCTCTCTTTCCATACTCACATCAAATCCATCACCAAATCAGCCTTTTTTCATCTCAAAAACATCTCCAGACTCTGGCCATCATTCCCGACTCCATGACAGAAACCCTCATACATGCTTTTATTACCTCCCGTTTGGACTACTGCAATGGAGTCCTGTCTGGGGTCCCCAGCAAAACAGGCTCCAGTATGTCCAAAACTCTGCCATCAGGGTCCTCACCTACGCCAAGACCTGGCCTGACGCTCTGGGTCTGGGTTTGAATGTCCTTTTGTACAAAAACTTTTCCTGTACAGGTGGGGTCACAAAAGTATAGTCTCCCAGAGGGAGGGAGTCCCTGAGGCATGTCACCTCATCACTAAAGGTCCAGTTCTAAATAAATGTTGACGACCAGACCCCTTAAAGGCGGTGAGCATCATTGTTCAGTAGCCAGCTGTCCAGGCTACGTTATGAAATGCCATGAGTCATGAGTTATCATCCAAAACTGACTTCAACCATCCTTTTTCTCAGTTTCTGTTACGCTGCTAACGCTGACTGAATATCTGTAATACTCTTTATTGACACACATGTCAATAAAGCTTTTTCAATTGAATTCTAAGTGACTGATAGGAGAAGACAGAGGGGGAGGAAGAGTTTTCTTCCGCCTGCTGCTTCTTCTTGTTTCGAACCATGCAATCTGATTCTACTGAACCCTGATCAATACCAGTAATGATTGGAAAGTATCGACAAATGGCAGCAAGGCTGTGATCAGCAGGTTTAAGAGGCATGTGTGTGTATGTGTGTGTGCATGTGTGTCTTGCTTATTGTATTTTGCTGTGATCATTTAAAGAGAAGCACGGTTTGATTACAGCAGCAAGACAACCAGAGATGAGCAAGTCTAATCAATAACGTTATTGACTGAGAATATTGATGATTTTGGTGCAGTGAGCTACAGGTTAATGTGTGTGTGTGAGAGTGAGAGAGAGAGAAAGAGAGAAAGAGAGTGAGAGAGAGAGGGATTAAAGTTAGATGACAAAAACAAACTCAAAAAAGACAGACGGTAAAAAACACAAAGGTCGAGAATGGAGATGGTGAGTGGATCAAATCTTTATCACACTTCTTGAAAACACACAAGTACACTGAGATGAAAAAGTGAAACAAAGTGGTAGGAACAGAGACAGGAGGGAGAGAAAAAGCAGACAGCAGACACAAAGAGATAAAAACAGAAGGTAGATAAAGAGATCAGTAGGTCTGTCGAGATGAGGCAGCAGAGGGAAGAGGTGAAGAAGCCTTGAGCTGCTTCAGGAGAAACACAGAAAGGGAGAGACAGAAGCAGAGCTAGAGAGTACAGACCCTGCAGACATTTGAAAAAACGAACACAGGATAAAGTGATCCCACACTCTCTCCAAGAGGCTGCACTTTGGTTCAGTTCTTGCAATATTACACCAACAAAATCCACCCATTTTACGCAATCCTGACTTTGTATCTTTTCACAAAAACCTGTTGTGCGTAAATGAATGTTAGAAAATGCATAATAGCATGAAAGTCTGAAACTCTTTAGTCATAACATCTGTCTTGTATGTTTTTTTTGAATAGGAACAAGTATGTAGCATAGCCCTATGCCACACACCACAGCATTTATAGCCTACGCCAGGAGTCTTCAACGGTTTTTTATGACAAGGCCCCCTAACCTAAAAGACAGATACTACATATATTGTATAAAAATGAGTTGTATAATAAACTGGGCCTACAATTACATATTGTGTGGCCTACATATATAATATGTATGTATTGTGTGTATTGTGTAACATGTATTGTTCATGTATGTCTTTGCTAGTTAAAGACCGACGCAGTTGTCAATGTCCGTCCATCGCCCACGTCATGTGCGCCCAAGTGATGGCGCCATTGACCATCAAAAACCTGGTCGAAAGTCAATAGCGCAGCATTTCATTGTTATTTTAACAGCCTAGGCTCGTGCACAGCGCGAACACACTATGCTTGTTACACACACAGGGACGCGCAGCAGCACACACACATGCAGAAGATTAAAAATAAAAAATATTACAATGTGAAATAGTATTATGATATGATCTGCTTGTGCGCTTTCACTTCACGCACAAGCAGATCAGTTTCTTCTCCACCAATGATCTGCTGTCATACAATGCTCCAAGGTCCAAACGCGCCTGGCTTTTAAAGGGAATGGGAGATGATCTCTGATTGGTTGATTGCATGTTACGCCCAAAACACACCTCTCATTAATGAAGGCACTAAGTACAACCCTTTAGAACCATGTGCCTGATGCACGGACCCTTTTTTCCGCTGTCAAACTAGCAAAAGTGGATTTGGACACGCCCTAAACGCACCTGCGCCAGGCGCTTCACGCCGTGCGCTTAGATCGTTAAAATAGGGCCCAATGCCTTTGGCCACAGTTGTCTCTGGCGGGGAGGCATACAGAAAAAATACTAATTCTGAAAGCAACAAAGCAACAGAACAACAGAGCCCCAGCTCAGGTGGAAGAATAAATAAAGGGCCAGGAGACCGAATGAAAAGGTTTCCCTGACTGAACTTTGACAAAAAGATCAAAATAAAAAAGGTTATGACGTGTGAAACATGACACAGAGCGAAATGGATAGAAAGAGAGAAAAATAGATCTGAGGAGAGGACCGGTCTGTGTCTCTGCAGAGGAAGCCTGAAGGCATTTCCTGTTTTACTGTGAGCACACATTTATGTAAAAACACAGGGGGGCTTGTCACATGCTAGAAACAATTTCAGTCACTCGCTGACTCACACTCTCTGGGAGAGAGCACCCAGAGTTGTAACCTAATTGGTGCTGTTCAGTGCAGCAGCATCAGTTTGTTACAGATGCAGTAAACAACAACCAAATAGAGGAGAAGAATTAGAAGGGGAGAGAAAGGAGGACACAAATCCTTAAAGACAGACAGAAACTTTCAGCTCAGAGTAATGTGACTGCGCACGCACGCACGCACGCACGCACGCACGCACGCACGCACACACACACGTCTCACTATCTTTGTGGGGCCCCGTCATTGACATAATGCATTCCCAAGCCCCTTACCCTAACCTTAACCATCACAACTAAATGCCTAACCTTAACCCTTACCCTCACCCTAACCATAACCTAATTCTAACCCTAATCCTAAAACCAAGTCTTAACCCTCAAACAGCCCTTTAAAGTTGTGGGGTCCAGCATTTTGGCCTCACAAAGCTGTCGGGACCCCACAAGTATACTGGACTTCCAGTTTTTGGACCTCACTAATGTAGTTAAACAAGAACACATGCACACACGCACACACACACACACACACACACACACACACACACACACACACACACACACACACACGTGCACGCGCACACACATATACACACACACACACACACACACACACACACACACACACACACACACACACACACACACACACACACACACACACACACACACACACACACACACACACACACACACAGACCGCTATGTCCACCGTGAACAGCGGAGTAATTCAGTAATTCAGGTTATCAGGGTTCAACATTTAGGTTTTTCTTCACTTGCCCGGTCATTGAAGTCAATATTTACTGGCCCCTGTACAAATAGTTTTTTATTAGTTATTAGTTTTTCATTTTTAGAAACCCTCATTTCCACTATGTCAAAGAGTTTGAGCTGGAACATTTGTATTTATAGGTTTCTAAAGGCCATGACACACCAAGCCGACGGCAAGGAACTAATTGCAACGAAGGCCGAATGTGGTCGTTGCCTCGCGTCGGCCCACGTCTCCTTTGTCTTGGCCAAAGATTAGCACTGGAACACACAGCAGAGACCACAGCCCAAACCTACAATAACTGCAAATGAGACACGTTTCATGCAAACACTAACCACACTTCAAAAAATATTGATAGCGTAGGACATTTTTTTAAAAGACCAGGGGTCTCATTTATAAAACTGTGCGTAGGATCCATACTTTAAGTGTACGTACGCCCAAAAAAAGTCAGATTTATAAAACCGTGTGTACGCACACCTGTAAGCAATGTTCCCTTTATAAATCAGAGATTACCTACAAGTGTGCGTACGTGAATCAGCCTCTTATCCCGCCCTGTACACGCCCATTTTTAGTCAATGCAAAGCACCTCGTGAATGTTGATCAGTATGTTAATGACACTGGCAGTTGTTACACCGAATCATGATGACTGGCGGAGAAAAAGCAAAAAAACTTCTCAGACGTTCAGGAATTGCTGTAAATTAAATTATAATTTTGGATCTATAACTACAAGTATTAATAATAAACGGCAGGCATTACGGCACTCAGGGACAGCTTTGATATACCAGACGTATGTAATAAGATTTAACAGAACTATATTATATCCAAACTAGCCTTACTGATAAAGTTGAAGATTATATATAATATTTATAAAAAATAAAAAAAACACTTAGCTGTCTGACATTTCCCTCTGGAAACGGTTTACACCAGAGAGGGGGAACCTGTATTTGGACCGGGATGGACCGGGATGGCACGGTTCCGGCGCTTTGCCCTCTCTACTGGACCAAATTCAGTACATAGATCCAAGAGCGCAGCTTTAGGGAATTTAAATCGGTGACGATGACTGGTATATTAGCCAGTCATCGTCATGGTCCCCGAAGTCTCTTTTTCTCCTGATTCTTCCATTGCCGTAGTCCTTCTGCAGGGCCAGCAGTGCCATCATGCAGCATTACGCATGGGTTCACTGCAGTATTAATATGTTTACAACATTTTGATTGTTAACACCTTGCCAAAATCACAGCATTAACTAGTGGTATCCCCCACCCCGAGATACAATTTGTAGACGAAAGAAAGTGTAATAGGCAAACACACTTTTCTTCATGCAGGTTTTGTCACGAACAGTATTAAAGTTCAGACTGATAAAGAAGGACATTAAAGGTAACGATCGCACGAGAGCTTAACGGCTGTATTTACAGACTTTGACATTTGATGATATATGCACAGTATTAAAGACATATATTTAGTTATTTAGGCTACACTGTGTTCTGCCGTTATCTAATGCTAGGGTATTTAAATGTTATCATGTATTCCATGCAGTCGTCTCCTCCTCCTGCGCTCCATAACGGACAATGTGACGGCGAGACAGCGCCGATTAAACATTAAGAACAAATTTTTATTTAAAATTTGAGTTGGAGGTGTTTATAGAACAACTATCACTCAGTACAAGCGCAAATAACACTGCTGGATTTAATCTTCATGATAACGTGGATGATATGGAGTGAAAAAATGTGCATGAGGCATCAATACTTGAAAATATTAAACGTAATCGTTATTCCCTTTTACTCCCTGCAGTCTGACTTCAGTTCACCACCTCACCATCTGCGTCAACAATTCCTATTTTGTCTCCAAAATGTGTGTACGCATGGGTCAGAGTTTGCGTGGAGGACCGCACATTCTCCCATCAAGTTGTTTTTTTCATAAATCACAACCTTTGCGTGGGATGTGGCGTACGCACATTTTCAGCCCCATTTTGTGCGTACGCCACGTTTATAAATGAGACCCCTGGACATCATTGTGGAACTGTAAGCAGGATCCAATCCTGTATAACGTCATTTATGATACAATGATGATCGGATAAAATTATTTAAACTCTTTTTTTTACTTGAACAGGCAAGTGGGATGTTATATTTACTTGCCCGATATGGCGTTTTACTTGCCCCCGGCCATCGGGCAACCCTGTTAACTTAATTCCTGTATCTAAAAATAATCCTGGATGAAGTTATCTTGAGTTAAACTGGTTCACCCTAAAACCTGTTGGCCATGACCCAAAGAACTGTAATAATAATCATAAACTGCAATTTTGAAGGTTTGGGCTTAAGGATTCTTGCTCTGACAACAGCTGCAGATACATTTTAATCCATCTTCCAGAACTGGAATGCTTCTTAATTAAAATGTCATTGATTAACAGACCAATACTCCAAACAATCGGTGTGATTTCAAAGTACAAATATAAACTAGAGTCATTTGACTGGAAGTAAACAGATAATAACATGTTGTGTTTATTTGTGTCTGATTAAAAACCTCACATGTGACTGAAGATCATTCAGCCACTGCAGGACGCTGCACATTAGCATTGATCTGGACTTACACACACGCACACACACACACACACACACACACACACACACACACACACACACACACACACACACACACACACACACACACATTAATGAACCCATTCACACACTTTAAACTGATACTTCAAGTTGGGGTAGGCAGTTTTCTTCCGGCATCAGTTGGCAAGAATTCCATAATAACTATTAATAATTTCTGCATATTGCAACTAGGGCAGCACGATATGAGGAAAATATGCGATATGCGATAACGTTGACCATCGCGATAACGATATTACTTGCGATAAACAAACAGATATTGAAGTGCACTCAGTTCTGCATTTCATCTACTTTGAGTATTCTGCTAAAATACAACAAATTAGGAGTTGAATTTAAAACAAATCAAAAGGAAATAAATTCCAACATGTATTAATTGAACAAACTGAACATCGGAATGAACACAAAAGACATGACATGAAAGAATAACAGTTAAACTGCATTTATCTACTGATATTTTCTTTCAACGGACGTAAAAAATCTCTGAGTGTCTTTCGCGATACGTCGCAGCCTTACGCGATGTGTATATTGCGCCAGTTGATATTGCGATGACGATATAAAAACGATATATTGTGCAGCCCTAATTGCAACTCAATTGGTCTACGAGAAAGCGAGACTTCTGCACATCCTCCTGGCTCTGTTTTCAGGCTTTGGAAAATCTAGACCGTGACAGGATACTTCCGACGCCCTGCTGTGCCCTACTTCGCCCTACTACGCCCTGCTACTCCCTGAACTATTATTTCTAGTCATAGTTCCACCATCTTGATTGTTACTATAACTGCCACTGTTCGTCATTCCAACTATAGCTAGAATTATGAATCATATTTCTGTATATCTGTATCAGTGTCTCTGTGTCCCAACCTGCAGCGACAGACGCTGCCCACCAAGAGCCTGGGTCTGTCTCAGGTTTCTGCCTAAAAGGAAGTTTTTCCTCGCCACTGTTGCACCAAATGCTTGCTCGTGGGAAATTGTTGGGTCTTTGTAAATTATAGAGTGCGGTCTAGACCTACACTATCTGCAAAGTGTTTTGAGATAACTCCTGTTATGATTTGATACTATAAATCAAATTGAATTGAACTGAATTGAATATCTGCGGAGCGAATGGAGAGAAAATGTTGCTAATAGTTTAGCCTTTAGCTCACGTAACTCTGTTGTGTGAGCAGTCAACTTCATTTAATAATGTACGTGCCGTTTTCTTTTATCGGGATGCAAAACAAATTCCTTTCCGAGACTATTTAGCAGAGCCACCGTCGCTGCGTCCGGAGCTTAGCCCCACCCAAGACGATTGCGATTGGTTCAAAGAAATGCAAACAACCCAGAGTGTTTTTTCCCCCCACGTATGCCAGAATGCATCTGTGGTGTAGTCAGACCTTACTCCACAGCAGACAGAGAGGGGAGAGCTGAAGGAGAAGGGATGGATTTTCAAATTATTGAGGTTTTTGTTTTGCCTTTTCCAAAAAAAACTGCCTACCCAAGCTTTACCGGGGGGTCAGAGCAAAACTTCTGCTGACTCTCTCTTTTTCATATCTCTTCTTCATCGCTCTCTCTTTCTCTCCATCTCTCTCTTTTTGTTGTATTTCCCATGTTCTTCCTTCTCTCCCCATTCACTCTACAGTACCTCAGATCTTATCCCGCTCGTCTGTCTTCTGAATCGGTCTGAAGGAACATACTGGCTAATTATCTGTGTTAAAAAGTGTGTGTAAGTGCGTCATTTTCAGTGTGTGTGTGTGTGTGTGTGTGTGTGTGTGTGTATGTGTGTGTGTGCGTATGCTCTCTCTTCCCTCAACCTCACAACTTGACTTTTTACATCTCAAACACCCAGAGACAAACAGAGAGGAAGAGAGAGATGAACTATCTCACTATCATCGTCATCCTAAAACACCCCACTGCCGCAGACATGTCATGTGACCTTCAATGCACCAACAGGAAGAGCCCTGAGCCACAATATGAAGCCTAACTTAGTTGATGTTGGGTCTGGTCCTGGATTGAGGAATCTGTGCTAGTATTTAATGAGGATCTGTGGACCTTAGGGCTGTACCGAATACCATTTTTTGAGCTTCGATGCTGCATTTCAATAGTGAATATACTGTATTCTGCAAAAGTTGATTTGGACTTGCAGGCATTCAAAACAAACGGAAAGACCTGCATTTTTACAGGACTGTCTGACGAGTGACTACAGATGCAGTGTGTGTGAATGAATGCTCAGCCAGCCGGCGCCTCGCTGTATTGGCATTATGCCATTAATGGTGCGACGCCTGCGAGTTAGTTCAGGCAGTCGACTCGAGCTTCACTGCTGTACACACATGTGACATGACTCACTCTCCGTATCATTTACCAAGCACACCCCCTCAATTTGGCTGCCTATTTAAACTGCACAATTTCCCCATCTACGCCTTGCCAATGCTGCTGTTGCCCTGCACCTGTAACGCTGCCTGCTTTCAGCCCCATCACAACCCCCCCAGCATCCACCTGCAGGCTCCGCCCAGGGGGAAGCTAGTTTATCATTACTCCCCAATATCTCATGTAAACCCAAACTGCCGCCAAACACAATGTTCTGCTGTCATGATAAACATTTCACACGTGAGTTGTCTGACTGAATAACCTTTATCAAATCCCCTGAAGACGACAGCAGGCTGCTCCAGCATAACCTCGCTTGTAACTCTACATTTCTCTGTTATTGGCTGAGATGGACGACATAGTGCTTTATAAATTTGCCAACAGCTAGCGGCTTCATACCGACATAACACCACAGTAAATTTCAGCCTGTATGCAAAAAAAATAACTAAAATTATTTGAAAATCGAATGTCAATCCATCGAACGAATATTCAAATATTCAGATCCAGCCCTAGTGGACCTCTTCAGGGCACAAAACAGTCCTTACAAAGGACCACATGGGAATTTACCATGTATGAAGCACATTTTGTAAATTTCATATGGAACACATTACGTATGAAACACATTACAGGCCCTATTTCAACGATCTAATTGCACGGCGTGAAGAGCCTGGTGCAGGTGCGTTAATGACATGTCCAAATCCACTTTTGCTAGTTTAACGGTGGAAAAGAGCATCCGTGTGCCGGGAACATGGATCAAAAGGGTTGTACTTAGTGTCTTCATTAATTCATAGATGCGTTTTGAGCGTAACATGCAATAAACCAATCAGAGTGTCATTTCATATTACGATGGCGGATTTGCACTGTAATATTTTTTATTTGTAATCTTTTGCATGTTTGTGGGCTTGATTCCTGCTTAACATCTGCTGGTTAGAATTGCCATTGTGAGTATGTTAGTAGCTGATGTTAGCTCAAAGTTCTGCTGTGCCTAAGTACCCTCACAGAGCTGCTAGCATGGCTGTAGACGCTTTAGCCCTAGTCTATAGAGACGGTGTTTCGGCCGGATGTCGGTTTCCTTACGCTTTCTTTGTGTTGATGTTCTAAACTCTGTTGGATTTGTGAGGACTATGGTTAACTGCTCCTCAGATCTCTGCAGGGTAAATGCAGACAGCTAGCTAGACTATCTGTCCAATCTGAGTTTTCTCTCGCACAGCAGCTCTGTGCAGCGCCTAGAGACCCAAGACGATTGTGATTGGTTTAAAGAAGTGCCAATACACCAGAGCACGTTTTTCTCCCATCCCGGAATGCTGTGTGGACTAGCAAGTGGTCTGGCAATGCGTGACTACTTTAACCCCTTCAAACAGGGATGCAGGAGAGAAAGTAAACTTCAAACCACAAAGATTCAATAAGAAGCTACAAAAGTACGGAGACCTGAACACAGAGACTTTCTCTCTGGTCTCCTGCACAGACAGGAGTTGACACTTGCAACGCACGCTTGTTTGAGTGGGAGAAGGCGGGTTGTCACAGCCACGCGTTGGCCACGGTCGGCAAGATTTCACTGCAACAGCTTGGAGGCGGGTCGGGGGCCCTTTGGCTGGACTCCAGAGATGGTCCATCTTGTGCACGATTGAGCGAGACTCGGCACCGCTCTGCGTGTTTGAACTGGGACATGTTTAATCTGTCCCCGTTTTGCTACGGTTTCCTGGTTTCACCGAACTGTTTTCTCTCGTTTGGTGGGTGTGTCTCTCGTTTATTGGCCGTGTCACAGCTGATACCCAATCACCAGAGACGTGTCTGTAAACCTGTGGTAATAAAAAGGCAGAGCGCTTGTGCACACAGGCAGAGCTCCAAAGGCAGAGCGCTTGCGCACATCGCAGGGTGTTCAACGCACCCCCGTTTCAGCTTTATAAAAACGTGTTGCTACGTTTTGTCAGGGCTGAACTTGACCCGGGTTATCTAAACGCAAATAAGTGCGGTTTGACTCAGCGTGGCCAAAAGTGGCAGTGCAAAAATACCATTTCTCTTATTGGATGCTGAAAACCTTTGTGCAAAGAAAAAGTCGGTGGGAGGCGTTCCTTTGAGACACACACACATACACACACACACACACACACACACACACACACACACATACACACACACACACACACACAGAGTTGTGTGACTTACGTGTGTTGCTCGGCTGTGAGTCCATAGGAATCATCATTTTTCCCCGTGTCCCCCTCCTGGCAGCCAGGGAGCGCTCCAGAGTGGAGATACAGCTGGACGCCTCGTCACCGTCCGCCCCTGGAACAGCAAAAAAATCAAATATGAAAACGGGGATTCAAACATGTTCTCTCCCTTCTTTAAGATGTCCAAAGAGAATTTTTCCAGGTCATGATTTTCTCGTTTATTTCGTGAACACGATTTTTGAACGTTACCATTTCACGAACTGCCATGGCATGGGCTGCTCTGGGGGACGCAACAATGGGGAAATTAAACGCCACAACAGATTAAACGGAACCATCACACACAGGACATGCCGAAAACAACGGGACGGTTGTGGTTAGGAAGAGAATAACGCAGAAAGCAACTGCAACACGCCGGACGCGATCCCCGGTCTCCGGGTGAAAGTCCTGTATTGTTTGAGCCATCCACCACCCCGACCAACCTCCCTACGCGGATTTTCTGCTTTTCATACTACTCCCTACCGTTGTCGTGCTGTGATCATGAAATATGCTTTCATTTAAATACATTAAATTAAAATTCGTAATCACCACACGAAAAAAACGACAATCGTGTCCTGTTCACGAGTCAAAAGATTCAATAACGTGACCGTTTCACAAACTGCCATGAGACTGGACTGTAATGGGACACTGGATGGAATTGAGCCATCATTAAGGTTATCAATTTCAGCTGTGCTTTGCCTACTATGACAAGTCAAAATGTCTGCTGTGAAAAAGGTCCATGGCAGGGAAAACCCTGCACTTGATAAAAATGAAAAAATAAAACAGTATTACAAGTTGAATTATAAATAAGTGGATACAAAAAGAAATGACTCAGCAGCCATCCTGTACCTGAGTGGCTGCTCTTGCTGCTCTTGCTGCCCATCTGGCTCTCCGATTGGCTGTGTGCGACCTGGGGGAGGTCCTGGCAGGACTGGGTGGGCGAATCGCGTGCGGACGGGGCGACGCTGGGAGCTTTCTCCATGTTCTTCATCTCCATCTCCTCGTGATGGATCCACAGGTCCGGAGGGCGCAGGTCCTTCTGGCTGCCCTTCCTCTTACTGGCGCTGTGGCTCGCTCGCTTCCTGCACAAAGGACCAGTTAGGTGAGGAACAGAGGGGCGAGCCAGACAGAAGCATTCGCGGCTCAGCCCAAACCTAGGAGGGTCCCGGGGACATTCGTTTTCCATTTTAGGGCAGATATATGCATTATTCCTGCCATTTGATAATAGAATGCCTTGTACATAATTTGGAGAAAATGTAATAGGAAGAAAACGGGAAAGAAATAATCTTGTACATCTTATTTTTTGCAAAGCATTCCAATTGGAATTGGGTAAACAAATGTTCAGACCCTGTGTCAGTTGGTGAGAACACAGTTGAGACTCACTTTCTACGAAAACACAAAACATCCCACAGATTAATGAAACATCTTACTTCCTCTGCTGGGCCGAGGAGCGCCGCGTGCAGATGAGCGCCACGATGACGACCACCACCACGGTAACGGCTCCCACGGAAACCACGATGATGACCAGCAGGTTGCTATTCTTCTGAGGCGTGGCGCTGCCGTGGGGCGGACGCATCTGACCAATGGGAGACTCTGGATCACATTTACAAAAACAAAAAGGTGGAGGGAAGAACATATTAAACACGGTACACAACGTGGAGCTGCAGATCAAGTGTTAAAAATAAAAGATACATGTATTTAAGTCTTGAGATTTACACATATGCAATATTATCAAAGGCAACATTTCTCTTAGTTTATATTTATATAGGTAATATTTCTTTATTTACATAAAGACACACAGCTACAATATACAAGCCTCCAGAATTAAACCCCAAGTGGCTTTATTGAACTGAAAACACTGCTTTACCAATCAATACACAATGTTTGTGTGCGTGTGTGTGTGTGTGTGTGTGTGTGTGTGTGTGTGTGTGTGTGTGTGTGTGTGTGTGTGTGTGTGTGTGTGTGTGTGTGACTGAGTGTATGACAGGTGTAAAGGGAGAAAGGGAATTGATGACACGCTCTGTCATTCATTAACCCGACCTTGGAGCCGGGGAGAGAGAGAGAGAGAACGAGAGAGAGAGAGAGAGAGAGGGGTCGAGAGAACGAGAGAGAGAGAGAGAGAGAGAGAGAGAGAGAGAGAGAGAGAGAGAGAGAGAGGGGGAGAGAGAACGAGAGAGAGAGAGAGAGAGGGGGAGAGAGAGGGGGAGAGAGAGAGAGAGAGAGAGGAAGAGAGAGAGAGAGACAGAGAGAGAGAGAGAGAGAGAGAGAGAGAGAGAGAAAATAGGGAACAGGAGGAGCATGCCGTCTGGATGGAGAGGAAAGGGAAGTGTTTCAAAGAGAGGAAGAAGAGAAAGAAGTCGTGGTGTGAGAGGATGATAGAGGGAGGGGTAAGAGAAAGCCAGAGGCGGGTGGAAGAAAGAGAAAGGGAGGAGAGAGGTAGGAGACGGAGGAAAGACAGATTAGGAAAAATGAGTGAGAGAGGCGCTCTACCTCTTTCACCTTCTCTCTCTTTCTCTCTCCATTCGGTCGTCTCTCTCAATGAAAACCACAATCCATCACAGCCTACAGCCGCAGCACAGGCACCACAATATTCACTTTATTTTCTTTTCTTTTTAAACTTTTTTTCATCACCTTTTTTTTTAAATGCCATTTCAAACAGAAATCCTTCCGCTGACGTTTGTTCCAGGCTTTAAGATGATGCTCGAGTAAAAAGGTCAAGGAGGTAATTAAAATCAAAAGGCTTCTACCCCAGGGGAGCAGGAATGGGATGACTGCAATCTAATTAGTAGTTGTTTGAGATATCAGTCCATGACAATGGTGGAAGAAGTATTCAGATCCTGTACTTAAAGCATCTATATGTAACTTTCAGTTTGTGTTGATTTCAGCGGCTCCTTTGGACGAAAGCGGTAATGTTTTTACCACACCTGCTGTCGTAAAGGTCTAGGAGATAGCGTTATATAGTCGAGATGAATGTTCTGTTCAGACAGATAATAATATATTAACAATAAGAGAATAGGTTACAGATGCATCGTTGCATTTCAAGTGTTGCATACGGTAACTTAGCCTCCTTTGGATGTCTCGTGAGCTAAACCGGTACCGGTAACCTTTTTAGGTGACAATTAAATATGGAAAATACAATCACTACCAATGTAGGTTTATCATTAAAATAAGAATTATGTAATAATCATAGTTTTATGGACTGTCAAATAATAGAACATGTCGTAGTTGTAGATGACCGCTATAAGTGGAGCGGGAGCATCAGCTGACAGAGAGGAAGCCAAAGCTGAGCCGCAAGCAATATGTATGTTACTGACGATAACAGGAGCGCTAACAGCCTCTGCTGAGATGCCCTTGAGCACGGCACTGAGCGGCTCAGAGACACCGTGTGGAATAAATCAGAAGCTCTCAGCTGCTCAGGCAGTTTAAAGCCACAACAACATGAGTAAATCAATCTTTTTTTTTAGATTGGGACATGAAGCCCTGTATCACTGAAGGTAAACAACAGAGATGGGGTTGACTGCTGATGGAAGAAACAAAAACGAACAAACCCACTTTCTCCATAGAGAAGCCAGAGTAAGGAAATACACATCATCAGGGCTTTAATGTGAACATCACACACAGCTGCCTGTCAGACAATTGTCGTATTTTGATCATATTATCATGTTCCTGTTCTATTTGTGTTTTCTCCGCAGCGCTGTGGAGGAAGGTCTGGCAAGATGGCAATAGCCTACGCCACCTGGAGCCGCCCACTTCCAGCTTCATTTTTGCTCCTCAGAAACCTATTGGTGACACCACAGAGACATAAGTTCTACATGTACAGTCTATGGTGGGATCCTGATTGGATAATTGGGACAACAGGTGGGAGATAACTGCAACACCTTAACGCAGTGGTTCTCAAACTTTTTTTCAATAATGTATCCCCTTTGAGATTTTTTTTTAGCCAAGTACCCCCTGAACAGCTCAAAACATTTTGGGTAGAAAAGAAAGCCTATTTAAGGTGAAATGATATTCCTGTTTAGCCTACACAACAACGTGAAACTGAAAACCACTTAAATGCTAGCCTATCACTAACTTAATTCATTATTATAGTTTAATTATTTCAGGAATTATGCATTCAAAAAATCTCATGTTCATCCTGCAGAACTCCAAAGTATCCCTAGGGATGCTAGTACCCCCATTTGAGAAGCACTGCCTTAATTGAATGCATCCATTATTAATGTTAATTACAACTATGCATTTCTTGCTATGACATGTCGACATGTCTTCTGTGAAAAAGGTTTCTTATTGGTCCACAGCGTAGTGATGTTCTGATTTAATTTTGATAATAACAGTAAAGCCCACCCAATTCAGAACTGGGTACATGGTTAACATGTACACTTTACTTTCTTGTTGATGCTAGGCTATTTAGAGTATCTGGGTCCCTTTACATTTTTTTAATTAATTTATCTATGGATTAAAAATGTGCCATGAATAATTCTCATGCATGGTCATTACCATGAACCGTTCATACTGTATCCCACATTAATGGTCCAGACTGGAAAAAAAAAAACAACTGGATGGATTTTCATAAAATGTTCACATTCATGGTCCCCAGAGGATAAATCCTACTAATATTGGTGATTCCATGACTTTTCTTCTAGCCCCACTATAAGGTTGACATTTGTGATTTTTAGCGAAATATGTCAACAACTATTGGATCGATTGCCATGACATTATGGACAGCTAATCCTGCTCCCCTCTGGATGAACTCATCCCTTAACTTTCGATGTAGCACTATTATCATTTCAAATTTTCAATTTATCCATGCTTTGGTTTCTGACTAAATACCTGCAAAACTAATAGCAGTCCGATCAGCCTCTGCTGTACTTTGTGCTTAAGTGTTAGTTAGCAACGTTAGCATGCTAACAAACTAAACTTAATTAGGGGGAAATGGTAAACATTATACCTGCTGAACAATATCATGTTAGCATTGTTATTGTGAGCATATTATTGTGCTGACGTCAGCATTTAGCTCAGTGTATTGCTATGCCCAACTAGCCTCACAGAGCTGCTAGCATGGCTGTAGACTGTGGTTCTTGACAATACTGAACTTCATATAAACAACAAACTTTTAATCAAGGTTTTGGTTCATGTTATTAAGTACAGGGATGCACCGAATCCAGGATTCGGCTTCGGATTGAACTTCTGCTGAACCTTAGAATTTTTTTGCTGGTCGACGTAATGACGCCGCTGTTGATTACAGGACGGTGTTTACGTAGATGGAGCGTTCAATGCAGTAGGCTGTGAGAAAGTGGAAATGGAACTCGTGAGCAGAAAAAGTCTTGTTTGGCAGTATTTCCAGTCAAAAGAAGGCCATTCAAGTCCAGCTACATGTTCAATCTGCAATGCTGAGTAGTCTGGTGGTGGCGAGGACCCTAAACAATACACAACATCACCGCTGTTACAACATTTGGTATCAAACATCTGAAAGAATACGAGTTGAGCATGAAGGAATCTACAGACAGCAGCCAACATGTAGCAATTTCAGGTACTTTTACTTCATTAACGTGTTAATGGACTGAGGATGGGAGTAGGATTCGGTATTTGGTATTCGGTATTCGGTTTCAGATTTGGCAGAATCTTAACCAGTGGATTTGGTTCGGCCGAACCCAAAAAATCTTAATTCGGTGCATCCCTAATTAAGTAGCCTAATAAACAATGTCAATCATCTTTGTACCAATGTGAAGCTTTTCTTGTGAGGTCAGATGTCATTCAGAGAGAAATTATACCTTTCAGCTAAATGACGTTTGAGGGGAATATGAGGATTCAAGATTTTAATGTCTTCCATTATAGACCTTTTTGAGCACTGTTTTTGTTTTTAACCAAAGCTGAGATATGTTTTACTGTAATTGCTTGAGTGCTATGAAGCACTCAGCCCTGACACAGCCAACATCACCTCTCCAGAGAAAATAGGGGGAGAATAAAAACATTATAGTGAATGTATCAGCAGCCAAACTTTGCTACAGCCAGACCTCCAGCGTGCCCAGACTCTGTCAGTGGATCAGAGCAACATCACATCACCTGAGTCTTGCACAGACAGTAAACTTACAGACCTACATAACTGTGACCTGATGGAAAGAGTCAGGGGTGAATATTCTCTGTAGGTCTTTTTTGCAAGTGAGAGGAAACTTTAGCGATATAAAGGATGACACCACGTTAAAGATGAAATACGGCCGAGGTGATGAATGAGGCTTTGCCCTCACTGGCTGACCGGCCATAAAGCCCGAGGAGGACAGAGGTCAGAGAGGACGGATTTATGATCGCCTCTGGTAGCAGCTACAACACTGACAAAATGTTAGAGGGACCGTCTTCTCACTCACACACACACACACACACACACACACACACACACACACACACACACACACACACACACACACACACACACACACACACACACACACAGCTTGACTGTTTTCCAATGAGACACTGAATCACTGCCAGCTACAGACCCTGACCTCTAACCTCTATGTGGAGTAGATGTAACTGAACAGCTTTTCTTTAAACTGAAATGAGAGTCGACAGTTTAGGGTTATGAGGATGATTTGGATTGTTAGCAGTAGAGTTAGCTCTTGGCAGTAGTTTTCAGTATCAGCATTTGCACGGGTACGTGTGTGACTTGTTTTGCGCATGCGGGATCATTTGAAAGATAAGACATACACACAGACTCCACAATTTAAAGTAAGTTATTAGCATATTTGAATTAACTTTACTATTGACTATAAAATTAGCATCTTCGTGAGTCTTGACTTTGGCATTAGTGTGTGTATTATTAGTATTAGCATTACTAAAGGAATAAGCATTGATATTGGTGTTGTTGAGTGTGTGTTGAGTGTTGATAATGACAGTAGTATAAGTGTTAGCACGAATATTTTTATTAGCATTAGCGAAAGTAGGCTACTATACACATTCATATTAAACCTTAGCATGACCTATGCATTTAACATTCAATTAGCATTATTGTTAATATTGCCATTAATATAAGTATTGTACTGGCTTGATTATTATTATTAGCATTAGGGTAGCCTATGTATTATGATTAATATTAGTGTAGGTGTAAGCCTTGATAACAGTGTTAGCATGTACATAACAATTAGCTTTGGCATCAATATTAGTTATGTTGTTAGTAGCAGCAGTATTAGGATTAGCATTAGCATTGTATTACCATGTGTGAGTATGTCATATCATTGGCATTGACATTAACTTAAGGAATATCATTAGCATATTAGGCTACCTTTGGTAGATTACAATAACAATTAGCATTAACAATAACATTAGTATTATCATTGGTAATATTAAGGTAACAGTTGAATTATAGCTCAGTAGTTCACAAGTATCTTCTTATTAAGGACCCTTAAACTGATACAAATTAGACCTCGGACCCGCATTTGATGAGATTTTGTCCCATGGGTCCCCCCATTTTAAAAAGATTTTTGCTTTTTGATGTTTTATTACACAAAGTGTGTTACTTCCGGATGGAATTATAGTGTATTGCTGGGGACCCCCTTAAACCCACTCAAGGACCCCTGGGGGTCCACTGTTCAATTTGAATATAATGCTGGATAGTTTAATGAATAATAATTCAATATACATTATTTCAATTTTGATATTTTGTGAAAATCTGAGTCTTCAGTAACATTTTTCTGTCAGTTAAATGTAGTAGACAAAATCAAATTGAGTAAAAATGTCATACAGTTTAGAAAACAAAAGAGCAAAAAAAAAAGGAACAGTAAAGAGGAGGGAGGTTGTAACTCTTGAGTAGAGATGTTCATATTATTGAAGGATAGTGTATTATTTTGTATTAACTTGTTTCAGTTTTGTTCTGATCTTTTTAGAAGCTAAATGTGAGTGATTCATTTACTGGATGGACAGTAGCTTAAGGATGGTACATGAAAAAAAAATGGAATTATGGAATAGTAACTTGATTGATTAATTGACGTTTTTTTTATTTTGACAAGGTTTTGGTTGAAGGGTTGTATGGTTGTTTATTGAAAAACAATAGATTGAAAATGTTGCTTCTTCGTACTCCTTTACGGGCAAGAGTATTTATTTATTGTGCTTATTCTTGCTCTTTCATTAAGTGAAATACTATACACAATAGTATTTTGATTATTTTTTTTGTATGTTGTTCGAAATAAAACTATCCATTTTTTCATTCATAGAACAATTTTTCCTCTGAAATAGAAATAAGTAAGTAGCACAGTTGGGTTGCATATTTAGTTCTTTGGGGGTCTTCTGTAAGTTATTTGGGGGTACAATGGTTCTGGAGAAAGCTGCAAACAGCAATACCGAAGGCCAAGCTACCGACACGTTCCGAACAGCGGGCACTGGACTAGTTATATTAAAATCTACGAGCAGGACATTTATATGCCACCCCACCACACTTCTTTTTAATCCTGTTCTTCCATAAAGAGTAATTTCTCCAAATTGTAAAAACATTTATATTTTTATAACATAACAAACAGGCTTCCTGTTTGTTATGTTATAAACAACGGACAGTAAATAAGCGATCTGCATCTACTTGTCAGGAAGCAGCGAGTCATCAACCTAAGTTTAGATCAAAGAAAACAAATGAGTCGCTGTGATAATCGAGTGATGCTGCAGAATATCCCACACACATAATCAGCTCAGCTCCCAGGAAATTTGGTTTCATTGAAGTAAACAGAATCCAAGAATGAACCCAAGTGTAATTCTACTTTCTGACAATCACATTCGGTCAAGCAGAAGAACTGCTTGACCGAATGTGTGCTTGACCGAAACTGTGTGTGTTACCGTTGATGCTGCTCCTGTCAATTAGGTTGGTGTCAGACGGCCAGTAGGCGTGGTCTCCCCCTCGACCTGGAATACCAGAAAAAAAACAGGAACATCAGGAAGGAACAACAACAAAAAAGAAATAGAAAATGGCGGTGATGAAGAAGGACAAGCTGAGTCATTTTGCAGATGGAATAGAGGGGTCGGACAGAGAGATTGGTTCCTTGTTAGGAAGTAAATTACTTTGTTACGACGGTGCACACACACATTCATGTCGTGTGTGCTCACTCTGTCTCTGAGGTAGCTATTTGGATTGGCTCTGAGGTTATAAGTTGCAAAGTGGCTAGGGTTATAAGTGGCAAAAAAAAACCTGCTGAAATCTTGTAACAAACTACAATCAGCAGAGGCAAGAAGGGTGTTTTAGCACTCTGTTGTTGTTTTTGTTTTTTCATAAAATGTTACACGTTTGAAGGAGCGCACAAAGACTTGTTCTTTGAATAAATGTCTTCTTGAGCTGCATTGTGCTGAAGCAGAGCCCAGTGATGAGTCACAAATCTGAGCTAAATTATAAGCCTGGTTTGTTCTACAGGTTAAGTGAACCAAGGCTAAATAACTATACAGGTTTCTCATAGAGGGCCAAACTGAGCTAACCAATGCAAAATCACTACACTGGTCTCTCCTACAGGGCCAATCTGGGATAACCAAGGCTTAATCCCTACACTGGTCTCTCATACAAGGCCAAACTGAGCTAAACATTGCTAAATCACATTACTGGTTTCCCTTCTTGCGAACAGCATTTTTAATAACCAGTCTGCTCTAAAGTTCTCATCTATTTTTAATGATCTGGTCAATGATTTTAATAACTTGTGTTCCTTTGCGATAGATGCCACTGCACCTATTATGACAGGTCAGTAGCAGCCACCAAATCATCCATGTGTATAAATTATGCTTACTGTAGCTGAAAGCAAGACTGAAATAGGGCTGAGAGCAGATGGAAAAAGACAACGTTTATTTTTCCACCATGAAATAGCTTTTCAGAATCAGAATATTTACAGACCAGACTGAATCGCTGTCCACATCTCTGATTTTGGTCAGTTATTCAAATGGTGGGTTGGTCTGTTGCCTATCACAAACAGAATCTAACGACCTACACATCTCAAAGCATGCCACGGTACATAATTCTCCCACATTTTAAAGTTAAAAGCTGGTTTCTTCCTCACACTACGTGGTGAGTTTCGGTGCCGTGAGCAGATTTGATGTTTTTTTTGCAGTTTGAAGCTACAGAAGCAAGTTTGATTAAAGCTGAATTTTAAAATGGTCATGTTTCTGAAAACACACACACACACACACACACACACACACGCACACACACGCGTTTCACTATCTTTATGGGGACCCGTCATTGACATAATGCATTCCCTAGCCCCTTACCCTTTAACCATCACAACTAAATGCCTAACCTTAACCCTTACCCTCACCCTAACCATAACCTCATTCTAACCCTAATCCTAAAACCAAGTCTTAACCCTCAAACAGCCCTTTAACCTTGTGGGGTCCAGCATTTTGGCCCCACAAAGCTGTCCGGTACCCACAAGTATACTGTATTCCTGGTTTTTGGACCCCACGAATATAGTTAAAGAAGAACACACACACACACACACACACATACACACACACACACACACACACACACACACACACACACACACACACACACACACATATATATACACACTGTTTAATGCACATAGACAGGCTGGCAAAAAAGATAAATAATAGTGTGTACACACACATATATATATATATATATATATATATATATATATATATATATATATATATATGTGTGTGTGTGTGCGTGTGTGTGTGTGTGTTTACAGTGTAAGGTTTAAAGTAACAAGGCTGAACATCAATCTTTCCTTCTCCCCTGACAACACTTCTGATTTATATGAAGAGGGACCGCAGTGTGTACACACACACACACACACACACACACACACACACACACACACACACACACACCTGTCAGTGACAAACAGCACCATTTAACACCCTGACACCGGAGCTCAGACTCTGCTTCAGTGTCCCCATTCCTTTACTGCGCTTACATCCAGCTATACAATATACTGGGAATCTTCACTGATGTACTGATTCCTGATCATGGAACAGGTTAAGAGCTGTGTCCGTATTCCCAGCAGGAAGTCAAAGCTGGTCTACTCTGGGCTCAGCCAGGGTTGTCTCTTTTATTTCTGATTTTCATCAGGATTGCATTTCGGTTCTTTTGACATGTTAGCAGCATGGCTCTATGGGTGGCAGTCGGTCGGTCAGCCATTTCACCACTTTAGTCCAGAAATATCTCTACAAATGTTTGATGGATTGGTCTCTTACGGATATTAATTGTTCCCAGAAGATTTCTTTTATGCCGTGTTACCACTGCGTGGTATGGCTCCGCGTGACCTGACTCCCTTTTTTGTTACCAGTACTCCTCTCTTTTCTTTTTCCACTGCAGATAGTACTCTAGGCTGGATTCTTAGCTGATCGCCATAGCGACGCTCGCTGAATCCTTTCCTCTGCAACCAAATAGGGGTGTAAATCCCATGTTTTATCATAATGCAATATTATATCAATTCCTAGGACATTGATACAATATTTACTGATATCACAAAGTATGCCACAATATGATTTCTATTCAATTCAAAACAATTTAGGGGCCTGCGACCGATACGAGACGATACCATAAGCCCATTTAACACAATCAGTGTATGATTAGTCAATTTCATTACTGAGCTCTTCCTGACATTTAAATAATAAAAAAAATGCTATTCTTTTAGTAAAAACAATAAATATAAAGTGAGAATTTCAAAATAAAGGCATATCTTGAAGCTGACGATATGCATGTATATTTTCACTTTGTATCGATAATATTGGATGGTTGAGGAATGAATCCATACATGGATCCAGATCGATGTATCGTTACACCCCTATAACCAAACAGAGGTAATTCTACACTTTGTCAATTGCACGGCGTACTTAATGCAGTGTATGGCGTAGTTTCACGGGCCGCCATTTTTTATTTTGGTATTTTAAATCTGGGTCAAGTGAATTAAAGAATTGCGTTCACTTTTGACGGTAGCTTGGCTGTTTAAAAGTCGTGGGTTGGTGCAGGATGTCCCGTATCATGTTAGTGAAGGTTTTCTCTAAACAAAGAGGAGTCTTGTTTTAACTCCACCTTCTAGTATCGCAGAGTTTCTGCAGGTGTCACCAAGTCAAATCTAAGAATTGTTAAGACCTTTTTAGGACCATTATGTATGAAATGTAAGACCTATATCACAAAGTCAACTAAGTCCTTAATTTTAAGCCAAGTATCACTAAACTTGCACTTCCCCAAAGCTGAAGAATACAATCCGTTTTATGTCTGTGGTACAATCTGAAAGAGACTCGCGCCAATGACACACGGAAGCTGATTGGCTGCAATGTAAGTTGCATGTTGGTATCATTTGTAGTCATAATACAGCGAATTATATTTAGACTAGCAAAAGAAAGAACTACAACACCACGAAAATAAAAATAAAAGAGCATTACAGGTAGCGTTGCATGGACGTAGGAAAATCAAGACCTGTTTAAAATTATTTAAGACCTAGACACAATACTTGAGCGAATGTAAGACTTTTAAAGCAACACTAGAGAACTTATCCCACTTCGGTCCCCCTACAAGTTGGAAGCGGAATTGTCCATTACATTATGCAAGTTTGCCAGATTGGGTAGCGGATCTGTAGTTCGAATGAGACATAATGGACAATTCCGCTTCCAACCTGTAGGGGGACTGAAGTGGAAAAAAGTTATTTTTTAAGATTATTTTTTGGGCATTTTTAGGCCTTTATTCATATAGAACAGCTGAAGAGGTCAGAGTCGAACCCACAGCCGCTACGTCGAGGAGTAAACCTCTGTATATGGACGCACACTCTACCAGGTGAGCTACCCAGGCGCCTGAAATTTTAAGACTTTTTAACCCCTTCCTGTCAACCTTGAAAAAACACTTTGTTTTCGACATTTTTGACGCCTTTTATTCACAGTTTGTTTTTGCTTTTTCCAACGTTTTAAATTGTAAAATTTTTCTTCTACACATTTTCAGCGCTCATTTCTACGTCCCATTTTTTCTGATATAAAACAAAAATTTAAAATTGGTCAATGTGACCCGAAGTCAACACAAGGGTTAAGACTTTTTAAGACCCTGCGGAAACCCTGTATCGGCTCAGCTTGCTCGGAACCTCGCCCGAGGTGGTACCAAAAAAAGTACCAGCTACCAGGTATTATCCACAACTTTGCTAATGCTGTGGGAATCAAAAGATGCAACACTGTATGATGAAGGGTCTCTGTACATGTCATCATAACAGTGTAACAGTCTGTTGGTGAGAACCTGTTTCAGATTGATACTGAACGCTCATTACACTTAAAATTCAGAGGGCCCTATTTTAACGATCTAAGCGCACGGCGTGAAGCGCCTGGTGCAGGTGCGTTTAGGGCGTGTCCAAATCAACTTTTGCTAGTTTGACGGCGGAAAAAAGGGTCTGTGCGCCAGGCGCATGATTCTAAAGGGTTGTACTTAGTGTCTTCATTAATTCATAGATGTGTTTTGGGCGTAACATGCAATCAACCAATCAGAGATCATCTCCTATTCCCTTTAAAAGCCAGGCGCGTTTGGACCTTGGAGCATTGCTATTATGATGGTGGCGTAATATTTGCATTTGTAATCTTTTGCATGTTTGTGCACGCGCTGTGCACGAGCCTAGGCGCATTTTACTAATTTGCTGTTAAAAGAACAATGAAATGCTGTGCTATTGACTTTAGACCAGGTTTTTGTTGGTTAATGGCGCGATCACTTCCCACTGCCTCAAGATAGCAATACGCCCAGAATTCACCTGAAGACCAGCACGCCCATGGGCGCATAAATGGGCGCAGGTGCATTTGCTATTTAAACGACGCCGGCACTAGACCGGAAATTGACAACTGGGTCGGTTTTAAACTAGCAAAGACACTGGCGTCGTGCTTTGCGCTGTGCCGGGTGCAAGATAGGACCCCAAGGCTTTAAAGGCAACAAATTATTCTTCATGGTCTCTGAGCTAATGTGAGATTCCAAAGTTTAGGGACGCAAATTAAAAAAAAGTTTTGAGTGCTCATTAGCATCGGGTCCCCCTCTGCTTGCTGTTTGCTGCAGCTGATGAAAAGAACCAGTGAACAGAGTGATAATTATGTCTGAGTTAATTTAAAGAACTTAAATATGGTAAACAGCTCTTTTCCATTGCCTCTTATAATTCTGAATTAATACCTACAAAAGCCTTCCTCTCTCGTTCGCTCTCCTAAATATCTTTCTCAAAGGAGGCATTTTTTCTTTTTTTTGCAAATAAACAACTTCCCTTCAGCTTGATGCGTCGGGGTCAGTTGCATGGAGTGAGAAAAAAAAAATCAATTCAGAAGAGAATGAAGAAAATGCCTCTGTTTTCATAATTTTTCTGTATTGTCTCTCTTTCCTTTTGTGTTTCTCCTTAGTGTACATGGGACTAAGGTTTTAGATCATCATCCCTCCTTTCATCTTTCCTCCTTTTATCCTTATTTTCCTTTATTCTACACAATGTTGTAGCTGACAGTAGTTGGGAAATCAAAATGGATTTCAATTAGTTAGAATTAGTGTAATTGCTGGCACAGGTATTCTTATTGCCCTGGAAGACGTTTGCATAACTTGGGCAAATGTGCACAGTCCTGCTCCTACATTTCATTGGGATGTCTGTAATCTGTAACGGGGACCTTCAAATGAAATCAAATAGCGATGGTGATTTGACGATCAAAGACAATTTGGGACTAGAGATTCACATTAATGTTAAAATTATTGCGGATGATTTGAGAATGCTTTGAATATCAGACAGGAAGTGAAGATACTTTCATTAAAATATTACTTAGATTAGAAGTAATCTGATAAAAAGACATGAAATGAGAAGATTTGAAGGATTTTTAAATCAAGAACTTGAAGAGAGCTTGAATCCACGCACGCACGCACTCATGCACGCACACAGGCAGGACGCGCGCACACACGCACACACACACGCACACACACACACACACACACACACACACACACTAGTAGGCCTACCTTGATCATTGGCCATCTTGTCTGGATGTTCCACTGAAACAGCAACAGAGCGAGTCAGTCAACGTAAAAAAAAATTAAGTATATAACAAAGGAATACATTTACACACACACACACACACACACACACACACACACACACACACACACACACACACACTCTGACAGACCTTTGGCGGTCCTGAAGTGGATGGGCTCAGACAGAGGGCCGACTCCTTTGGCGTTCTTGGCTTGAATCCTGAAGTAATAAACTGTGTCGAGGTTCAGATCCACCACCTGATGGGTCAGCCGGTCACCGGTGATCGCCTCCATCACCCAATCATCTATCGGCATGTTCTTATCCAGCGTGTAGTACAGGATGTAACCTGACAGACAATACATACATAAATAATATATAAGACCTGAAAAGACAAATATATAAACATAGTATGTATAAGATCTAAAAATATCTGATCCGTGTGCGTGCATGTGTGTGTGTGCGTGTGTGTGTGTGCGTGTGTGTGTGCGTGCGTGTGTGTTTGGTGCTGTGTTGTGCTGTTATCCCTGCAGGGAGTGTTTGATTCGTCCTCCAGGACACTGCAGGAGCACCAGAGCTCGTTAAAACAGATGGGTTTACAGCCGGGTTGATTGCCCAGAGGAGAGAGAGAGAACAATGGAAGAAAGTATGTGTGTGTGTGTGTGCATACACGAACCGACAACTTTAAATTCCTATGACAGTGTTTTGATATTGTAAGGAGAAAAATATTGCTTTTCTTTCAGGCATTTTACAGATCAACTTATTATTTGTATTATTTAATAGATTATCAGCAGGTGAATTGAAAATCAAAACAAACCTGTTTCCTCTTATGAATGATGTGTGCGCACTGTAACTGAACAGTGAGTGAGTACCTTGGATGAGTAAAGTGGTACAGCTGTCGCTGTCAGTGTGTTTGTGAGAACCCTCACCTGTGATTCGTCCGTTAGCCTCCATCGGCGGCTGCCAGCTGATTAAAATGGCGCGGGGTCGTCCCTCGCGACTGATCACTGTCAAATCTTTGGGGGCAGAGCTAGGAGCTGTAAATACGGATGGACAGGAAAAAGGGAGAATTAAGTGTCGGCAGGGAAATATACCTATATAGCAATGTATGCTTATAGGATATGACTTTAGCAATTATTGAAAAAAATGCTGCAGTAAAACTTGTAAATCAACAGTTTGTTGGGGACCTGTTGTACAAGAATATTGTGGGGTTTGCTGATAACTATTTGATTATTTTGATTACAATTAAATACAAACTTTCTTTTATCTGCCTATGTAAAAGAAAATAGGATATTGATATGATTTTAGCATATAATCATTACAAAAGCAGTATTGAAAGACCAAGAAAGTAATGACAGTTGTATGTATTTAAACAAAGGAAAAACAAAAGTTGAAACTTTTCAGTTTTAAACAACCTTCGTAGACATTCGAGTAGATTTCAGAGTTCACGAGGTACACCTGAATGCACCATGAAGTCCATGTTGGCTCGATGATGTAAAATTTGCCTATGACAAAACAAAGTAACTAGACACAGAAACATGGCACCCATCAAAACCTGCTCATACGTTTCTTTCCGGCAGCTGCTTGTTAATGTTAAGTACAAGCACAGCACGTCAAATAAACACAAACGTGCACGCTCTCTTCATCTGGTAAAATAATGTTACACCAAACAACGAACACATAATTCTGCTGATTACAGTTAGTGGTCTGTCCACAGTTTAGCAGAACTGAATGTAACATTAATCATAAATACATTATTTCCCAGCAGCACAACTGTGTCATTAGCTGGCAACTAACCGCTTGTTACTGTAATGGGCCACATAGCCCTAATTTGATCTGAAGTGGGCCAGACCAGTAAACCACTCCAGAAAGATCAGAAACTTTATCTGCCTCAGAGTTCCTTGTCAGCTTGATGTTGGAAGTCACGACAGCGATCTAAGGCCATTGTATGAAAAAAAATAACGTGAGAGACCCGGGAAAGAGGGGTAATATTCTGAGATTAAAGTGGTAAATTTGGAATTGGAATTTTCACACTTTAACGTTTGGTCATGACGTCAGCTTAGCATCACTAGCATTAGCCTTAGCCAACTCCTTCACCACTAATGGAGCGAGTTGGAAAATCTAACTTTTCCTGAACTCCGTGGGGAGGAGGGCCATCACGGCCACCAACAAAACTCAGTGAAGATTGTTCTTGCTCGGGCTTTAACTTCTGGATATTCGGCAGCGTTGCCACAACAGACTGAATGGCTTCCCTTGCATCTTTCTCCTCTGCCATTACGGAATTACAACTCAAACTAGCGCACGACCTCAACGTCATCGTTCTCAGCCACTCCCTCTGTTTGCTGATTGTACTGCTAAAGATTTGACCGGAGAAAACCCAAGAATATACCGCAAACCCAGACGTGTACTGAAGGAAAATGAAAATCGAGCGAAAGTACGTAGGAGGGCGGCGCCAGACTAGTTCTTTAGCTGAAGTTCCTGACAACAGTTCAGTTGCTCTGTGGGTTTGGTGTGACTTTCTTGTATTCCAATAATCTCCTCTGGTTGAACTTGAGAAAACTGCGCAGAAGGTAATTGCCGTCACTTTCCTGGACGGCCCTGTTGTATTGCTCCTGTTGCGAAAACGACAAGCACGGGCCTCAGTTTTTTTCTCCTCAACTTTCACCATGGAGTTAGAGTTTTCAAAGGTGACCTGTTCTTCTAATTTTCAGGTTCATACTTATATTTTGTGTTGCTACTAGAGCATGTTTACATGCTTTAAAAACACTTTATTTTTCACATACCTGCTGCGCCTATATTCCCCCTCTGTCTGAGATGCTCTTTTGGAACGTCTCTTTAAGCCCCCCCTCCCTAAAAAGCCCTGTTTTCTCTGATTGGTCAGCGTTTCCGGGTCTCTGCATCTGTGTTCTGTGTCGTCCTTTGCAGCCGAGGTCTGACTGTAATGGAGTATAGCAGCACTTTCTACTGTGAAAAAACACCGATAAAAGGCTTTTAAACCAAAAACTAAACAGCCGGACATGTTCCAGCAGGAATGTGATCCCAAATTAGGGAGAAATTAACAATGCCTTCAACCAAGATTACAGGTTTCCCTGATGTTTGCATGTAGCTACAGTACATCTAGCAGTGTATGCAATGTACACACTGCAGTAATATGCCTGGAGCTGATGACCGTATAAAGAAAGAGTAGAAAAAAACTGAGGTTTTGCTCACAGTAAATGGATGTAAAAGGAATCCCCTTTTACATACATTTACCTCATTATTTGAAGCTTTGGCCACGTTTAATATGAACCTCTGACATTGTAACATTATATCTAAGGAAAAGCATAATAGGTCTCGTTTACGGTTCCCACCAGGACAGGCTTCAAAGCTCACATCCCAGTGTTGGCTAATGAAACAGCTTGTTAAATCTGGCTTGATGTGTTGGTGGAAATCACAAGCTCCATATGAACCCATTAGTGTAGGCGACATCCTGTACTTCTCATTTATACAGACATACAATACATGTTGGGGAAAGTAGTAGTTCCAGCAAATCATGTTTTTAACGGACAACCCAGCTTGGATTAAAATGAGACATAAACCAATTTCAAAACATCTCACAGAATTACTGTCCGTGCCAATTAAAGGCCCTGAACACCCACACAGCCTATTCTGAGTGATCTGACAGGTCGGAGGAGCTACAGTATGTTGGGAATTACATGAACTCTGTAAATGAAGAGCCATTGATTACAGTGAAGCAGCCATCAAATTGATTCAATGTTATGTCACAGGTATATTTTAAAAGGTGGATGTTAAAGGAATACTTTCCAGTTACAAAAATAACCTGAATTTTAAATTAAGCAGAACTACACCTGTTCTCTGTCATCACCATCAGGACTACATTTTCACCTATTGTACAGTTCAAAATATGGAAATATAACCCTCATACGCCTGATATAGGCGAAGGTTGGAGAAGGATGGTGTTTAGGTTTCAGCCTCTGGGATGCATGAAAACTGCGCGACAATCCGCACATTATATTTTCATAGTTCTAACTGAACAATAAGTGAAAATGTTGTCCTGATGGTGGCGCTAAAGGACATGTCAGGCCAGAACCAAAATCATTAGGATTCATCCTCTGGGGAGCGGGAAAATCCACAGCAAACGTGATGTCAGCATTTTTCAAGATAATGTAGGTAAAAATCAATATAAAATATAATGTCCCTCAGCTGGTGTTTTTTGGACTCTGTCAGTGATTATTAAAACAGTAAGGCAGAGGACATCTGAGCTGCAGTGCAGCTTTATCTGTTTTCCTCTGAAAAGGTGGTCAGTGTTTGGGCATCCAGAGCTGGACTCAGTGGATCACTGCAGGGACTGAGTGGGCTCAGTCCGTCTGCTCACTCTGAATGTCAATGTATTCCAGCAGGCCCCGGGGAGCCGGCGGGGGTAATGCTGTTCACGCTTAATTGGGTGACAAATCCAACAAACATGATTGTAAACATCCTGAAAGGGATACCTTGACATTTGGATTTCAGTGTGTGGTAGGGTTTTCATTGTTGCACACAGTTGTCATCTTGTTGTGGGGGAGAGTGGAGTTTCTGCATCACACCTCACTGAACCTAAACAGGATTTCTCTGCATTGTTATTAAAGTAATCGCTGTTCGGGGAGGATAAGAAGATAAAAAAAGTTCCACCCCCATTTTGTTTTGGTGAACCCATGCTTCCTGAACCTGCCCATATCCAGTGTATTCCTGTTTTTCCCTGAATTACTTTTAACACATCCTCAAAAAAAACAAATCCACTGTCTGTGTTCAGCTGAGTTATTTACGTGTCAGTGAAGAGGAAGTGATGGAGGAAAATGCTATTACACCTGAAAAAAAGAATCACCCACTTACTACAATTCTAAAACCAACACAATGGATAGTGTTAGTTCAGACAGAGCACTGAAGTCACACGTGTATTAGCTGATTGGTATTAGCAGCATCATTCTTGATTCACTATCAGTAGCTCATTCAGCAGGGCCACGTTCAGCCCCGACGAAATGTAGCAACACGTTTTTTTAAACTGAAACGGGGGTGCGTTGAACACCCTGTTGTGTGCGCAAGTGCCCTGCCTTTTTATTACCACCGGTTTACAAACATCTCTGCTGATTGGGTATCCCCTGTGACACAGCCAATAAACGAGAGACGCACCCAACAAACATCGTTCAACCAGGAAACTGTAGCAAAACGGTGCACACTGTTTTAAGATTGAACGTGCCCCAGCTGTTTGGCCACCAGCTGACTAGTATCATCCAATCATATTCACAAAGGTGTGAAGCATGGCCATTACAACCTGAAATTTTATTTTTGTCGACGTTAATGTATGTTTTTTTACCATTGGTGGAAGAAGTATTCAGATCCTTTACTTCAGTAAAAGTACTAATACCACACCGTCAAAATACAAGTAAAAGTCTTGAATTGAAAAAGTGACTATAAGTAACTTTTAAATGTTTCTTAAACTGTGTAATGTTCCATCTGATGATCATAAATGACCTGTAACAGCAAACGAGACTAACACTGAAAAGAATGCTATTTTTACATAGTTTTTATTAATGCCTTTGCCCGGGTCAGATTTTTCCTGCAAAGTCACAAAATGATTTTCGGCAGGTAGACAGCGCTACCGGGCACACATTCTGATGGGTCACAGATGTTGGCATAACACCGGTAAAGCCTGTGTTAGTGAGTATGCCGGTAAAAGGGAGCAGGCGGTTTCTTTATATAGGCCTAATTGTATTTTTATTTTATTTTAGAAGTTATCTGCTGTAGTTATGGCTGATACTGAGGCAGGGCCATCACAGAAAAGAAGGAAATTAAACAAAGGACAACAAAATGGGAAAGACAGACGACGGGCCAAACCTGAGTCACACTTGGTTGGGCTTTCAATAAATGGAGATAATTAAGGGATTGTAAATGATTCAAAAACGAATGTCTATTTCATTCATTAAATAACTATAGTCTGCGCATTGTGGATGTACGTCAGTAGCCTAGATTAAATACGCCCACCTTCCATTTAGCGCTGACGTTATATTCCTTTTAGTCCGTGTTCGTGTTGGCCTACTATTTTCTTTTCCCTTGTCCCCCTGTACTTGTGTAAAGCGTCCTTGGGTTTCATGAAATGCATATTATGTCTGAATCAATGTTATATTATGTTGGTTGCTTTGCTACAACAAACTCTTGCTTGACTCATGACACAATATTTCCCTCTGAAATGTAGCGGAGTAGAAGTAGAAAGTGGCAGGAAAAAAAAAAAAGACTCAAGTAAAGTACAAATACCTCAAATTTGTACTTAAGTACAGTACTTAAGTTAATGAACTTAGTAACATCCCACCACTGTTTATATTTGTTTATATTTGATTATGTACCATTATACAGTATGTTAGTGGGGATTCTATAACTATCTCTGATTGTGTACTATTATACAGTATGTTAGTGGGGATTCTATAACTATCTCTGATTTTGTACCATTATACAGTATGTTGTTAACTCTTGATGTTGCTCACATTCTTAAAAACTTAATCAAAGAGCAGGACCATCAGCTCCAAATATAATTGTATATCCAGTTGCTATAAATGGTAATTTCTCTGATTTTTCTCTGTTTGAACTACCTCCATCCAGACTTTTGAAATGCATCTTACAGTCTTCCTCAGCATATGGAGTTTGCTGAGTTGTCATGGAAATTGCTCAGTTGTTTAAGAATTTCACATCTTAAGATCTCTACTGGCACACCCTAAAAACAGGACACCTTATCAACCTTAGACACGAAAAACATAAACAATCAACAAGCCTTTGATGTTTTCTTTAAAGGGGCCCTGGTATGCATAATGCCAATGGGGTCCTCACAAGATCCGAAAACTAGAAACACGAGTGTGTGTGTGTGTGTGTGTGTGTGTGTGTGTGTCTGAGAGACCTACCTGCTTCATACGTTGTGGCATGCGCTGTCATGCTCCAGGTGCTGGACTTGCGACCCTTGGTTACCATGACAGCAAACTCGTACATGGCGTTTGGTTTGAGGCCGGTGACAGTGTGGCTGAGTGCCGTGGTGTCTGCAGACTGGACACACAACAAAGTTGTAGAATTTGAACAGTTTCGGAATAAAAGTGAATATGACAATATTTGTCAAGTCAAAAGACTGATGCTGCTGTTAAAATTTGATATATTTTTACAGCAACAACATTTTATATATTTTTATATATATTATATGACTATAGCATACAATATAGATATGTTTACCTTTGAAGAAGACAACTTTGAGACATAAAAAAATAAATAATGCCAGAGACTCATAGAACTTTGAGAGTGTCTGTCATGCAAGCTATTTTTTCATGTCTGTTGTTGAGATCTTGTGTCCTGTGGTTTGCACTTTAAAGATAATTTTTTTTATCTAAGACTTCAACATCAGTGAATATTAACCCCAGCAGCTGCATAACTTGGGGTAATGTTTTCTCTTTGAGAGCAAAGTTCTGTTTGTCCTTGTGGCACCAAGGAACGTGTTATTTTCAGAAAAAGAAGGAAAGGCTTCTCTCTCTGTCTGCCCACAGCTGCAGTTCAATAAGGTGAGCCAGCTGCCTGCCCTTGTATATATTTCCAGTGTTTTTAAAGCAGAGTTCAGATTGTTGTTAAAGTTGTTCTGAAGTCTATTAAGAAAGAAGTCTCACCAGAACATAGCAAGACCAGTAACACATTTTGTTTTGTTTTCAATACAATCAAAATGATTCTAGGTTACGTTTTAATCTGAGCTGTTTCTATCAGCTGATAATCATTTTTTTAACAGAAGTCTTAATCAATAAATGCTTCTGAAAAAGACAAAAACACAATAGACATGTATGCAACAACTTGTGCATTTCATTGTGGACAAAATATAAGATTATAATTTCAACTTTTGACAACTTGCAAATGTTGAGCTTGAGGTGGGACAAAGTAATTGTTTTGCAAGTGTCACATCATTTGAAGTCCAAAATGAAGTCCCAAGTCAAGTCCAAGTCTTAAACTGTTCAAAATCCCTCACCAGTCATAATGACTGTTGACAGGTTAGTTTTAAGTGCCGAGTCAAGACAGTCAAGCCCCAAGTCATAACACGTAAGTTTGTCAAGTCATTATAACATGACTCAAGTCTTACAGCAAAAACACACCGCACGCTGAAGTGCCGCAAAGCGTAGATTTGTGCCTGATCACGTGCCTGGCCATTCATACCGGACGCGTATTTCTCAAGGTCGGTCACAAAGCCATCCTTCTACTCTCAGCTCTATCTATCTATCTATCTATCTATCTATCTATCTATCTATCTATCTATCTATCTATCTATCTATCTATCTATCTATCTCTCTCTCTCTCTCTCTCTCTCTCTCTCTCTCTCTCTCTCTCTCTCTCTCTCTCTCTCTCTCTCTCTCTCTCTCTCTCTCTCTCTCTCTCTCTCTCTCTCTCTCTCTCTCTCTCTCTCTGTGTGTGTGTCAGTCACTCTCTCTCTCTGTCCGTTAGTCGGTCTCTCTCTCCGTGTGCCTGATCACGTGTCTCGCTGTAGACAAAGCTGAGAAGTCAAGACAGTCAAAATCACCATAAACCTATTATTTTAAAATACACTATGTTTTATTTTTGGTATAGTATCCAGCTGCACTGTGGCCTTCCTATATAAGATTACCTGCCTGGCTTGACACATTCGCTCGCGGAAGAAATAGAGGTGATTCTGAAACAATTGTTGCAGGATCAAAGCCGGTATGAATGGACAGATTGGATAACATGGGTGGCAAAATTAAAATAGCTCCGCTCCACGGCTATTCGCAGCACTTCCGTGCCAGGTGTGTTTTGGCTGTTAGTCGTGTCTGGGTCATGTCCACACCTCTGGCAGAGATAACACTAAACTGGGAGCGATGTAGAACAGCTGCACATTAAAGTCCGCGTTTTTACCTTGTACTTTCCACTGGTGGAGTAGCTGGTCTTCCACTTGACGGAGTAGTATCGGACTTCAGATGCCTTCTGGTTCTTGGTCATGGAGTTGTCAGCCCAGGAGACGCGTACCGAGTCCGAGGACAGAGCCACGGCTTGAACCCCCACCGGGGGGATCATGGGAGTGCTGGTGTCTGGCATGGGAGTGGGGTATTTATCAAAGAGGTGGAAGAGGTCATCCTCAGATGGGTCTATGGGGTCTGAGGTGGGGGAGTTGTTAACGGCAACCAGGGTGTTTGGGGATAATTAATGAAATCATCCAGTGTAATGACGTGTGATAATGAAGATTTTTATATGCAGACGAGAGTGACACAAGCATATATTCCGAATAATACAGGTGGGTTACGTGTTCGTGTACAAAAACAAAAACACATAATAAATACATAAGATGACATGCGAGTTTGGAAGTGAGATGCAGCAGGCAGCCATGTTTTGTTCAAGATAAGGGAAGAAGGAAAGGAAGAGTGGATGGATGAGGAAGTGAAAAAGAGGAGAGAAAGAAGAGAAAAAGACAAAGAGTAAGAAGACAGTGGGAGATTCAAGGGCGTTACTTCAAACAGGAATTGGAGCATCAGATCCACAGAGGGGCAAATGACGAAACACGGTGGTACGAGCTGAAACACAACACCTGCAAGTCTCAGAAACCTGGAAACTTTTAGAGCAGAGTAAGTCATTTAAAATATATATCATGTGCCATCAGTTGTACAGTTGTAAACTAAGCAACACTGTTTTCGGGTTCACTGCTAAGTCACTGTCATAACTTTTAACGGACTCATTATTTTTTAGATGACTGCATTCAGTAAGTAACAAAGCCTGCAGGGCAGCTGCAGATGATGATTTTTAATGCAGGAATATCTCTGTATGAGGTCTGTTCCTGATTGTTGTACTGTTTGTAACAAAATATTACAACCTACTGAGACTGCGTGAAGGTGAAAAAATGAACAAGAAATAAGGGACTGCGACTAAATCAAAATTAAATAAATAAAACAATAGACTCACAGCTTCAAAGTAACAATATAATGTATAAATGTGAAATATAAATGATACTAATAAATCTGTGAAAGAGAAAAAAAAGTTTTTTGAAAATGTTGCTCCAGTTTGTGAAAGAAAATGAGACGAGAGAAAGCTGTTGGTCCCTTTGCAACTGCTTGCACACACACACATGCGAGCGCGCGCAAGCAATTCTAAACAATTCTAAAAGTTACTGTGCAATTTATTGTCTCAGAAATAATTGCGATTAACAATATAATTGTCTCTTTCAGTCAAGTTTAAATTTTTTTAATTTATTTATCACTTTTTCAAACAAATCATAAGTTTTGAATGAATTCCAGGATTCATCTTTTGTTCTATATCACTGTCATGTGACCCAGATAATATAATAACACACACCCTGTGAAGTAAACCATGCCTCTTTATTATCATAAACATTTTTTCTAACTGTATTCCCCCCCTTGTTTCTATGAATGTGTATAGGGCCAAGTGCCAACAACTAACATTTGAAATAATAATACAAATATATAGTCCGACCAATAATCACTTGTAGAATTACAATTTGGCATACCTAAACAAAATCAAGAACTACCATAAACAATCAAACCCCTAAAGACTTTAGCTAATGTTGTAAACAAAGACACCGCGATTATAATAATTGACAATTAGACAATTATGTTATAATTGTTACAGGCCTAGATTAGACAATTATGTAATACTTGTCACACACACACACACACACACACACACACACACACACACACATGTATTCCCATTTTTTTGACCCCATGAATATAGTTAAACAAGAACACACATACACACACACACACACACACACACACACACACACACACACACACACATAGTATGCACAATCTGGACAGTTGTCAGGGAAAAGTGGCCTACAGGTACAAATGGGTTTTCTGTTACCATGTGGGTCAAAACCACTTAACTGAGCGACTTCTTTTTGATGATGTCACATTGCTCCCAAATCTTGATTCCTGTGTAGGGGAGTACAATGTACTATAGGAAACGATGGAGAAAGCTATTACAGTAAGACCCAAATCCACAAGGAAAATATGCTGTTGGAAAATGTTCCTTTCACTCTGTTTCCATGATTCCATAATTTAAACCGGAGAGAGAGAGAGAGAGAGAGAGAGAGAGAGAGACAGAGAGAACCAAATCTTTCAAAAAATTTGAAAAACGCATAGCTGGCTTCACTGCCTACACTGAGGACAAAAAGCTTCCTTTGTTAATAGGCGAAGAAGATAAAAGTACGGCATGGCTAGCAGCTAAATATGTCTTCTCCTGCCACGATACAAGGCAAAATAAGTAGAGAATTGCGTGTGTGTGTTTTTTTAATATTATTATTGTTTCAATGTACCTTTTGAGGGACATGCACATAATTTGTTTATTATCTGCAATTATATCATAATTATCCTGTTTACTTGTATTGTTATATCAGATGTATTTACTCCTTGTTCGTGTTTGTTTGTTTGTTCCCATGCTTTGGCAACACAGGTGTATTGATTTTGTCATGCCAATAACACAAATTGAAATTGAAATTGAGAGAGAGAGAGAGAAGGAGAGAGCGCGATGAAAGAGGTGTTTGGAGCTGCGTGCTGAGCTGCAGCGGGCGGTGTCGTGGTTGAACTAGTCGTCCAGCATCACAATACAGCTCCAGTCAGGACTGAATACTGATGAGGACGGAGGACACGCCTCATCCTCCGTCTCCCTCCGTCCCTTACACCCTTACTATCCACATCACTCCGTCTGCTCCTTTTCTGCACTCCTTCTTTCCTGCTTCTCGCAGCCGTCCTGCATATCTCCCTCTTTACCTCCTTCATTTCATACTCCTCCCACTAAACTCTAACCTTCCATCGCTCCCTCTGTCTTTCCTTCCTATCTTCCTCTCCATTACTTTTCCACCCATTGCTTATCCCCCCACACTTCCTCTCTGCCTCGCTTCCTTCCTACCCCCCCCCCCCCCACCCCCCACCCCAGTCTCCATCCTCTCCTTCTCTCTCTCTCTCTGCGGTCCTCCAGTCCTTGATTAAATGGGAGCATGGCGGTGGGTTGAGGATCAGTTCAGTCTCTGCAGTGTGTGGGCGGTGAGGAGAGGACGAGGCAGTATATTAACAAGGATCCCGCCGTTAACGAGACGTTTTTTAAAGCTCTCATAAAAAAAAAAAAAAAAAGAAAATCTCTCAGCATCCTTCCACTATAAAGCGACGGAGAGTTCAGGCTGTCCTGGCATGACGAGCCAGAAAGTGTGTGTGTGTGTGTGTGTGTGTGTGTGTGTGAGTGTGTGTAAATGTCTATCTATGTGCGTGTCACTGTTGATGACCTTGTCAGAACAGTAATGAGTTTAGTTTCCGTCTCAGCCCTCAGGGCCTCAGCTTATCAACTCCTGACTGTCACACTACAACTCCATGTGAGACTGTGTGTCTCTGTACAACTTCACGTGTTTCCATATGAACTTCTGATGACTTTTTAAACCTAAAAAGATATGTCTAAGAATCTTTAAAGAACTCCTGATGTCTTTGTGTTTGTCAAGAGAATTCCAAGTGTGGTTATGTATTTCTACAGAACTCCAGATGTGTCTATGAAGGTTCCACGTGTCTGTGTGTGTCTTCACAATTCCAGATGTGTTAATATAATTCTACAGAACTCCTGATGTGTCTACATATCTCTAAAGAATTCCACGTGTCTAAGTAACTTGATAGAATTCAAAGATGTTATTTTTTTCTAAATGACTCCAGATGTGTATAGACATCACTCAAGAATTCCAGATGTGTGTTTGTTCCTCTATAGAACTCCAGAGGTGTATTCATATTTCTAAAGAACTCCAGATGTGTTTACATATGGCTATGGAACTCCAGATGTTTTTACATACAGTATGTCTATAGGACTCCAGATGTGTTTACATATGTCTATAGAACTCCAGATGTGTTAACATATTTCTAAAGAACTCCAGATGTGTTTAAATATGGCTATGGAACTCCAGATGTTTTTACTATAGATCTCCAGATGTGATTACATATGTCTATAGATCTCCAGATGTGTTAACATATGTCTATAGATCTCCAGATGTGATTACATGCTGCGACCCGGTACCAGTCCTTTAAAGTACCAATCATCCATCACCCCAAGCACAGGCGTACTTCATTTTTGAAGTAGAATAAAGTGAATTAACTTATTTTAAATTGCTTTATCTAAAAAGGGAGATCAAGGTACCCAGGAAACCCATATCAGACAGCATTATTATTCAAAGCAGATTATTTTTCTAGATATCTCTTAACGTGTCTGGAGGGAGTCTCTGAAAGTACACTCAGTCTGGGCAGCAGCAGTGGAGTCTGATCTCTATGCTGTGCAGTGTAAAGATGTATTGCCATATGCTGTTTCAGCAAAAGTCCAAAGGGTTTTCTTTATAAATCTCAACATGTGTATGTGTTTTTATCTGTCCATAAACATCTCTTAAAGGTCCCATGGCATGGAAATGTCACTTTATGATGTTTTTTAACATTAATATGAGTTCCCCCAGCCTGCCTATGGTCCCCCAGTGGCTAGAAATGGTGATAGGTGTAAACCGAGCCCTGGGTATCCTGCTCTGCCTTTGAGAAAATGAAAGCTCAGATGGGCCGATCTGGAATCTTCCCTTTATGATGTCATAAGGGGAAAGGTTACCTCCCCTTTCTCTGCTTTGCCCGCCCAGAGAATTTGGCCCACCCATGAGAGAGAGAGAGAGAGAGAGAGAGACATCATGGCTTTCAAACGAGCAAAGTGGCAGTTGGTCAAGGCCACACCCCCACCCTCCACCTTGCCCCCCCCCTCTTTCCTCCTCAATAGCTACAGAACACAGAAATAGCACATCCTAAGTAAAGCTCATAGTGGGACTGGCTCTAGTGGCTGTAATTCTGCACCAAGGCTGAATTTCTCGGAAAGAGACTTTAGATACAGTATTAGGGGACCACTAAGGTCTATATAAAAGAGACTTCAGATACAGTATTAGGGGACCACTAAGGCCTATATAAAAGAGACTTCAGATACAGTATTAGGGGACCACTAAGGCCTATATAAAAGAGACTTCAGATACAGTATTAGGGGACCACTAAGGTCTATATAAAAGAGACTTCAGATACAGTATTAGGGGATCACTGAGGCCTATATAAAAGAGACTTCAGATACAGTATTAGGGGACCACTAAGGTCTATATAAAAGAGACTTCAGATACAGTATTAGGGGACCACTAAGGCCTATATAAAAGAGACTTCAGATACAGTATTAGGGGACCACTAAGGCCTACATAAAAGAGACTTCAGATACAGTATTAGGGGACCACTAAGGTCTATATAAAAGCATCCAAAAAGCAGCATGTCATAGGACCTTTAAATCTTGATTTTGACTGTGGGAGATTCATAGTTCTGTGTGGCTATAGACACCTGTGTCCCAATGTATTATCCTTTCTTTCTTTCTTCATCCCACGCCTCTCTAATCTCAAGCCCTCTTTCTCTCCGTGTCCATCACTTTTCTCTCCCTGCCGTGTCTCTTTCTCTGCTTCCCTCCTCTTTCCATGAGCAATAATTAACATCCATCAAATATCTCTCTCTCTCTCTCTCTCTCTCTCTCTCTCTCTCTCTCTCTGAGCCATATAACACCTTCATCCCCCCTCTCATGGTCTCCTTTATTGCTCATCTTTTTTTTGTTGTTTTTTTTTTGTTTTTTGAGTTCACTATAAAAACATCCTGTAATGAAGGTGAATAAACTGTGGTAAGAGGACTGGTCTCTGAGCTGGTTTTTCCTGTGACTATCATCGCGTCACAAGGGGTCCAAAAACCTCCGAAATGTGGCAGTTTTATGAGAGTAATAAAGGATTTATGTCAGCTGCAGGGCCGGTTGTTTAATTCATAAGACGAAACTTGGAGGAGAGCTGGATGTGTTTCATTTATCTCACTTCTACAGCCCATAGTCTGCAGGAAGAGCTAATGAGTCTCGCACTCACACACATTCAGTAATGCAATGGGCGTCAGCCATTACACACACCATATAGATACGCACACATTGTTACAGTTCATACGTGTTACACACACACACACACACACACACACACACACACACACACACACACACACACACACACACACACACACACACACACACACACACACACGCATACGGTTGTGACTGATGTGTGTAACGTTTTCCTGAGGATGAATATTTCAAGACCCAGTGCTGTTGGATCCAGATTGAGGCCTGAATGTCAAACTGTCAGTTCAAAATCTTTCTTCCTAAATCAGAGTCCTCCTCCATATCAACTCAAACACAGCTGGTAGTAAATAGTACAGATCGTGTCCCCAAAACCAAGACAAATTTAGGAAACCAGCTACTTCTACGGCTACCTTAATACCGTTACTGCTACTCTTGCTTACAGTTAGTATGTAAGTAAAGTTTATTTGTATAGCACCTATAAAAACCCTTGACTAACTAAAGTCTTCAATTGCTTTTTAAATGATTCGGGAGAATTCACACAACGCAGAAAGGGAGGCAATACATTCCAGAGCCTAGGAGCCACTGCTTGGAATGATTGGTCCCCTCTAGTTTTAAAATGAGTGCGAGGAACCACTATTAGCCTCTGACCTAATGACCTCAGACTACGGGTGGGAGTGTGAAGCTGAATCAAGTCATAGATGTAGAGAGGAACTTGACCGTGCAGGGCTCTAAAGGATGGACCAAGATTTTAAATTTAATTCTATACTGGACTGGTAACCAGCTAAGTGCCGCTAAAACAGGTGTGATGTGTGCTCTTTTGTTAATGTGAGTTAAAAGCCTTGCAGCCGAGTTCTGAACAGCCTGGAGACGGTGAAGCTCCTTCTTACTCAAACAGGTAAAAAGACTGTTACAGTAATCTAAGTGAGAGGAATTGTTTGGAGTGGTGCTCCAAGGAGATGGCTGAATCAAAAACAACTCCTAAGCTCCTGAGGCTCGGCTGGACAGACGAGCCTCAGTTACCAATATGCTGCTTTATCTTAGTTCAATGTCTGCTGCTGTTACCACTGTTACGGCTGCTACTATTACACAATGCTACAGTTCAGTTCAGTTCAGTTTATTTTATGAAAGGGGACTGTGAAAATTAATAAAACACATGATTTCCCATGGGTTAAAAAAGCCAGAATTAGCAAAAAGGCCATTTTTCGTCTGTAGTCCCCTGCCCCCGATGTTAAAAAAAGCCTTTTTAAAATACAAAGAAACAAAAAAGTTATACAGCTATACTGCTAAAGCTGCTGCTACTGCGTGCGTGCGTGCTGCTAGTAGGACTGCACGATACGGATAACGTTGTTGAATATCCCAAAAACGATATATAACTCGCGATAAATAAAGAGATATTAAAGTGTACTCAGTTCTGCATATCTGCTGCTTTCAGTATTCTTCTACAATACAACAAATGAATGAATTCAAAACAAATTAAAGGAAATTGTTTTCAACTTTCTTTTACTGAACAAATTGGACATTATATTAAACATAAAAGGCACCACTTCAACCACTACTGATATTTCCTTTCAACTGACACAAATAAATCTGTTTTGTGTCTATTGTGAAATGTGTATATGTGCGCCGGTTGATATAGTGATGACAATAAAAAAACAATATATTGTGCAGCCCTAGTTGCTAGTTGTTCTCTTGTTTTTTTTACGCAGTATGTGTTGTTAAAACTTTTTTAATACAGCACAGACGCCTGAGCGGGTTGACTGATCGACATTGCAGTCCTGTATTCTCTAGCAGAGCGGAGACGTAAACATAGTGTCAAAGAGCATTTTTTTCTCATCTCCACCCCAAAGAGTGTTGATCTGAGCTTTTTAAATTTCTGTAGCTCAGCAGGGGCGCAGGGCTGCAACATATTCACAATTCACTGCTCCAGCTTTTGATTCCATATGTGTGTAGACCATTAGTGCTACAACTGCTACTAAATCCGCCGAAGCCAGGGGCAATTCCAGGACTTTTTAAGTGGGGTGGCACGGGGGGACCACAATCAGTTGGGGGTTGGGGGGCATTTGATGAGAATACAGCATAGAAAATCTACTTAATAATATAGCAAATATTTGGATAGAATAGAACACCATGAAGTAATTTGCTAAATGAAACATCACATTCATTATTAGTTTGACTTGTTTTCATTTTAAACATATTGTATATGCGGATATAATGCACATTTTCTATGAACTCAGTCTGCCACTTAAAAAAATTCCAGTGTTGGTTCCATGGTATCAGAATTTTGGACAGTCGTCATGGAAACATTAATCGGTCATGTGACAAGGGCTGGGAAGATTGGCAGAACAGGCAGCCTTGTGACAGTACTCTGATCCAATGGAAGATCCACTTTTGTCAGACTGACAGCCCTCTAGCCCAATGGATTGGGGGGGGTGGGGGGGCACGCAGGTGCCACCCCGTGTCCCTCTTTTAGCACCGCCCCTGGCTAAAAGAGGGGCACTGCTAATGCTACTGCTGTAACAGCCAATACTGCTACTTCTATTGCTACTGGTTACCTGACATAAATATGTTGAGTAGGGGTGAGTCGCCTTAAATTAAACACGTGGCTCATGACTCATCACGTTGGCATGTGGCCAGTAGGCCTATACAGTACTAAACATTTCTGAGAAATATCAACAGGATTGATCCACTCTGCAGGGATCCATTTTCCACTGTGCTTGCTTTTCAACAGATAGGGAGAGGAAGAGAGGGCTGATTCCAAGCTTTAATTCTGTTTAATGCAATGTAATGCTGACTGGAAAATGGCGTTTTTATACCTCGGCCTTGTATGTCTGTTTTTTGTCAATACTCCTTGCAATATAAACCTGATTAGGGTTGTATAGTGTTTTAACAACTTCCATCAATCACACTAGATAACTATGTAGGGCTAATCAATGTACTTGCCAACTTGACGGACACAAATTAGACAACTGGTACATCCGATATGTTTTAATAATCATTATATATATATATATATATATATATATATATATATATATATATATATATATATATATATATATATATATATATCATTATCTTTTATAGCTATTATCTGATTGCATCCTTGGTATGAAATCAATGTGATACATTTACTTGACTAAAATATTGTTATATTGCCATGAAAACTATTTGTTTTTTTGCTGTTTTTTTAGCTGTTTTACAACCGTAGCTCACACTGTTACAACTGAGACTCACATTCACTTCAATTGTAAAATTAGTTATCGTCTACTTTCAGTTTTATTCCTCACAGCACTCTATTGAACAACTTTAACTGGTTTATGATAGCAGACAAAAACTGTGGAGACTCTCCCCTGCAAATGCTATGTCTACTGCTAATGCTGCTACTGCTGCTACCACTACAATTAATAATGCTAGTACTTAGTCTAGTACTATTTCTGCTACTGTTTTTCTAGTTCTTCTACTGCTAATACTGCTACTGCTAATGTGATTAGTATCAGTATTGATAGTGCTATTGCTACTGCTGGTACTGATATGATGAAAGTACTGTAGCCACATCGCCATCACACTCACAGCACTTACACTTACAGTTACACTCAGTTTGAATGACACCACTATACGTTGTTTATGATAGCAGACACATGTAGGCCATGTTGCCATTTTTGGAAATATTACATATGTAGGTAAAACAATATCTGAGTAAAAAGAGGACAAGTTAAAATTGTGGCGACTCTCCCCTGCAACTGCTACGTAGACCGCTACTGCTAATGCTGCTACTGCTAATGTACTACTGCTGCTACTGCTAATGCTAGTACTGCAGCTACCACTGCAATTAATGATGCTAGTATAGGGTGACCTGACCAGTCCCGATTTTGAGTTGCGTCTCCCGAGTCCCGACAAAAGCCCGTCGGTTTACACACGCAATTCAGGTCAATGACGTGATCAGAGTCAAAGAAACTTGACATTATTACAGAGTATCAAGAGAAAACAACTACAATTATTATCGCTAGAGATTTGTATCCGACATAAAGCTTCATAGCACTTCATCATCTGTTCTGTTGCTAGGTTCTGTGTAAGGGACCGTCGACAAATTACAAATTACCGTTTTGGTAGATCGGCAATGACAGCTATTTCTTGAAAAAATATTCACTAATAATTTGTTTTCATGATGATTGCATTACTTCCAATACGTACAGTTCAGTTATTATTATTTCTGGAAAATACGAAATAAAAAGGCTCCTTCGCAATCACTCACTGCTATTTACTACAGGTCACAGTTTCCTGAAAAGACAATGTATATGGAAGCAGGACTCAATTTTCTTTGAAAAATATTTAACCAAAATTCAATTGAATTTGTTTTTCTCAATCTGATTGCTGTAGTACTTCCCAATCACTCACTGCTACTTACTACAGGTCCCAATTTTTCTGAAAAGACAATTTATATGGAAGCAGGACTCAATTTTCTCTGAAAAATGTGACCTGGGCTGGCACATGTTCATGTTAAAAAGCGTGTGCATGGTGGCTGGGTTTGCTCAGTTGGTAGAGCAGGCGCACATATACATAGAGGTTTATGCCTCGACGCAGAGGTCCAGGGTTTGAGTCTGACCTGTGACAATTTCCTGCATGTCTTTAAACTTCCCCCTCTTTCTCCCCTTTCTCACCTAGCTGCCCTGGCCATTAAAGGCGGAAAAGCCCAAAAACATGATCTTTACAGATAATCTTTACAGTGTACAGTGTCCCGGTCACCCTATGCTAGTACTTAGTATAGTACTATTTCTGCTATTGTTTTTCTAGTTTCTAGTTTATACTGCTAATACTGCTACTGCTATTGTGAGTAGTATCATTATTGACAGTGCTATTGCTACGGCTAGTACTGATATACTGTGTTACACTGCTGTCACCTTTAATGAAAGTACTATAGCCACATCGCCATCACACTCACAGCAGTCACACTTACAGTTACACTCAGGTTACTGACACTGACATACCCATCATGTACACTGATATGTAACATGTTATTATATCTGCTACATATATATATAGCCATCATCAGTGTGTTGTAAACACAGCTGTGATTATTAGCTGTGTATTCCCATTACAGTGATTATCAGTGCGTGTGATTATACCTGTCAGAGATCGAGTGACAGCGCTCTCATACAGCGGGACTCCCTCGCCGGCATTATTGAACGCCTTCAGGGAAATCACATAGTGCGAGCTCGGCTCTGAGAGAGAGAGAGAGAGAGAGAGAGAGAGAGAGAGAGACATAGAGAGCATTTAATAAATACAACATAGTACTTAGGGGTTCGCAAACGTATTACTCAAAGATCCGCTGCTGATTTTTATTCAATGTCAGAAGTCCAAAACGATTGCCAATAACAAAATAACATTAAATGCGTTCACTTAGAAGTTTTAAAGCAACATACATTCAAGTTGAATACTCGGTTTCGTGGTTAACTTTGAACCAATACTGCTACCTGAAATTTGGTACTGGTTCCCACAATATTCGAGACCTACTTTTGTTATTAAAATGTATTTAAAAATAGAAAACATTACACTAAGATATTGTATGCATACTTGAGCTATGGGCTGGGTCCGGATAGACTTGCCGTTCGGTCCAGATGCATACCTTGTTCCGGACTTTGAGAAGCCCTGTAGTACATTATCATTTTAAGATGCAACTTTTGAAATAACTTGCTTTCTTATCATTTCATTTCTTATAGGTGTCCTGGGGGCGACCTTTGGCTCACCCAGTAGAGTGCGGCCACATGTAGCCTGAGTCCTTTTCAGCTACCAGGGTTTGAATCCGACCTGCTCCCCCCACTTTCCTGTCTATCCACTGTCACTATCACACAAAGGGAAACCCCCCCTCCCCAAAAACACACCAGCGTAGAAAAAAATCCTAGTAAATAACTCTGGTTGAGGTTTAAGAATTAATTTGGAAAACTTCTTACGGGTTTAAAGGACGTGACTTTCGCTCAATTGTGTTTTAAGCCACCAACGTCGACTTCAAGGCACCTAACCCTAACCTTAACCCTAACCCTTGCATAATCCTAGTGCCTTCCAGGCAGCGCTGCCTGAAAGACGACGTTGGGGGCTTAAAACACCAAACACCATGACTTTCTTGGCTCAGTTCTGACCCGTCAACATGAAGACGGCAGATGTACCTGAAGACATGATGATAGCAGACGTTTGAACTGATTGTCATGCCGCCGCTCGCCGCTCCTGACGTGACGATGCTGCACGTTTCGCTCCATGTAGCGTCAAACCCTCGCATCAGTTAAACAAACATGCCGGCTCCGCTCCCCCCCAACGCCTCGCCGCATGAATTAATGATCACCATGAATTATAAATGCCATGTACATATGTGCCCTCGCTCCCCTGTGTGTATGCAACACGACAGCTGGATTTCATTTTTTCATTACAACCATCATGAGACCTGAGATGGGGAAATTTTCAATCCGCGTATAAGAAATTGTACTCGATTTGTTATTGTCTTCTTTGGCGTGCAGATTGCTCGTTGTGGTCGCTGGGGAGGATGTTTTCTCTTATTCGTCCTTTTCACAATTAGATTTCCACCTCAAGCAGCTTTCCTTATTAAATTTCTTTGAATTATTGATGGTAATTAAATGGGGGATTTGATCATCATAATTAATTACTGGGACAGGGAGGCACTGAGTCAATACGGGCACTTTATCGTCAGGAGCAGCGGGATTCTCATGGGATGGAAACAAGAAATATTGCGTGTTGATAAGTACAGTACATGGATGGATTCTTTTTCCTCACCAAGGTTTTCGATGGAGTAGTATCTCTGCTTGCTGTCCACTCGCACCGTCTCGGCATAGGGGCTTCCCACTCCGTAGCCGATGATGTAACCCCGGACCAGGATGTTTGGGCTGAGGGGCGGAGTCCAGGACATGATGATGCTGTTGGGCAGCGGTCTGACGTGTAGCGAGCTGGGCTGATCAGGCACCTGACTCTCTGCAAAAAACACAGACAGGGAAAATGTTACTGGCTTTTATACTGATCTTGCTATTGTTTTTCTTAGTTTTCACCTTGTGAAGTGCCTTTGACTACCTTTTAAAGCGCTATATAAAATAAATGTATTATCATTATTATTATTAAAGAAGAAGACAACAGGAGGTGGATGGTACTCATAGTGCGTTCCATTTAGGGCTGTGCGTTTGACTGATATTGCGATGGCGGTCTGATTTTCTGACTTTGACCTGGGAAAATCAGGCTTCCATACAAATGGAAACCACTAACAGGCCAAGTCCATTGTAGTAAGTATGGATAGACCGATTATCAGGCCGATCTAAACGCAGTGCACTTAGATCGTTAAAATAGGGCCCTTAAGGACTCGGAGGATTAAAACAAACATGATGGACTCTTCAGAAGAGGTAATTATCTTCACTTGAGTTTCTGCGCAGGAAAGTCCCCGGACGCCACAATCTTCTGAACATAGTCATACTGAGAAATCCAGAGAGAGTTGTGTGGAGCTGCTCGTCTTAATTAGCTTTGTAGCAACTCATTTGGCAACGGCTTGAAAGTAACGGACATTCATTAATATCAAAAAGTTATGCACTAGAGCTTTAATGGTCCATAAAATATATTAGTTTGTTTGGTTGAAACTTTTAATTTGTTAGCGTCTAATACACTGTTCTACCACACATTTGACATTGTTTGTCATGTTGCTATTTAGCTTAATTTAGTGATGTTACGTTCTGTGCCGAGGCTTCGAAGAGCGCATCGAGAAATCCTGGAAGTTGTCCGTGAGGCTGTCCTAAAACTGGAAAGTGGCATGGGTTCTACCAGGCAGAGAGCCGTGAATGTGATCATGTAGATCACTGGTTCCCAACCTGGGGTCCAGGGACCCCTCAGGGGGGCAGCAAAGATCACAGGGGGTGCGCAAGTCTTTATCTGGTTTGAGGTTGAGGTAAAAAAAAAAATATTTCCACATGTTAAACAAATTCTGATAATACACTAGAATATATAATGTATACAAAAGTCTGTATAAAAACTATATATTTTTGTTCTCGCTTAAAATTGTAGGCAGGCTACTTAGTAGGCCAAACCTCCGAGACCTCTTAACCTGGGACCTTGCTGTCATCAGGTCAGCTGCTACCTGCTATCATCCTCATTTTTCCTGCCGCCACAGCATCCCTATTTTATGAATGAAACATGGCGGAGAAACGTAAACGTGCTGATAACTCCTCTGTATCAAAAAAGAAAGTGACGCTCTATCTCGAGAGTTACCTCAACTTTGGTGTGGGGGCGGGTGGCTCAGCTTTTCTTAGAAATAAGTAGGGGGGGCGCCAAGAAAAAAAGGTTGGGAACCCCTGGTGTAGATCATGGATGTAATAAAGCCGTGTGGATTGGAACCCCCCTCCTAAACCAGTCATGTGGTACGGACGGGCAGCGAGGCTTCGGATGACATCAATTATGTCATTTGTCTTAAACGATACACAGCTCGATATACGCTTACCCGGGCAACTTCCGAGATTTCTGGCACGCTTCGAAGCCTCGGCACAGAACGTTACGTCACTGGGAGGGACTTGGCCTCTGTATTTCTGTAGTCCTCCGCCACTGACAGCTCTAAAGCTCACCCTGTTAGCTCACCCTTATGCGCTGTATCAAGCCCTAATAAGCCCTGACACTTTCTGTTGTTTCCCAGCGTCTGATTGGATCAGATTAGCGTGCTCTCTGTCTGCGGGAGACGCTTCATATCACTTTCTTGAGTGATAATCCATAGAAATGAGATTTGAGTCTCCTTCAGCCCCGGCGTGGAAACACAGTTAGCATGGATGTGTTTCTTCTGTTTTTGTTTTTTTTTATCTCAGCTGCTTCCTGTTGACCAGGGCATCCTCAACGTATCTACTTTTCCTGCTAGAAAATGACTAGGTGACCAAACCCAAGAGCTGGTTTTCTCACTTTTTAAAGTACCCATATTATGAAAATAATCACTTTTTCTGGGATTTGGGGTGTTACTTTGTGTCTTGCATACAAACTTGGAAAAAAAAAACTTCCATGCTGTTTTGAGTGAGATGCGTTTTCTGAATGTGTCCTGCCTTCAGTCTCCGGGTGAGCTGGTCAAAATCTGCACAGCTTTCTACGTCACTAGCCGAAACGTTCTCAATGGCAAAACAATGCTACAACACACACAAGTTCACCATAATCTACAAAAGAACTACTTACATGTCCTATTCCACGCAAAGTTGGAAGTGCGCCCTCGTTTAGAAGAACTCTCCCGGCTAATCCTGCCTTGTACTGACTGCAGTTAGAGAAACAGCTAGCTAGCAATTGTGCGCCTTATCTAGCTACTGAGCATGTGCGAATCCCAACAAAGATGGTACAGAAGTTGAGAGGTCTCACTCTGTAGCTAAAACAGAGACCTGAACACAGGGTGAAAAGAGGAGCTGCAGCAATGTGCAGTACAACAAAAATATGGTGTTTTTGGATAATTAAACCATATTCTGGTACAACCTCAAAATACAATTATGAACCGGAAAATGAGCATAATATGGCCACTTGGAAGACATTTTTTCTAACTTAATTCCACTTAGAATCTTTCCTCACAAACATTTTTTTTTATTTAATGTTGGGTAACACTTTAACCCCCTCTATTTAGCATTTATAATCAGTATACAAAGATGGAATGGACTGATTGATGATTTATGTTGTCACAACTGTGTTTACTGTGTTGTCATTCATTGTCTATTAGTACAACAGCCCTCACTTATGGGTGCTGACAGGAGAAGTAGTAATTCAAAAGTAACATGTTCAAATACATTAATAAACACTTACTTTATTTACAACACCACCCCCCCAAAGTGATCAATGCTGTAGTTAGCGCGATAGAACGATAAAATCCGAGCAGCAGTTGCTGGTTGTATTAAGCCGATATAGAGCTCCGTGACGCCGGCTACCAGCGGCACTTGTTTAGCCGCCAACTGTGAGCCGGGTACAGGCACCGCCCAATGATGGTCCTTTCATGGCCGTGGTAGTGGAGTTCAGCAAGAAAAACGCGGCGATGACAGTTAAGTTTAGGCAGCGAAACGACTTGTTAAGTTTAGGAAAAAGACTGTGGTTAAAATGAAGTGACAGTGTTGTTTTATGTTGACACCACGTCAATCCATTAAGAGATTACTTTCCATCTGTTACTACTTTCTGAGTTACTACCATCCGAAACCGGTCAGAACTACATGGTACTTTGTTGAATCAATGAGTAATACTTGAGGTTTTACCTTGTATTTCAGCTGTAGTTTGTCTATAATTACCAACTAATTACCAGTGGTAGTTACCTAATAATGTAATATTATTACCATGTAATTACCAGGTAAATACTTGGTCATTAGGGGACTGTAAATGGAAGGGTTACCGTTAAGTTTAGCCAGAAAAAGTGAGCGTCATGCGGCGATGACAGTTAAGTTTAGGTTAGTCTATATCCACAACATTCCACTTCCGGGATTGCTCCGTTGCCAACAGAAATTCCGCCGGATTTCATTCATTTAGGCCGGATGTCCGTTACCTTCCTCTTTCTTTGTGTTCTAAACTCTGGTGGATTTCTGAGGACTATGGTTAACTGCTCCTCAGATCTCTGCAGGGAAAATCCAAACAGCTAGCTAGACTATCTGTCCAATCTGAGTTTTCTGTTGCACAACTAAAACAAACTTTTGATCGTACACATGTTCCACCAAAACAAGTTCCTTCCTGAGGCTGTTTTGCAGAGACACCGTGGCTCCATCTGGGATTTAGCACCGCCACAGACGATTGTGATTGGACACATTTTTCTCCCATCCCGAAATGCTGTGTGGACTAGCCAGACCTTCCTTTGTAGCGCTGTGGAGGAAGGTCTGGCAAAGCGAGACTAAGTTCAGGCACCAAAACGACTAGTAACGAACAAGTGTTTCCTGGGTGAAAGTATTTTGTTTTTTGCCGCGAAGTGAACTCTGCTCTCCGGCTTGAAAGCATTGTGTTTTATGTTGACACCATGTTATGCTATTTCATTTTACGATTATTTTCCGTTGGATATTGAAGTCCATAAATATGTGTGATGGCAGAGTGGCTGTATATCCATGGTGGTATTGGAAGGGGGATTTAATTCTTGCATGTTTTGTTTTGCATGATCAAAAAACAGTTTGTCTATCTATGTCTATCTCTGTGATCTTGAAAACTATGTATTACATTTGTGCATACTGCTTATAAATAACGAATGGGGAAGTTTAAGTAAAGTGTGTCAATTTCTTTGACAATATCTTGTGTAATATGTTTCTTTTTTTGTCTCTCCTCTGCGGTCCTCTCTCTTACGTCCCTTTCCTCTCTTTTCCTCTTCCTTCCACCTCCCCCTCCTCCCTTCCTCCTCCCCTGGGGGGAATTTTCCCTTCATCCATCCGTCTCCTTGACTGGTTAAATATGTATGTGTGTGTCGGGAGAGTGGAGGTATTTACATGCTGTTGTACAAATAACTGCTGTCACACATGCACACGCACATGCACAGACACATACGCTCAATGATGTTTTTTGCCTCCAACGTCGCCTTCCAGGCAGCTAACCCTAACCTTAACCCTAAACATAACCATTGCCACACTACCTGGAAGGCGATTTTGGGGGGAAAAAACACCAAACACAGACACAGACACTCTCTCTCTCTCTCTCTCTCTCTCTCTGTTCTTACCATCCAGGTCATTCTCCGGTGTCTCAGCGGTGTACCAGTCACTGGCTGGACCGGTTCCATTGGCTGTCATGGCTGATACTTGGAAACTGTACTGACTGCCCTTCTCTAGACCTGGAGAGAGAGAGAGAGAGAGAGAGAGAGAGAGAGAGAGAGAGAGAGAGAGAGAGAGAGTGTACAAACATATATGTACAAACATTCCACAACCTTAGGGACAATAAATTACACACACTCTCACACACACACACACACACACACACACACACACACACACACACACACACAGACACGCACACACACACATTGCTTTTAAGGAAATAATGGGAATAACAGGCGAACCAGCTTTCAAAGTGACGTATTTTCTCTTCATTAATAAGTGCTGCGCCAGGGATCCAACTCATGCCTATGTGAAGAGTGGATCATGTGTATTTGGAAAAGTATCTGATGACTATTTTAAAGAAGACCTCTACTTCAGACTTGACTAGGGGCTTCTTGGTCTTGACTTGGGATTTGACATGAGATGTGTTGTCTTGACCTGACTTGAAACTTGTGGTCTTAAATTGGGACTTGACTTGAAACATGTTGTCTCAACTTTGGACTTGACTTGAAACGTCTTGTTTTGACCTGGGGGTTGTTGGTCTTGACTTAGGACTTTTGTCTTGGCTTGAAACTTCTTGTCTTGAACTGACTTGAAACATGTCTTAAATTGGGACTTGACTTGAAATGTGTTGTCCTGACTTAGGACTTAACTTGGAACTTGCTTGTCTAGACATTTAAACTTGTCTTGGTACTTGACTTGGTCCTTGTTGGTCATGACTTGGGACTTGCTTGTTACTTGTGAAACAAGGACTACGTTTATTCAGTTTTTTTGCCCTTATTCCGAAAAAGATGATATTTTGACTAATCTGTTTCCATGGCTAATGGAAGTATATATTCCACTAATATTCCCGTTTACATGTAGCCGTGCAAAACACAATTTTTTCAAAGTTTGCCAGCGGTGGCGGACTTGTTGGACCGTGGGAACACAGCGTCCCTCTTTTTAATTCCTTCAACCAGCTTCTTAAAAAGGTCGGCGTAGTGATGTGTGCGCATATCCAAAAACCTGTTGATATCCAAGTCTTTGATAATGTTTAAAAGTAGCTGTGTTTCTCCTTCGTATTTGGTCCACAGCCATGCAAACTGTTGGCTGGTTGGTTTGTGTACAGCAACCATGAACGTAAGCCATAAACAGGCAAGAGGCTGTAAACTGTGGTAAAAACCCAGTTTGAGACCAAAGAATCCAAAGAGTGCCTCTAAAACCCAATCAATACTGGAATATCTCACGTCTTAATCAGAAAATGCTTTATTCGGAAAAAGGCCTTATTCAGAATATCCAACAGGAATATGCAGTTTACATGACCCGTATCAAATTCAGAATGTGGTCAATTTCGGAATAATAGTGAAAATGTTGTGTGCATGTTAACATAATCAATGACTTTGTCCTACCTCCTTACATTGGGGTAAAATACTTCAGGAACCCGCAGAAACTAATTCACTAATTCACTGCTCTATTCAGGAAGCTTCTTTACTAGCTGCAAGGAGATTAAACCTGAAACTTGGTGGCTGGAAGGTTCCCAACAATGATGGTATCTGGGACTTGTGGTTGTCTTGCCCTTTGAATTTGTTACAGTTTCGTACCCTTGATGTATGTCCCCACAGCCCTATGTTCCCACAGCTCTATGGTCCCACAGTTTAATGGTCCCACAGCCCTATGGTCCCACAGCCCTATGGTCCCACATCCCTATGGTCTCACAGCCCAATGGTTCCACAGCCCTATGCTCCCACAGCCCAATGGTCCCACAGCCCAATGGTTCCACAGCCCTATGTTCCCACAGCCCAATGGTCCCACAGCCCTATGTTCCCACATTTCTAAGATTTTTCTTAAAATTAGGCCCTATGTTAGGGTTAGGATTACATTCCATCTGTGTAATTGGCTACCAAATTGGGAGAAAGGGGGATACAATCTGATACAAATTTATGAAAAAGAAAATGTGGGAACATAGGGCCTAATTTTGTAAAAACATCTTAGAAATATGGGAACTGTGGGAACATAGGGCCTAATCTTGAAAAAAAGTCTTAGAAATGTGGGAACATAGGGCTGTGGGAACAACTGTCTCAACTGGTTATTACTATTCACTGCTGTAGTCTACTGTATAGTCAGTGTATATTAAAGTGATAATACGTGTTAAATGTGTTGTCTTTAAATCTCCCCAGTAACATTGCAATTTGTCATGTTATTTATTGAATTGCAGGTCTTAGATAGCAAAAAGGATTGATTATTGCTGACAGCCAGGCAGTGAGCGGATCAGGCTCAACACACACAAACAAACACCTGCGACTGGGGATTGGATTCCTGTGCGGACAGACGTTTTGAAGATACCCATCAGTGGAAAATAATGGAAAGGAAGATCAGTTTCATTCAAATCCTGCAAACCGCAAATTGAAATAATAGCTGGTGGCAGTGTGAATACAGACATGCACGCACACACTCACACACACACACACACACACACACACACACACACACACACACACACACACACACACACACTAAACAAGCCTGGTTAATAGGCAGATTTTTATAATCTAGGTCCAAACAATCAGACTGATTGTAAAGACAAAGAGGGGCAAACATTAAAGCATTTGTTTTGGTAATATTCTATACATGTTTTATGGTTAACAAATCCCACCTGTGAACAGGTACCAGAAGTTGTTAGGTTCGATGGCCTCTTGGTCTCCACGGCGACCAGTCTTCCTGTATTTGATTTTGTAGGCGGAGATGATGCCATTCTGGGCGCTGCGCGGGGGCGGCTGCCATGACACCTTGATGCTCTGAAAGACAATAAAGACGGAGAAAACAATAAGTAAACTAATCGAGCTGCAAAACATCCTCTGGCTGAGAACCTGGGCGGATTCTGAGACAATGGACACATGGGAAAAGTAAAAGCCCCCCCCCCGCCAACAATGTCTAATGTCGTTTTGCATCTCTTTGTAGTTATTTTGTGCTAATTTTGTATCTCTTTGTAGTTGCTTTGTGTCTCTTTGTGCTCATTTTGCATGTCTTTGTAATTACTTTGCGTCTCTTTTTGCTCCATTTGCATCTCTCTGTAGTTGCTTTGTGTCTCTTTTGCTTATTTTGCATCTCTTTGTAGTTACTTTGTTTCTCTTTTGCTTATTTTGCATCTCTTTGTAGTTACTTTGTGTCTCTTTGTGCTCATTTTGCATCTCTTTTTATGGTTACTTTGCATCTCTTTGGGCTCATTTTGCATCTCTTCATAGTTACTTTGTGTCTCTTTGTGCTCATTTTGCATCTCTTTGTAGTTGTTTTGTGTCTTTTTGTGCTCATTTTGCATCTCGTGGTAGTTACTTTGTGCTAATTTTGTATCTCTTTGTAATTACTTTGTGTCTGTGCTAATTTTGCATCTCTTTATAGGTGCTTTGTGTCTCTTTGTACTCATTTTGCATCTCTTTTATAATTACTTTGCGTCTCTTTTTGCTAATTTTGCATTTCTCTGTAGTTACTTTGTGTCTCTTTGTGCTCATTTTGCATCTCTTTTATGGTTATTTTGCATCTCTTTGTGCTCATTTTGCATCTCTTTGTAGTTACTTTGTGTCTCTTTGTGGTCATTTAACATCTTTTTGCAGTGGCTTTGTGTCGCTTTTGTTGTCAGTTTGCGTCTATTTGGAACTGTTTTGAGACTGTTTGTAGGTATATTTTGAGTGGTGTGGAAATATCTGGATAGCTTTTGGAGATATTGTTTGGATTTCTTAGATTTGGTTTTGTAATGCGCTGTGGCTATCTGCTAGAGATGCTGGGTTCTGGATTCTGAAGTCAGTTCTGCTCCCCAACATGTAGTTTGGTAAACACATTACAGACATGTTGTGGGACAGAGACGGTGAATTTCATTCGGATTACCCATATCATGACTACATTTGAAATATGAAATTAAAAAGACAAAACAAGAACAGATCTATTTCTCTGTTTATACCCCCCCCCCCCCCTCCCCCCCATCAACTGTGATATGTGTCAGAGTAAGAAAGCAAACTAACAGAAACTTCAAATCATTATCTTTGCAAAGATACTATGGCAATACAACAGGGGATTTCAAATGATGATAAATAGTTTAACATTTCTACCACCTGTTACCACGATGTATCACAACGATATGGTGATGCACGTTTGTCTTTCTATTTTTGTTCTGATGAGTGTGTTGCTGAGCTGGTGTCTGTGTTTTTGTGTTTTTATGGAATCGTTCTAGTAAAAGCCTGTGGTTTGAATTTCAATGCATGTTTCTATGAGCGTGCATGTGTGTATATACATCACATGAATCTACATTTGAATATGTATCTGTCTGTTTGTTTGTGTGTGTTGCATGAATTTTAATTGCTTTATTTGCATGCTAACAACCCACCTCTGACACACACACACACACACACACAGCAGATGTTTGCTCGGCCCCCAGTGTGCTCTGTTCTGTGAGGCAGCTGCCATCAACCATTCTGCTGATATACAGTACTCAATACGACCCTGTACGTGTGCGTGTTTATGGTTATTTGTGTGTGTGTGTGTGTGTGTGTGTGTGTGTGTGTGTGTGTGTGTGTTAGGTAGCCTGAACATAAATGAAGATTAATGAATTAGAAAAGTAGAAAAAATATTCTCTCACTCTCTCTCTCTCTGTCTCTCTCTGGTGTACCCCCCCCCCCCCCTCTCTCTCTCTCTCTCTCTCTCTCTTTCTCTTTTTTGTCTCAACCTTAAGTCTTTCAGAGCTTTTCCTGCTAGCTGTGTATATACTGGACTACTCCTCCTAAAACTACTCCTGCAACTACCAATAATATAAATTACAAATGAATAGGATACTTTGCTGATTTAAATCCAGCTCTGTGTCATGGCAGTGTGGGCGGTGTATTTAGATGAACGGTGTTTGGGGACAGTGCATGGAGCTCTCCTGCGGAGCGCAGCAACGTATCATGTCATCCGGCGAACTTCGGTGACTCGTTTCACGTCACGGATCTCGGCAGACCTACGCCGCTCCGCTGGGAGCTCCGGGCACCGGTGTCATGGCGGGAAGCCAAACACTGTTCATCGAAACACACTGCACACACAGAGCTGGATTTAAATCTGCAGAAATGTAGACAATGTAAAATAATCTTAGTCTAATCTAATCTCTATTGTTTTGGAGTTTTGCTCCAAATGACCACAGTTGGAATTACAGGTGATGTGATGCCCACTGTCCCAAAATAGCTTTTTAACATAGCTGTGTTCCATGCACATTTTTAAGTATCTCATTAGAAAACCTCTATGCAGCACTATGGAGCAATGTTTTTAAAAGCGGATCCCTGTTTTGTTAGTATATCACATGCACGCAACTAAGATGCCCATGCACGCAAGCCATGTATGTATAATAAGACCTGGATACAGCGTTTGACGCGAGCCACGTTCCTTCGTATGGGCTCAGTGGCACACGAAAAAGTTTTATTTCAGTAAATAACAATACGGGGATGATTGGCGATGCTTCTGCACCGTGTGGCCCATAGAGCAGGCGAACTGGAGCAGCTCTCCGGCTAACTTGGATGGGAATCATACGAATTTAATCGTGCGGCTCTTTTAGACTTTCCCAAATGTTATGTTATATGTTCTGATAGTGAAACAAGTCATGTCGCTTGGGTTGAGAACAGGGTCCGAAATTAACTAAATAAAATGTAATGTTTGTACCAAAATTGTGATGTTTTTCAGTCTTCACTTTTGTGAAGCTGTGGCTTCTTTCTTCTGTTCCTCTGCTGCTGTTTGCACATTGGTGCTTCTTGGGGGCGGGCCGACACACACACACACCGGAACGCCAGCCACCACATCACTTCTGCTCAATGATAGCTAGCATTTACCTCAGGCTAATTAGCCGGTATGTGGCGATTCTTGGCAGGAGTCAGCCAGCCTTCCAAAAGAAAGCACGATGAAAGGAGAAACCAGCAGGACTTGCAACCCCAACCAGAAGGTTTTGTGTCATACTTATGTTACAAAAAATATGCTTGCCTGGTGGATTTTTTCATTAACCTGCCAACTTGGCTGGTGGGTTTAAAAATGAATTTCGGACACTGGTTGTGACGCTCCAAAAAATGTATCCACTGATTTACAGACGTCTCTTTCTCTATGGAAGTCTATGGTTCCACTGTTTGCTTCCACCTTTGCCGGCTGCTATGTGAAATTGGCTTCAAAGCCCGGCACACTTGCTGAGGGCTTGATGCGGGCATGCACACAGGTGACTCGATAGCATTCCAAACAAAGGCTTCACAATATTCCGCTTATTGAAGTGGCAGTAATGCACCAAGAACCGTAGCAAAGTGCCAAGCAGTGTTGTAGTTGAGACCACCTAAACCGAGACCAAGTCATCACCAAGACAAGAGTGTATCGAGACCAAGAGAAGACAGAGACTTTGAGGGTTTCAGACCGAGTCAAGACCAAGACCAGATTTGTGTTAGAGCTTCTTCTCCTGTCCCCCACATTCATTTTCTTGGGAGTGTGTGTAGAGGGGGCAGGGAGAGGGGGGTTTACGGTAATACATTTCAAATTAGATATGAGTCAAGTTATTGGTTGCATTTTCAAGTTTTAACACATAGGCCTAAATCAGACAATGCACAGGCAATTTAGCAAAATCCCTGCAGTTGTGGTCTTCACCGGTCTTGAAATAAAATCCAGAGTCCTCTTTATCTGAGACCGAGACAAGAACAAGTAAAAATGCGGCCGACTCCGAGACGAGACCTTCAAAAATTTGGTCTTAAGACCCCACTTGACACCAAGGCCGATCTCGAGTACTACAAAACTGGTGCCAAGAAAGACTAAAACAGCAAGCAAGCAAACATGGATGGTTTCAAATACGTTAGAAAATAACAGCGTCAATTTAAGTGGACTGTCATTATATACAAAACAGGCGCAGCACAGTGTTTCGCACGCACGCACACACACACACACACACACACACACACACACACAGAGCAATGGTGTGTGTATCCCTTCATCAGCTGTGCTGTAAGTCATCATGCCAACGAGCAGTTTAAATATTCAGCCAGTGTTACTGTGACAACGGCCACAGAGGAATTCATTAACATTTAGCTGCACCTGTTCCCTCTGCTGCTCCTCATCCTGCTAATTGATTACAGCAGAACTGATTACCGAGCGGGAGGAGGAATGGAGGGAGGGGAGAAGATAGGAAAGGCCAAAGGATGGAGGGAGAGAAAAAGGAAGCGGCAAATTGAATAAATGTGTGTGTCGGCCAAATTCCTTCATATACTCTCTCTTGCTATCTCTCCGCCCCGGCGTCACAATGTGCCTCATTAACTAATTAGCCACTTTGACAGAACACAGTTGGATGTGAGGTCTCCATGGAAACGATACAGAAGTTAAATTGGTGTTGGAACAACTCCCACAGAGACACAGAGAGGCAAACCACCCATGAAGGGAGGACAACACCTCCACCACACACACACACACACACACACACACACACACACACTCTAGTGCATCTCATTATCTTTGTGGGCACCCGTCATTTTAATAATGCATTCCCTAGCCCCTTACCCTAACCTTAACCATCACAACTAGATGCCTAACCTTAACCCTTACCCTCACCCTAACCATAACCTAATTCTAACCCTAATCCTAAAACCAAGTCTTAACCCTCAAACAGACCTTTAACCTTGTGGGGTCCAGCATTTTGGCCCTACAAGGCTGTCGGGACCCCACAAGTATACTGGACTCCCGGTTTGTGGACCCCTCGAATATAGTTAAACAAGAACACACACACACACACACACACACACACACACAGTCGCTACTAGGACTGGGCATCGAGAACCGGTACCAACTTGGAACCGGTTCAAAAAGTAAGATTCCAACGGAATCGTTTCTTTATTAGAATCGTTTGGAATCTGATCATCGGTTCCAAATTGGTTTCCGTAGCCGCCGCAGTACATCCTGGTGCTCGTTGTGATGCAGCCACGGAGCACAGAAAGCAGTGCATGAGCAGAACATGTGACTGACTGGGGCTGAGTTTTATGACCACCTTACACCAAGCGATTGAGATGACGGGAACGCCCCGACTCTAGCAAGACTCTCAGGATTTGATATTGGAAATGAGCCTGCGAAAGTGGAATCATTTGAAAAGCCGTTTGGTGTAATGTCGGCATAAGCCGTTTCAGATGTTCATTCTTTCCTCGTGTAAATTAGAGGTGAAGTGGCCTCAGGCAATACTGTTACACTGAACCATTTCTCTGGGTTTTTTCTTTTTTTTTTCTGTCTGAGTGAAGCAGAATAATGACGGGAGCAGAAATTCCTCCTGAAGCTGCTTTGGATTCAGATGTAGTTGGCATTGTAAAGCAGCGGGGCAAGTGAAGCCGTGGCCTCGCTCACTGCCTTCAAACAGGCCGGGGGTGTCGTCCGTCTGGTTAAATCTTCCCCCAGGCGGCACGGGGAAAATGCAGAAAGCTGATGGCGATAACACGGATAATAATGGTTCTGATGATAACCACCAGTAGTAATTACAAGAAGCAGAGACATCTGAGGGAAACTTAATGGAGATAATAAACAAAGATGACAAAACTGCTAATGTAACGTAATTGATAATAATTAAAGGGATACTTCACCGATTTAGCATTAAGCTTTGTATCAGCAGAAACCCGGTAGTATTTTCGAATGACCGTGCTTGCCTCCCTCATGTCCCCCCGAGAGGAGAGATCTCTGTATTATGGGTCTGGAAAAAATCTTCAGATGACGCAAAAATCGCCTTTTTCAGTAATCGGAGGCATTTTTGGCCAGAGGCAATGGACTACAGCCAGTAGTAGGAGCTACTTCCGCATGTTTTCAACCCGCCCGTAGGGGGTTGGACTGTCGTCTTTACACAAAGTTTTCCGAAGCAAAACGAGCGTCAGCCATCTTGAATCGTCGCTAAACAGGTATGTAAACAGGCTCCGTCTTTTCCATACTGTCTATGGTCTTTACAGCAGAAAACTTTTTTCAACATTATGTGCATTCAAACTACCACACACGTGTACCACCGAGCTTCGCCTGCAACAGAGACCAGCAGCTGAGCCTGCGGTCTCGCTCTATGCCACTAGCCGGTAAGGTGACATCCTCAGTGGTGCAACGCAGAACGAGGGCTGGACGGGGCTGGACTAATAGCTAGCTAGGTGGAAAGCTAACGCTAGCCGGCCACCTGTCCCATCCATCCTGCTTGCAAGTATCCGCTCATTAGACAACAAACTGGACTACATCCAACTTCAACGGAACTCGCAACGCGAGTTCAGAGACTGCTGTGTTTCTGTTGTTGTGGAAACATGGCTGAACAACAGTGTACCGGACTATCCAGCTACCAGGTCTGCTGCTCTGTTGCTGGGTAAGACTAGCTAGTGGAGGTGGGCTGTTAACACGGACTGGTGCTTGTATCCAACTAACTGCTAACTGCCGGTGGAGTTTGTGACTGTTAAATGCCGACCATTCTACATTCCACACAAATTGTTTTTTGTGTTTACAGCCCACGAGCGCTAATGCTAGTATGTGTTAGCTGAACTTTACGCAGCCTATGTGTGTGCACTAAATGTGTGACGTTTCATATGTCGTTTTTATATAATGTCGTTATATAAATTTTAAATGTGTAACACCACTTGAGCCACGGTGAAACGTTGTTTTGTATATATGGTTGAAATGACAATAAAACACACTTGAGTTGAGTTGACTGTCTCACTGTCTGTCTGTAAACGGTAGGCGTGTCTTGGGAGCAGACGCTAAAGCAGCGAAGCAAGTGCATTCTGGGATTTGGTGTCTTTCATCCACATGAGCCAAAAACACATTTTGTGGCTTATCTCGGCCTAGAAGCCACCAATTTCTAAAACATATTCACATTTCTACTACATAAGTGACCCAATTTAAAGATATATTCATCTTTCTAACGGTGAAATATCCCTTTAAATATCTGATACTACTGTATCAGATACACTGTTTCGAATGACTGTCATCAATAGCAGTGGCGGCTGGCACATTTTTCTCCCAGGGGGGCTTTACATAGAATTGAATTGTGCTTGGTGAATACACTGGACGGACAGTAGCTTCAGGAAGGTACATAAAATAAATTATTTAATTAGGGAAATGATGGAAAAGCAACTTGATCGATTGATTGATCGGATTCTGCAAATGTTTTTGGATTTTGACGATGTTTTCTGTTATAGGGTTGTATGCATATTGCATGTTACGAAACGATAGATTGAAAACACTTTTATAGGGGTTATTTTTGTGATTAAAGATGTGAAGGTATGGACATTTCAGGACCCCAAAATCATTTTGCTTCTTCTTTCTCCCTTTCGGACAAGAGTTTTTTATATTTATTGAGTATATGAGTATTGATTTGGTTATTCTTGCTTTTTCTTATTTCATAGTGAAATAATTTTGTGTCTTGTATTTTTTTTTATGTTGTTAAAAAAAAAATCATAATAATACCAAAAATCAAGGTATCACACCAGTGTATTTTAAATAAATGGAAAGGCCGTTATTTGTGTTTGCTGAGCTGAATGAATTTGTTACGATAAAACGTGCTTAGTTAAGATAAGTTAAGGTATTTAATCTAGTACAAAGTCTTTATAATGAGTATCCTTTCATGCTACAATTTGGAATGGTGAAAGAGGAAAGTAAGCTAAAGATATAGTGGAGCGAGTGTTCGTACACACGAATCCGTCAAGTTTGTTCAAGAACTACAGCCCTGCTATGAAGGTAAAAAAAACCAACGCATGCACTGAACTGCCCAGGAGTTTGTGTAACAACAGGTGACTGTGTCCTGCAACAACCGAGCAGTTGCTTCATCTCTTGCTTCTTCTTCTTTTCTTTCTCTCCTTTTCTGTGAAATAAAGCTTGCCTTGAGATCGCAGTTGGAAATGGTGGCTTCCCCCGCTTCTGCTGCTGCCGCTGCTGCCACCCAAGCTTTGAATATTCGCTGTTGAAAAGCACTGACGCTCTGAAGGTCAAAAATGTATTCGGTACAGCTCTAGTCTGCTTACATTTCCAAGTGAAATTGGTCTCTCAATGAGGAGGTGTACTATAATTCTGAAGTTAGATTGGTCTTTGGAAATGTGGTTTTTATTATTAAGTTTGACCAATTATTCCAAAAATTTAAATTACTTTTTTCTCAGAAATATAGTTTGCAAGCAGTATATCTTTTTCTTTTTTAATTATCATTCAGTTTGTTTATTTAATGTTTATTCATTCATTTTTTTAAATTTATTGATCTATTATAAGACGTTCACAGGAAGGCTGCTTTTATTTTGAAGTCAGGTCTTACGCACTCTTACTGTAACGCCCAGTACAGTAAATACACATACTGCAGACTCTGCTGTACATTCACCCGAAAAACCCCGCTCTGACCACCTGCTCTGGATTTACCGTCACTCTCTCGCACACCACACAGACACACACACACACACACACACACACACACACACAGAAGACATAGAAAAGGGGAAAAGAAAACTAAAGGATTGTTACTCATTCAAGGGTTGTTCTCTCTTTCAAAGTCAGTGCCAACTAATTTGGAACGATGCTCGAGAGCTGCCTGGAAGGAATTTGTGGCTGGGATGACGGGCATCACAGCATCATGCCAGAAAAAGGGGCGAAAATTGGCGTTCCCCAGACCCCCCGCCCCTCCCCGGAAGTCACTGTCCATCACTGCTGATCGGAGCTACTGCAGAGTCATTTGTCCCTGGAAAGAATGCAGATTGTAACCTTTCCCACTGCAGACTTTAAACTTTATATAATGGTATGTCTAATGTATTTTATTTCCTAGCCCTGCTTCCCTTCCCCTAAGTGGCTTTGTCACTTGTCAAGCTGCTATTGTAAATAGAAACCTGTTCTTAATGACTTGCCGAAAACATAACAATAATACGAAAGGCAGATGTTAGTGGGAACTTTATTTATTAGCTCATGTGTTGCTGATGCATTTAGAGGCACCGTCAGTCAGTTATTGAATTTCCAGCCCACTCTCTGTACTGCTGAGCAGTTTGTCCAATCGATGGATGGAAACGCTTTGAAGGGAAACAAAACTTTAAACTGAATCTGGATTTAATTCACTGGGGTTCTCCTTTTGTTTCTGTACGCTGTGAGAGCTGCATACAGAGCACCTCATCCACCCTGTGACCTCAACACGCACGCACGCACACACACACACACACACACACGCACAGGGCCAGGTGAGTAAACACTCCCTGAATTCAATCTGTGATTGTTTGTTCATGTCCTCTGGGTAAGAGCTGCAATCACATTGACGGTGTGCAAGCGTGTGTGTGCGTGTGTGTGTGTGTGTTTTAATGTCCTCTGGGTAAAAGGAGCAATCACATAGAGGGCAGACTGTCTCTATTTGCTTTGCAATACAACATGCAACACCTTGCTGCGCCATGCAGTGTGTGTGCGCGCGTGTGTGTGTGTGTCTGTGTGTGTGCATCTGTTAGGCTTTAGAGCAGTATAGACACACACAGAATATTTCAACAATATTTTGGAGGATTTTCCAGTGATGAGAGTAGTAAAGCCGCAGCCTGTGATCCGGGTACCAAGTACTATAACGCTAACATTCAAACACAGTGAAAGCTGCTGCCACTCTCACATTGATCAACAGGTCTTTACAGTAATAGAGGGGCTAACAGGGTTATTTTTGACCAACACATGCTCACTCCCAACTCATCAGGTGTACGTTTAAGTGACATGCGGGACAACAATGGGACAACGATCCCCGGTCTCCTGTGTGAAAGTCCTGTGTTGTTCGACCTATGGCTGCAATGTAATTTGTAGTGATGGCCAAATGAAGCTTTGTGAACCAGTGTCTTTCTTTTCTGAGCCCACTAGATGGAGCTCTTGGTTTTAAAAGATAGGCCTAAGGCACTGCAATTCAGTGTATTCGCAACCCTTTGTTGAACAGAGATCGCCATCTAGTGGGCTCAGAAAATAAAGAAAATGCTTCACGAAGTTTCATTTGGCCATCACTAGTAAGTTGCATGTTGGTCTCATATTCGTAATACAGCGAAATTATATTTGGACTAGCGAAAAAGAACTACAACACCACGGAATTAAAAAAAGAGCATTAGAAGTAGCGTTGCATGGACGTAGAACACAATCGAACCTGCGAATGTAGTTCATGATGCACGCCCCCTACTATTGAATACATGTTCACATTATGAAGATGCAGAGGCACGCGGACTCAGACTCTTTTTTTGGAGACTCGGACTTAGACTCGGATTCGAACACTGGGGACTCAAGACTTGATTCGGTCTCGAAAGTTAGTGAAATGACTACAACGCTGGTTCCAAAAACAGTTGGAACAAAGATGGACGATTTTGCACAATAGCTGCAGTATCCCATTTGCGCACACAAAAAGTGTTACACTGCTGAGGAAAAGCATATCTCTACGATGGTTGCAATAAGGTCAGATTATTTTTTTTTTTTTCGAGAGAGAGAGAGACTCAAGAAATAAGCCAGTGAACACATTGGAGTCTTTGTACAGATGTCTTTATCTTTTACAGACTGCTGCTGAAACCATGGAGAGAATCAGGTCAGAGAACAGTTACATCCAGCTGCCTACATCTGTCTTTACTGGACATCAACGTCGATACAGTATTTTAGAATTCTACAAACTCCTTTCAAAATCACTTTGTACTATGTATTTTTGTATCTTGTACAGTGTTTCTCCTTGACAGTGACAAAACGTGAATGTGAGTGGGAAAGTGTGTGTAAAATCAATGTATGAGAAAGTAAAACTATGTCTATGTGAAAAGAGAATTAATGTACTGTATGTTGGAAGACCAGAATGAATTACGACTTGCACAGCCTCTTGTAGACAGATGTGAAATCAGAGTTTTCATTACGCACTCTGTCGAGCCTCAAAATGAACACTCAACACTGAGCTCAGCTGGACCCTTCACCACTGGTCCTTTTAATTAATGTTTAAATGAGTCTCCAGGATCTCCACACGGCCCACCACATGTGACTCCTGCAGAGAGACACTCTGAGAGATTGAATCGCTCCAACAGGAACCCCTTCTAAAAAAGCTATGCTCAGAGCAGAAGTGGAGTTTAAGGTGTGCAGTATGCTGGATGTTCCCAGCATCCACTCCTGATCTTGACTCTGACAGCCACAGAGATGGTGACCCTAGCTGGACTCTCTGGAGAATTCTGGGGGAAAAAAGCAGACTGACATACTGTAATCTCTAGCAGTGTGTTCAACCAAGCATTCAACAACACACACACACACACACACACACACACACACACACACACAGACAGACAGTAACGCTCTACTGACTGGAGGAAATTTGAAGAAATGTCAGATTTGTCTGAAAAGTTGGTTTGACAGCAGAAGTTTGATGGATGCAGCACGATTCACATTGTTTCCTTCAGCAACAAGCTGCAGAGAAACTGACTGAGGCTGGACACACACACACACACACACACACACACACACACACACACACACACACACACACACACACACACACACAGACAATTAATTGTGGCAATTAAGTAGTGAGCAGGATACAGCAGGAGTCCAGCACAGCTTGGACTTCAGATGGAGATTTCATAGATTTTTCCAATAAATGAGCACAATATCCGCTTTGGACTTCTGATGCTTCACTATATTACACTTTATCAGGCAAAATGACCACAATCTGTTTCACTACTTTTGCTGCTGCTAAGAGTACTTTTCTACTTGCTTTTTTTGCGCCACTGACCAACAAAAACCTGGTCTAAAGTCAATAACGCAGCATTTCAAACATGCAAAAGATTACAAAAAAAAAAAAAAAAAAAGATATATGATCTGCTCACACGCTTTCCCTTCACGCACGAGCAGATCAGTTTCTTCTCCTGAAAATCTCTCCTTCCTGCTTAGCAAATTCGCCGCCATAATATCAATGCACCAAGGTCCAAACGCGCCTGGCTTTTAAAGGGAATGTGAGATGACCCTCTGATTGATTTATTGCATGTTACGCCCAAAACACACCTATGAATTAATGAAGACACTAAGAACAACCCTTTTGAACCTTTTTTCCGCCGTTAAACTAGCAAAAGTGGATTTGTGCACGTCCTAAACGCAGCTGCGTCAGGCGCTTCACGCCGTGCGTTTCGATCGTTAAAATAGGGCCGTAAGAGTGCAGTTTAGCCTAACCTACTTTGATACATCAGTGCATGTTAAAATCGAGTATATTTTTCCCTGAAGAATGTTACTCCCACTATTGCTGTAACCAGTGGATAATAACATTTTCTTCTCTGTCGTTATAGAAACAGTCTTTTCGTCTCATCCACATCTACAGGGAGGTCAGGTGTGGGGCTGGTGACACATCTAACCACCTGCTGCTGTAGTATGTTTGGTATTCAGCTTTCATTTACTTAAGTTTAGTTGAGAAGAATCTTCCTCCTTTTTTAAAGCCGGTGTCATGAGGCTTTCAGTTGTCAAGCAGCTCTGACACCCCCGATCAATCAGCAGAGAAATATCAATCACATGCAGGGAAATAACTAAATGAGGTCAGCTCTCCACAGACAATCTGTTTATGGACATAAATAATGAGCCGCTCACATCGACGCTGGAAACATTCATCATTTTCTCGGCTGTTGCTTTCTGAGCTGGATGAAAAAAAAAAAAACCTGATGATGAAAGGGGAAAACTTCCAACCAACGTCTGAACGTTTTTTTTTTGCAGAGCCGGCTGCTGCAAACGCAGTGTGAGAATGCGGAGAGAGAGAAGACAGACGGAGGGAAATAGTATTATTTCGAGAAAAACGTACTAGTTGCTTAGTTTTTTGTTTCTTTTTAACCCCCCGGTCTAGAAAAGAGCCAGCATCTACGCAAATCTACACACCTGTGCATGGAGGACTGCACATTTTCTACGAGTAGCAAACATTAGCTTCAGGCTAACACCAGCTCCATGGCTACCTCCACACCTGGCGAGCCCCCACCTCCCCACAGGATTTCCTCGTTGCTTGAAAATGCAAACAAAGAAATTGCTGACCTTAGGGAAGAAGTTCGTCGGCTCTCCGAGGACTTGAAAACCAAAGATAGCTTGTTAACCGCCTACCTGGACGTTGCTCAAAATCAATCACTCCAAATCACAACTCTCTCGGCAGCCTTCCAGGATACTGCATTTTGGGACACATCCGCCAGCCCACATCCATCTTCTTGCTCGACACCGACCATCAGGCCATCCTGGACTGAAGTGGTCTGTGGCCGAAAGAGAGCCTCGGGTAGGGCTCCATCGCCTCCTGCCCTCAGCCTCTCCAGTCGCTTCGATGCCCTGTCGAAGCCGAATGTTCCCCCGCCAACGGCTGATGTGGTTACCCGGGCTCGCCCTGCTTTAAAGCCGAGTGACCAGCTGTCGTCAAAGGAGAGGACCGCTGCCTCGCGGCGAAAACTCCTGAAGGATGCGGTAGTCAGACGGTCCGATGGGCTCCCCTGCCTGAACCAGCCAAATGACAACGTTCCTCAAAAACCATCTCCCCCACCGAATGAAGGTAAGCAATATTCTTCTTCTTTTCCTTGTCCATCTGAATCCAATACTGGCTGTTTTGTTCCTGCCACCGGCCATTCAAGCCCCCCCCACTCCTCGTCCGCTCTTCACCCCAACCACAATAATTATTGGTGACTCCATCACCCGGGATATGGGTTAGCCATATCCCGGTCATATATTACCCCCCAGTCATATTCTCTCATAAGCTCTCACTACTTTACAAATAACTCTGCTAACCCACAGACTAGCTATATCATTCCAGTAAGAGTCAGTAATAACATTACTCAAAGGTACAGCGCTACACGCTCCTCTGTCGTAAACCAACGAGGTGCTATACTTAACAACCTAATTGTAATTAAAACAACCACTGCAACGATAGAACAGAATAGGAGAATCAAATGTGGAGTATTAAATATCAGATCTCTGTCTTCTAAAGCATTACTGGTAAACGATTTGATATCAGATAATCAAATGAATCTATTCTGTCTTACTGAAACCTGGCTGGGCCATGAAGAACATGTTAGTCTAAATGAAGCCACTCCTCCCAGTGATATTAATACTCAAATTCCTAGAGGCTCAGGCCGAGGAGAGGGAGTTAACTCAAGCCTGTTAATTCATCCTAAACCTAAACTAAATTATAACTCTTTTGAAAGTCTTGTTCTTAATCTTCAACATCCAACATGGAAAACATTACAGCCAATCATATTTGTTGTTGTTTACCGAGCACCAGGCCCATATTCTGAATTTTTATCTGAATTCTCAGAGTTTTTGTCATGTATTGTCCTAAAATCAGATAAAATAATTATTAGGTGATTTTAATATCCATGTGGACGTTGACAGTAATAGCCTTAGTACTGCCTTCAACTCACTACTAGATTCAATTGGTTTCAGTCAGAGTGTGCATAAGGCCACTCACTGTTTTAACCACACCCTCGACCTTGTGCTGTCATATGGCATCAAAATTGAAGATTTAATAGTATTTCAACAGAATTCTTTATTATCAGACCATTTTTTTTTCCACTTTCGAACTCTTACTACCAGACTATATGAAATTAAATAAAACCTTCTACACTAGATGCCTATCTGACAGTGCTATAGATAAATTTAAGGAAGATATTCCAACAGCAATTAACTCAATGTTGTCCTTTAATATAACAGAGGACCATTATGTTAATTTTAGTCCCTCCCAAATTGATAATTTTGTAGACGGTGCTTCGACCTGCCTACGGCCGACTTTAGACTCTGTTGCTCCCCTCAAAAAGAAGACGATGAAGCAAAGGAAACTAGCACCTTGGTATAACTCCCAAACTCGCAAATTAAAACATTAAAACTTGAAAGTAAAATTGGAAGAATCTCGTTTAGATTGGCAAGACAGTTTAAAAACATGTAGGAGGGCCCTCAGAAAGGCCAGATCAGACTATTACTCATCATTAATAGAAGAAAATAAGAACAACCCAAGGTTTCTTTTCAGCATTGTTGCCAGGCTGACAGATAGTCACAGCTCTACTGAGCCATCTATTCCCCTAGCTCTTAGTAGTGATGACTTCATGAGCTTCTTTAATGATAAAATTATAACAATTAGGGATGGAATTCATCACCTTTTGCCCTCAACTTCTAACGGTTTACCTTTTGATACAGGAGTGCTAGAAAGAACGACAAGACCTGACATATACTTAGACTGCTTTTTTCCTATAGACCTTCAACAATTAATGATAAAAGTCTCTTCAGCTAAGCCATCCACCTGTCTCTTAGACGCCATCCCAACGAGGCTACTTACCCGTGGTGAACACTTCATTACTAGACATGATCAATATGTCTTTATTAACAGGTTATGTACCGCAGTCATTTAAAGTAGCTGTGATAAAACCTCTTCTGAAAACACCACCCTCGATCCTGAGGTCTTAGCCAACTAGACCTATATCGAACCTTCCCTTTCTCTCCAAGATCCTTGAGAAAGTAGTCGCTAATCAGTTATGTGATTTTTTACATAGGAATAGTCTATTTGAGGACTTTCAGTCAGAATTTAGAAAGCATCATAGCACAGAGACGGCACTGGTGAAAATTACAAATGACTTTCTAATTGCTGCTGACAAAGGACTTGTCTCCATACTTGTCTTATCTTAGTGCCCTGCTATGACATGAACTACTACGACTACCATTTGTAGTCACTGTTACATTATATTAGTGACTATTATTGCCACTGTTCATCACATCCCCAACCGGCACCATCAGACACCGCCTACCAAGAGCCTGGGTCTGTCCCAGGTTTCTTCATAAAAGGGAGGTTTTTTTTCCTCGCCACTGTCGTATTAACATCTGCTAATGCTTGCTCTTGGGGGGAATTACTGGAATTGTTGGGTCTTTGTAAATTATAGTGTGTAGACCTACTCTATCTGTATAGTGTCTCGAGATAACTCTTGTTATGATTTGATACTATTAATAAATTGTAATTGAATTGAATTGGCGAAGGTAGCATAGGGCAAACGCTTGGCGTGCCAGAAAAAAACATTTAAAATGATGTGTAAATTGTGGTCAAAGTCCCCGCCTTGTTGTCCACGATTATCCTAATTTAATCAAATTTTGGTAACACTTTACTTGAAGGTATCTACATGTCTGGATTTACCCTGCAGAGATCTGAGGAGCAGTTAACCATAGTCCTCAGTAATCCACCAGAGGTTAGAACGGCAACACAAAAAAAGCAAGAACCTGAACAATCCCGGAAATGAAACGCCGTCGGTATAGACTAAGAGAAGCAACAAACACAAACACATCAAATGAGCCGGTGAGGTCAAGCTCTCCCGACTGTTTTCACAGCAAATGTCCGCTCGCTGGACAATAAACTGAACTACATCTTTATGCAATTTGGTTCCTCTATGTACTGTACATAGATGGCTGACAATAATGTCTCTTAGTCTTGACTTAGCTGCAGCACTGAGCCTTTGGCTACGCTAAACACAACTTTCACCAATGGAACATGCAGTTGTAAAACAGCCAATAGGAACACTCTGGAATGACTTGTGATCGGCCAAGGTCTCCTGGGACGGCTAGATTTACTTAAGCCTGAATACAGAGCCAAGGAGGAGATGCATTAGTCTTGTGTTTTTTTTCCAGACCACTTGAATTACAATAAATTGAAAGATTATTATGGAAGTTTTTGCCCAGTGACGCCAAAAATAAAGTGCCTACTTCAGCTTTAACTCTTTGAGAAGTTGGAGGAGCGCAGCCTGTCGTCTACAGCTCTTCATCTAACAGCTCACTGTGGCTGCTCCTGACTCTTCCATTACTCCCTGCAATGTGTCAAACTGATCCGCAGTCAAAACATGTGGAAAATGGCCGGTGTCTTGTTTTGTAGACGCATTTTTGATGACCAATAGTGGTCAATGTCATGCTCACTTACAAACAAGTTTTGCCAGTTTAATGCTTTGCAGCAACGTAATACAGATTTTTTTTTCTGGAATATTTGTTTAGCTCACCTGGTAGAGTGTATGCCCCACATAACAGGAATCAGTCCTTACCGCACCCTTAGCTGCATGTCACCCCCCTTCTCCTTACCCCATTTCCTGTCCTCAGCTGTCCTATCAAATAAAGGCCAAAAAGCCCCAAAAATCAAAAAACAAAACGTATATATAATATATTACATATAATATTGCAATACTTTCATCAGTGGGCATTTAATGCTAGAGACTAAACAGACATTTATTTAAATGAAAATCTTTGAGATTGCCACTTTGAGTTTCAAGGCAAATGTTTATGTTTTTCTATTGCTTTCTAAATTGATTCAAAGATGGCCATTCCTATACATCTAAGTCTATTGTCTGTTTGTTTTTGTTTATTTTTTTCATGATTGTTGAATTTTCTGTTCTATTTGCTTTGTATGTGTATGCATGTAAAGCACTTTGTGTCTGAATTGTGCTACAGAATATGAATAAATTGCCTTGTCTTGCCTTGATTTGACTTTAAAGTGCTCATATTATGCTTTTTGGCGTTTTCCCTTTCCTCTATTGTGTCATATATCTTTTTTGTGCATGTAATAGGAATTCAAAATGAAAAAGCCCAAAGTCCCACCGAAGGGGACTTACCATCTCCAACAGAAAACACTGTTCACAAACTGCTCCAAACAGCTCTATTGTAGTCCAGCCTTTACTTCAGAGACAAACGTGGTCACTTTGTAACACACGTTATAATGCTCGCCTAGCTGCTAGCATGGCACGCCCTCATACTCTGCTTCTGATTGGCTAGTAGTCCTTACCTAGGTACTGTCAGGGCACGCCCTCATACTCTGCTTCTGACTGGCTAGTAGTCCTTACCTAGGTACTGTCAGGGCACGCCCTCATACTCTGCTTCTGACTGGCTAGTAGTCCTTACCTAGCTACTGTCACGGCACGCCCTCATACTCTGCTTCTGACTGGCTAGTAGTCCTTACCTAGGTACTGTCAGGGCACGCCCTCATACTCTGCTTCTGACTGGCTAGTAGTCCTTACCTAGGTACTGTCAGGGCACGCCCTCATACTCTGCTTCTGACTGGCTAGTAGTCCTTACCTAGGTACTGTCAGGATACACCCTCATACTCTGCTTCTGACTGGCTAGTAGTCCTTACCTAGGTACTGTCAGGGCACACCCTCATACTCTGCTTCTGACTGGCTAGTAGTCCTTACCTAGGTACTGCACATGCACAAAGATGGAACAGAAGTGAGATGTCTCACTCTGTAGCTAAAACAGAGAGCTCAACACACAGGGTGAAAAGAGGAGCTGCAGCAATGTGCAGTGCAACACATATATGGTGTTTTTATAAAATAAACCATGTAAACCTATTCTGATATAACCTCTAAATACAATCATGAACCTGAAAATGAGCATAATATGACTGCACTTTAAGTTACTGCTGATGGAAACCCAGCACTTCCTGCTGTTGCTTCACATTGGTTTTCCATCAGCGGACCAGCTGGAGTATTTGTCACAGAGTTAGCGGAACTTAGCGCTAATCTCCGATAAAAATGGGGTTACACGTGAAGACACAGACATATTTGGTGCTAATTGATCAGCGGATCAGGCGACAGCTCCAACAGGAAAATGACAGATTTTACCTAACCGAGCGGTCATGTGAAAAACCGGTAGCAAAAATCCTCTATACTAAAATTCAACCAGCGGCAATGGTATGAAAGGTTACACACTTCCTGTCTCCTAAATGGGTGTGGCCTTGTTTGAATGTGTAGTGAACGTCGTGTGGGAGCTCTCATTTTCAACACAAAGAAAGCGGAAAGGGGGACATCTGGGGGACTTTCAGCGGCGCCGGAACTATCCGGTAAAATAAACTATAGTCAAACCAGACTAGTACTTTAATTATGAAAATAGGTCCTCTTCAGTATTTTCATTCCATACATCACATGAGCAGCTCGGACAGTAAACTGAGGGACAATAAATGAGTTGGAATATATGTATGAATATGGACACATTTTTAGATCACATCAATCAGTAAAATGAGGCCAGATCAGCAGAGAGCAACGGTTGACTGATGGCAGCGTCGCAGTTTAAATGTGTGTGAGAAACCTGGGAAATCAGCTGTGAATGTTAAATGGTCAGACTCTCTCAGTTCGACCAAGCGAAATGTTAAAAAAGTATTTCTTGAAATTCAAATTTTTTTTTTCACCTTGAATGAAGCAGGAGACTGTTGTGGTGTACAGATGTGGACAGAGAGAGGAAGAAATCAAAGTATAAGAAATGTAAACTCACCCTGGACAGGACAACCTCTAAGGTGATGTTGTTAGGAGGAGCGCTGGGTACTGCACAGACAAAGACAAAAAAAAAACAGCAGGAACATCGAGTTATTCATCAGTCAAAGATAAAAACCTGCTGCTAACGAATACGTTGACTCAGTGGAAATGTTGAGACAGCAGATGAATCTGCACATTTTAGTCTTCTTAAAAAATCCTCAAGAGGAAACAATCTGAGAAGGAAAAACAGATCCTAGCCCATGGCCACACTGAGGTCACAAACCAAACAAGCTGTGTAAAGTCCATTTCAGAACTTAGCACAATCCAATAAAGGTCCCATGGCATGACATTTTCACTTTATGAGGTTTTTTAACATTAATATGAGTTCCCCCAGCCTGTCTATGGTCCCCCAGTGGCTAGAAATGGTGATAGATGTAAACCGAGCCCTGGGTATCCTGCTCTGCCTTTGAGAAAATGAAAGCTCAGATGGGCCGATCTGGAATCTTCCCTTTATGACGTCATAAGGGGAAAGGTTACCTCCTCTTTCTCTGCTTTGCCCGCCCAGAGAATTTGGCCCACCCATGAGAGAGAGAGAGACACATCATGGCTTTCAAACGAGCAAAGTGGCAGTTGGTCAAGGCCACATCCCCACCCTCCATCTTGTCCCCACCTCTCTTTCCTCCTCAATAGCTACAGAACACAGAAATAGCACATCCTAAGTAAAGCTCATAGTGGGACTGGCTCTAGTGGCTGTAATTCTGCACCAAGGCTGAATTTCGAGAAAGAGACTTCAGATACAGTATTAGGGGACCACTAAGGCCTATATAAAAGAGACTTCAGATACAGTATTAGGGGACCACTAAGGCCTATATAAAAGAGACTTCAGATACAGTATTAGGGGACCACTAAGGTCTATATAAAAGATACTTCAGATACAGTATTAGGGGACCACTAAGGCCTATATAAAAGAGACTTCAGATACAGTATTAGGGGACCACTAAGGCCTATATAAAAGAGACTTCAGATACAGTATTAGAGGACCACTAAGGTCTATATAAAAGAGACTTCAGATACAGTATTAGGGGACCACTAAGGTCTATATAAAAGAGACTTCAGATACAGTATTAGAAGACCACTAAGGTCTATATAAAAGCATCCAAAGAGCACCATGTCATGGGACCTTTAAGACCTGGCAGCCCTTGGTTTCTCACCAGTCACAATGAAAGTTATAAAATACATATATGCACTGTATTACTATACCTCCTGAGTGAGTTAGATGAGTAGAAGTAGTAGATTGGGGATTGGGAACAAAACTCTCTTATATGCACTCTTTTTTAAAATGATTATATTTATTTTTTATTTTCTTTATTTCTACCCTCCTTCTTTATTAGTTTTTCTTCAGTTTTGCACTGTATGCTTTAATTCTGTTTTTCTCTAACGAATGTTTTATGTATACAGATTAATAGTTGTAACTTTATTTCATCGTTCTAAAAAAAAAATTAAAAATGAGTGCTGACTTGACTAATTCACTGACTGTACAATAATCTGTAGCTCAATAAAAACATTTGAAATATAAAGTCCAGTTCAGACCAATGATTTGCGGTTAGGGTTAGTGTGACGAGATGAGTTGAGATTTGCAACTACTTGCAACGAGGCTGGTCTGCAACGTTCTGAAACCTGCCAGTTCACACCAATACGACGAGGCGAGACGAGACACTGCATCATCTCCATAGCTACGACTCTTTGTACTTCTGTTCTAACTTCAGACTTTCAGGCTTTTTTATAGATGGATATATCTTTTGTTTCGTATAGTCGGATGCTTGCTAAAGCTGCACTTCTAGCAGTCTATATCGACGAGGTTTATTTTACGGGATTGAAATTCAGCCGGATGTCCCTCATTTCGGCCGCATGTCCGTCCCCTTCCTCTTTCTTTGTGTTGGCGATCTAACATCTGCTGGATTTTTGAGGACTATGGTTAACCGCTCCTCAGATCTCTGCAGGGTAAATCCAGACAGCTAGCTAGACTATCTGTCCAAGCTGAGTTTTCTCTCGCACGATTAAAACTACTTTAAAATGTTCCTTCCTGAGGCTATTTTGCAGAGGCGCAAAGAAATGCCAATAAACCAGAGCACGTTTTTCTCCCATCCAGGAATGCTGTGTGGACTAACTAGACCCTCCTCCACACCGCTGTGGAGGAAGGTCTGGCAAAGCGAGACTACATTTCTAGTGATGAATTGGTGAAAGAGCTTTATCTCGGTGATTCACTGCTTTGTTCTAACGCCGCTCGGCCCGCTCCCTCTCTTCAGTCACTCTCTAGCTATCGTGACCATTTATCGTTACCGTGCTTTCGGGCAGTCTTAAAACTCTGCCACTTCAACCAGCTGTTTGTAACATAGAAATAAAATGGACTATGGATCATTTTATTTCTATAGTGTGTAGCTGACTTGACCAGCTGACTTCTCTATCGGTTGTTAAAACAGGAGACGTCCCTTACGTTCTAAAACCAGCCTCTGGAGACTCGACCAGAAACTAGACGTTTGAGTCGAGCAGAGACGGGCCGGTTCAGACCGCTGAAACGTTATCCCCGTAACGGTCTAAACCATTCTCGTCTCGTTGCGAATCTTTGGTCTGAACTGGGCTTTAGAGACGCATGAAAGCCCTGAATGGCAAGCCATTGTCGCTTTGTCCATGTTTTTGTCGCTTTTTCTGACGTTATTGTTGCTTTTTCTGATGTCTTTGTTGCTTTTTGAAATCCTGTTTTGCATCTTAATGTTCTCCATTACTGCCTTTATCATTCGGAAACCAGAACCCAACAAATGTTGAGGATGACCAATTTTCACTCCTGCCAGAGAGGCACAAACTTTCTTTTTTTAAATTACACAACATATGTAGTGATGCTGCAATAATTTGCGGGTCCAGTCAGAGAGACTGAGGGGAAACGACACAAAGTTGAAGTTATTTTAAAACCCTAAAACATTCGGGGCTTTAAGGACAACATTCGGGGCTGGAGAACGATGTGGGCTAAACATCTAAAGTGAGTTTGTTTCTCTCTGATGTTGTTTTGCTGTTTTTTTTGTATCAGTGTCAGTGTGTTGAGTGCTGGGCCGCCTCGGTTTAGTGTAAGATCCCTGCTGTCAATCAATCATCCTGATGATGACAGCACAGACAGGAAGCAGACGGATCAACGCTGAGCCTCCGAGATCTGAGTGTGTCACTACAGCGAAAAAAGATCACCCCTGGATGCTTGACAGGTGTCATTATACACACACAAACACACACACACACATATGCTGAAATTGTTGCCAGAGTGTGTCACTTTTGCAACAATAATACTAATACAACATTGCTTTAAGATCGCGCCATCTATGTGTGTTGGTGCACATTGTTTAGTTTGTTTTCTTGTTAATTCAGTTTTCAGCTGTGGTACCTGGATCTCTTAAAACACACACACACACACACACACACAGTGTCCTGGAAAATGATCCAAAACAGATGAGGAAGATGAGGAAGGAGAATTGTCATCTTTTTTCTCTCCATTGAATGGTGGGAAAAAAAAGCTGACTAGGGCAAAGAAAATAAATCAGAGGACGGAGAAGACAAACAAAACAAGCAAGATAAAGGAGAGGAAAATATTTACAACAAGGACAAAGGTGAAAAGGTTAGGTAAAAAGAAAGTGAAGAACATGAAGTACAAGACAAATGAAGAAAGGAGTAAGAAGCAAAAGCAAAGATGAGAAAATATAAAGATGAGGGACAGAGTGGGACGTTCAAACTGACAGACGCCTGTCAGCTGCTTATCTGTTGATTCAGCTGCTCACTTACTCTGTGTGTGTGTGTGTGTGTGTGTGTGTGTGTGTGTGTGTGTGTGTGTGTGTGTGTGTGTGTGTGTGTATGTATGTATGTATGTATGTATGTATGTTTGTATGTACAGTATGTGTGTGTGTGTGTGTGTGTGTGTGTCTCACTTTTATTGTGGATTCAATTAACCCACAAGTCATTCTTATCATTGAGACGCAGCCGGAAGATTCACAATACAGCCACTCTGCATCTGTGTGTTTGTGTGTGTGTGTGTGTGTGTGTGTGTGTGTGTGTGTGTGTGTGTGTGTGTGTGTGTGTTTGTGTGTGTGTGTGTGTGTGTGTTTGTGTTAATACAGATCATTTCTATGGTGTGATTGCAGCTGGACGGATGCCTCCATTCTCTTTCTCTGTCTCTCCGTTTGTGTATGGAAGTTTATTCACAACAACAGAGCCGTCTGAGCCCGACCCTGCGCAACCAAATAAACATCTGTATAGGTTGATTGTGCAAGCAGCACATTACACTATTATGACTATTATGCTTTTCCATATCTCCTTTCATATGTCTAATGTCATAATGTTGGATTTTCATGTTAGATGTGGCCAAAACACTCAAATAATGAGGTAAACGTATTTCAGATAAATCCTAAATAAAACAGTTTTTTCTACTCTTGGCTAAATGTTACACAACTTCAAGCCGGCCTTCTCTGATTGGTCATCTGCTCCAGCCAGGAAAAAAAGGTAATAAATTACAATATATAATCGCAGAATATTGCAATATGTTTAAAATCGCAATAATAATGTATTGTGACATAAGTATTGTGATGATATCGTAACATAAGTATCGCGATGATATCGTATTGTTACACAAGTATCGTGATGATATATCGTGACATAAGTATTGTGATGATATTATATTGTGACATGAGTATTGTGATGATATTGTATTGTGACATAAGCATCGTGATATCGTATTGTGACATAAGTATTGTGATGACATCGTATCGTGACATAAGCATTGTGATATCGTATCGTGACATAAGTATTGTGATGATATCATATTGTGACATGAGTATTGTGATGACGTCGTATCGTGACATAAGCATCGTGATATCGTATCGTGACATAAGTATCGTGATGATATCGTATGGTAAGGCCTCTGGTGATTCCCTCCTCTAACATAAACATGTTCTAGTAGAATTACAAAATATAAGGATGATTCTGAAGATGCTATAAAGCAGGTCCACTTCAAGGACTTTCACATTAAAATGTTGTGTGGACAATATTTTACAACCTGAACTTCAACAACATATGACAACTAAAGATGCTAATGGGCACTTGCGTCACAAATGTTTTAGTTACGTATTGAACTCTTTGGTAGAACACAGCTTGTACAAACACAGACTAAATTCAGTGAGGGTGTTTAAACAAGCAAGGCCCTTCAGGATAAACTCCTCTTCAGATTTTCCAACAAAACTGAATTTCTTCCACTTGTCCGATTGCCAACATTACCCAAGGCAGTCACTGCTATTCAGAGCATATCCTCAGTATTCTGGGGGATGTGTTGTTTTTTTTTTGCAAACTATTATTATGCTTAGCTTTCAATTTCTGTGGAAATGTTATTTTTGAAATGTAGAGTTTAGCCCTAGTGTACTGTAAAACGGCCTTAAATAACATGATATAACCAGGTTGAAAGGCGCTATATAAATAAAAGTAATTATTAATATTATTATTTTAACTGTGATCGGTCCGTTTGGATTGGTAGCGTTCCCGTCGTGGTCAGAAAGCACAGGGGAAATACTTTGTTTCTCCGTCTCTCTACGCCTCCAGAGCCGGTACTCGCTCTGAAGCTAATCCCTGTCACTCTCTCACTCGCTCTAACACACACGGCCCACAATACACATTCCAGCTCTGCTAGTATCTTAAAGAGATACGCTAGAACGACGCAGACAGCAGTGCACGAGTATACTGTGTTCCAAATCATTATGCAAATTATATTTTACACTGATTTTCCTAAATAGTCAGTGCAAATGACAGTCAGTATAATTTTTAAGTCACCAACCGTTATAAGTCGAATTTCATTGAACAAACCACCCAATGAAAACTGTATTTTTTTCAGAAATAAAAAACTCAAAATGCACTGTTCCAAATTATTATGCACAACAGAGTTTCAAAGCATTTTATAGGTTGTAAAGAACTGAAAATGGTCATTTGCTGAATTTGCAGCATAATGATGTCATATTTACTGAAATCAAAAGCTATTTCAATCAAACACATCTTAACAGGGCCAGTTACATGTTAACATAGGACCCCTTCTTTGATATCACCTTCACAATTCTTGCATCCATTGACCTTGTGAGTTTATGGAGAGTTTCTGCTTAAATTTCTTTGCAGGATGTCAGAACAGCCTCCCAGAGCTGCTGTTTTGATGCAAACTGCCCCCCACCCTCATAGATCTTTTGCTTGAGGATGCTCCAAAGGTTCTCAATAGGGTTGAGGTCAGGGGGGGATGGGGGCCACACCATGAGTTTCTGTCCTTTTTTGCCCATAGCAGCCAATGACACAGAGGTATTCTTTGCAGCAAGAGATGGTGCATTGTCCTGCATGAAGATGATTTTGCTACAGAAGGCACGGTTCTTCTTTTTGTACCATGGAAGGAAGTGGTCAGTCAGAAACTCTACATACTTTGCCGAGGTCATTTTCACACCTTCAGGGACCCTAAAGGGGCCTACCAGCTCTCTCCCCATGATTCCGGCCCAAAACATGACTCTGCCACCTCCTTGCTGACGTTGCAGCCTATTGGGAAATGGTGGCCATCCACCAACCATCCACTACTCCATCCATCTGGACCAGCCAGGTTTGCACCGCACTCATCAGTAAACAAGACTGTTGGAAAATTAGTCTTCATGTATTTCTGGGTCCACTGCAACCGTTTCTGCTTGTAAGGAGAGAAACTGATGGTGTGGCCCCCATCCTCCCCTGACCTCGACCCTATTGAGAACCTTTGGAGCATCCTCAAGCAAAATCATTTCCATCGACTATTTAGGAAAATCAGTGTAAAATATCATTTGCATATTAATTTGAAACACAGTCTAAACTTCAGGCCACTTTTTCAGGCTATGGCGTTAGCTCTGCGTGAAGCCCCCGCAGAAGCACAAATCAGCCTTTACACTGTGCTTTTTGAGGGAGCTCTCAGAGAATCTGGGAGATTTCTAATGCTAATGATTCCCCCTTAAAAAGGTAACTTTGTTTTAGTTTTTTTTTCTCAAAGAATGACAAAATTATATAATTATGCTATACTATATTCCGAGATAAAGCTGTTTTCACACATACAGGCAATTGGCTTCTCGTTCCATGTATTAAAAGTTCAATTCATTTTAACTTAACTGGGCAGCTACATTGCACGCGTAAAGTAGGGTTTCCAGGTTGAACAAAAAACAAACGAAGTTGCCCTTTTAGTGATCATTAACGTCACCGTGTAATGAACAGCAATGCATTCACTTACTGATAAACCTAAGTTACCACTTTGGATGATTGAGAGATGAAAAAGAAATTAAAGAAAGAAAGAAGTTAAGAGAGAACTCACCATCTGATTGGGTGGTGACGCTGACAGTGTCTACGGCGGCGCTGGGTCCGTAGCGGTTGATCGCCAAAACTCGAACTGTGTACTCTGTGAACTTATTGAGTCCCTCCATCTTGTAGTTGAGTCCGTTCACCTCCACACTCTAAACACACACAGAGAGGAGTGAGTCCACATTGGCTATCACTCTCAGAAAAAAAACAGGCTGTGATTTGATTTGGGACATGAATTGCATTCAACGGTGTATTAAATTCCACAAAGTGACTGGTGTCGTGACAGGGAGTACTACGACAGTAGTTATGTTTCCATCCACTTGTCAATTGTCATTATCTGAAGTTCGCTACAAACACTCATGTGAATAAAGCCGCTGAAAGTGTGACCCTTTGAACTCTGCGATAGAAGAGGTCCGACAGTGCCTACATTGGTATGTTTGCTTATTGTGATGTCATTTCTTGGACAATCTTCAAATGCTTCACATCCCTAAAATCAGTACAACCTAAGCTAAAAGGTTATGAAAGTCAATAAACCATAATAATTAATAAAAGTATTAAAATTGCCTCATGAATACAAATTTAAAAAACAAATCCCCCTAACACCCCATAAGTTATTTGAACTGTTTACATTGTTTTTGTCTTTGAGATATACAGATTTTATGATTGTATCAGATTTTGCCCTGCAGCTCAGGCTGGATACCTGCACATTTTTATATCCATCATTACAAATCTGCAGGGACCAATCACAAACTGGCTTATCCACCTGGCGTGCTTAACACGCTGACGACAAAGAAGCAACGGCAAGCAGCTTTTTGTTTACATTCAGCATGGCGGCCACCGAAGCGCAGCAACCCGTTGGCAAATTTACAAATCTTACTATGGCCACGCCAAGACCCGCCCTACGAAGCAGCTCGATTGGTTGGGGTTAGGCATTTGACTTTGAGTGGTTAAGGTTAGGATAGCCGATTTGTCAGGAGATAGGACCTGAACAAATGGGGCTACGTTACCTTGCATAAGCATGGACGCCTGGCCAATAAATGCTATTGAAGGGTCTTGGCGTGGCCATAGTAGGATTCATAAATTCGCAACCCGTTGATGCCGCTGTCGCTGCTACGTCACCCGGATCGTTGGTCTGATTGGTTGAAGGACTATCCAATTGCGTACAGAGTGATCTGAACTATGCCCGTTGATCCCCAGACTAATGTTCAATCTTAAAAGATTGAGCTTGGATTGGTGATAGCCCGACTATGTATATTATGCTTGAGTAAATTAAAAACCTCTTGAGGGGGTGCCAACAATTCTTCTGTGCAGGAAAAACCCTGCATTAATTTGGGGCCCCCCTCCCCGCAGTAACTCTGAGGACCCCTTAGGGGTCCCGGACCCACTGTCGAAGATCTCTGTTCTAGCTGTTGTAGTTTTTATTTTAGATGGATTTTTCTTCTTTTTTTTGAAATTATGGGCATGTCCGCCTTTAATGGATAGGACAGCTAGATATGAAAGCGGAGAGAGGGATAAACCTCTATATATGTGCGCCTGCTCTACCAACTGAGCTAAGCCGGCCACCTCAAACTTCTTTTTCGCTTTATGGCAGGTTGCAACCATAAAATGACCTAAAACTTAATCACATTTCATTATTTATTCCGCAAATAACGTTTCCATCAGTGTTTATTGCATAAGCCGTTTACCTATTACCAGAAAATTTGATGAGATTAAATGTACAAACGTACAGAGAGGGGATGACACGCAGCAAACGGCAGCAGGTCTGGTTTGAACCCACGCCGCTGGGACTCAGCCTTCATGGGGCGCACGCTCTTACTGGGTGAGCTAGAGGCTGCCCCCCATGTTTTTCTTTTAATCAGCATATAACACTGAACAGTCAAACACAGAACATTTATCACAAAAGCTAAAGTTATAATGATACCAAAACAATTCCAATGAAAAATATCAGTAATTTCCTGTAGACTAAAATGTCTGATATGTCTCAGTTCAACAGCAGCATCTACATTACATTACATGTCATTTAGCTGACGATTTTATCCAAAGCGACTTACAATTGCTATAGGGCTGTCAAACAATACATTTTTTTAAATCACGATTAATCGTTGAATTTCTATAGCTAATCGCGATTAATCGCATATTTTATCACATGATTAAAATGCTATTATTTTGCATTTCAGAACTGTTTTAAGTACATATTAACAATGGAAAGCAATTCTTACCAGTGTATCTTGATTGGGAATCAAATGAATGCAAAGAAAGTTACTTTATGAGCTTGACTTTAAGATTTGTATTTGTTTATTATTTATTTACTGTAAACAAAAGAAAAATGTGTGAATCTGTCATTATTGCACAATTCCTCCAAGTACCTAACTAAAAAACTAAAAATCCCTATCCTTACCAGAGTCAATATAGTGTGCAGTAATTTCTCAATCATTTTGATTACTCACTGATGTCCAGTGATCACCGGTTAATGAGACAGCGTTTGCACTCTGCAGCAGTTCCAGTTGGACTGCTTTCTCCGTGTCGTACAGGCTGTGTATGGTGAAACTACTGTCCCCTTTGACGGCAATGTATAAGACGGGTCAGAACATGCCAACCGTAGTACGTCTTTAAGACCCGAGTCCTCTACGATGCTGACAGGTCTGCAGTTAGTTGCCAGACCATTTCGCCAAGAGCTGTAGTAATTTTTTTGGATTTGGTTTCATCAACAGGTCGGCGAGTAGCACTCTCCAAAATACTGCTTTGCCTGAGCCCACTAGCATCAACCTGAGTCACGTTAATTAGCTCGTAGGTGGTAGCTCAAGCTTGACGTGCTTTGGTGATATTTTAATTCGTCTTAATACAATGTGCATGTGGCTTTCGACTTGTCTAATGAGCTGTCCAGGAGTTTTGGAAAATAAAAAGTGCCATTCAGATTGTGCTGCTGCTGTATTTCTCCATCATGCTTGTAGCCTGCAGCAGGAGGAAGTATGGCAGCTTGATGATAAGTAACGGTGCGGCAAAGGGTCAAAATAGTAGCCTGTTAGGCACGACGCGAAGCCGAGTGAAGTGTAAAGTAAATTAATAAATGGCGGCATGCGATTAAAAAAAATTAACGTGTTAATGCTGACAGCCCTAATATATATATATATATATATATATATGTCAGAAGAAAATACAGGTAAAGTGTCTCAGGGACACATTGGTTGATGTATCGCAGTGGGAATTGAATCCAGATCCTCAACCACAAAGGCATGTGTCATATCCACTGCGCCACAGTGGATATGACATATCACAATCTGTGATATGTAACATTATTCCAGCACGTATCTTGTGACAAACAGTAAATATAATAATAAAAAGAGGAGTAAAAGATGTTAAACCAAATGTTAACACCAAACATTTAACTATATATTTCACATTGGATTAAGCGTGGTCTTCACGATTAGCTAATCGCCTTCTTTCAAATAGCAATTTGAAAACGATGAATCGTTCAGCCATAATTCGCCGAAAAACAAATGTGTGGATGGAAACATGGTTAGTGATTGTGCTGACCTGTTCCTTGCCCGATGGGCTCTCAGTCCACAGCAGTCTGTATCCCAGGACGGGGCCGTTTGGTTGGCTGGGGGGATCCCAGCTCACCTGGACCGAGGTGGGAGACAGAGCCTCAGCCTGGACAGACTCCACCCTGCTGGGAACCTGGACTGTAGAGACACAGAGAAAACACACTGCTCACACACCATCCCAAATACTGATGCTACTGCTGCTGTTCTCACTGCTGCCACTAGTACACCACTTCCACTGCTACATCTACCATTACCACAGTGACCGAGACAGACCCGTTATCTTCAGAAATGAGAGTTTTTCAAGTTGTTATTGGAGGGTTGTATGGGATGTCCCGATCAGCATTTTTGACCCCCTGATGCGATCCAATTTTTGAAATATTGAATAACTGTCGATACCGAGTCCCGAGCCGACACTTGTATTTGCTCAGCATGGGTGGTAGGTATGGCCAGAGGTTAGAGAAGTGGTCTATTTGCTCGGAAGTTGCCAGTTCAAACCACCGGTCAGATGACACAAAAATGTGGCAAAATGACAGCTGGCAACCAGAGGGTTGTCCGAGTCAAGATCAGATTAGTCTCGAATTGCCAGACCCTCCTCCACAGCGCTGCGGAGGAGGGATATATGAACAGTATCCACCGTGTTACTCTGTCCTGTTTTCTCCCTTTCATTCCAAACTGTGACCAACGCCAGTCTCCCTTCTCTGCAGAACGCATTAAAAATAAAAAATAAAAAACGTGCCATGAATTGGAAAATAATCAGTTTGTACAATCTTTAAATATGTGACAGGGCTCGACATTAAGGCTTGTCCGCTTGTCCGGGACTCTTACAAAATAAAATTCCATGTTACTTCACGTTATGTGCCCCTCATTACTAGGGTTGGGTACCGAACAAATAACGTCGGTACTACCGATGAAGCATTCACTTTAAATCAAACGGTGCCAAATTACAGTACCCGAGAGCGCATAAGCGCGAGCATATCTGACGTCTCTGCATCTTGACAGAGAGCGGAGCTCAAACTGCCCACACACACACACACACACACACACACACACACACGCAGAGCTGTGGTGCCGACGGAGCAAAACAACGTTGACTTTGTTAAAGTCACAATGAGTCACCCTACCACCTTAACTAACTAATTTTCTGCGGGAAACCTGGCTAATGAAACTTGGTCAGTGGCTCTCAGCGTCAGATACTGACACAGATACTGTAAGGAACTGAGCAGCAGCTCGACCGCGCCGCTGTAAAATGACCTAGTATCGACAGTGACAACGGTAGTGAAGTAGTATGAAAGACCGAAAATCTGTGTAAGGAGGTTGGTTGGGGTGGTGGATGGGTCAAACAACACAGGACTTTCACCCAGGAGACCTGGGTTTGTGTCCCGTTGTGTCCCATGTATCACTAAAATGTTCATTTTATAACCCCACCCACCATCTACTGTCCCGTTGTTGTGCCGCATGTCAGTTAAACGTACGCCCCGACCCAGAGCGTCAAAAAGTGACGCTAGAAGCTAGGCTAGAAGTGAGAATGTGTTAAAACGTGTGTGTGTGTGTGTGTGTGTGTGTCTATGAGTCTTACGGTCAGGTTTGGTGGTGATCCTCAGGGGGGCGGAGCTCTCTCCTGGCCCCACGTCGTTGTAAGCGATGACTCTGAAGCTGTAGCTCTCCTCTGGTTTCAGGTTCGAGACGGTCAGCTCCAGAGACTCCGGCTCCGACACGTTCACTGACCGCTCCCTAACACAGGAAAACACAATGTCATGTACCCAACTACTTTCATTACAAATCTACGACATGTAACAATGTACATTTTTGAATTTGAATGATATCATTTTTATTATCTCCATATCTTCTTACTGAGATATTACTCATCTCTCTTATTTATTTAATGTTCTTTATTTCATTTTATTTTGTTTATTATAAAAATCAAATAGCGCTGCATTTAATCCAGTTTTATTTTGTAACAATACAGATAATCTGAGTTTAAATCAGATGTCATCTGTTTAATCCCGCAGTGACTGCAACTAATCCTCAGATTACAGCACTTTGCATCCTCTCAGTCATCAACCAATCAGCAAATCACTGAAGAGACAGCTGCACAGATTAGCATGTTTCCAGCGCAGCTTCACGTACACACAGCTGCTTTCTCTGCTCAGTCCACGGTAGGAAAGATGACTTTTATACTAAATATTAATGGGTTGAGGCAGTGTTGTAGTCGAGTCACCAACTGTCGAGTCAGAGTCAAGGCTCAAATCCCCAGTGTTGAAGTCCAAGTCCAAATCCAAGTCCGAGTCACCAAAGAAGAGTCAGAACCAAGAGAATGGTGACTCCAGTCCGAGTCCAGGACTTGAGTACTCCATTACCACCTGTTACACATAAAAGTAGTCAGAAACTTCATCCAACTTTCCAGTTCTATTTCATGACTGCTCGAGTCCGATTTCATAAATCCTTGAGTCCAAGTCCAAGTCATCAGTGTGCGAGTCCAAGTTGAGTCACGAGTCCAGAGAATACCGACTCAAGTCAGACTCCAGCTCGAGTCCAGGACTCAAGTACACCATTACTGCCTATTACACATTAAAAGTAGTCAAAAACTTCATCCAACTTCTGAGTTCGATTTCATGATTGCTCGAGTCCGATTTCATAAATCTCGAGTCCAAATCGAGTCACAAGTCCAGAGAATAGCGACCGAATCCAGGACTTGAGTACTTCATTACTGCCTATTACAGATAAAAGTAGTCAGAAACTTCTTCCAACTTCTGAGTTTGATTTCATGAATGCTCGAGTCCAAGTCCAAGTCATCAGTGTGCGAGTCGAAATCGAGGAGTCCAAATCGAGTCAGGAGTCCAGGACTTGAGTACTCCATTGCTGCCTATTACAGATAAACGTAGTCAGAAACTTCATCCAACTTCTGAGTTTGAGTTCATGAATGCTCAAGTCCAAGTCCAAGTCATCAGCGCACGAGTCCAAGTTGAGTCAAGAGTCCAGAGAATAGCGACTCGAGTCATCATCAAGTCCAGGACTCGAGAACTCAATCAATGGGTCGAGGTACTGTATCTATCTCGCATTGATCTCACTGCAGTTTCTTGACTTGATTTCGTCCAGTGAGAAGCACAAAAGAACTTCAGACACGGTTTGACTTCCAGATTTCTAACTGATGCTCCATTTAGAAGGATTAGATGGATTAGGATAGAGGGGAGGATTAAAACTGTACAAATAAAAACAGTGTGTTTGGTTTGGTTCCCACCAAATAAACTAGTGTCAGTGAAAGAGCACAGTTTAATATGAGCAACAAGTAATGGTGACTTCTGCTCATTTCAGAAAGGTTAAACAAGTGAAACTCAAAGAAAGTGATGCTTAAAGAAATAGTTCAACATTTTAGAAAATATGACTATCCACTTTGCCAATACTGTCCTTGCAGAATACCCAAATACCTCACTACTATACATTACAATCCTTTGATCAACCCTTTTAAATCCTATTAAAATAATGTTGTTCATTAAACAGCTTGAAAGGGAAATGTTTAAATTGGGATTTAGGGACATTTTGTCCTCTGCAGACTGTGAATGTCTGCTGCCATTGCAATGCCAGGTTAAGCAGTTATCAAGGTATCTGCCTCTGGACCAAAGTGTTGGAGAGACAAACTGACAGAGCAGCAAATCAACCAATATCACAATCTTCAGCAGCAGCTACAGCAGGGAGACACAGAGGTTAAATACAAAAGGTGAGTGGCGTTCTCAGGGTTTATGAATCCATATTTCCCTCTGAGCTGCTGAGTGAAAAGGTAGCGAGGCCGAGCTGGATGTGGAGTTAAGCAGCAGGTCCGTGTCCGTCACACAGTTTGAATTCTCTCTGCCCTTCAAAAGCACAGTATGAGGATGTTCAGTCGGCTCCAAAACAAATAAACCACAGTCAGATGGAGATGGCTCTTCCTTCCATTTTCATTATTCCCTGTAATTTTTCCGCCGTTTCTTCTGATTCGCTCATGAGCAGAACCTCTCTCACTTTGATCCGTTTTCTATACCTCTCTCTTAAGCTTCCTGCATTTCTGTTTCGTCCTTTTCTCCTCAACCTTGCCCTGATGATTCAAATATTAGTCTATATCGACGATGTTTAATTTCCAGGATTGTTCAGGGGCCGCCAGACAATCTGCCAAGTTGTCCTTCATTTTTGGCCGGATGTGGAGGAGGACTATGGTTAACTGCTCCTTAGATCTCTGCAGGGAAAATCCAGACAGCTAGCTAGACTATCTGTCCAATCTGAGTTTTCTGTTGCACGACTAAAACAACCTTTGAACGTACACACGTTGCACCAAAACAAGTTCCTTCCCGAGGCTATTTTGCTGAAGCACCGTCACTGCGTCCGGTGCTTAGCCACGCCCAAGACAATTGGAGGAAGCTGTGGAGGAAGGTCTGGCAAAGCGAGATTAAATTATCAACATATTTGTCAAGTGTAAGTGCACATGACCATGGAATTCACAAAAAAAAAGATCCATTAGCAACAAATGTGTTTTTCAAATGTATAAATTCCATCCAAATCTTTTTTCCATCAACCAATTTCTCTAAATGACATAAACTTGTTATTCTCCCATGGTGTTGGACATGCAATTTCCTCTCTATGTTCGCTCGTAGAAACTGAGGCACCTTTTCCGTCAGATGTCTGTATAGAAATTATAGAGAAAGATGCTTCCTCTAATGGAAGTCATCCAAACTCTCCCTTCCTGCCATCCTATCATCTTTCCTTGGTTTCCATCTAAGTATCCCTCTCTCCATCCCCCCATCCTTCCACTCTTGTTTTCTTGCTTTTGGTATTGGTGCTGAAAAACCTCTGTATTTCTCACATAGTCATTAGAACTTCTGCCTCTGTTCCTTCTGTGAGTCATTAGGACTGACAGAATCTCTCTGTTGTGTCATCTTGTGATGAAACTTCAGTGGCTCTTTTTGTCCAGGGTACCATTCAGACGCTAAAGCACTGCAGGCCAGTTAGTCCCTGAGGTAACAACGCTTAAAAAGCCTGGGTGTGAAAGCCTTCAGCTGGAGCCCAAACTGTCAGAGGTTACCATTTAACATCAGCGAGGGACTCGCAAAATGTCACCCAGAGCTTTTTCCAACAAACATTCAGAGCTGCTGTGTGCAGCAGAGCTGTGATCAAATGTCTTAAACATACTGTTAGTATGTCCTTTGTGCCTTTATACGGCAACAACATGGAGTTTGCAATGCCACCGGTGTGGCTCTATGGATGGCAGTGTCTGTCTCCACTTGTGTCTGTGTTGTAGTATTCGAGATCGGGCTTGGTCTCAACACCACTTTTTCAAGTTCTCGTCTCAGAATCAACTGCATTCTGAGACTCTGGATTTTCTTTCAAGACCAGAACTGCAGACATAAATTGCCTGTGCATTGTCTAATTGTGTTAACATCATTACTGTGATTGGATGTAAAACTTCCTGCTTCAAATGCAACCAATAACTTGACTCATTTATAATTTGAAATGTGTTACTGTTAACCCCCTCTCCCCACCCCCTTTAACACACACTCCCAAGAAAGTTAATGCCGCAGACAGCAGAAGAAGCTCTAGCTGTCTGGCACTGGTCTGGTCTTGGTCATGACTCGGTCTCCGCCCTGCCTTGGGCTTGGTCTTGACTCGGTCTCAACCCCTCAAAGTCTTGGTCTTGTCTCGGTCTCCATACACTCATACATTACATTAGATTTTGGATGTTGTGATATTGTGATATGACGAGTGTTGTCTTCTACTGGTTTAAAGGCTGCGTTACTGTAAAGTTATGTATTTCTCTGAACTCCCCAGACTGTTCTAGCTGTTTTAGTATTTGCCTTTACCCATTTAGTCATTGTTTTGTATTGTTGGTGATTATCAAAATTCTCATTGCGTTAATATTTTGTGAAAGCACCAATAGTCAACTCTACAATACATGTGTTTGGGCAAAAACATTGTGATATTTGATTTCCTCCATATTGCCTAGCTCTACTAGAGTCACAATCCGTGTCTGATCAGACAAAGAAAAAATAAATTCCCATCTTACCTCTCAACTCCGTCCTGGGAGTAATAAATGCCATAGGTCTGCACGGCTCCTCCAGTCTCCTCCGGGGGGCGCCAGCTGAGTCGGACAAATCGGCTGGACACTAGGACAGGGACCAGGTCGCGGGGGGCAGAGGGGAGGGCAACGCCCGGGCTGGGGGACACTGGTGGGGGATCAGAGGAGGAGGAGTAAGTCAAGGGGGTGCCAGAAGGAGCAGGAGGAGGGCGAGGAAGAGGAAGGGGAGGCGTGTGTGCGGGTCTATACTGAGTGGGCGTGACCTCTGTTAACAGTTCATCCAAGGGGGCGGGGAGGGAGTGGGGGGGGAAGCAGGAACAAGGAGGTGGAGGTGGAGGGAAGGTGCAGGAGGCAGAGCAAAAAAAAACAACAACCAAATAGGGAGCAAATGACAAATGAGATGAGCAGAGAAGGAACGGAAAAGACGTGAAGAGACAGAAGGAAGAAAAAGGAGGAAGAAGAGTGGTAAAGAAGATCACAGGGAAGAAGAACGAGCATCTGAAGAATTTTTAGTCATCAATCAGAACATATCAATCATGTGAACGTAGAGACGGCTGCCTCCTCTCACATTAAATCAAAGCTGGTCAAAGTAATGGGATGATTAATGGCTGACATCTCAGTCTTGCAGATTAATTCAAACATTGAAATAGATACTTAAGAAAATCTGGAGGTTGTTCCTTTGAGAAGTTGATAAATAGGGTTTTGGAATTATATCTAGACTTGTATAACAATAGGGCAATTCGCCATATCCTGAGGTAGAATGTAAGCAATTCCTAAATAAGTTAGAAGACAAAAATTAAAGACCTGGATACTTAAATGACATCTGATCACAGGCCTTTTAATTTAAACCTATTATTATTATTATTATTATTATTATTATTATTATTATTATTATTATTATTATTATTATTATTATTACCAGGTAGGGCTGAACGATTTGGGGGCAAAATGGAATTGCGATTTATCTGCCAGATATTGCGATTAAAATTCGAGATAAAAAAAAAAATGAAGCATAGCTAATATTTAATATTGACTGTGTAACAGATAAAACATGTCATCCCACACTCAAACTTGCTCTATATTCTTATGCAGGGATGAGAATAGGCCTGCACGATAAATGGTTATAACCCCTGTTCACGATTTAATTTTTAATTTCTTTGATTTTTTTTAAATGTTTAATTTTTTTTCTCCTTCAATTAATTTATTGAAAGCATTTGACATTGACACTGACATGTTTTAATGATGTAAAGACATGTTGAAGGAGTTCAGATAGAGGCTGTATCAGGGCCATATTTAGTTCAGTGTGTTATATCTCACTATTTCTGGGAGCCTACTGTACTTAAATGGCCAGTATGGACTTTATTTTCTTTACTCATTGCAGCCTCTGTGTTTCCAGTCTTGTGGTGATGCCTAATGTGCTATAGGTGCCAAAATGTACTGCCAATGTGTTTTGTTTTGCCATGGTTCATGTGTGCAATAAACATTACACTTTGTGAGAAAATAATCGTGGCAGAGAATCGTGATATCAATTCTAAGCTAAAAAAATCATGATTCATATTTTTCCCCAAATCGTGCAGGCCTAGATGAGAACATGGATATGAATGGCCAGCAAAATGTGTTTTTCTTTTAATAGGCATGGGACCTTGAACACAAGCTAAAGTTATAATGATACCTAAACAATTCCAATACAAAATATCAGTACTTTCTTGTAAACTGAAATGTCTGATATGTCTCAGTTCAACAGCAGCATCTAGATGTAGTTTAGAAATTGTGACAGTTGTGCTTTTGGCTCATATTCTCTGCTATTGCCACTAGTTGAAAAGAAATGCACGCTGGGATCCTTCAAGTCAGCTCCGGAAATATCCTCTATAAAACATGCCGAGCAAGAACACTTCGAGGTAGTTGGACTGGTATTGGCTAAATAGAGGATTTTGAATTGCGACAGTACTGAATTGTGGCATTTCACAAGGGCACAAGAACACTACGTACTGAGAAAAACGCAGGTTAAGAAAGGCCTGGAGTTTCCAGGGCAGAGTGTGTGTGATGTGTGTGAACAGAAGTGTTTACAGTAGTTCCTGCTTTTAAGTTGCCGTCAATTATACTGCTGGAGAGAACAGTCCCCAAGGCAGAAACACAGCAATAATCAATATACCACACACACACACACACACACACACACACACACACACACACACACACACACACACACACACACACACACACTCAGGCTGCACAATAAATCACAATTTTAATCGAAATTGCAATATGGACGTGTGCAATATCCAAATACAACTGGTTTTCACACCCATCTCGTAAAATATGGACGCTTGGTCAGATGCCTTTGTCGTTCTTATTGACGCTAAAAGTCGCCTTTAGCGTTTTAAGTAAACGCGCTTGGTCGGGACTATTGCCGTCCCTTTTGACGCAGTTATGTTAAGGAAAAAGGTCGTGGTTAGGCTTACAGTTCCGAGACACGCGGGAACTACGGGACGGTTGGGTTTAGGAAAGTGTCGTGGGTGGGTGTACGGTTCTGTGACACGCGGTAACGGATCGGAAAGAAAAAAACGAATAACCTATAGCAAGCGTGACAAGTGGGATGTGAACCCCGGTCTCCTGGGTGATAGTCCTGTGTTTGACCAATCCACCCCCCCAACCAACCTCCTTATGCGGGAATTCGCCCTTACATACTACTCTCTAAATCCTATCTAACTGCTGCTCTCTGTGGTGCGTTACACAAACACGCTGAAAGACACCTTTTTCGTTGCATCAGACGATGACAGCCACCGTCCAAACGTCCTTGTTTTACAAGTTCGGAGTGAGAACAGGTTGCCAAATAATATGTCAAACCATTCTGAATGAAGTACTGTGGTGCCATGTAGACGTCCTGGCCTACAGATCCTATCCTACAAACCTTTGTTTGGTACAGATACTCGCAAAAAAAAAAAAAAAATTCACAAAATAATCACTTAAATTTGTTATTTTTCAATGAATATTAGAATATGAATAATAATAAAACATGATCATTCCCTCCATTATCGTGAAACATATCGCAATCGCATATCGTATAGCAGTCAAAATACAAAGTAATTCAATATTTTCCTCATATCGTGCAGCCCGCCCACACACACACACACACACACACACACACACACACACACACACACATACATAGTGCGTGGCACTATCTTTGTGGGGACCCGTCATTGACATAATGCATTTCCTAGCCCCTTACCCTAACCTTAACCATCACAACTAAATGCCTAACCTTAACCCTTAACCTCACCCTAACCATAACCTAATTCTAACCCTAATCCTAAAACCAAGTCTTAACCCTCAGACAGACCTTTAAAGTTGTGAGGTCCAGCATTTTGGCCCAACAAAGCTGTCCGGACCCCACAAGTATACTGTATTCTTGGACCCCACGAATATAGTTAAACAAGAACACACGCACGCACACACACACACACACACACACAGATGATTATCTAAAACCAAACAATCAACTCTATTCTCTTCTCCTTGTCTTCTCTCCTCATCTCCTTTCCTACTCTCCTCTCCTTCATAAGCTGAGAGAAATCCAATCTATCCCTGGGGTCAACCGTTGTGACTCTCCACAGAGACTAAAAGCTTGTGGCATGTCTGGTACGTGTCAATAAAGCATCATTGAACACCCACATTTTACACTACATGACGTGATTTGAAGGAGAGAAGAGAGGAGAGGAAAGAGGGGTAGATAAGGGAGAGGGAAAAGAAGATGATGGAATAAACCTAAACTAAGTGTAGATGAAGTAAGAGAACGAGGAAAGAGGAGAAAAAGGGGAAGGAAGAAAAAGAGCAGGAGATGGACAGGAAAAAAAGAGGATATAGCAGGAAATAAAGAGAGAACAGGATGAAGAAGAAGACAGGAGGAGGACATATAGGAAGAAAAAGAGTAGATTTAGGAAATAAAGAAGATAAAGATAAAGAAGTTGAGGGAGAAAAACAGGAGAGAGGGGAGAAGGAGATGGAAAAGAGGCTTGGAGCTGGAAACAAAGAAGTGTTAACACACCTACTCACGTCTCTGTGAAATGAGATTTCGGGGTGTGAAGGGCGGATTGGTTGCTGCTCGGTGACCCGGGCACAGAAACCTAGCCGGCGCTGAGCAGTAAAGCGTTACTCTTTGCCGCAAATTGACGGCTAGGCTAAATAATAGAGTCAGACACCACAGAAGAAGAGTCAGAAAACAATCTGAATAAGTGTTGAAAATAACACTGCAGTCTGCCCGACGACCAATTATACCTGCGACGTGAACGTGCGTGCGCACCCACACACACACAAACACATACTCTCTGTTTTTTTTTTCCATCACTCTGTCCATTTTCTACAAGCTGTTCTGCATTTATATTGTTTCTGCTGCCTGAATGATCTTTAGGGGAGTCTGGTTTCTACAAGAAATGTGATTTTGTGTGTGTGTGTGTGTGTGTGTGTGTGTGTGTGTGTGTGTGTGTGTGTGTCTGCGTTTGTGTGCGTGTGTGTGCGTGTGTTTGTAAGAGAGAGAGAGGGTGTGTGTGTGTGTGTGTTTGTAAAAAAGAATGCACTGGAAGCTTATACATAAATGGACAAAACACCACGTACTATGTTTCTACTGGCTTCCAAAATATGCAGGCTACACAACAATAGAGGATCGAGATATAGTATACACCTTATGAATAAATAAAATATATACATATATTTATACTTATGCTTTTACAATAACCTCTGTCTGGGTTTATTATGTATAAGAGTCAGTTTAGACTGCAATTATATTGCTATGTTTAACTTTTTAATAACATTTCATATGAAAGAAGGTACAGAAACATTGAGTAAACAAGACATTTTCTCCCTCCCGGTTTTGAAATTTAAAAAGTGCCTACAATGCATTATAATGCATTATTATAAACATTAAGACAACAATAAATTATTAAGGACCAATCAGTAACAAAGTCTTTATAAAGTAATGCTACTTGAGCTGTAAATGCGCAGAGCTTTAAGGCTTTTATCTGCAATTTCACAGACAACTCTACAGTCTGAAGTGCTTTCTGTTTAATTCAGGAGCCTTCTAGCATCCGTTCAGGCCGGGATATCAGAGACGGTTTGGAACCAAGGCTCCCCAGCTCAGAGTAGTTTCCTGTGTCTGTGTCATGTGGGCTCCGTCACCACCACGCCTCTTTAGGAGATTAGCAGCAGGTCCTGAGTGGGTTGATTCCAACAGGAGAAGTGAACGTGAACACAGATTATGAGCAATTCTTTCGCACCGTAGTCAGCAAAGTAAATATTGGAGCCATTCCTCACAAGCCACATATCTCCAGAACATCAGGAGAAAATGAACTTTGTTCCGGACCTGTTTCTGTCTCAGGACCAAACTCTCGCAAGATCTGGCAACACAGAGAAGCTAACGTCAGCTAATGTTAATGCCCTAACGCAACTAATCTCCATGATGCTGAATGTGTCTTTTATCTGTATAAATATCTATGGTTAGCAAAATAACATATTAATAAACACAACATTTCTCAAGAGGAATTTTTGAAGGGGACACAAACAATACAGCCAAAATGGTACATGTGTAGCTGTGGAACTCCAGTCAGTAAGCTGGCAAACTATTTTATTACCTTTAAACACCGGAGGAAGTGATTCTTTTCTCTAATATAGATGATGCTGAACTGAGAACTGAACCCAAGAAAGTTCTAGCAAGAAAGCTAACGTTAGATAACTAACCAGCTGGCTCATTTTGTGTAACCAATAAAAGAATGTTGGGTGGAATTAACAAGATAGCTAACTAGCCATCCAACAAGCTATTAAACAAGCTACCAAACAAGCTAGGTAACGTTATAATCACTAACATAGAGAACCTACGGAAAAATCTTTTGTCGTGACTAATTTATTAATGACACAGCATCATCTGTATTAGAGAAAAGAATCACTTCATCCGATGTTTAAAGTGAATAAAATAGCCTTGTCTACACAACTCGCGTTACTGAAGTGATTAAAACGTTCTCCCCCACCCGGCAATGTCTACCCGGAAGGACTACTTTTGTTGTTTGCTTGCCTGCCAACCTCTGGACACCTTTTGTAAGTTTTTGCCATTAAATTCTTTATTCCGTATTACTGCATTTGGGTCCTCCATTTCCTGTAACCCGTGACAGGGGTGCTCAAGATGTTTTTTAACTTAAAGGAACACACCGACTTATTGGGACTTTGTCTTATTCACCGTATCCCCCAGAGTTAGATACGTCCATACATACCCTTGTCATCTCCGTACGTGTTGTAACACTGTCTGACGCACCCACCGCTAGCCTAGCTTAGCACAGATCCTGGAGGTAACCGGCTCCAACTAGCCCACCGCTCCAAATAAGTGACAAAATAACGCCAACATGTTCCTATTTACATGTTGTGATTTATATAGTCACAGTGTGTACAAATAACAAGGTCACATGAGACACAGCCATCTTCTAGCCGTATACAAACTGGGAACTATATTCTCAGAAGGCAAAGCACTGCTATTTGGGCGGAGTGACACTCTGCTCCTCACCAAGGGTCTTCTCAGGTCCTGCAAGCAAATCACTCCGCCCAGGTAGCAGAAGTAGCAGTGCTTCGCCTTTCTGAGAATATAGTTCCCAGTATGTATACGGTTAGAAGATGGCTGTGTCTCATGTGACCTTGTTATTTGTACACACTGTGACTATACAAATCACAACATGTAAATAGGAACATGTTTGCGTTATGTTGTCACTTATTGGGAGCAGTAGGCTAGTTGGAACCTGTTACCTCCAGGATTTGTGCTAAGCTAGGCTAGCGGTGGGGGCATCAGGCAGAGTTAAGACACACACGGATGTATATCTAACTCTGGGGGATACAGTGAATAAGACAAAGTCCCAATAAGTCGCAATTTTTGCCCCATTTGTATTGTTTTACTACTTACACAGTTATTTAAATTATATATTATTACATTGTTTACAATACACAGCGTGTTTTTTAATGATTTTTTTAGGGGGGGGGGGGCAACCCTCAGATGGGGTAGGTCCTGACCCTCCTCCGGACTATTGGCGTCCCTTTTCACGCAGTTATGTTAAGGAACAGGTCGTGGGTGGGCTTACGTTTCTGTGACACGCGGGAATAACGGGACGGTTGGGTTTAGGAAAAGAAGAAAGCGACTTTACGAAACGTAACACGCGGGACACAACCCTGGGCCTCCTGGGTGAAAGTCCTGCGTTTGACCCATTCACCACCCCGACCAACCTCCCTGTGCGTAATTTCGGCCTTACATTCTACTTGCTACCGTAGTCGCTCTTAGTGTTACGTCATCTTCAACGCCCGTGTAGCTGCTGCTCTCCCTGCTGTGTTCTACAAACACGCTGAAGGGCGCTTTTTTTGTCGCTTCAGACGCTCACAGCCACTGTCCAATCGTCCGTATTTTACGAGTTCGAAGTGAGAACGGGTTGTCCGATACCATTTGTTCCTTGCCGATACCAATTCTGATACCTGAGCTTGCGTTTCAGCCGATACCAAGTACCGATCCGATACAGGTCTGATGAAAAATAGCATTTGATTATGTTTTAACAGCTGTATACTACTAATCCCGTATGAATGTGATATGATTGCTATCCTTATTATTAATCTGTTTGTGAAACATGAACAAACACAAACAATGAATGCCAAATAACTTCCAATTAATATCCAGTTTGACAGTCAGTCATAACGGAAAAAGAGCATAAATAAACTACTTTAAAGTAGATTTTCTTCGGGGCTACATTACATGGTATCAGATCGGTGCATAAACAAACTCTTTCCGATACCATACCCAGTGGTGGAATGTAACGAAGTACAAATACTTCATTACTGTACTTAAGTAAATTGTTCATGTATCTGTACTTTACTTAAGTACAATCAATAGTGCATACTTTTGACTTTTACTTCGTTATATTTTGCAGCAATTATCTATACTTTCTACTCCACTACAATTCTACAACGTTCCGTTACATTTTCGTTACATTTTCTGATGTTTTCCCCCCTGCCCAAATGTCTTCCTGACGGGCACACGTTTGCAGTCCGCAGGGAAGCCTTCAGCAGCGGCCGTCCAGCTCCCGGTGCCGCTCGCGATATTACAAATCCCGCTATGGCCACGCCAAGACCCACCCTTCAATAGCATTTATTGGCCAGGTGCGTACCGCTGCTCCTGTTACTGCAGCTGCTACCGATACTCTGCTTGGTCATATGTGAAGCATCCCTTCACATAGGGTTAATATACAACCCGTATATTTATCTTAAAAACACTCCCGGACCTCCTCAGCTGTGAAGCCACGTACTTGTTGTCCAAGCCCGTGTGTTCTCACTAGATAAATGTGTGCAGCATTCACTGTCCCGTGGGAAAAAATGCAAAGTCGAGCTTCATGCAGATCACCCTGATAACCAGAATTGTAAGTCAGAATGTAAACTGGGCCACAGATAGTAAGCCCACAGATAGTAAGCCCAATTACATTAACCTAAAACTAACTTAATTAAAATGCCACAGCCCATAGGCATACTGTTTTTTTATTATTAGAATATAGCCATTAAGAGAATAAATCATTATGAAAATACTTTTATTTTTAAAACTTAAAGTACATTTAAAATCAGGTACTTTTTACTTTTACTTAAGTAGGGTTTTCATTGTTGTACTTTTACTTTTACTAAAGTAAATATATCTCTGGTTATTTGTACTTTTACTTAAGTACTGAGATTCAGTACTTCCTCCACCACTGCCCATACCAGCATTTTAGGCGGTATCAGAGGTTTTTCCGATACTGGTATTGGTATCGGAACATCTCTATTCATGACTTTATTGATAAGCTTACTATGGTAACCCACGTCACTGCTTTTTGCTAGTGTTGAGTGGGCGCTTCCATTTCGAAAAGAACGTAGATGGACTCGGCCTTTAAAATAACTTAGTTGACAGTGCCGTCTTTAGTGCCACCGCAGTAAAAATGTATTAAGGGGGACTTGTGGTATAAAACAGACACAGACCAAAGCTCTTTCTCTCTCTCTTATCATTTTGCCTATAAATATTCTCCATATCCCCTCTCTGCCTCACATTCTCTCTCTCTCTTTCAACCTCTATTTATGCAGAACAAGATTGCTTCACCTTCACTCTGATTCACATTCATACTGCCCCCCTCTCTCTCTCTCTCTCTCTCTCTCTCTCTCTATCTCTCTCTCTCTATCTCTCTCTCTCTCTCTGCACTCAATTTCAGGGCTCAATTTCAGGGCTCATTTCAGCCAGCTGCCGTCAAAAACGCCTGTACTACACACAAACGCGTGCACACACACACACACACACACACACACACACACACACACACACACACACACACACACACACACACACACACACACACACACACACACACAGCCCTCTAGTTTTAAATTTCTCTAAAATTGATATTTATTTCTCTAAATCTCCACCACTGTGGGTGAGTGACTAAAATCTCTAATAACCAACTGTGTGTGTGTGTGTGTGTGTGTTTTTGTGTGCGTGTACCGTTTGATCTCACTGACCTGAAGACGGAAAACTGACTTTAATGGATGAAGTTGAATAAAGGCACGTAGAAACACAGAAAAAAAGCAGATGCAAAAGCTTGAAAAGAATACTAACTATATATGTACTATAATCATATAGCATCTTCTTTTGCAACTTAGGTTTTCTGTGTTTTCTCTTTGGCATTGTTTAAAGTGAGTGATACTGGTGACCTGTGCAGGATGTGTATAGCCTATCTATATCTACATACTGTATAGAGATGAAACTATGCAACTGATATTCATCTTCTCTGACTCTGGGGAAGTCAGAAACAAAAAGAATGACCTAGCCCTAACCTAACGTGACTGTGAGGCAAGGTGTGTGTGCGTGCAGAATGTGTGTGTGTGTGTGTGTTGTCTAACTTGTTGATAAAGCCCTGGGTGTGTGTCCGTAGTTATAAAGCTGCTCATGACAGTGTGTGTCTGTGTTTGCAGTAATTCCCTATGAAAGCTGAGTGTGTGGATACAGTACATTAATTTACCTTGAAAGCTGTGTGTGTGTGTGTGTGTGTGTGTGTGTGTGTCAGTGCGTGCATGCGTGTGTATAATTTCCAGTAAAAGCTCTGTGTTACAGTGCAGTAATTCCAGGTGTTTTTCCATGTCTGGAGCCGTGATGTTTTTACAGTGTGAGCAGGAAACACAGGTCACACCGCGAAGTTTGAGACCGCCATCAGTGCCAAAAAAACCCTAACACACACACACACTGAGGTGACCGTTGAGAGCTGACCTGACAGCCTGTATTAATCAGTATTTCGGAGTAATAATCCAACCTCCACTCTAATACACGCCAGTGTTGTCAACACATTGTTTTTTTTTTCTCCTTTAAATCACACCTGCTGACGTCCACCACAACATAACAAACCACGAGTCCAAAATACCAGACTACAGTTCAGCGGTAAAACAATTCCACATTTTGCCGTACAATTAATCCTCTCAGAAATAATTGCGTTTAACAACATAATTGTCTCTTTCAGTCAAACTTTTATAATATTTAGTTATTTATTACTTTTTTTAAACAAATTAAAGTTTTGAATGGATTCCAGGATTCATCTTATGGTTATTTTGAATGTCATGTGACATGAGGTGTGCTCAAATGGCTCTGGGTGTGCCGTCATGCTGATTTGAGCATCCTAAATGTCTAGTTGACCAATCAGATTGCCTGGTCTGATCTACTTGTTTTAGCCTATAATTGGCCTAATTTTTTTCTTTAGTTCGGCAGGGGTTCCCGTTGGACACAGGAAACACTGATGTATGAAAATGCCAATAAGATCATTTTAAATTATTAATCGAATGTGCCTGAACCCAGTTCCGGATCGTTCCGGCCCACTTTAACACCCGAGTAGCGTTAGAGGTATGTAAACAGAGGTTCAGATGTGTTGCTCTGGACTAAAGAATGAAGAAATGTATGATAACTCTTATGAAGGATTTTTGCTGCCTGGTTTCACAGTGTAACGAATATGTGAAACCAGATTTATCCAGCTTTATCTCACTTCCTCTCATGTTTTTGCCCCAGACTCTTGCTATCTCAGCTTTCTACCAGATGTGAAGCTTTTTTCATCTTATCGCACTCATTTTAATACCTCATGTTTTGAATGGTTTTGCTACAAAATCATGGACTGACAGGACAAGATAAAAATGAAAGAAAGGGAGTTTGAGTTCTTGGTTGTTTTGATCAAACGTGTTTTTCAAACTTTTACGGTAATGTTAAATTTGTCTGGTGCCACAGAGACTATTTCGTATTCAGTGTTGGGCCCATATAAATTTACGTGTACAACAGATACATAAATTGTTTGATTTGCAACACCATCAATTAAGAACATCTGAATAAAAACAGTTTTTCTGTGCCTGTGCCCCACTATAAATAAGTGTGTATAGGAGCAGGAGCTGCCGCCGTCCAGGAATTATCCACTACCTTGTATAGATGGCCACAAGCTGCAGGTGTCCGGATATTATCCATTGACTTGTTTAAATGAGAAAAAAACTACAGCTGTCCAGGAATTATCCACTACCTTGTATAGACGGCCACAAGCTGGAGGTGTCCGGATATTATCCATTGACTTGTATAAATGAGAAAAAGAACTACAGCCGTCCAGGAATCATCCACTGAGCTGCAGCCATCCAGGGATTACCCATTGTCCTGTATTAACAGGCCTGAGAAGCAGGTGTCCAAGAACTACTCACTGCACTTTATTAACAGGCCTAAATTACAGCCATCCAGGGATTACCCCCTGCCCTCTATTAACAGGCATGAGATGCAGAAGTCCAGGAATTATCCACTGCCCTGTTTAAATTAGCAAAGGCTATGATGGATGAACCTCTACAGCTACAGCGAGCAACTGAACTGTAAACTGTGTCAAAATTGAAAACAAAGTGAGTCTGGAATATGAGCAATCCTTTTATATTTCCTGCTGCACCGAAAACATAGCAAAGCATAACCCCCCTGAGTTCCACCAGGCACGCTTGCACCGCGTATCGGATGCGCAGTGGATCCGTCATCCGCCATGCACCATACCACACCGGGAGCGTCTCAGAAGCAGAAGGTCGTGCCTGTCTGACTCGCCGATTTCATTGTTTTGGCTATTTTTCCTGGATATTAAAGAAAGTAGTCTACATATTTGAATGGTTTTCTCCATTTAGTCCAGTTATGAACCACATGGATCAATGATTTGTGGCTGTGTTGTAGTTGTTACATTGTATAGTTGTTGATGTGATATACGTTGGGGAGTCTTCACAGCGTGTTTGTTGTGAAAATTGACCGGAGGCTCTAGCACTTCCACTCCCTGCCTGGCTTGTTGAACGCCCCGCGGCTCCGTCAAAAATAGACCTGGTGCATATTTTTAGCGGAGCAGAGCGGAGAGCCCATTCTGGCTTTTGACACACGCTGTGTCGCTACTGGTGGAATCTAGCGGTGACCCTACAGTCTGCACGACAACATAAGAACTACATACTGCAACATGTTTTTGTGAGATGCGCTCTACCGTTACACCCCAAACACAAGCTAACTCTACACAAAACACTGCTGAATGGCCCTTTAAAGCAGTGGTTCCCAAACGTGTTTCCTTAAGGGACCCAGGGACACACACACACACACACACACACACACACACACACACACACATGGACACACACACACTTCCTCTTTTTTCCTCCTCCCGCTGAGTGATGATGAAGGGGTTGATAGGAAGGTGTTTCATCACACAGGGAATCAATGTTGGAAGTGACAACACACCCGTATAAACACACACACACACACACACACACACACACACAGACATACACACACACACACACAGACACACACAGCAGGGTGACACATTTAGGCGTAGGTGGTGAGGTACAAACCTCCAACCTCTAACCAATCGATACGCGAGGACACAGACACACACACACACACACACACACACACACACTAAATGGATGACCTTCCACTTTCTCCAATCGATAGAGGCCGACGTCGCAGAAACCTCAGTGCTATGAGAGAAGAGAAGATAAATATTTTCCTCTCATCTTCCTTCTCTCCCTCTCCTCTTTGTGGGTTTTTATGCAGAGCATGAGAGATTGTAATGGTAAAATGATTATGAGAAATGGTGTGTGTGTGTGTGTGTGTGTGTGTGTGTGTGTGTGTGTGTGTGTGTGTGTGTGTGTGTGCGGTTGTTTTACTACATTCGTGGGGTCCTAAAACCGGGGAATACAGTATACTTGTGGGGTCTGCACAGCCTTGTGGGGCCCAAAATGCTGGACCCCACAAGGTTAAAGGTCTGTTTGAGGGTTAAGACTTGGTTTTAGGATTAGGGTTAGAATTAGGTTATGGTTAGGGTGAGGGTAAGGGTTAAGGGCATTTAGTGGTGTTGGTTAGAGTTAGGGTAAGGGGCTAGGGAATGCATTATGTCAATGACGGGTCCCCACAAAGATAGTGAAACAAACATTTGTGTGTGTGTGTGTGTGTGTGTGTGTGTGTGTGTGTGTGTGTGTGTATGTGTGTGTTGTGTGATGTATGTATGTGTGTGTGTGTGTGTGTGTGTGTGTGTGTGTGTGTGTGTGTGTGTGTGTGTGGGAGGGTATGTGTCCCCCTAGGGGTAATTTGGAGGACTGCAGGGGGTACGTAAGATATTTTGCTAAATGTTTTTCAGTTCCAAGGCTGTAGTTACTTCTACTGTCTTTTTTTCTCTCCAAGTTTGTCGCTTTTTTCAAAGTTTTTGTCTCTGTTATTGAAGTTTTTCACCTTTTTTGGAAGGTTTTGCCATTTGTTTTGACCTGTTCTTGCCTTTCTTCCTTACTCTTTTTTTCATCTCTTTTTTCAAAGTTTTTGTCACTTTTTTTTCGAAGTCTGTCGCTTATTTGAATTGTTTGTCACTTTCCTCGCCCTAGTGTTGCCTTCCTTCTTCATACTGTGTTTTTTCAAAGTTTGTATAACTATTTTCGACCTGTTCTCGCCTTACTTCCTTCTTTCTACTGTCTTTTTCCAAGTTTTTGTCTCCTTTTCTCATCAGCATCTAAGTGTTTTCCAGGTCGAAGGCTGTTTAGTAAATCTATCGCTGACATCGCTATATTCTTCCTCTTTATAGAGACTTTTTTTTCTACCAACAATTATTCGCATGATGGTAATTATCATCATGTACCCCCTTACCCCCTAACATTTTTTGCCCAGGGGCCTCTGCATTCTAAATCTGTACCTGGGTACATGGCTTAAAAAAACTGTTCAATGGGGGAACATTATTGAAAAAAAGCTTGAGAACCACTGGTTCAGAGCTATGTTTGCTGAAAAAGGGACACCATGCATGTCTGAATGTCTCGCCAGCGGGCACGGCCTCCCATGGCTAACCTGGAAGCCCCTCAACAGACTACGAGGGGAACAGGGGAGGTGCAAAGCACTGATGAATACATGGAACCACCAGACAGAAGACGCATGCAGCTGTGGAGCAGTAGAGACAACGTCCCACATACTGGAGTGTGGAAACGCCCCCCCAGTGCAGCCCCCCAAGGACCCGGCTGAACCGACCCCCCCCTCAGCTGTGACCTACGCCCGATATTGGCAGAACGACATCTGAAATTGCAACGGACTCAAAGAAGATTAGAGCTTAAAGATCCACTTTAAACAGACGTGAAGCCAAAGTAAGTTCGCTGTGCTTAGACCTGGAATTTTCCATTACAGGGTTTGAGCTTGAATGCAGCATCGTAGCAGAGTTATCGATCAGTCTGGACATTTCACACACAAAAGGACGACAAATGCATACAAAATATCGAGGTTTCAGAGTGGGCAAAGATAAGAAATGATTATGGATGGCTTTTCATTACATATGGTTTCTATATGAATCCTAAATCATTGTTATTTTGCATTGATTAATGATTATATTAGGATTATAAAATATTCAAACAATCAGTAAACGTATAGACAGGAGAGGGATGCTGTGGAGAACGAAAAGTGAGGCGGGTGATGTTTTCATATTTGCCTTGTGTGTTGGCCAACTGGTCAGAAAACACACACACACACACACACACACACACACACACACACACACACACACACTCTCATAGTCACACACACACACTCATCTGGGTAAAGGATGGGAGAGGAGATGAGGCTATCGTCACCATGGCAACAGACAGAGACTCCCACACTTCCACCTTCCGAACACACACACACACACACACACACACACACACACACACACACACACACACACACACACACACACACACACACACACACACACACTCCTGTTGTAGAGTGGGGGTAGAGTACAGTGTGTGTTTGTATGTGTATGTAGAGAGAGAGAGCGCGCAGGTGACGGAGTAAAAGCATTTCTGTGTGTGAGAGATAAGGTAAGTGTGTGTGTGTGTGTGTGTGTGTGTGTGTGTGTGTGTGTGTGTGTGTGTGTGTGTGTGTGTGTGAGTGAGTGTGTGATGGGTTTGCTAAGGTCAGACACTCACTGTGGAATACAAATCTGTCATGGCTGACACACTTCCTCCTCTCTCTCTTCCTCGCCCTGCCCTTCGCTTGACCCTCCCGTCGCTCACTCTCTCTTTAATCTCTCTCTCTCTCCATCCATCCATCCATATCCCCCCTCTATCTTTTCTACAGAACTGTGTTGGGTGATTTCATTTCATCTCATGTCCTCTCTCTTTTTATTCTTTTTCTGTCTCTCATTCTCCATCCGTCCTGATCCTCCCTCTTCTCTTTCAGCAGCCTGAAAATGATCTGGCATGACTATCTCTCTGTCTTTTTCTCTCTCTCTCTCAGTCTCTCTCTTTCTCTCAGTCTCTCTCTTTCTCTCAGTCTCTCTCTCAATCTCTCTCTCTCTCAGTCTCTCTCTCAGTCTCTCTCTCAGTCTCTCTCTCTCTCTCAGTCTCTCTCTCAGTCTCTCTCTCAGTCTCTCTCTCTCGCTCAGTCTCTCTCAGTCTCTCTCTCAGTCTCTCTCTCTCACAGTCTCTCTCTCAGTCTCTCTCTCTCTCTCAGTTTCTCTCTCTCTCAGTCTCTCTCTCAGTCTCTCTCTCTCACAGTCTCTCTCTCAGTCTCTCTCTCTATCTCTCAGTTTCTCTCTCTCTCAGTCTCTCTCTCTCAGTCTCTCTCTCTCAGTCTCTCTCTAAGTCTCTCTCAGTCTCTCTCTCTCTCTCAGTCTCTCTCTCAGTCTCTCTCTCTCTCAGTCTCTCTCAGTCTCTCTCTCCGTCTCTCTCTCTCTCTCTCTCTCTCTCTCTCTCTCTCTCTCTCTGCAAATGTCACCTTACTTCCATTAGGGCTGTTCAAACAGAAGAAGAGAGCATGAAAAGAATAGAAGAGAGAACGTATTTAATAAAAGGGAGATGCTCTATTTATCAGGAGAGAAAAAGGAAATGAAAAAGAAGTACATACTTCCAAATCCCATTGCATACATTTTTCTTCTAATCCATCATTAAACATCGTTTTCCTCATTCGTTTTTTTCTTCATTGATATGTCTACCCCAGCCCCCCTCACATATACTATATATAGTAGCAGGAGTCTGACACTGTGGACCCCCATCAGACAGCTGTAATGTTGCCATGGAGTCAGTAAACTAGCTGTGCCTATATTTGCACATTTTGGCAAATTGGCACCATTTACCACCAGCTACTAGCAGTTACAATTATAACCGGATTACTTTAAACCAATCTTAATGTCTTTTAAATGATGTCTTTCAACCGGCTACGCCTGCAGCGCCACACACGGCGTAGGATTGTGTGAGTCACAGGCGAGACAGAGAGCTTTTTGCTTTGGGATCGTTGTTGTTTGTTCAGTTTTTTGGAGCCGGCATAGAGCTGTGAAAACCTCAATCTACTGTCAGCTGTTATCAGAGGACGCAGGGGAGGGAAACAAGAAATAAAATCAGAAAACTCTCAAAATTAAACTGCCAATCCACTCACTGACAGTCATCAAGTAATTTCCTGTATATCAGTAGTTTAATTTAGAAGACCTATAGACACTTCCATTTCTGTGTAAAAGGGCCACACACAGCTCGCATAAAACATAAATAGAAGACGGTCCTGTTTTTATGCTTGTAGAGCGTTTCTTTGTGGAGCATACGCACCACCACGCGCTGCTTTCTGCCCGGTGTCGCCAGCTTCATTGATTATAGTGAAAGCGTAGTGTTGGAACGTCCGCTCAGCATAAGTTACTCGTGCAATGTAGCCAGCCTAGCCTGGATGCCAGCCAAACTTAGCCCCGCCCACAACATTTGAGGTCGAGAAGTTCGGTCTGGACTTGATCCGTTGCGGAGCAACTATGCTCGGAAGAGAGATGTTCGGACCAATCAAATTCAATCCAATCAAAGACTTTTTTAAGACCATTATGATCCCCGATTTCCTCATTGGCGTAATAGGACTGGTGTCTAGAGCGGCTGCAATAGAAGTTGCATGTCGGTATGATACAGCGAATTGTATTTGTACTAGCGACAGAAAGAACTACAACACCACGGATTCTAAAGCACTGAGAGAACATTTCAATGACCGTTGCAGGGAGCGTTGCATTGACGTAGGAAAATGATTGTTGAAACACATGTAAGAACCTAGAACACAATCCTTCAGTGAATTTAAGACTTTTTAAGGCCTTTTAAGACCCAGAGTAAACCCCTGACACAGCATTTTAATTATTTTTTATCATCTTACCTTAAAGGGGCGCTACTCAGTTTTGGCCATTTCTTCACTATTTTCTGGCTTTTTGCTCACAGGTTCCCCCCCTACAGGTTTCTCTATAGCCCCCCCCCCCACAGGTTCAGCTCCTATGTTTACTGGTGTCTGACTCCTCTCTCGGTCAGTCTGTGTCCTCTCTCTCTGTTCCTCTGACAATGCTTTCCTAGCTTTCTGCCTCTTTTTTTTCCAGCTCTACCTTGTTAGCTGGTTCCTGGATGGGCGTATGTGTGCAGTGCCGTGAAGCAATTCATTACATCGCGAGACCTGATATCACGGCATACTTCCTGATGCTGAGGTGGCCGGCTTGCCGGCCGAAAGTCGCAAAGGTAGTTTTTCCGCTCGCAGGCGCTAGGGGGGAGGCGAGACGACCACCATTCAACTCAAAAAAAAGTCATAAAACCATTCAAATGAGTCAGGAAGCTGTTCAGTTAAGGTCAAATAAGCTAAAAAAAACTGCATAGTTCCCCTTTAATAATGGAAAGCATGAAAGCCAATTACATTTTCAATTCCCTCCCAATTCCACATAATCTGTGTTGTGACTGGTTCAAGGAAGAAATGTACGTCAGTCCAACAGATGTCCAACTTTGAAATCATCATCGTGAATCACTTTGTGATCAGAACACAAAAGGGCTAAATATAAAAAAAAAAGGCCCTTGCCAAAAAAGACGGAGGGATAGATCAAATGAAAACGGGACAGCAAAGGGTGAAAACAAAGGAGAGTGGTTTTCATCGGGGCTAAACAACGGGCAGATAAAACACTGAGAACCCCTTGTTATTCACTGGAGGACAGCCAGCTGACGGGCTGCTGTAAATTATGCTGGGCTACTCAAAGAGGGAGGCAGGAAGAAAGGAAGGAAGGAAACAAGAAAGGAAATACAAATAAAGAACGACAAAGGGAAGGAGGGAAATAATTCAAGTCAAAAAGGAACCAATTAGAAAAAGAAGAGAGGGAACAATTAAAGTCCTGGACATAGTAGACAACAATGATATATGGAGTAAAAGAGAAGATGAACCAAGGGACCAAGTAGACAAAGATGTGAACAAGAAAGGAAGCGAAGCATGACACAAAGAAAGAGTGAAGAAAGGAAAGAAGGGAGGGAAAAAGCAAAGAAGAAAAGATGGAAAGAAGGAAGGAAGGACAGAAAGAAAGTAAGGAAATTGGATAGGTAGTATGGTGTTACCCTGAATCCAACTCTTAGGGTCCTATCTTGCACCCGGCGCAAGGCAAAGCCCGACGCGAGTGTCTTTGCTAGTTTAAGACCGACCCAGTTGTCAGTTTCCCGTCCAGCGCCCACATCGTTTAAATAGCAAATGCACCTGCGCCCATCTGTGCGCCCATGGGCGTGCTGGTCTTAAACCTACTACACACCGAGCCGATAATCGGCCGCTGGACAGTCTGGTGAGATCGGTGACTCGAGTGTGTTCCGTGCCGTCGTCCATCCGAGGGGCCGTCTGCCTTCATTTTGGCTGATTTTACATGTATAATCGGCGGGGCGGGCACTGCCGGCAGTCGGACTCAAATGACCCATCTGATTGGTGGAAGGCTAACCCGGAAGCGGGGTGTGGGATAAGCGTGACTAGAGTCTCTCAAAATGTGATGAAAATCTTTTAAACTGACCTTTGTTGATCTGAAATGAAGACAGATTCAGCAACTGCACGGCCTATTTCTCTCTTAAAATGTTCTCAGAAAAACGTTTCGGTGAACTATTTTAGTCCAATATGAGATCGTATTCTGAACAAGCTGCAATGACAGACAATACAGATTAGCGCCACCTGCTGTTATGGAGACGTATTACGTCTCATCGCTTTGGTGTGTTCCATGGCACATTTTCGACCAACTCGGGGAGACTGCTCAGTCCATCTGCCTTTTCTGCCGAGTGTCGGCCATCTGGTCTGTGTGTCTGGGCCTTTACAGGGAGGTGTGTTCAGGTGCATTCTGGGCGTATTGCTATCTTGAGGCAGCGGGAAGTGATCGCGCCATTGACCAACAAAAACCTGGTCTAAAATTAATAGCGCAGCATTTCATTGTTATTTTAACAGCAAATTAGTAAAATGCACCTAGGCTCGTGCACAGTGCACACACACTATGCTTGTTACACACACAC